>CM062289.1:36730113-37930113 GCA_031216915.1 Pictodentalium vernedei | reverse complement strand
TCGAACAGACAAAAAATAGGCTATTTTTGTATATTCAAAGGGCCATAATGCACAGAATAAATATTTTCAACAGCAAAATGGCTGTTACTCAGAGATCTTACATGTATGATAGTGGACATGTGTATGAAATTTCAATGAAATCTGAACAGTTATGTTCAAGTTATAATGCGGGCCGACATATGAGTGAGGATGGACAGACGTACGCACAGATGCATGTGCAGACACATCGACTCATGGATAGGCGCAATCCAGTATACGCCACTTTTTGACAAAAAGTGGATGGTATAATTAGCTATCTGAGGGCAAGTATGTCAGTACGGTACCAGTTTCTGAACTCCTTCAGGACATTGCTACAGTCTTACATACCAGTTATTGACCAAATCTATAGATATTTGTTCAGGTTGTCATGTTAATGAGCTGACAACAGGCAAAAATTAACTAATTGAGGGCCATAACTCCACTCGGTATGGCTGAACTGTACCAATTTTCGAACTCCTTCAAGACATTATTATGAATGTCTCACACACACCAAATGTTGACCAAATCCTTTTATAAGTGTGCAGGTCACAGTGCTAATGAGCTGAACACAGGAAACATTAACTAATTAAGGCCTATAACACTGATCAGTATGGCTAAACGGTATCAGTTTTCGAACTCATTCAAGACAGTGTTAAGAAAGTCCCACATGCCAAACGTTGACAAAATCCATTGATATTTGAAGTTATCATATCACCGGGCTGAAAATAGGAAAAAATCAACAAATGAAAACACATCTCTTCACAGTCCACGAAGTACAACTCTGTTGTCGGTGAGATGTAAATTTTAAGCGTTTACCGCATTTCAGTTTTGCTAAACATCAATCGGATGGAAAATGTACCACGCCGTTTTAGTAGCAGTCCACATTTCCCGTACCTTAACAGCATCTGGCTTTCCAGAACCTCTCGACAGCAGTTACAGTTAAAACTAGAAGTTCTGTCATGAAATGCGCACAAATAGCACGTCGATTGCGCGTTAATCGACGCGTTATGACCATAGTAAGGCTATCAATTTCTGTACATATGGCCTGTGCACAAGCACTGTTTCAGCCAATGGACCTCCGGGTAACCCGGAGGTCCATTGGCAGAAACATTGCCTATGTTTGGCATGAGTAACCAGGAGAACCTGCCGTGCTTTGGATGCCATTTGATATGGCAATTGCGCGCAATTCCTACGCGCACTTAAGCCTAGATAAGCGCACAGTTCGTGACAGGACTTCTAGTTTTAACTGTATTGGAGTTTAGTACAGTCGCCGTGGGCTGGTCGTAATTCACACGTTTTTAGTGGCGTCCATGTATGCATTTACAAAGTAATACAAATCATCGTCGACACAATGTTAATTAATGAAGCACCGGGTTGTACATTAACTACGTTTGTGACGAATATTCATCTAACTAGTGTTTGAAATCTAATTTCGTTGCCCACCAGTGGAAAGTTACCAGTCCAGGCTTATCGTTATGAATGTCTCACACACCGAATGTTGACCAAATCCTTTTATACGTATGCAGGTCACAGCGTTTGAACGGACTGAAACATAGTGCTTACGAGTATTCGACGAATGCTAGAATCTGGAGCGTGGAAGGCATCCGTTTGGATTCAGCCTTCAGCAATTTTAAAAAATAAAATTTAATATTTTAGAAAACTCCTCAATGGTATAACTCAATGGAATCATGCAAATATGAATATCATTGGAACCGGCTTGTTCAGTCGGTTCCAATGATATCCATATTCGCAAGATTCTGTTGCAAAACAGTTAAAAATGTTCTCAACTTAGGGAGAGGACCCCCCCCCCCCCCCTCGAAACCCACCCCAGCTCAGCGCTGCACAATCCCCAACTGTACCCCCTCACTTCTGTAATTCTGGCGCCGCCACTGGGCGGTATAGGAATTTTGAGTTCGGTATCAGTTTTGGTATTTTGGGGGGGATTTTTTGGTATGTGACTTGGCAGAGATTTGCTGATAGTACCAAATAGGAATTCACATGAGGAAAAACAGAATAAATTGTTGTATCGTTCTACTGCAACACTGTAAATAACACTGCCAATGAGCTCAACAGTGGACCTATTTTAGTATTTTGCGATCTCAGAGCATGTGCGCCGACCATGTCATCTTCAGAAGGTCCTGCGGACAATAGACAACACGCCTGGGTAGTGATTTCTAATCAGGTTTTGGCCCTCTCACAGCATGGTGTATATCTTATGGGTTGGACATGAATTCGTTTATTTCTTCTTAACAGGCAGCCAAGACCTGACTAGAAATCACTGCTAAACAGTCGGACAAGTACATGGGTTGTAGTGTAGTGTCCATTGAGGGTTAACGAAACTGAAAAGAAAATCAGTCACTTCTTACCATGAAAATGAATCTCTCAACTGTTTTCAAGCCTCAATGGGGACTTGTTTCAGACGGTGTAGGTATTCAACGATCGTTTCGGTTCGGGTTTTCGGTATCCTTACAACATCGGTATCGGTTCGGTTTTTCGGTATATTGCCCATGCCAGTACCGACGATAAAATATAACTACGTCACCAAGGCATGCCTTCTCGTCGAAGGCTTTTCTTGATAGTGCAGTTGTAATATTTGTCAATCGGATTATGGTCACGTGTTCTGTATTTGAGGATAAATTCATGTTATAGTCGTAACGCATGGGCTTTCAAACTTCTTATTTAATTTGCAAGCACCGTACTCTAAACAGAACCTGTGCCGCATTAGCCCGAATCGAGTACCACAGGCGTTCATTTCGTATGTATGACCGGCTCTGTGTGTGATATGCGTCCAAATTTCAATTCTACACTCGTCAGAGAGTACATGATTAATAGAAAGAGCGAACCAGGGACGTGGCTAAAGGTTTCCGATGGGGGGGGGGGTGTAGAGTAGTGAATCTCCAACAAGGGGGAGGGACGGGGAGGGACAGGGAGGGGGTTGATCCCCCTCCCGGTCCCTCCCCAAGTTGGAAATTCACCACCGAGAAAAAAATTGAAAATGAAGCCATAAACGGGGGCAAAAACATTGATTCTAGCAACTGAAACGTCAACACATTTATGATAGAATTACCAGGTTGTTATTATTTGTTATTATTCTGGGAATTGAAGATGTGCTAAACAAATGCTCAACAGGGCTGGGACAAGTTCATTTTTGTCCTAACGTGTTAACTTATAAAAAAAATAACATGTTAACGTGTTAAAACGTGTTAAAATGATAATGCCCACAAAACAGGAACTTTGAATATCTCATAATGGAAATATCGACGTTTTATTCAACGAAACATGGAAATAGAATCGAACAAATAAGAATTGTTGCATTTTGCAACTGGTGTACGCGCATACGCTCGATGGAGTCACAATAAATAGCTTCCAGTCTACGAGAAGAATCACAGAGAAACACTATAGTTGTAAACACCACGTGATGTATGACACACATAAAAAGACTCCGATTTCTATGCTCCACCCCTCCAGCTCTTGCTTCTCCGGCTTCTTCGGACCAGGAGTCTGACCAGGAGGAGAGCATCCCGGATTCCGTGGAGGCATTCATTCCTCGGGGAGGAGATCCTGTGCGACTATTTCCGTGCCACACTCCAGGAGACGTACAACAACCAACTAGAAGCAGGTACCTCATCCCAAATGATCAGGACAATTACTCAAAATGATTATCGGACATTCCAACAGTTCTCAAGAAACAGCAGCAAGGATCAGGCCGTACACCGCCAAAGAAGAGCTTACTCTTCCCCCGATCCGAAAACATCACCTACAACTATCTCACCGACGCATCCTCCTCCTCCCTTGAAAAACCGCAGAAGACACAGGGTCCGCTGACTACCTTAACCCCTTCCCTCCTTTTCCACATCCAGACATACCAAAAACTTATAGAGTTAAATAGAGTCGAAAGGGGCTTGTCCCCCAAACCGTCCCTGCGCGCCTTCGGCGCGTCAAACCATTTCGTTCGTCTTGCTCTCGCGCCACACATCATTTCGCACCTTGGACTCCGAGGTGCTAACAACTGAACAATGGAGCTCTCAATTGTGATCCAAGAAACACTTGGCTACCCTTGCCACCACCTGGAGTATCCAGGTGCTCAAGGGTAAAATTCACCTGACAGTGGATTTTGATAAAGAATCTGAACCGCCGTCCCCGGAGAGGTGTAGCACCTTTCGTGAGGGGATTTCCCCCTCACACTGGTCACCCTCCTAGTGACACGGAAAAGCTGGATGAAGGCCGCCGGAGTAGTACAGTCACAGCCACCACCAAAAAGAAGAGAATAAGAAAGAAGGGACCCTCCGCCAGACGACGAGATGCCCGTCGAATGACGGAGCCCCTGGAGAAGAAGAAGAAGGAAAAAGAAGAGGAGGCAAGTGAGGGCGTCAAAGGGACAACACCTGTCCCCCGAACAACCCTTGTCCAGCTCGGCACCCCTCTCCCAGGAGGAGAGTCCGGAGGACTATGGGTCGTCAGGTGACAGTTCTTTCTCTAACCCATCAGACTCTTCATCTGAAGAGGAGATGGAGGAGGAAGATCTGTCAATGGCACAGGAAGTTGTCTCAGATGACGCACCTTCCACCCCTCCATCTCTTGCTTCTCAGGAGTCCGACCAGAAGGAGAGCTTCCCGGAGTCCGCGGAGGCATTCCTTGGGGAGGAGATCGAGGACGACAAAACCCGAGCCACAGTCCAAGAAAACTATAACTTCTACGTATCAAAAAAATTCCCAGCACACTCAATCAGGACAATCCTCATAATCAATCTAAAAATGCTACAGGAAATCTCAAGAAGAAACAGCAGCTAGGATCAGGCCATTCGTTACCCAGGAACAAACTACTACTCCTCCAGATCCAACAACGCCACCAACATCAATCTCTCCAACCCATCCTCCTCCCACCAAGAAAAACCGCAGGAGACACAGACACCGCTGAACACCTTTACTCTTTCCCTCCTCTACCACGCTCTGACATGAAAAAATTATACAGTCAACTATTATACAGTCAACGAGGGTCGAAAGGGGCTTGCTCCCCAACTCGTCCCTGCGCGCCTTCTGCGCGTGAAACCATTCGTTCGTTCGTTGCTCTCGCGTATACACCTGAACGTCTTCGCGTTTCAGAGCAGAAAGGCATGGGTCGCGCGATCTGTGATAGAAGGTCGTTCACAGAACCGAGTCTGTTTATACATGTAGCTCTCACGAAACATACTCGAAGCAGGAAAAGCAACGTCATCGCCAATAATAATAATTCAGTTTATTCTTGTTATATTTTACATTATTCGACATGCATATACATGATACAAAGAATATGAACTATGGCGTTAATTAACAAGTTAAATTTTTTCTAACGGGTTATTTTTTTTTTTAGCACGTTAACGTGTTAAAGCGTTAACTGCTCCCAGCCATGGGCGGATACAGGGGATGGATAGGGTGGATTTCCACCTCCCACCCCCCCCCCCCCCCTTTGATATTTGAAAGGGGAGACAACAAGCAAGTTTTCAAAGTCAAATTCAACCTGTATTGAAATTATCTTTACACGAGGAGTTCTCGCGACTAGACACCATCGTATAAACGATTGATACAATGTATGGTCTGTAGTCTGTACCTCAATGAGGTACAGACTACATACCATACATTGTACCAACCGTAGTCAACATAAATGTCGATTCATCAACGAAAATAGTCTGATACATGTTATTTGGATGAAATATTATCACCATAAGAGTTCATGCGATGAATAATGACTGGCCAGTCATACGCCGGGGGTGCTTGGAAATATAACGTTCACAAATTTCCTGTTTTGAAACATGTAACTCAAACCCGTGCATTGCGATAACGGTGACGTCCGATAAACGCTCAGCTGGCATGCTGTTTGGCAGCCACGGACGCAGTACACAAGGAAATGCATCCAGAATGCGTCTCCCGCAATCAAAATTCCAAACATTTTCCGGGAGAGGACCCCCCGGATCCCCCCATACGAGAGGGGGATACCCCCCTCTCCAGCTCCCCCCCCCCCCCCCATCGCGCCTGCGGCGCTCGGTTCATGATACCGACACTCAATTTTCCATCCCTTTTTTCAATCCTGGATCCGCCACTGCCAGCCCTGATGCTCAAGCTTAGAATTGTGAACAATTTACACTCTCCTAACATTAAATCAAATCTTATGCAGGAATGATCAATTGTAGTTGTAATTAGTAACAGATGGAGTTTTTGCCGATTTGAAACAGTTGGAATTTGGGGAAGTATAGGTGACATGAGCATCGCCAAAGAAGCTCTAAAATCCAGATAGATTAAATTTCCAACTACTCATGACTTGCCATCCCAATTTCCAACAATATGAAATTTTTGCAAGGATTGGGGGGTGGGGGGGGGGGGGGGGTGACACCCCCACATCCCCATGTCGCCACGTCTCTGGAGCGAACTGATATCTACCTACCTCCCAACACTTCTCCCAGGCCATTAACTAACCCAACATATTATTAGAAAATGTTCGCATAACATGTGGAATGCTGACCAACTGAAAAACAAACAGGAAGACAAGAACTGTCAATATTTATTTATTTATTGGTGTTTTAGGTCATATGTTTCTGAATAATGGCTAATCATGACCACGACAGTTCTATGGGTGGAGGAAGCCGGAGTACCCGGAGAGAACCACCGAGCAACGGCGAGCAACCGTCAGCTCCCCAACATACTAACTCCACACAAGCAGGGTTAGCATTGGTTGAAGACAAGTGCACCATCGACGTGCAGTACGCCTTAGTACACGACGTCACCGTGCCTCCACATGGGCAATGGGGGTGAAGTGACTTGCCCAAGGACACAGCGCGGTTGCCGCGGGTGGGATTCGAACCGAGGACCTCTCTGCTTGCAGCCTTGCCCCTCTACCTACTGAGCCACCGCGCCCCCATTCCTGGATCGATTACCAGATATTGAATAGTGTGATGGAAGGTGTTTAACACTTTACCCAACGCAGACGATATCGAAATTTATTATTTTAAATATCATTTTTTTAAATTTTTCAAAAAATTTCAACAAAACCATATCATGTGACCCCTCGTTGGAACGAGCTCGACAAGCTCGTACCATCCAGGGGTCACACATGATATGGTTTTGTTGAAATATTTGAAAAGTGATATTTTTTCAACTGCTGAATTTGCATATTACGCGGGCGGATGCCGGCGATTCGTTAGGTAAAGGGTTAAAGTGAGATGATATTTCGGGAGGAGGGGCTCAGATTATGATACTTTTCCTTTCGAAACATCTATCAATGTATTTTCGTGTCATGTCACATAATATAGTCTTATACTCTTATATGATCGGGAGGGGGGGGGGGGTTTCCTCCCCTCCCAACATTTGTTTTCATTCGGGACAGTTTCTTCAGAATTGGTGCCCAAGATATCAATTTTCCCTTATAGTAATCATGTATTTTCAAATTAAACTAGATTTCATTCTGGTTCTTGTGTCACACACACAGTCCGTTATTTAAAACTCTTTACCCAACCTAATAGCCAAAACCGCCCAAAGCTATTCACAAAAATCACCATTCATTTTTCATTATTTTTTCAGTTTCTGTCTCAAAAACATAGCTTATGATCCCTGACTGGAACGACCTCGTTGAGTTAGTTCGAATGAGAGGCCATAAGCTATGCTTTTGACGCAAAAAATGAAAACAAAAATAGTTATTCAAGAATTTTATTTACAAGTATCTCGTCTGTCTTTCGTGTCAGATAAAGGGCTATATATTTATTTAATTTATTCATTTATTCATTTATTAATATTTATTAATATTTATTAATATTTTTTTACTGGTGTTTAAGATCACATATTTCTGCACAATGTCTTATCTTGACCACAACATGGAGAGGAAGCCAATTTCAGTCAATCGTTTATACCCATGTTGCCCATTTTAGAGGACTCCCACCCCAAGCATTGGTAAAACAGAGCTTGTTTACCACAGTAAACAAGCACTGCTTCACTCCCCGGGGTTCCCACGGAGAAGGGGTAAAGGGTTAAATGGAGGTCTGTAGTACCTGGTGTGGGCTGTTTGACGCTCAGCGTGACCCTTTTATTTATATTTTCTTTCACAAATTTCCAAGAAGTATCGAGGATTTTGTTTTTACAATTATCCGGACTGATTAACATTCCAACTGTATCACCTTGGACGATGCTGTACAGTTAAAACTATAAGTCCTGTCATGAACTGAGCGCTTAATTGCGCGTAGGAATTACGCGCCATTGCCATATCGAATGGCATCCAAAACACAGCAGGTTCTCCGGGTTTCTCATAGCAAATACAAGCAATGTTTCTGCCAATGGAACTCCGGGTTACCAGGCGGTCCATTGACTGAAACATTGCCTGTGCACACGCCATATGTGCAGAATTTCATAGCCTCACTATGGTCATAACGCGTAGATTAACGCACAGGTAGACGTGCTATGTATGCGCATTTCATGACAGGACTTCTAGCTTTAACTGTAGTTGTAATATTAGTCAGTTGAGCCATCACCGTCAGGACAAATCAAGTTTACACCTCCCGCTCCCCCAATCAGTCATCTTCGCCATGCCCCTAGTTATATCACAATATGTGCAAATAAGCTCTAGGCGCAATATGTTGATATGTATAAGGCGCATCTATAACAAGAGGTGCCCAAGCCAGTTTTTTTTACATGGGAGAGGGGGTGCGAAACGTGAAATTGGGAAGGCCGTCGTGTGGGGTCGGTGGGGGACCTCTCCCTAACTATACCCCGAGGTCTTCATCCCCTCCTTCCCCTTCAGAAAAAGTTAGAGGGTGAGAACGACCGGGTGATCCTAGTTAGAAAAAAGGCTCCCCAAAGAAATTGTTTCAATTGTGCTCCAAGAGAGTATTTGCGGCATTTGTAGCGCATGCAGCCCTATACTGCAGATCATTTTGGGACTCTTTGTCATGTGGAATTTGCATTGGTCCAATGTTTTGGGAGACAGCGAAACTTTCATGAGGTCGAAGCGCTCCCCTCCCCGGGTAGGGGGTTACGCCACTGGTGTATATCTTTTGGGTAGGTCATGAATTCGTTTATTTCTTCTACTTGAACGATTTTTCAAGTTGGATGAATTTGAATAAATAGACTGATTCGGCTGCAGGTGGAATTCATTGGACGGAAGCAAAGAACATCAGGGATTATTTGGGGTTTCTACAGGTCCGAATTATGGGACCCTTTCCCAACGGCATTTCAGCATTATTTTTTGCCGGTTGAAACCACAAAATTCCCAATCTCAGTCCTCATTCAAATAAAAATTGAGTTCTTCTTTTAACTCTTGAAGGCCTTTATTGTGACTGTAATCACTTTTTACTGCAACAAAACGGGTACCTCAACAGGCAGTGTTTAGATACATTTGCAAGTTAAACCCCAAGAACTTTCTCAGTTGTTTCTGGGCAAGTACAGGCAGGGATGTGGCTAGAAGGTTTCAGCTGGGGGGAGGGGGGGATGTCAACGGTGTAAATTCCAAATGCGAGTGGTTTCAATAGGTGGTTGCACTGCAGCGCTGGGTGATATATTTTAACCCTTTACCCAACGAATCGCCCGCGTAATATGCAAATACAGCTGCTGAAAAAATATTATTTTTCGACAAATTTCAACAAAACCATATCATGTGACCCCTCTTTGGAACGAGCTCGTCGAGCTCGTTCCAAAGAGGGTTCACATGATATGGTTTTGTTGAAATTTTTTTAAAAATGATATTTAAAATAATGAATTTTCAAAACGTCTGCGTTTGGGTAAAGGGTTATGAACCCTTCTGAAAATTTTCACTAGTCCTGAAACGGAAAAAAGCATAATTTATAATGTGTCTGGGTCAGAAAATTTACCGAATTGATGTCAGAGTCGAAATTTTGAGGCCATGTCAATATTGGAGGTGGAAATCTGAAACTCAAGTTTCCAGTTGGAAATAAAAGATTAAAATTTCTCATCATTAGTTGGAATTTTAATATTTTTCATGAACAATGTTAATTTATTGAATTTCCAACTATTTGATTTTTGACCTCGGAATTTCCAACTATTGAAAAAAAATACTCCTAGCTGGGGGGGGGGGG
The DNA here is from genome assembly GCA_031216915.1 of Pictodentalium vernedei. Classification (NCBI taxonomy): domain Eukaryota; kingdom Metazoa; phylum Mollusca; class Scaphopoda; order Dentaliida; family Dentaliidae; genus Pictodentalium; species Pictodentalium vernedei. The sequence continues at coordinate 37,920,044 of CM062289.1, read as the reverse complement.
ACACCCCCACACCCCTGAGTAAGGCAGCCAAGACTTGCCTGGACTCAACTGCAAAGCCACAGAATGCAGACTATCGAAGTGCAGCAGAATTTAAAGTTTAAGAACAATTTATTTTATAGAAATTACAGAAACTGGTCATGATTTCATGCGGCTGTTTGTTATAAAACTTACTACATGTACTATACTTGTAGTAGCTTCTGTATTAATGTTCTCAGTTCAATATAAAGGTAACATTTCTTATTCTTTGTGTGTTTCTTCTCCCAAACAAATTCCCAATCAGAGCTTCCGTAACGATAGTTTTCCCAATTGCACGGTCTCCGGACCCTTTTCCACAGAGGGCCGAAGAATCCCCGAAATTTGTTTACATTTCGCTCTCTGAGTACTAATGTGTTCTATGTGCCGACTGGCACATACAGTACGTGGAGAGTGGATTGTAACTAAATCACCAGTGGAGTGGAGTTATCGCCCAAGCTATAACTTTCAAATTTTGAACATATCGAGAAAAGACAAAAGCAATGTTTCAGCCAATGGACCTCCGGGTTTAACCCGGAGGTCCATTGGCTGAAACTTTGCTAGTGCTGGTTATGCTTTGCATCAAATTTGCAATTATTGCTTGGGTGGAATCTCCACTCTGCGGGTGATGTAGTGATAATACACTCTCCACGTACTGTAGAACACATTGGAACTCAGGGGACGATTTGTCAAAAATATACAACAGGAATACCGACAGGTTGACTCAATCGCATGCTTTCAAATAGTCAGTGATCGTGTAAATCATCTGGTTATCACTGGTTTGTCGCTTAAAAATGTGGGGAAGGAGCACTTTCCTTCCGGGCTCCTCTCTCCATCCGCCGGAGCCGCCTCCTCTGATCTAACCCCGTTTAAAACGAAAAATAAAATGACGCGAAAAACACAACAGAAGATTTCATTTTAATATCCTGGATGTAAGGCAGTTCGCTATTCACTGAGTGAATCATTCAAAAGGCAACCTTCGTGATTCAGTGAATGTAATTATGGCGGCTCAAAAATAGGTCACGAGGAGATGGAGATCGTCAGACGAATTAATTAACGTCGATACCATTGTCCGTCCCGTGCTGATAGCGCAATTATTAACTCACTTACCTACAAACAAAGCGTCTCCAGCTGTTGGATCTTCTCCACCCTTCACAGCGTGGTTTTCTACCTCACCCTCTTCACACGATACCCATTTTAATTTCGGCATGATATCCCAGTCTGAGTGCACCTTCAAACTGATAAAGAAAAATATAACTCTCCACCCTCGACTTTGAAGTTTCCGATTCGAACTAAATCTTTTTGCACTGGCTTGTGAACAACACTTGTGATGACGACTGTTCATGTACAACCCACTGTGTTTACATGGAAGTTTCGGCTGTAATGTATTCACACATTATGATATGTCGTCAGATTTTCAATTGGTAATAAACTCGTGCATACCCTGGAAGTGTGATCAATATTTTTAACCCTTTAAACCCGAGTGGCCATTTATCCGGTCCAGTAACATCATACTTTATAATTTCATTACGTGTGATGGCTTATGAGTGATGGTGTGGCGCAGACCACTCAATATTTTCAACGTCAGCCACAGGGCTGCACGCTGAAAATATCAATTGGTCAACCCCCAAATAAAGAATGTGGACTCTTCCCATTGCTGTCATTGAACTGTTATGGAAGATACCACAAGGATTCAAAAGGATAAATACCGGTGACATCACAAATATCAATACAACTGATCAAGGTTCAAAGGCCCGCGATACACTCTAGTTTGAGTCTGTTTGACCGCTTGTCAAATATGGATTTTTATTCATTGACAAGCATCTCTCTCTCTCTCTCTCTCTCTCTCTCTCTCATTCTCTCTTTTTTTAGACAATTGTCAACATCATGGAAATAACTATAGTGACGACATATTAACCCCCTTCGGCTGCCTTCAGAGGAGGGACGAGGAGGGGGTGTTGTAGGGACGGCTTTCCAGACCCCTCCCACTTTTGAACAAAAATTACCCATGGACATTTTTTCAATCAACATTTAATTATTTTTATTATTTAACCATTTGCCAATCACGAATAACAGACGGTTGCCCCCATACTGTGAAATAACAAAAAACAATGCCTCAAAAACAGTAGTCTTTGTCTTCTCATTGGAAATAGTTTTACGAACTCTTTCCTAAAAGCTATGATTTTATGGCAAATTTGTAAAAAATACCCCCCCCCCCCCCACCCCGCATCGCCTTCGTACATACGTACTTTCATTCATACACACTCTCCAACTAACTTTCAGTTTAGTGCTGTCACCACGGACATGGTATTGGCGACTTTGGGGCAAATTCCATTGACATTTCGTCGGCTGAGTGTTATAATGTTCTATGTCCCATAGGGGACGTAGAACATTCTAGCAATCAGGCGACGATTTGGTGTGCATGTCGCGGGGACAGCACAACTCTAATTCGTTGAAATTAGCTTATTGTGCATCAGTGTACTGCATGGGGAAGTCAAGATTCCACAGTTTCCAAAGCAATTCTTTCTGAGAACCAGTTGCTACAATGACTTTATGCTTAATATTCTGCCAATTCATGAAATGTAGTTTGTTTAATGACGTTACGAGAAAACACCTGTCCATCAACTGCAAACTATTTGTTTTTCAGAAGGGTTTGATCAATTAGGCGCGTAGCCAGGAATTTTGTTGAAAAGAACGCTTTGTGTCGATAGACGACCTCTGGCGACCATTGTTCACGCGGGCTGATAAGATAAAAAAAATAAAAATGGGTATCAAATGGTGCTCTGTAGTAGCATCTAGGAAAATATTATACAAACAAACACGTGACCTATGGTGGTTGCACACTAACAATTTGTTGCTGCATCAAAGTCAATTCTTGATGATTATTCTGCATTTGGTGGATCGGTTTGTTGTATAGTATGTTGATAAAGGAATGGTGAATTGAATTTTTAACGTAATTTGTGATTTCAAAGTGCTGGTGACTAGATTTCCTGGATTTACATGGACATTCGTAGTCTGTCAAAATGGAGTTTCGTTTTGTTTACATTGGCTACCGCCTGTTGACGTCCTGTCGGTGAGTTACCATGCGAAAATTCTGAATAGTGTGCTTATCAGATAAACCAGGTCTCCGCCGTTTGATAACTGACGAACTGAACTACTTGGGTTAATATATAATGAGAGTCAGAAGCTCGAGTATAAATTGGCATTTAGGCAAATGTTCGATAATTAACTTGGCCAGATATTAATTTTGATTGTGTCTGTACTGTGATAGACGTTTGACTCGATCATCGGTCGTCTCACTCATGCATGTCAGTGATTCTTCTTATTTATGAGTCTGTGAATCATCGATTATACAGTTCGATTCATCAAGTGTGAAATATGGAAAATATGGAAAATTCCAACACTGCAACTGCTACTGAGATCACCTCTCATCAAGATGATGATACAGTCGAAAACGAAAATGATAACAAAAGAAATAGATCGGAACTTAGTTTGTCTCCGTCACCAGTTGTAAACAAAAAGCAGCGCGAGTATACAAGCTCTGAAGATGAGCTTGATCTTTCCGACTTTTGGAACTCAGATCCTCGTAGTCAACAACAACCTCAACTAAGTCAAGACGACCGAATGATCATCGCTTTTACGAGAGCACTTCGCAACCCATCTGTCCGGGAGTCCTTGAAGTCTGTTTTTCTTGAAGCTGCTAACGAGCGGATCAGTGAGTTGGAAAAGACTGTTCAAACTTTGAAACACGAATTAAGCTCCAAAGATGAAAGACTTCAGGAGCTCACTGACAGGGTCGATGACCTCGAACAGTACGGCAGACGGACCAATTTACGTCTCTCCGGAGTAATTGAGAAGTCAGGAGAAGATACTGACAATATTGTTTTAGACATTGCCAGCAAAATAGGCGTCAGCATGTCAATAGAGGATATTTCTCGGAGCCACCGAGTAGGACCCAAAGTTGTCAATGGAAAGCCCATGGAAGCCCGTCCAATTATTTTCCGTCTAAGCAGCTACAGAATACGTAACAAACTCTTTCGCTCACGAACTAAATTAAAGTCAGTCAAGCTTGGTCATGATTCTAGTCATCAAAGGCCTAACCATCCCGGTATATTCATCAATGAAGATCTAACCAGGACTCGTGCTTCGATAGCTCACAGAGCTCGTTTTATGGTGCGCGACGGGAAGCTCCAGGACTCGTGGACCTTTGACGGAGTCATCTTTGTTAAACGCAGAGATGGCTCAGTCGAAAGGATCACGAGCCCATGGCAGATGGACAACCTGGAAAAAAGTTTCAGGATTGTTCAAAAAATTAACTTAAACACATCACAGTCCCATATTGTAGATTAGACTTCATTAAGACACATGAAGCCTGCACCTACACCTATATTAGGTACCGGTACAACGGTTCTTTCGAGTATCTTCGGGTAAGAATTGGCTAAATCGAGCATAGTGAATCTATCGCCGTAGCCACTATTTATGATGAGTGAGATCGCCTGTACTCACAAATGTGTGAGTACAGGCGATCTCACTCATCATAAATAGTGGCTATTGGCAACATTGCTTCAATCCAGTATCTAAACTTAGCCTGTGTAAGAGAAACACACCCTGTCACCCTGGCACTAAACACCAATGAATTAACAAATAAACAAACAAAAATAAATAAATAAATACATAAACTAACACATTTACATTGATCATCCCAGCCCACCCTTATCCGCTGTTTTATCAAATGTGAGAGTGCAGACGAGCTCGTTCCAATGGGGGGGGGGGGGGGGGGGGGGGGGGGGGGGGGGTCATGAGCTGTGTTTAATTTTTCTGTTTAATTTTTCTTTTCTCTTTTTTAAAAGTTTAATTATCCAATAATTTGTTTTGAGGGTGCCGTCTGCTGCTATTGATCGGCATGGGGTTATCTCTGATTAACGGCAACAATGCTTCAACTCAGTATTTATCAATTATTAGTATCTATTAATTATATTCTTGGCTCGAAAACATAGCTCATTATCCCTCACTGGAAGGAGCTCGTTAAGCTCGCTCCAGTGAGGGGTCATGAGCTGTGTTTAATTTTTCTGTTTGATTTTTCTTTTTCCCTTTTTAAATGTTTAGCTATCCAATAATTTGTTTTGAAGGTGTCGTCTGCAGCTATTGGTCGGCAAGGGGTTATCTCCGATTAACGACAACAATGCTTCAATTCAGTATCTATTAATTATCAGTATCTATTAATTATATTCTTGGCTCGAAAACATAGCTCATTATCCATCACTGAAAAGAGCTCGATGAGCTCGTTCCAGTGGGGGGTCATGAGCTGTGTTTAATTTAATTTTTCTGTTTGATTTTTTTTTTTTTTTTTTTTTTTTTTCCTTTTTCAAATGTTTAGTTATCCAATAATTTGTTTTGAAGGTGTCGTCTGCTGCTATTGATCGGCATGGGGTTATCTCCGATTAACGGCGTGATTACTAACTTTTGTCTAGGGGTGTTGAGACTGGGTGCAATTTTGTCCTGGTCATTAGGAATGTTGGGCTCTTTGGGCGCCTTCTTTTTCCCTGGTGTGGGGTTCGCAAGTAGCTATCAAAGGCTTCATATCGATCATCTTGTTCTTCTGCTTGATCACGATTCATCAACTATTATCAACTGGGACACCCTTATCTCAATCCATCTTGCAAGCAATTTCATTTGGATAATCATATCGCAGTTATTAGTTTTACTGTCACCGGCATTAATGCCAGTCTCTGTTTTCACAATGTAACTTTGGCCCTTTGGGCCACAATGACCTTCCATCAGCCCACGATCCTTCTGATTTTTCTTAATCAAGGATTGCAAAATGCATAATAACATCATGTGGCGTAGACCAGCCCGAAGGCTACCGGAAGGCTGCGCGTCGAAAGTGTTGATTGGTCTGCCCTTAAAATTGAAAATGGACTCTCTTACCTTAGTGGACTGAATTGATATGGAGGATGGCATTGGGGATCAAGGTGTCAACGTGACCAGCTGAGATTCTCCTCCTTCTCGTTACTATCAATATTATCACCATTATTATTACCATTATTATTACCAATATCACAGGTAATATCGTCCTCCTATGGAAACTCACCTGTTGCAAGAAGGATTAAGCCTGTAAGATATGGGGTGGATCCCACTTGTTAGGTACCTCCGCAGCATAATAGCTACACCCTTCTGACAATTTTCGATTTTTCGTGTCAGAAGGGAATACGTTTCCCTCATTGATTTTTATTCCTTGGCGTAATTACAAAGCTTGCTAGTGGTACATAGAGCTTGATGAATCCTGACCAGCCAAATATATTACCGTCTGTATCTCATCTCCTCGATTGTGCATATATGTACGATTATCATAACCCACAAGTATAGTACATGTATTTATGTGTGTAAAGATGTATATATATATATGTGTGTGTATGTATGTATATGTATATGTATATATGTGTACATGTATATGTATATATGTGCGTGTATCCGTGTGTGTGTGTGTGTGTGTGTGTGTGTTTGTGTATCTGCATGTATATATGTGTGTATATGTGTACGTGTGTTTGTGTCTATGTATATCTGAGAGCATATATATGTGCACATGCACGTATGTGTGTAGAAGTCGGCCCAAATAGTCAGTAACTAGTAAGTATAAACCCTCCACCACCCATCCCAGATGATGTGGGTCGACATTGACAAAGTCAATGATGGTCTATATCTTCTGGAATGCGTGATGGCGTGTCCTTTTGCTCAGTTCCAGGTTCCTGAAAATGGACTGTATATATGTGTGTGTATCCGTGTGTGTGTGTGTGTGTGTGTGTGTGTGTGTGTGTGTGTGTGTGTGTTTGTGTGTGTGTGTGTGTGTGTGTGTGTGTGTGTGTGTGTGTGTGTGTGTGTGTGTGTGTGTGTGTGTGTGTGTGTGTGTGTGTATCTGCATGTATATATGTGTGTGTATGTGCACGTGTGTTTGTGTCTATGTATATCTGAGAGCATATATGTGTGCACATACACGTATGTGTGTAGAAGTCGGCCCAAATAGTCAGTAACTAGTAAGTATAAACCCTCCACCACCCATCCCAGATGATGTGGGCCGACATTGACAAAGTCAATGATGGTCTCTATCTTCTGGAATGCGTGATGGCGTGTCCTTTTGCTCAGTTCCAGGTTCCTCAGGTGCGTTATGGAAATATCACTTGGGGGCAACTGTGGTTCAGAATGTGGTTCGCTCGGGTGAACTTGGAACTGGCGGGTGTCAACTGTATCGGTATATTTATGTTAGAGCCTGTTCACATGCGTATGTGTGTGTACGAGAGAGAAAGAATGCACAGGTTGTGTGTGAGGATGCGGGGCAGCGTGTGCGTGTGAGGGTGTGCGAGTATGTAGATACGCTTGTGTGTGTGAGAGGACGTATATGTGCATATATGCAGCCTGTGCCAAGCAGCAATAACACAACTCTATTATTTTAGCAAATATTATAGTCTTCCCTTTTTTGTGTGTGTGTGTGTCTCCTCACCTTTGGTTTGTCGCTTGCGTCACAATTCACCCACTCCCGAATTATTTTACGTATGATATCCACTACTATCTTGTTATTTAGTTTGACATTTGACTTTGAATAAGCAGTTCATTCCTTCGGAATATGAATTGTTTTTCCAGCTTGTTTTCCTTATTTTTCTTTACTATTTTCTCTTGCTTGTTTCTTCTGAGTTACCTTCTCCACTTTCATCCAAACTCTCGTATAAAGCAACCTGAATTCAGTTCGCACCACTGCGAAATGATCCTGTCATTGAAAGTTACCAATCTCCGGGCATCATGCATACGTGTGTATTATTACCACCCACAGATTACATAATGTATAGTCTTGAGTCATACCGCGCCAGGATTGGTACATTCAATACTGTAGTTCATGCCCGCGGCCTGAAAAGAAGACTAACAAAACACCAGTCCCTTTGTGCTCTTGTGTATCTTTACATGTGGTCTATTCGTATTAAGGTCCAGATCAGCATTACTGTAACATCAGCCCTGTTTCATCTTTTATTCAACAAATTTATCCTACGCTGCCAATGCAGTAATGATCTTTGTACGAATGTTGAAAGACCCAATCTCCCACCGACACTTAATGTACCATATACAATGCCAACTTCCTCAGCCATCTGTTATTTTATATATTTTATGACTTTGGTATTGGCTGTGGTCTTGTTATTGTCCGGAGACATTGAATCAAACCCTGGACCAGACTCTGTGTACAGAGAAAATAACCATGATGCATTAAAAATCTTTCACCTGAACATCCAAAGCCTGAAGCCTAAAGTAGACATTGTTCAATATGAATCATCCTTCTATGATATCTTAGCATTTACTGAGACATGGCTTCAATGCTCGGACCCAACATCAGATATTATGATCCATGGCTTCCAAGAACCTGTACGATTTAACCGTTTGTCGAGGGGAGGGGGTGTTGCCGTCTACGTGAAAGACGGCTTGTGCTTTCGGCATAGAACTGATCTTGAGGTGAATGACATTGAATGCATCTGGGCTGAAGTGTTCATGACCCATGGTACGTCACTGCTGCTAGGAGTATTTTACCGCCCACCCAGTAGTCCCTCAGATGTTTGGGATAAAATTACGGCATCTATTGACAAAGCCAAAGATACCTTAATTTCAGACATAATTATTACTGGTGACTTCAACGACAACCAATATGGTTCTCCCAATGGTTGCTTCCGGGACCTAAGTAATTATTTCAATCTTAGACAGCTTGTGGAAGAACCAACATGCTTTACCGAATCATCTGCAACTCTGATCGACCTATTTGCGGTTAGTAATACTGTACATGTACTGGAATGTGAAGCCCTAGAACCACTTGTACCTGACATGACTCGCTATCATTGTCCAATTTATATTGCCATTGAATTCAAGAAAGAAAAGCCTAAAAACTTTAAGAGACGCATATGGTTGTATGCAGAGGGAAACTTTGATGGTCTGAACACTGCATACAATAACGTAGACTGGGAAAGACTGCTTGCTCATTCGTGCCTGGACACTGTAGTATCCACCTTCACCGACCAATTACTCGAAACGGCATCTAAATTTATTCCCAACAAATTGATAACCTCTAGGGCTAACCAGCCTAAATGGATGCATAATCAAATTCGATTATTAATAAGGCAAAGAACACGTTTATACCGTAGAGCAAAGCGCTCTGGCCAACTGCAAGACTGGGCGAGATATAAGCATAAACGAAATGAAGTCGTATCAGCTATTAGGAAAGCCAAATCTACATATATATCAAAAGTCCAATCAGAACTAAGTTGTCCGGATACACCATCGTCAGTGTGGTGGAAAACATTAAAAACATTTATCTGTAAAAATATCCATGGAATCCCGACTATAAGTCACCTCAATAAACTCTATTCAACTAATCTAGAAAAGGCCGAAGTGTTCAATGATTACTTCTGTTCCATTTCGACATTGGATGACACTAATGCATCCTTGCCAGATTCACCCCTGCCTACCCTACAATCGCTTGACAAAATAACACTTGAAAGCAAGGAAGTGTACGAAGCAATCAAGAGTATTAAGGTATCGAAGGCGTCTGGTCCTGATCTAATAAGTCCCAGACTTTTAAAAGAATGTAAAGACTCATTGTGTGACCCACTTACGGCCCTCTTCAATAGGTTATTAGACAACTGTTACTTTCCAAATTTATGGAAAAAAGCCAATGTGACACCGGTGCTGAAAAAGAATCCGTCTAATGTAGTTACTAACTATCGGCCAATATCTTTGCTTAGCTGTACTGGTAAACTACTTGAAAAATGTATCTTCAAACGATTATGGCATTTCTTATGTGATAACAACATACTAAGCCAGTTTCAGTCTGGTTTTACTCCAGGTGACTCTACGGTTCTACAACTGACAGACCTCTATGATGAATTCTGTCACGCTCTTGACGAAGGAAAAGAAGTAAGGGTCGTCTTTTGTGATGTTAGTAAGGCATTTGATAAAGTTTGGCATGTTGGTCTTATTCACAAGCTCGAGAGAATAGGAATATCTGGTGACTTGCTATGTTTCCTAAAATCATACCTTTCTGATCGGTACCAGCGCGTCCTTGTAGCCTCTGAGGCATCTCCTTGGAAACCAATAACGTCTGGTGTTCCACAGGGTTCTATCCTTGGTCCCCTGTTATTCCTGATTTACATCAACGATATTACTGTAAACCTACTTAGCAGCATACGTTTATTTGCAGATGATACATCCCTTTATCTTATAATTGAGAATCCTGACCAAGGTGCCATCATACTCAACCGTGATTTAGCCACAATTGAACATTGGGCTAAAACTTGGCTCGTTGAGTTCAACCCCCATAAAACGGAAACCATGATCATATCACGTAAAATTAACGTTCCAGTGCACCCACCAATATATTTAAGCGGAACTCAAATCTCGGAGGTGTGTAGCCACAAGCATCTGGGTGTCATTTTGAATAAAGGTTGTACATGGAACGACCATATCAATGATATGTGCGCTAAAGCCTGGACACGTATTGACTTGCTCAGGGCCCATAAGTTTACACTTGACCGGAAAGTCCTTGAAAAGATATACTTCGCATTTATCCGACCTCTTTTAGAATACGCTGACTCTGTCTGGGACAACTGCTCAGCAACTCAAGCTGCTGACCTGGAGAAAATACAAGTAGCTGCAGCAAGAATAGTCACTGGCGCCACTGTGAGCTGCAGAAAAGAACTTCTCTACACAGAAACTCAATGGGATTCACTGGAAGAAAGACGCCGAAAGCACAAGCTTATCCAATTTTTTAAGATGTATCATAAATTAACGCCTCCATATATCTCCAACAAGGTGCCACCAATTATCTCATCTATCACCCAAAACCACAATCTGCGATCGGAAAATAACCACCGTGTTCCTTTTTGCCACACCAATTTATATAAGTCCTCGTTTATCCCGCAAGTTACCGACCAGTGGAATGGAATACCCCCCTCAGTAAGAGAAAATTGTTCCCTCATAAACTTCAAGACGTTTATAAATAGTGCGAACCTGCGACCACCAATTTTCTACTATGGCGCCAAATCTCGTGCTGCCCAGATTTATCATTGCAGGTTACGCCTGCATTGCAGTAATATCAACGCCCACTTATACGATAACCATCTCTCACCATCTCCACGTTGCCAGTGTGGGGATCTTGAAAATACTGAGCACTTTCTTATGCACTGCCCAATCTATGACGATGCTCGTGATACCACAATCAATACATTGCCATTTACTTTTGAGGCGTCAACACTTTTATTTGGATCCGAACATTTGAATAACAATGAAAACTTTCTTGTCTTCAGAGCTGTGCAGGACTTCATCATGGTGAGTGGACGTTTTAATACGTAACAGTGAGCCTAAAGACATTTTGGTATTATTTGCCACACATATGGGCCACCGTTACCGATTTGTTCATTGAGGCTGCCCTATTGAATATTCTGTGATAGCCAACATTGAATTCAGGTTGTTTCCCCATTTCCTAGTTAACCCTTTACCCAATGTAACGGTCAGTGTTATCCAAGAAAATCACCATTTAACCCACTTTATATTTTCAGCTTTCGTCTCGGGAACATGGCTAGTGACCCCTCAATGAAACGAGTTCGATGAGCTCGTTCCGGTGAGGGGTCATGGGCTGTGCTTTTGAGACGGACATTGAACATTTCTAGTTATTCAAAAATTATTCTTCAAGTGTCGTCTTCTACACGTGTTGAGAAAGGGGTTAAGTTCCTTGTCCCTTTTATTCTTCTATTCTCTCTATTACTCTCCTTACTCTCTCTATTTCTCATGTTTAAACAATATTTTACTTAGTGTTTCCAGCTACCTTTAAACTTCGTCAGTCTTCCCAAGGAGACAGCTTATACAAGCTAAAAGCTTAATGCTGAATCCTTCCGACAAATCTCGTTCTTGACACATAACTTTAATGCATATCATTGTATTACGTATTCTGTTTAACAACCATCTTGTAGATAATGATATGTATGTATCATATTTTCTCATGAATAAATATTGTTTAAACTAAAATATTATACGAAATTTAGGATATAAAATGTGAGCGCTTATTGTCGATCGACGACCACTGGCGACCATGGTTCACCCCGGTGTAACAGGAATGGAAGTCCGTAGGAAAATTAGTCCCTCTGGACTATTATTCCGCGGAATTCTAGTCCTAGGTCTAACATTTCTAGGAATAGTAGTCCGGCGGACTACTATTCCTAGAAATGTTAGACCTAGGACTATAATTCAACGGAATAATAGTCCAGAGGGACTAACGTTCCTACGGACTTCCATTCCTTTTACACCGGCTAAAAAGTAAAAAGGTTAAATTGAGGATATTACGCTGTTTTTGTGAATATTGGGAATTATCTCATGAGTGTGGACACGGAAGTGTTATTTTTCAGGAGCGCTTGCGCAAGCGCTCGTGAAAAATAAAACTTTCAGGTCCACACTCACTAAAATAGCGTGGATGTTCTTTTTTATATGCTACGTGACATTTTACTGCGTAATATACAGCCCAATTCGACTGCAAACAGTTTCAAGACAATAACAAAAATCTGATGAGCGTTCCTTGAAGGCGACGTTCATGGCGACGTCATGCGCCGAAGCTTGTGGACCTGGAAGCATTATTTTTCACTCGCGCAAGCTTTCGTGAAAAATAAAACTTTCAGGTCCACACTCGTGAGATAATTCCAGTTCACTAAAATAGAGTAGATTTTCTTTTTATTATTTGGTACGTGACATTTTATACTGCGCAATACTCAGTCCAATTCGTCTGCAAACAGTTTCAAGACAATAACAATGATCTGCTGATCGTTCTTTCAAGGCGACGACATGCGGCGTAGCGTGACGTCATTTGGGAATCTACTGTGGGATATTTCTTGATATCTATCGAGTCGATGGATATCGAGCATTATCTTTTAGATAATTTGCGATAATTCACAGGCTAGCATATAATAAATGAGTAGCAAATGAAGTTCTGTGGCAATATCTGAAAAAATATTATGTGAAATTTAGGATCTAAAATATAAGCACTTTTACACTATAAATGGATAAAAATGTCCTTTGTAGCCTCCAGAGAACAGTGTTATAGTTCAATATATGTTGCATCCTCCATGTGCTCTGATACAAGCTTGTATCCTGTATCGCATCCTCCAGTCAATCGACGTATTCGTTGTAGAGGTAAATATCGCCATTCCTAGAGTAAAGCTGCTTTCAGTTCTCTTGGAGTTTATACTGGGGGTTCGTATCGACGCCCTAGAAGGTTCCAAATGTGCTCCAATCGATTCAGATCAGAACTCATGGTTCACCAAGGAATGGTAGTCAATGCAATGCTGTGAATGAAAAGTGCTAAACACCAAGCCAAATGTATTTTTTTTGGTGATGATCTCTTAGTAGAGGACGTTTGGTCCCCCTTCTGGACCTCAATATGGCCTTTCTTACATCGTTCTTGACCGTTCTTGTGCAGATTCGTCGGTCTGGTAGACATAGGATCTTCAGAACAGTACTTGAAGTGGGTTGCTGTCGTCGCACCATCCTAAGAAGTATCATGTTTTCACATCATTGTGATGTCACAAGGGGGCGTTCTGACCGTGGACGGACCTTAATATCATTGGTTTACAACTGTTTTCCCACCAAATGACTGTTGACTGTGTAATGGATGTCGAGTTGACGATCGATTGCTTTAAAGGACATACCGATGGAATGCATACGAATTATATTTATTTATTTATTGGTGTTTAAGGTCACAAACTTATGCACCATGGCTAATCATGACCGTGACAGTTTTACGGGTGGAGGAAGCCGAAGTACCCGGAGAGAACCACCGAGCAACCACGAGCAGCTGCCAGCTCCCCAACATCGTAACTCCACATTGCAGCACAGGCAGGGTTAGATTGGTTGAAGACATACGCACCATCGACGTGCAGTACGCCCTAGTACACGGCGTCATCGTGCCCCCCCCCCCCCCATGTGGACAATCGGGATTAAGTGTCTTGCCCAAGGACACAACGCGGGAGTCCGAATCGGTCGCTCAGATGGTCACCCATCCGAGGACTAACCGGGATCGGCGTTGCTTAACTTCGGTGATCTGACGAGAAACGGTTACCGCAACGCCAGCGCGCGTTGATCTGACGAGAACCGGTTACCGCAACGCTAGCGTGTCCCCAATTCTTTTAATATTTTAGAGAATGTTAGTAAGATGCTAATGAGTCTATAGTTGTTGACTACGGAAGCGTATTGAGGTCATGTGCGAACTCGTTATAAGGAGTTAGGAAAGTCGTTATAACGAGTCACTAAGTCGTTATAATGAGTTAGAAAAGTCGTTGTAACGAGTTACTACGTCATTATAACGAGTTACTAAGTCGTTATAACGAGTTAGGAAAGTCGTTATAATGAGCTACTACCTCGTTATAACGAGTTAGGAAAGTCGTTATAACGAGTTACAAAGTCGTTATAACGAGTTAGGAAAGTCGTTATAACGAGTTACAAAGTCGTTATAACGAGTTAGGAAAGTCGTTATAACGAGTTGCTAACTCGTTATAACGAGTTACTAAGTCGTTATAACGAGTTCGAAAAGTCGTTATAACGAGTTACTAAATCGTTATAACGAGTTAGGAGAGTCGTTCTAACGAGTTACTCTCTCTTCATAACGAGTTAGGAAAGTCGTTATAACGAATTACTAATTCGTTATAACGAGTTGCTAACTCGATATAACGAGTTAGAAAAACATTTCACACGTGTCCTCAATACGCTTCCGTAGTTGACTGCCAGATTTGAAGACGGGAATTATTTTCGTTATTTTAATTTTTGCTGGTACAATGCCATGCTTGTTTAAAGCCGAGGACATATTTAAAAAGTATCCAAGTCGTGCCTAGGCGTTTCATATAACCTGCATGCAAACAAGGACATTTATGTTTTAAAACAACTTACCCCGATATATCGTCCTCTCTGCAGCTAGGCCACATAGTGGACGATGTATCGGGTTAGATGAGCTCGTCCCATTTTATCAAAATGTTCAAACCACAAATGGCAAATAGTCCCTTGAATGGAACTCTCAATTTTGTGTGGAGCTGCAATCAGCCACGATCCTGCCAGTTTGAACCAACTTTAGTATACAGTATAAATGGGCGACCCTGGACTTTTTTTTAAAAAAAAACTTTTCCCCCATCAACCCCCACACCATTTTTACCGTGATCGCTGGAGCGAATATAACCGTGTAGGATTTCGAGCTATCGTTACAGAAATCAGCGCACTAGGTCAGTCTACTCATATTTATGAATTTTGAGGAAGTTCTTTCCCTGGTGTTCTTGTGTGCATTTTCGAAATGAAAAAAATGAAACGCAAGTTTTTTCTTTCTGTGGTAAATATTTCAAATGTATTATGGATGATTATTTCATTGTTTGGATTTTGATGTTATTTCTTCATTACTGATTAAATTGTGACGAGTTTTTGTTGTCTTAACACAGACGGTGTTTGTATAGATAACGTTCAAACGTGGGTACCCTCCGCCGTTTCCTGATCAAAATCAATAGCGGGTGTGTACACCCTGGATTCAGTCGCTGCTCTAACTCTCCTTACCATTGACCCCATCGAGTTGTTTATGGACCTTTGTGGGATGTTATGCCACGCCTGAAGAAAGGCCTGCGTGAACTGAGCGACTTGTTTAGGATGTTGACGCGCTTCCTGACCCTCCTGTCCAGCTCGTCCCACAAATGCTGGGTCGGGGACAGATCTGGACTGTAGGGCGGCCAGTCGAGAACTGGGACAATCTTTTGGTTGCGAAAGTCACGACAAACCCTACCAACGTGCGGCCTCGCATTATCCTGCTACAACGTAAGTGGAAGGACGTGAGCCATGAGGACCTGATCCCGATATCTTGCAGCTATAATATTGCCCGGGATGACCACGAGAGGTGTGTTCACAAACCCATTTTAGAACTCAAGACACCAGGGTAACTCTACAGGGTCCTGTAATATAAGGAAGAGCATGCTAAGCATGGCATATGCAACCCACTCCCCCCACCCCTCTCCATCTCAGAAAATGTTAAGACGGACATTTTTTCAACACTAAGCATACACACGAGGGGGTTATCATCTTTGTTTTCCAGCAGAGAGAAATCCAACCCAGCAGAAATTGTGAGATCAACGTACACCTGTTAAAATAGTTTGTGTTAATCAGATCATCTACATGTGAGATGTGAAATTATTGTCTTGCCTTCTGAAAACATTAACCACCCCCCCCCCCCCCCAACCCAACCCAGGAGTAACTGTAAAGGCCAGAAACAATGATTGGAACATCAAAGAGAACAAAGACATAATGCCACATGTGGGGAGGTGATTTGCATGGATTTTCGTGGTTTTCTGCAGGGGCGTGACTCATT
Organism: Pictodentalium vernedei; assembly: GCA_031216915.1. NCBI lineage: Eukaryota > Metazoa > Mollusca > Scaphopoda > Dentaliida > Dentaliidae > Pictodentalium > Pictodentalium vernedei. The sequence goes on along the minus strand of CM062289.1, from coordinate 37,903,630 downwards.
TGAAAGCCTTTCCCATAAACAATCTTCATTCCAAATTTTATTGAAATCTGATAACCCAAACCTGAAATATGAGGCAAACAGACAAAACATTTGTATTTTACGAGACAAACAACAAATTTTCAAAGTTAAAAAGTGGGACAAGTCTGAATAGTGAAAAGTAATAAATATGATTGAGATCCGATAATCCAAACCCGACATGTGAGTCGAACAGACAAAAAAAATAGGCAATTTTTGTATATTCAAAGGGCCATAATGCACAGAAAAAATATTTTCAACAGCAAAACGGCTGTTACTCCTTAAAGATCTTATATGTATGAGAGTGAACATGTATGGAATTTCAAAGAAACCTGAACAGTAATGTTCAAGTTATAATGCAGGCCGACATCTGAGTACGCACAGATGCATGTGCAGACACACCGACTCATGGATAGGCACAATCCAGTATACCCCACTTTTTGACAAAAAGAGTGTGTGTGTGGGGAGGGGGGGGGGGGCGGTGTAATTAGCTATCTGAGGGCAAGTATGTCAGTACCGTACCAGTTTCCGAACTCCTTCAGGACATTGCTACAGTCTAACATACCAATTATTGACCAAAACTATAGATATTTGTTCAGGTTGTCATGCTAATGAGCTGACAACAGGCAAAAATTAACTAATTGAGGGCCATAACTCCACTCGGTATGGCTGAACTGTACCAATTTTCGAACTCCTTCAAGACATTGTTATGAATGTCTCACACACCAAATGTTGACCAAATCCTTTTATAAGTGTGCAGGTCACAGTGCTAATGAGCTGAGCACAGGAAACATTAACTAATTAAGTGCTATAACACTGCTCAGTATGGCAAAACGGTATCAGTTTTCGAACTCATTCAAGACAGTGTTAAGAAAGTCTCACATGTCAAACGTTGACAAAATCCATTGATATTTGAAGTTATCATATCACCGGGCTGAAAACAGGACAAAATCAACAAATTAAGGGTCATAACTCTGCTCAGTATAGCCGAAACATTCCAATTATTTAACTCATCCAAGACGTTAAGAAAGTCTCATACAGTACGTGGAGAGTGGATTGTAACTAAAACACCCGCGGAGTGGAGTATCACCCAGAGTATCAGTTTCAAATTATGTACACATGGACAAAAAACACAAGCAAAGTTTCAGCCAATGGACCTCCGGGTTTAACCCGGAGGTCCATTGGCTGAAGCTTTGCTTGTGATGGTTATGCTCTGCAACAAATTTGCAATTATTGCTCAGGTGGAATCTCCACTCTGCGGGTGATTTAATGATAATACACTCTCCACGTACTGTATACCAATACTCAACACTGAATCAAATCTACTGCTATGTGTTCCAAGTTATTGTGTAAACAATCTGAAAACAGGCAAAAATTAACGAATTAAGGGTCATAACTCCGTATTGTGACATTTTCTGGATTTTTGTAACATTATGAAATTGATTTCTATTAAAAAATGGGGAGTATCGAGAGTATCACATGACAACAAACTATTTGTAAAGGACTCCCCCTTTCAAGGACAATGTGACAGCGTTGGCATTCACCACCATGCTGCCTTGAGGCTGCATTTTGAATTCCTGTGTTTGTTGTTCTTATGAAATATTATTTTATTTTTATCAGTTATGGTACAAATATGGTACCGATAGCACACTTTCATAAACCGCTGATGTGTGATGTCGACTGTGTGTCAGTGCGTCATGGGCACACATACTTTTAGGGTTCTATACACCACCTCCTTCATTTTGCTGTATAATTTGTGTAAATGTATTTGGAATTTATAGAATTTTAGACTTAGGAATTTCATAGTTTTGTTTTGCCTTAGTTATGGTGCTTTATAAGTAATGGGCAATTTAGTTTGAAAAAAGGGGGTTCATGAAGATTCAGCCGCAAGAAGATTCAGCCCTCATACTTTTCCGAGAATATTCGGTCTCAGTCGTGGTCGAATTTTATCACCTCAGAGGTCAAATATTCACAGAATTTTTTTTTTTAAATGTTCTATACATTTTTTCTATAGTTTTTTTTAAGGATTCATGATTACTAATCATGACAATATGAAACAAACCTCAATGAATCTGGAACTAAAAAAACCTTCCCAAAACAAGCTGAGAGGTTCTCAGTTCGAATCCCACCTGCGGCAATTGTATTAAGGCGTACTGCACATCGATGATGCAATTGTCTTCAACCAATGATAACCCTGCTTGTTTGGAGTTACTACGTTGATGAGCCTGACAGTTGCTTGCGATTGCTCGGTGGTTCTCTCCGGCTACTCTGGGTTCCTGCCCCAGTAAAACTATCAGACATGAGGTGACCCTGGCTGTAAAAAGTGTTGTTAAACCCCAGTAAATAAAGAAATCAAATTTGCTGAATCCAAGACATTTGAAGGATGGTTTTGATTGGGGGAGGGGGATGTTTTCGGTTATACAGTGGAGCCCACTTAATTGGATATATCTTAATTACATATCCCTGTTAACTGAATATAATTTCCCAACACAAAACCATTTACCATGCCTCCAGTACAAATTTGACCTGCTAATTGAATATAGGTTATATATAGAGTAGAATCCTGTTAATTGAATAAAAAATCTTGTAACATGTCGAGAAATTACCGTCACTCTCCCCAGTTTTCCTTTGGTTATAGCCAATTTCGCCTCTGTGCATCCACTACAGGCATTGCCAGAGCTCACGGAGGTCTGTCAAACAAAATATAATAGAATAAATGCTAAGTTTATCTCCAGAATAGAGGAAAGTGGCACAATCCCTGTTAATTGATACTGTTAACTGAATACTTTTCATTGGCAAAGTGGCTATTCAATTAACAGGGTTCCACTGTACAGCAAAAACAAATATCACAAACTAAGAATGAAACTGTGTACTTGGGAAATTTTCAAGTGGTCATTCTACATGTTTTAGCTGGTGCTATACAGTTTTGAAGGTTAAAATGCCATTGTTATTGATCGAAGGTCTAAAAAACACAAAGAATATACAATGTCTGTGTTTCAATAATCTGTAACAATTAATTGGCAGTTCTTGGGGTGTGGTAGCTCAGTTAGTAGAGGTGCAAGCTGCAAGCCGAGAAGGTCCCACCTGCGACAACCATATTGTGTCCTTGGGCAAGACACTTCACCCCCATTACCCACATTGGGTCATGGTGGCTTTCTGTACCAAGCATACTGAAAGCCAATGGTGCAATGGTCTTCAAGCAATGTTAACCCTGCATGTGTGGAGTAGGTATGTTGTGGAGCTGACAGTTGCTCGCCATAGTTCGGCATTGCTCCGTGGTTCTCTCCAGGTACTCCGGCTTCCTCCACCCATAAAACTGTCGTGGTCATGATTAGCCATTATTCAGAAACATGTGATCTAAAACACCAATAAATAAATAAATATTGACAGTTCTTGTCTTCCTGTTTGTTTTTAATAAATTACCCTTAAACAATTACATAGAGTTTGTCACCGACTGAATACACCCAAAGCGTACTCTGCAATTTGACCCAAACCGGCCGCTACATTTTGGCCTGGACCAACTGTTAATGCACCCAAACTGTCCTACAGTGGAAATATACAAAAACTTAACATTTTTTTATAAACTTGCCCAATAGTAGTCACCAAAACATGTTGGATAACTTTTGGATCAACTTCTAACATTTATTTTTACTTTTTAGTGTTTTTTTTTCTTTCCCATGTAGAAGTTATTTTCTTAATTGATGATTGAGTAAACATAAATTGAGTATACTTAAATAGATGTCAAATTGTCAATCATGTTTTGCTGCTCAGTGTTTATTATTGTCATTATTATAATTAGGAACCTTGTCCATTAGGACAAAACTCTGTTTGTAATTAACTGATAATAAATTGTATGATTGTTCATAAATTTATATTATTTTGATACCAGGTGTAATATTAATATTTGTGAACGCACTCACCCATTTACAACTAGTCCCTTATCATAGTAAACCAAAAACTTCAAAGTGTGTGCTTACATCTAGTAGCTAACATTGGGATAGTATAACGTGCTTTTTCAAAAACTTGATCAAGTATGGATGTTAAACAATAATTTTCATTACTAGTAATAAAATAATATTTTCAAACATCACCCCTGCGTTTTTTTCAGTTATGAACTAACCAGGGTATTTTTTTGTTTCTAAAATTTGATTAGCAATTTCTATCTTGGTATCAAAAAGTGATGATAAATAGTTAAAATAAGGCCAATATGAAAGAAAAATGGTTAGCATTTGGATATTTTTGTATAACATTTTGCCATGCGAATCCAGTTATCAAATACCCTGCTAACATAAAATTCTGTGCTTCTTCGTGAAAATTATTTTGTTACTACCTGTTAAAAATTCCTTCCAGGAATTCTAAAAAATATTTGTAAAAATAATTAGACCCTGATCATTTTTATTTCAGCATAGTTAAGTTTTTCCCCAAATTGTTTTTTAATATTTATTTATTTAAAATAAACTGAAGTTGAAAATTAAAAAATAAATTAACAATGTGTGTTCTGTAACTTCTGTTACTTCTTTACCTTTTATCAATAAGAACTGGGCTGAGTAGTTAGAGGGGCAGGCTGCAAGCCGAAAGGTCCTCGATCAAATCCCACCTGTGGCAACAACTTTGTTTCCTTGGTCAAGACACTTCATTCCCATTGTCCAAGTGGTGGCCTTGTGTACCAAGGCATACTACATGTCAATCGTACAATTGTCTTCAACCAATGCTAACCCAGCTTGTGTGCTCTTTGTACGTTAGTTGTTTGTCATTGCTCAGTGGTTCTCTCTGGCTTACCCTACCTGTAAAACTGTCAAACATGAGATGACCCTGGTTGTCGAAGTGTCATTAAACTCCAATAAATAAATCAGTTAGAGTCCTACACTTCTATTCTGGAGGACGGTTTGGGGCAAATTGCCAGAGAATGGTTTGGGTTAGATTAGTATCCAGTTTGGGTCAAATTGTTGGAGAACAGTTTGGATGCAATTCACACGAATTCCAGGCACTTCAACCCTAAGTCATTTCGGCCCCAGTCATTTCGGCCTTAAGTCAATTCAGCCCCAATATACCAAGTCATTTCGGCCTCTATAAATATTTTTAAATATCTTTGTAATTTTAACAACTTTTTATTTTGTTTTTCAACATTGAAACCTCAAATAGATATTCAGGTATACATATGATATACGGTATTCCTTCATACCTAGTAGATTTTCTTTCATGATGAATAAATGAATGAAAAGTTTCAGCACCCCAAAGATGCACATGGAGGATGTGGGATTTGAAACCCCTTGCGACTTGAATAATTTTAGTTGTTTATGAATCTACGAGAGTCGGAAGCAAGGGTCAGTAATGTTATATGGTTTAATTGTGCGCATTCGAAGTGGCGTACTGGGGTCAGACCCCTGCGGACCTCGAACTGGAAGGTGACTGGGAATTGCACATAACTACAAGAATTCTGCTCTGTGTTTTAGAAAACGTGAACATATCTATGGTAGTATCAAAATCGCATTTGGTTGTTGTTTTAGAAAAAAAGACACGAAATAGAAACCCTGTGAACCTTGAACTGGAAGCTGATTAGGAATTGTGCATAACAACATGAATGAATGAGATGACTGCATATACTTTACGAAATTTCGAAGTAAACAAATTTCTCTTACTTATATAGATAGCACCTTAAATGTAGGTAAAATTGAACACATGGATAATTTTTAATGTCATAAAAACTTCTCTCTACACTGTGTAAATATAAATGACTGAACATTAATTAATAAAGGTAATTACCCATTATATTATTTCTAAACATAAACTATGCGCTGATCTTTATATATCTCTACACTCAAAATGGTGCCGAAATGACCAAGGGGTCGAAATGACTGGGGTCGCAGTGACTAGGACTGAAATGACTTTGAAGCCGAAATGACTTGGGGCCGAAGTGACTGGATACCATTCTCACATATGAGAGACGTTAATTATTACAGAACACATTGAATGTGAATTTACTGCAGAGATAATTGCTCGACGATATATATTAATATTTTTTTCAATAAATGTCGAGCAATATATTAATATTTTTTTTTTAAGAATTATTTTTTAGGAGTTGAAAGGAATATCGTAGCGTATCTAAAATATCCTAACAGATATGCTTTTCTTTTGGACGAATCTTCCCTGGGCCGAGTTTTTCCCAGGCCGAATCTTCCTCCTGTTCCAGAATAAAGAGGACATGCCATTTTCGATGACAGTAAATATCCAAAAGGGTTATTATTTTACATGTTGTAGTGTTCGAAACTACAAAGCAATGTTCAGGAATACAGATGGCAACAAAAAAGTAACACATTGTTACTTTGTTTTGATTTCTGACGCTACCGAAAACAACCTGTTAGTATCAATTTTCTCAAGCGAACTTTTCCTTACTTTTACAACGCCTTAACATTCGGATAATTCAAAAACTGCGTTTCTATTCGTTTTGATACTTCACGAGATACGTGTCAATGCATATATGTATACAATCACACCAATATAACAACAATTATCAGTTATATTATCGGTTATATGTGAGGTTTTTCGATTAAGGTTATCACTGACAGACAAGTTGCAACGAAATAAGGAGAGTTCGATCTGAAATAACGAGATGATCAGCTGAGCATATTGACAAACCCCAGAAGGACAGAATTCGAGCGAAGTGTAGATATGTAAATATCACGCAAAGCTTAGATGCGAGATAGGTTGCAGCAGAAAACGAACGAATTTTTTTGATTGCTGGTCTCAGCCAAAACAACCCCAGAGGAGGATAGGCCAATTGCAACTGAATGGGCAATTCGACACCGGAAGTTACGTGATTTTTTCACTGAAATTTACTATCCAATTCAAAAAATGACTTTCTGATGTTCTGGAACACATTTATCTAACTGGGTATGTGCAACCCATGTGCGGGCCTGTGATCGGCTTGGGATTCCTATTATTATATATTATCTCGTTTGAGCCCCCTATTATCTCGTTATAACTCCCTATTATCTCGTTATAACCACCGAATATCTCGTTACAAACCACTAGTATCTCCTTATAACCCCCTATTATCTCATTATAAGCCTCTATTATCTCGTTATAAACCACTATTAAATCATTATAACCCCATTATCTTGTTATAAACCGCTATTAAATCATTAAAACCCCATTATCTCGTTATAACTACCTAATATCTCGTTATAAACCTATATTATCTCGTTATAATCCCCATTATCTCGTTATAAGCCCCTAATATCTCGCTATAAACCTCTATTATCTCGTTACAAACCTCAATTATCTCGTTAGAAACCGTTGCTGTCTTGTTATAAACCCCTAATATCTCGTTATATCCCGTATTATCTCGTTATAACCCACTAATATCTCGTTATTTACTTATTGTTGTTTAAGGTCACATACTTCTGCACAATGGCTAATCATGACCACAACATGGAGATAAAGTCAAGGTCAGTCAATCGTTTATACCCCATGCTGCATATTTTAAAGGACTTGCACCCCAAGCATTAGTGACTGGGTCCTATTTTACCAGTGAAACAGAGCTTGTTTACCACAGTAAACAAGCACTGCTTCACTTCCCGGGGTTCCCACGGGGGGTAATATCTCGTTATAAACCTATAATATCTCGTTATAACCCCATATTATATTACCCCAATATCTCGTTACAAACCTCTATTATCTCGTTATATACCCCATTATCTCGCTACAACCCATATTATCTCGTTATAAATCTCTATCATCTCGTTATAAACCCCTATTATCTCGTTATAAACCCCAATACCTCGTTATAAACCTCTATTATCTCGTTATAACCCCCTAATAACTCGTTATAATCCCCAACCCCCTAACATCTCGTTATAACCCCTCTTTCCTCATTATATCCAATATCTCGTTATAAACCTATATTATCTCGTTATAAACCTCCATTATCTCGTTATAAACCCCTTTTATCTCGTTATAACCCCCATTATCTCATTATGACAACCTAATATCTCGCTATAGACCTCTATTATTTCGTTATAACCCCTATTATCTCGTTATAAACCTCTGTTATTTCGTTATAACCCCTATTACTTCATCATGATTCCTCATATCTCGTTATAATTCCTACTCGTTATAACCCCTATTTTCTCGTTATGGCCCTATTATCTCGTTATAACCCCTAATATCTCGTTAAAAGCCTCTATTATCTCGTTATCCCCCCCCCCCCCCCTATTATCTCGCCATAACTCGCTATTATCTCGTTATAACGAGATACGTTTTCGCTATTTTAAATCAATTAACTATTAACAAATTTCTTCAAAGTGCTGTCTGTAAAGTGTAAAACAAACTTCTAACATTCGTAACGATTCAGAAACCTTCTCCATTAAATGTCGTCTAATACTCAGATGAGGCTATAAGGGTTGATAGATTAGAGTTTCTCGTAGGATCCATACGACAAAAGTGTGTAAACCAAAGGCCACTACGAACAGCATCTTTCATCAGTATTGCCCGATAGTGGATCATCATACCGGATATATCCTCAAATACCCAGATGATGATATGAGGGATTTACGGTAGGACCTAATGGGGGATTTTCTAATAACAACTGACATGTCTCGGTCTCTCTATGAAGTGATACAAGGCGGAGATACAAGGCGGAGATACAAAGCGGATTTTGGATAATGGAGTGATCTGATTAGATATTCTAATACTTGGCTTAGGGCAGCGCTCGGTATAAGATTAAACGTGGCTATGGGTATTGTGTGTATTGTGTCGACAGAATGCAGTTGTCGTGGGTAGCCAGAACAGTGATTGGAATAAGTAGAAGAGTGTCTTTGTGAGCAGTAGTGGAAGATGGAAACTAGGATTTCGAGGTGAATAAATCTTCTAGAGTACTCAGAATCAAGCGAATCCAACCTGAACCACGTAACTACTCTGTCGGGGGACATTCGGCCTCATACCAATCGTGTGTGATGCGAGGAGGTGGGCTTCAAAGCCATTTAGAGTTCATTCGGTACTACTTCTGGTTACTGTTGGGTCGCTTCCGGTGATGTGGAGTAATATCATTAAATCGAATACCTCCATCCAATACATCATGCCCATTTGACTCCATCGAAACCATGTGCTCCCACTGCCCTAGATGGAGGACCCATCATACAAAATGGGCGACGGAAACATGTCGTCGTGTGAGAACAAAAATGTTCTATCTTCCACTGGAAGATAGAACCTTATGGTTCTCAAGCGACGATGTGTCATCCTAAGACGACGCATTGCACATGCACACTAACATAACGTATCGTCGTGGTAATTACATCATACCATCCCTGTCACGTGCGCTACCATGACCATTCACATAGCGTCACTGGTCACGAGACTATGACGTCACTTTCGAAAACATCCTCGGGGTCACGTCCGAAAACATCATCGGAATCATCCAACCTAGAACAGGAACGTGCAGTCGTGTACCTCCTACTTCTGATACTTTTATTCAACTGTATTCATCACAAATGCTGCAACATTGACCAAAATATGTCGACCTCTGGGCTAATGCCAAAACCATTCGGTTGTAGGAAGCGGGTGCGTTGTTTTTGCTAAACTAAAAATAGTATTAAAGGGTGCGATAGATTTTTAGTGTTTTTTTTTAATGCATTTCGTCTAAACGCCCAATGGCTGCTTATCTGGATTAGCTGCCTCTACGCAAGAACTGTAAGACAATTACAAACATGCATGTGAAGAACACGTGGATAATGCATTACCATTAAACACTTGTGAAGAGAAATATCCACCAGCCAAAACCTCACAGTCTACGGCTAGCCATGCAAAGGACAAGCAAAGTTTCATCTAGTTTTCCTCTGAGTTTAACTTGTTCATGTGTTTTCAAAGAAGCAACAGTTCTCGTAGGCGGGTACACTTCACTCCGCTGGTGTTTTAGTGGCAATCCACTGCCCACGCACTCCCATGTCCTTCGAACAAAGAGCGTTTGTCTAGTGCGTCATTTCCGGACAGATTCAGTTCTTTCTCAATAGCGGTACTTCAGTGATTTGTTTGTTAGAATTTTCGTAGTGGATGACAAACTTGTTGGACAAAACTTTTCTTTTTTATATATGTATTTTAGTTTCATTTCTATGGAAACCATCGATCAATGCCTCTTCTTTGTTACTGTATCTCTTTATCCCGCCAGTAGTCGATATGATGTTAAAAGTGTCTGTGTTATTGAATAACAAGTACAACCAACTTGATCTTCAATGTTTCCTGCCCAAGGTTAACCCCTTGAACACGAGAGATCCTTTTTATGGGCCAGAAACATGATACGTAATAATTTCATTACGTGGGATGACTGCTGAGTGAATGTGTGGGGTAGACCAATCAATACTTTCAACGTGCAGCCCCCACGGCTGCACGTTGAAAATATTAATTGCTCTACCCCCAAATAATGAATGTGGACTCATCCAGTTGCTTCCATTGAAGTGGCATGGAACATACGTCTAGGGTTAAAGAGTTAAGGATGTAAATATTGACGTAGGCCAATTTCAACCAATTATTTTTTTTTCCATTTTATGATTTTTAAAAGAATCATTGTGTATAAAATGAAGACAGATTCAACTGTACTTGGAAGTTTTCGATCATCTACTGGATGTCTTATTGGATAATAGGGCTGTCATGATTAATCGATTAATCGATTGTTAATCGGTCACGGCGAAATCGATTAGTATTTTTCGTTGTCGAATAATCGGTAAATTATATCCCGTTTTAGACGTTTAATAATTAAAAGAAAATATGTTGAAAAAACTATTGTTTCTAAAGGTAAAGAGTTAAGACAATCAATGTTAAACCCCAAGAAGCTATTGGAAGCATTTGTCTTTCAGGTACATTCATCAAAGCTTTGATGTTCTGAACTTTTGAACGGTCAGTGTTATAATCCAGACCGGTCGGCAGTTGCGAAGTTCGCAACTGCCGACCGGTCTTGATTATTACACTGACGGTTCAAAAGTTCAGAACATCAAAGCTTTGAATGTAACTAAAAGAGGATCGTCTTCGTTGTTTACTTGAGGTAGGTCAACTGACTTCAACTTCCTTTTTATCGACTTCAAAGAGAAGGAGATGGGGGTCATCTAGGTACGATCAATCGATTATCATCGATTATTTGCGACGATTAATCGATTCCTAAATTAAAAAATCGTGGCAGCCATATTGGATAATATTCAAATTAATATACTACTCAAAGTTTTCTAAACACCAAGTACATCCAACTACCTGTTTTACGATTTAATTCAAATATTGTAATGAAAGATGTATATATTTTTTATTTAATTGTATCTTTAATGATTTAAGTATTCGTCTTTGACATTATTTTTTAGCTTTTGAATACGATAACCATGGAAAATGGATATTATTGGTAAAAGAGAAAATTTTTCAATTTGCCAACAAGTTGACGGAGCGAACTGGTATGGGTGCAATATCGAGTATGAGACCCATTACTGTTAATTACTGCTTGACAACGCCTTTTCATGCTCCCAATCAGGTTCCTGGTGGCCCTTTGTGGGATGTTGTTCCTTTCTTGGCAGAACTGGACGGGCTGAAATTGCAAGCTGCAACTCATTCCAGACATGTTCGATTGGATTGAGGTCAGGGGATCTTGCTGGCCAGTCCATACGCTCAATTCTCTCCCTCTGTCGGTACTCCCCGACAGCATGGGCAACATGAGGACGGGCATTATCGTCCATAAGGATGAATCTATCACCCACTGCACCTGCATACAATCAGATGTGGACATCCAGGATCATCTCATCAATATACCGCTGTGCAGTCAATGTACCACGTTCAAGGGCACAGAGCTCTGTACATCCATCCCTGCTGGTGTCGCCCCAGACCATGATTGACACTCAGCCATAGCGGTTATGCTCATCAATGTTGGCTGGATGCATGGAATCGCTCTTCTGGTCTTATCCACACCCTAGAACGCCTAGCTGTGTGGTCTAGACAGTACCGTGACTCATTTGTAAAAAGGACAGATCGCCAATCTTCTCTGGTCCATCTAACGTGGTCCATGACCCATTCATATCGTGTCTGGCGGTGGTTCTGGGACCGCCGAATGCGAATACATGGTCTTCTCGATCGGAGACCACCTTCGCGCAACCTTGCCCGGATAGTCTGCGTCGAAACATTTACCCCGGATGCGTTCTGAAGGTCACTGCGAAGCTGGGTTGCTGTGGCAAAGCGATTCCTACGAGCCTGAATAATCAAAAACCGGTCTTCAGCTGCAGATGTTGCCCTGTCTTTGCCACCACCATGCCGTCTTACTGGTGTACCATACTGCTAAAATCTTGCCCAGGCTCTGGTGATCACCGTCTGGTGCACACCAAGGGCTACACCAACCTGACGACGAGTAGCCCCTTGCTCCACCATCCCTACAGCCCGAGACATTTCTGCTTCAGACAAATGTCTTCTTTCATTTGCGTTTGCCATATCCAATCATTAAATCACAAGGGTTTGTGTTGAAATGAAGACTGAACACCCTACACGTGTCGTGTACATGTAGACAGTACACGAAAACATCATACAAATCAAGGGGCGCATGCTTTCCATGACTGTCACGAAAAGTCCGCCTGACAAGAGATCTAATGTAAACACTGGAGACCATCTCAGTACATTTCTCAATCATATCCACCAAAAATATCGCAAATATGTAACAAGCAAATTTCACAATGATGTGTCAAATATTTGGTGCTTAGCAAACTTTGAGTAGTTTACTTTGGTCGATAAGTCAGTTCATCCACTAACTGTGGATCGGGGTCCACTTTACTATCAGTTGGGTTAAAATCAACCAAAATCAAATGGGTTCAGTGAATATGAATATAATTTTGACGTAACGATTCGTTGCATTAAAATAACATAACGATTCGTTGTTGATAATAATAAAATTATACTTCGGTCGATCAGTCAATTCATCCGCTAACTGGGGGTCGGGGCACACACTACAATCAGCTTGGTTAATATTTATTTATTTATTTATTGTTACTTAACGCCAAATCAGCAGCTAAAGCTACATCGTGGCGAGAAAACTACAGACACAACAAGTGTCAAGTATGAATTAAAATTAATTGAATAAAATATGAAATAATCACAACAAAACCTAAAATCAAGAGCGGTCGAAACAGTAATGACTAAAGTTATAAAAACCAGAAAACTTATAAAATCAACCTGGTGACATTTAGACTTGTGAAGTCTGCGCTAAAAAAATAAAAACAATTTTAAAATTTATTAAAAAGGTTGATTTCTTTCAAAAATATTATTTTATGCGGGCTCGTATGGTAAAATAATTCTTTTAGAGATTGAACTGTAAAATCCTGCCCTCTAACAAGATTAAAATCAGTACAATATAAAAGAATGTGTTCCAATGACAACATCTGCTGACAAGGAACACACTCAGGTCGCATATTACCCTCTAACAGAAAGGAATGTGTAAGTCGTGTGTGATCAATATGACATCGTGTCAGAATAACATGATCTTTTCTACAAAGGTTACTGGATGGGTAGTGATCAAATATGTTTGGTCGGAAGCGATGGAGCTGGTTATCCCATTCCACCTGCCACAGAGATTTGACGTAGTTACTAATATGTGGTTTGAAATCACTGAAAGGGATGTTAAAATCAGAGAGAGGCTTTGTTAAAGCCTGATTTGCTGCACTGTCTGCTTTGGTGTTACCAGCGATACCTACATGTCCGGGTAACCAGCAAAACACGATATCATATTTGTCAGACATGAGAGTTGTCAACTTCGCGCGAAGTTCCAGAATGAGAGGGTTCTTCCGCTTGGGGTTGAGTAAAGCAAGTAAAGAGGAAAGAGAGTCGGAAAAATAATCGACTTCTTTTCCTGAGCATTCTCGATATATTCAAGAGCGAGTTGTAAAGCTAGGTTAAAAATCAACCCAAATCAAATGGGTGGAGTGAATATGAATATAATTTTGACGTAACGATATGTTGTATCAAAATAACATAACGATTCGTTGTTGATAATATCCACATTAATACTTTGGTCGATCAGCCAATTTATCCACTAGCAGGATGCACTCAATAATCAGTTGGGTTAAAAATCAACCCAAATCAAATGGGTTGAGTGAATATGAATATAATTTTGACGTAACGATCTGTTGCATCAAAATTATATTAAGTGATTTGAGTTTCATTTTTCATACTGCTCTCATTGCGCAAATGTAGAACATATTTGTGATTGTTTTACAGTCAAATTACACATCATCACACCTGTTTCTTCTAGAGCTCGCGAGCCTGTGAACCAATTTACGAGCACTACACATTACTGTGATTACATTGTGGATTGGGAATTTCGACCGGATTGCGATCCAGTTGAAATTCTCTATCCGCTTCTTCTACCAACATCACGGAAAGATCTCACCTTTAAAAACAAACGATAACATTGAGTCTTACAGTATGTGGAGAGTGGATTGTAACCAAATCACCCGCAGAATGGAGTTATCACCCAAGCTATAACTTTCAAATTTTGTACATATCGACAAAAAAATACGCAATGTTTCAGCCATTGGATCTCCGGGTTTAACCCGGAGGTCCATTGGATGAAACTTTGCATGTGCTTGTTATTTTTTGCAACAAATTTACAATTATTGGTTGGGTGGAATCTCCACTCTGTGGGTGATTTAGTGATAATACACTCTCCACGTATTGTAGATGTTATTTTCGTTTGTTTCTTTCTTCACCCGCGATATCTTATTCACGAAATTGTTACCCATTGTGTGTTTGTGTCACGATCTCATCGCGATCTGATACAATTGCTTTCTTACGTGGTTCCATACTCACTCTCTTTCCCCACACTCTGTTTACGTACTAAACTCAGAAACAAGACAAACAGTATTACGTTTTCCTTATTCGATGTAACATGAGAATCAATATCTCTACTGAGATTGGAGGCCAGCAGAAACCTTTCTCTCCAAATAATGACTTTTTTTAACAATAAAGGTTTTTGAAAATATGAATTTATCTTTTTGTAGTAGACGTATAAAAATGAAGGAAAACGCAGCCCAAAACTTTAACAAAAAAACAGGTCGTAATCGTAGGGAGAAGGTTTATGTCAACCCTCTCGACCTGGATTCGTAATATGACAGAAAAACGAGTGAAATGATGAAGAACAAGGAATTAGAAATTATAATATTTAATTTCGATCTAGATCTTATAAACCAATTGGAAATAACAAATTATCCATACCGTAACCTTAAATGTCTGATTTGAAGAAACTGTATTTTATCCTTTGATTTAAACATTAGGAGCGACGAATGAACACATTGCCCTTAAATAATCGCCATTACGATTTTGGCTTTAAGGGGCTATATAAGTAATGGAATTTTGTTTATTTTGAAATTCTCACCCCTGATATTCCTAACATTCAGATTAAATATACACAAAGTATACATCAAACTGAAGGTTGCGATGTATAGAACACGAAACACATATGTAATCATCTCATAGAGTTGACAGCAGGCACTGCTGGTTCCTGGTAATCTGCTGCCGTATTCGTACCAGAACTGATAATAAAATAATATTTCGCAAGAACAACTCGTGGCCGAATGTGCCTCAGATATTCAAAAACAAACCCAGGTAGGCATTCAAAACACTTTTTAGTGCAGGGATAGGATTGCATGTTGGAAAAGGACTAAACTGTCTGCATTTTGTATTGAATATGGTTTCCATGCTCGACAGCCATGCGCAAATCACTCGATACCGCGAATTTCCATCGAAAACAAAATCTTAATTCTTAGAAATTTCCACAGGTATCATGATACCTTGCATTGAATATGGTAACTGCGTAATCTCTATCTAATAACAGTAAACTGTATTTAGGCGATCTTTCTCATTATTTGATTTTAGACGGCGTTGTATATAAATGCTTTTTCCGTCCGATGACGTCGACCGAAAATCGAAAGTAAGTTCATATGTAAACAAAAACAAAAGTTTTGGAATTTACCCCATGCAGCTCTGTCGCTGTGTTTTGAAGAATTTTGATACCCTAGCTTTGTTCTTGGATATGCAAAGCATATTTGGCCACAAGTTGTTCTCGTGAAATATTCTTAAATTATCAGTTCTGGTACGAATTCGGTAGCAGACTTCCAGGAACCAGTGGTGCCTACGCTCGACTCTATGAGTTGATTACACACATGTTTCGTTTTCTCGTCATCTCAATCTTCATTTTGATGTACATTTTGTGTATATTTAAGGGCCTATATAAGTAATGGAATTTTGTTTATTTTGAAAATTCTCACCTCTGATATTCCTTCAATTCAAATTAAATATACACAAAATGTACATGAAAATGAAGGTTCGGATGTATAGAACACGAAACACATGTGTAATCAACTCATAGAGTCGACTGTAGGCAATCCTGGTTCCTGGAAGTCTGCTGCCGTATTCGCACCAAAACTGATCATTTAATAATATTTCACGAAAAAAACTTGTGGCCAAATGTCCTTTACATATCCAAGAACAAAGCTTGGGGATCAAAATTCTTCAAAATACCGCGACAGAGCTGCATGGGGGAAAATTCCAAAGCCTTCTATTTTGTTTGCATACGAGTATACTTTCGATTTCCGGTCGACGTCATCGGACGGAAAAAAGCATGTAAAAACAACGCCGACCAAAAGCAAATAACGAAAAAGATCGCCTCCATACAGTATACTGTTATTAGATAGAGATTGCACAGTTGCCATATTCAGTGCAAGGTTTCATGATACCTGCTGAAATTTAATAGAATTACGATTTTGTTTTTCGATGGAAATTCGTGGTAGCGAGCGATTTCCGCATGTCTGTCTAGCATGGAAACTATTTTCAATAAAAAATGCAGACAGCGTTGTCCTTTTCCAAAATGCTGTCCTGTCGCTGCACTAGAAAGTGTTTTGAATGCCTAGCTTTGTTATTGAATATCTGAAGCACATTCGACCACGAGTTGTTCTTACGAAATATTATTTTATTATCAGTTCTGGTGCGAATACGATAGCAGACTTCCAGGAACCAGTGGTGCCTGCTGTCAACTCTATGAGATGATTACATATCCGTTTCGTGTTCTATACATCCCAACCATCATTCTGATGTATAATTCGTGTATATTTAATCTGAATGTAAGGAATATGAGAGGTGAGAATTTCAAAATAAACAAAATTCCATTACTTGTATAGCCCCTTAATTTGAATTGAAGGAATATCAGAGGTGAGAATTTTCAAAATAAACAAAATTTCATTACTTATATAGGCCCTTAATATAAAGTCAACTTTAATAGATGCCCCCCCCCCCCCCCCCCCCCCCTTCCAATGATTTAACGGGAATTGACGGACTGCAGTTCAAATTCATGCTGGAATTAAACTAAATCATAAGGTAAACACAAGACTTCAAGAGACGGATTTCCATCTCAAAAGCGGTATCGGAAAAAAAGAAATGAATTCTGCAGTGTTCACACACAACTCGAAAATTTAGGAAGGTTATCCTTACCCGTTGAGTTAGACTGAAGACAAAGATCCTATTCACTGATGTGGTGTTGCATTCATACACGTTCGGACAAAGAAACAAAGCGAATTGAAGTGCGGTCAGCACGGACAAAGAGTACCCAATTACTGATTGCTGAAAGAATTTCAAAAACAGGATACTCAAAGTGTCACAAGACGATGTGGACATGTAAAACATAAATGTCTATGACAATGCACTGGGTTTGACCGAATTTTCGGGGAATATTATTTTGAATTTTTCAAACCAAATACATGTGCTCGAAAATTGGAATCAGGGCTCTACCACATTTCAGCTGTCCGAAACTTTTTCGTCCTCGAGATTCGAGGCCGTTCCTATTTTAGGCAACAGGGCGATTTATTTATTTATTTATTAGGGTTTACCGACACTTCAACAGCCAAGGTCATGCCGTGTCGGTGACAGTTTTACGGCTGGAGAAAGCCGGAGTGTTAGGAGAGAAACACCGAGCAACGACGATCAGGTGCCAGCTCCCCAACATCGTAATTCCCCTTTGCAGCACAGGCAGGTTGAGATTGATTGAAGACATGCGCACCATCGAGGTGCAGTACGCCTTAGTATACGGCGTTATCGTGCCCCCATGTGGAAAATCGAGGTGAAGTGCTTTACCCAAATCGATCGCACAGACGGTCACCCATCCAAGGAATAAACGGGACTCGACATTGCTTATCTTCAGTGATATGACGAAAAACGGTTAACGGAACGCCACCGCGTGCCCGGCCACAAGGCGATAACCTACCTGGAGGACAATCGCACAAAACGGTCATGTGATACAATTATTATCCATCGTGGGTAAGGGTGTGAGATGGGAAAATCTCACCAGAGGGCGAGATATCTGGCCCAGACACGAGGCTTGCAGAGGGTGAGATCTCCCCATTCACACACATCCCTATCAGGGCTAACCCCCTCCCCTCCAAAACACTCTGACGTCATCAAAATTAATCCAGGGCACATGCAGCTGCATCGAACAATTTTGGTGTCCTTTTCTGAAAAAGAAATTGATTTGCTTATCGGAAAGAGCTCACACAAGTTCTGTATATGCAGTACGAGGAGAGTGGATTATAACTAAATTACCCGCGGTGTGGAGTTGTCACCCAAGCTATAACAACACAAGCAGTGTTTCAGCCAATAGATCTCCGGGTTTAATCCGGAGGTCCATTGGCTGAAACTTTGCTTGTACTGGTTATGCTTTGCAACAAATTTGTAATTATTGCTTGGGTGGAATCTGCACTCTGCGGGTGATTTAGAGATAATACACTCTTCACGTACTGTACCACGAAATTAAATCCCAAAGCCGTCAAGGCAGGGATTAAAGATTTGTAACGAAATGAACATTGACACAGTGAATTCTGCAATGTATTTGCATAACTTTTCGACGAAAATTTCGTGCAACTCTCTCCACTCATCATGGCGTTCAGCCAAAACTTCATTTTAAAGAGTCAAGTGTCCTTTAGTTTTGCGGTCTGTGTTTTTATTCCTATTATACGGAAGAACATGTGATGATTAAATAGTCTATGCACTCATTAAATATGCTAATAAGCCGGCCATGTGGGCCAATACAGATTATCACCACAGTGTGTGTGTCTCCGGGAATTCAGATCAAATCGAGTTGTAGGAACAGAACAGTATTTCGACGATCCCGTTAGGGCGAATCGAAATGCGATTCTGTGCCTACAACGAGACTTGATCAGAATTTCCGGAGACACACACTGTGGTGATGATAAATTTATCTCACAATGTTGACCACAAAATGTGTTATAAAACTATTTTAAGAGAAACTTCTTCATTTGCCTTATCGACGGAAAGACGCAAATTGAAAAATAGAATAGCGTTCATTGATCTCCACATTGAGGTCAGTGATGACGTTACACTTCAGAGAAAATTACGTCACATGGATTCACTTTACTGAATACTGTCTTGCGAAGTGGAGCAACTGTGTGTTTCGTCAACGTGAATTTGGTTGTTACTTTTGCGATAATTACTGGTGAATTAAATATCCCTCTTGGTGTAAAGGTTTATTATATTTTAAAATATGCCGTTCATCGTTTATTGAGGTGGAGTTTACCACATTTCATAGCGAAAGCTAATCCTTTAACTTCAAGAGAGAAGCCACGACTCCAGCGTTCAAGAAAATCCTAATAATAGGCTACAAACCAGCCCAAGATGCCGAAAAGTGCGCATAATTTAACTATTCGTTGAGTTAACTTCCCCAGTTACATTTTAGCATGCCGTGCATAATAAATACGTTGCAGGCCGTTTAGTTGGCAGATACGGTGTCATATACGGCTCCGAGAAAACAATATTAGGCTCGGCGTCGCCTCACCTAATATTGTTTTCTCTGAAGGGAAAAACGCGAAGCGATCGAAAAATGATATTAATGCCGTTGTTTTGGCAACAACAGAATCACGCTCTTGTTTCAGGGGCCCTTGATACGGATTCGGAAAAGGGCCCAGATACATTAAACTTTAGTTGCGTAACAGTGCAAAAACGCTCTGATTGTGAGATAAAGTGAGATATCTCACATGATCTTATCACGTGAGACACGCATATCTTGTATAGGAAGTGTGGTGGGGAGAAAATGAGATTCACTCCATGGAATAAAATATTTATGTTTTTCTCTTTTCGTTAACTCGTTAGTGCATTCCCCCGCGCAATTTACAATCACATGATATGGTTTCGTTGAAATTTTTGGAAAAATTGAGGAGAAAAAAAAAAGAATTAAAATAAATTTTGATATCGTGTGCGTTGGACAAATGATTAATCCTTTACCTAACACAGTATTTTTAAAAAATAAATTAATTTTCACATTTTTGAATGCAAATTTCACAATTTTTCAGTAAAACAATACAAATATGGATATCATTAGAACCAACTCGACGACCATTTGTATGTTTTTTTTTTTTTGGCCACTATATTTGGTAAAGGGTTGATATCGTGTGCGTTAGACAACTGATTAAACACAAGAACTGAATGAAGTGATGAACAAAATCGACCAGGATTCCTGCTGAATTTGCGCGTGATAAGTTTGTTTCAGCACCTTATGGATTTAGAACGATTATAATACAGTTTAAAATGAATGGTTAGTGAAGACAATGATACTTTAACCCTCTGCACGCTGATGTCAAAATACCAAAGTTTTCAGCAGCAAATGTTTCCCACAATGCAACAGACAATTTAATAAATTATATCTTGTTTGACAGAGCTCACTGAGCTCTGTCAAACAAGATGTAATTTGTTAAATTCTTCATGCTTGATGTGCAATATAGGGTCAATGATGAAAATTGTGAAATACTACCAGAGTGCTAGGAGTTAATGTATATATGTTCAAAATTTATGAAAAGATAATTCACTGAGGTCGTCTCAGATTGGCAATCCGCAAAGGGAATATTCATTTTATTTATTTATTTATTGGTGTTAAGGTCACATACTTATGCACAATGGCTAATCATGACCTTGACAGTTTTACAGGTGGAGGAAGCCGGAGTACCCGTGGAGAGCCATCGAGCAACGACGATCAGCTGCCAGTTCCCCAACATCGTGACTCGGCACTGCAGCACAGGCCGGGTAAGATTGGGTAAAGACATGCGCACCATCGACGCCTCAGTACACGGCGTCATCGTGCGCCCATGTGGACATTCTGGGTTAAATGCCATGCCCAAGGACACGGCGCGGGAGAACGAATCGATCGCTCAGGCGGTCACCCATCCGAAGACTAACCGGGCTCGACGTTGCTTAACTTCGGTGATCTGACGAGAATAGGTTACCGCAACGCCACTTTGGAAGTCCGTTGGCACCAACGTTTGACAAGGATGACAATTCTCTTCAATGGTACAGATTTGCAAGAAAGTTAGCCCCTTAATTTCCTAAAGCTGCCAGTAAATTCATTACAAAGAGTATGGGGATTCTCTATTTATTTATTTATTTATGTATTTGGGTTTAACGAAACATTCGACAGCTAGGGTCACCTAGTGTCGAATAGTTTTACGGGTGGAGGAAGCTGGAGTACCTGAAGAGAACCACCGAGCAACAGCGAGCAACTGTCAGCTCACCAACATTCTAACTCCACATAAACAGCGTTAGCATTGGTTGAAGAAAAGTGCTCCATCGAAGTGCAGTACGCCTTAGTACACAACGCCGCCGTGCCCCACGTGGACAATTGGGATGAAGTGCCTTGCCCAAGGACACAACGCTGTCAACCCTGGCAGGGATCGAACTGTGGACCCTTTTAATCACGATAAATAAGAAATAAGGAATGTATTTATTTATTGGGGCCTAACGATACTTTCGACAGCCAGGGTCACCTCGTGTCGCACAGTTTTACGGGTGGAGGAAACCGGAGTTACAGGAGAGAATCACAGAGAAACGGCGACCAACCGTCAGACTCCCCAATGTATTAACTCCACACAAGCAGGGTTAGCAGTGGTTGAAGACAGGTGCACCATCGACACGCAGTGCGCTTTGTACACAACGCCACCATCCCCCAGGTGGGCAATTGGGATGAAGTGTCTTGCCGAAGGACACAACACGGTTGCCGCAGGAAAGGGGGTGGGGTGGGGGGGGGGAGTCCCTATAAAGATTGAAATTTAGAAATGTTAGTGAATTTGTATTATTGATGAGCGCACCATTACGCAAACTTCACGTATTTTTAAGTAGAGTTCTATTAAAAAAAATACAGAAACTGGCTTTTTAGAATTATTTTCCAATGAATTTGAAAGTTTGACAATTATTCTGCGTTTATTACTTTCCAATGTGTGATTTACTGGGATTTCCGGATTTGATTATAAACGATAACTTCAGAAGTGAATTATGCAATCAACAATTGTGTCATGTATCCGTGCGCGCAAACGAAGACGCTTTGCCGTGGGTGTAATGGGGAAGTCATTGTTTTTTAACCCTTTACCTAACATGAAAAACAGACGACACTTGCAAAAAAAGTTCTTGAATAACTATTATTTTCATTTTTTTGTCTCAAAAACATAGGTTATGACATCTCATTGGAACGAGCTCGACGAGCTCGTTCCAATGAGGGGCCATAACCTATGCTCGTCGAGCTCGTTCCAATGAGGGGCCATAACCTATGCTCGTCGAGCTCGTTCCAATGAGGGGTCATAACCTATGCTTTAGAGACAAAAAATGAAAAAATAATGAAAATTAATTGACGATTTTTGAGAATAGCGCTGGCCGTTTTTGGTCGTTACGTTAGGTAAAGGGTTAAATGATATAATTACCGTTAATAATGAAAGGTAATAAACAAAGTAATCGCTTGACTGGACTGGTTACGTGAAATAATTCATTCGAGGCGAGGGACTATATTGTAAAATACTTGTGCGCATTCGCGCACTCGTGTTTGCACAACGTCCCTCACCTCTCATGAATTATTTCACGTAACCAGGTCAGTCAAGCGATTACTGTCTATTGTCACATAGTTATGACGTCACGCCTTTGTTAAAAGTGTGTGATATATTTCGAAGAGTTGGTTAGAGCATGTGTGATATTCAACATATATCGCCACACTTTTACCAATCAAGGAACAATAGACAGTGATTGTGTAACCTGTCAGTTCTAATACAAACACAGCCGAGAGGAAAGATTAAGGGCACCTGTGCTAAAATGTTTTGAACAGAGAAACGAGAATTTACCTGACTTTTGATTTTATTGAAAGAGTTAAAGAAAGAAATCCACACCCGGGTGGAAATGATAAATAGAACGCTTTCCATCAATCTTCATGTGTCTTGCAAGTTTGGCTTAAGAAATTAACAAATTAAACGGGAATGGACACGTGTCAGACAAGGGTTCAGTGGAGTGTTTGATTGTTCGTGTTTTGATTGTTTGTGCAAACATCAATGTGACAAGTAGGTTACAGCACAAAAGCTCGTGATATTGAACATACAATCGCTCGAGCTAGTTACTCGGACAAGTCCTCGTTAACTAACTCTCGCGATTGTATATTCAATATCACTCGTTTTCTATGCTGTAACCTATACTTGAAACTCCCTTTGAAACCAGAAAACGCCGCTTTGGCCATCTTTAGATTTTCTGTAACCTTTTGTGTTCATTATGTTAACAGTGTACACATCGTGACATATATTACAGTCATTGTTCTTTCCATTAATATAAAAGTCTAGGACATCTTCTATTTTCCCCCAAGAAGAATAAATACTTGCAAATTACTGTAAAAACACATTTACTAAATAAAGAGCCAATAATGTTGGTGATGCGATACTGATATATATATTGTTTATGACGGATTATTTGTTGCTTCTAATCAGTTTGCTATAAAAAGTCAAGTTACTTTTTGTTACTTTTAATAAACGAAAACAAGAGGCAGCTCCGGGAGCTATCCGTTGTCTTCGTTTATTAAAAGTAACAAAAGGAAACTTGCCTTTATTTTCTACTTGTGTTATAGGTGTTTTCTCAACAATTATTTGCTTAAATGTAACTTTCTCGCGCGTCTAATAATTACAAGGGAGATAACTTTATCGAAATCGATTTTTATAGTGATATAGGTCAGGGAGTCGGAAAGACCAACAAATGTCCAATGTAAGATGACCAAACGTATAGTCACACCCAGTATAATAAATGACCAACTTTATATACAGGTAGTGGGCGCGGTGGCTCAGTACGTAGAGATGCAGACAGCAAGCCGAGAGGTCCTCGGTTCGAATCCCACCTGCGTGTTGGGGGTGGGGGGGGGGGGGCTCGGTGGCGTTGTGTACTAAGGCGTACTGCACGTGGATGGTGCACTTGTCTTCAACCAATGCTAACCCTGCTTGTGTTGAGTTAGTACCTTAGGGAGTCTGACAGTTGCTAGCCATTGCTTGGTGGTTCTCTTTGGGTACTCCGGTTTCTGCCACCTGTAAAACTGTTCGATACGAGGTGACCCTGGCTGTCGAAAGTGTCGTTAAACCCCAATCAATAAATAAATAAATAATATACAGATAACCAAGACTACTTTAACGTGCACATCGCATCATTAATAGGTTTCTGACATTTATTTATTATTTATTTATTGGTGTTTAAGGTCACATATTTCTGCACAATGGCTAACCATGACCGTGACAGTTTTATGGGTGGAGGAAGCCGGAGCACCCGGCGAGAACCACCGAGCAACGGCGAGCAACTGTCAGCTCCCCAACATACCTACTCCACACAAGCAGGGTTAGCATTGGTTGAAGACATGTGCACCATCGACGTGCAGTACGCCTTAGTACACAACGTCACCGTGCCCCCACGTGGGCAATGGGGGGTGAAGTGTCTTGCCCAAGGACACAACGCGGTTGCCGCAGGTGGGATTCGAACCGAGGACCTCTCGGCTTGCAGCCTGCACCTCTACCTACTGAGCCACCGCGCCCCGTTTCTGGCACTTACTTTACATCGAAGAAACACCAGAAAAAGTATTAGCAAGGCCATTTCAATCAGCGTGAGGTGGTCTGTTTCTATAATGGGAAAGGTAAATACATCATATAAAATAATGGTTTACTTGGACAGAGATTGATCCCCAGCTGTTGATACCAACACACCTAACAGAATAACAAAGTTCCGTAAGGTCGAAAACATTCCTCAATCCGGTTCATGTTATGAAGATTCTTCAAGCTGCAGCCAATATAATAGTTCAGTGGGTTTGCAGAATATTTGTCTGTTGTTGGTCGTCCAATCTCCAATGTATTCAGATAAGCCTACAAGAGGACATTGTGATATAGTTGTATTATCCCCTCCACAAGTGGTGGACACACGCGGAATGGACATTTTTGGTAATGTAACTTTGTATATTTACACACAATACCTTATAGATACCTCGCATAAAAGACTTTACCGGAAACGCGGTGGGTCAGTGTAGGTCTGCACGATATTCAAAACTGAATACCGGTATCGGTATTCAAAAAAATACCGCGGTATACCGGTATATCGAAAACTGTTCAGATATATGAACACAAGTACCACAATCCGGAATCGAGGCATCACAGTCGGAACCAATTAGCATGCCTTGATGATGCGGTTCGAAAAATCTCAACGCAGATGATATCAGAATTTTTTATTTTCAAAATTAGTTTTTCAGATTTTCCCCAGATTTCAACAAAACTATATCATGTGACCCCTCATTGGAACGAGCTCGACGAGCTCGTTCCAATGAGAGGTCACATGATATAGTTTTGTTGAAATTTTTGAAAATTATTTTTTCAACTGCTGAATTTATATATTACGAGGGCACAAGCAGACGATTCCTTGGATAAAGAGATAATATTATTCATTTGGGGCTACAATTAAAAAACTCAAGACATCTTCAAAATCAAAATTGTGGGTAAATAAATAATGACGATAAACCGATATTTTTTGTAATTACACCGGCATTCAATCGATATTGGTTTGAATTCCGGTATATATCGGTTTATCGATATACCGTGCAGCCCTAGATCAGTGATTACGGTATTGGAATGAAACTAGAAGGTCGACGGTTCGATCCCACAAAGGGTAACTTCGTTGTTTCCTTGGACAAGCACCTTATCCCGACTACCCGCGTGGAGGTAAGGTGGTGCTGTGTACTAAAGCGTACTGCAGTACGATGGCGCACCTGTCTTCAACTAATGCTAACCTTAATTGTGCAGAGTTAGAATGTTGAGGAGTCTTGCTCGCCGCTGATCGGTGGTTCTCATCGGGTGCTCCGGCTTCCTCCAACCTAAAACTGTCCTACACAAGTTGACACTGGCTGTCGGAAGTTTCCTTAAACCTCAATAAAAACGACTTTAGCAACTTTACTAACGCATTCATTTGACGTGTGAAGAGAATGTCACCTTATCCAGTGCCGCCCATAATCGACGCTTGGATACAGATTGGATTGTTACTAAATCACCCGCGGAGTGGAGTTATCAGCCAAACTATAACTTTAGTATTTTGTATATATCGACTAAAAGCATAAGTAATGTCTCCGCCAATGGACCTCCGGGTTTAACCCGGAGGTTCATTGGCTGAAACTTTGCTTGTTATGCTTTGCAACAAATTTGCAATTTTTGCTTGGGTGGAATCTCCACTCTGCGGGTGATTTAGTGATAATACACTCTCCACGTACTGTACATCTTAGGTGTTGGTGTTGTCCTCCCCTTTGAAGAGAAAGAATATCGCCATGTGTTAAACAAAATTGCATGTCTATTCAGCCCAGCGACATAAACGCTTTAACGATGCTTTCCAAATAATGTGAGCTCTTCTCAGGTTTCGGCAAGTTCATGTTCAGTGTTATCTCTTTGTTTAAGACATAATCGTTTACATTTGCTTCGAAAGCACATGTGCGAACCCTCAATCGGAAACGCAGATACGGCAGTAACACAAATCTCGAAGTGCCAAAGAAATACGCCCACTTTGGGATAGGAGGACTTTTAATGTTCCTATAAGACTAAAATCCCAGCCTTCTGATTAGATGATACCTCGCATAGTTTTTTCTATGTTTACGGCTCCAGTGGCATATGTTACCGTATGACGCCACCAAGTGAAATATTTGAAAGATGATAACAAATCAAAGTGCATACTGCCTATAAAGTCGTATTTTTCGAGGTCAGTGATCATTCTATGAATTTTTTCCCACAACCCACTAATAAAAATGTCGAGGTTATTCCATTGCAGTTCAAATCATGAACTTGTCCATGATTTGAACTGAGATACAGTAACTTCGACCTTTATCTAAATTATTGACTTTTTATTGCCCAGTGTCGTCATGGGGTGCACGTTGGGTTTATTTGCTAAAGTTATTATCATTCAAGTTGACTTGTTTATTTCACGATGTGGGTTTGGGGCTATGGGTAGGGTCTTATTGGAAAATATACGAGTTACACATACGTGTTTGGGTCTCGTTTGAACCTAAGCTCCGAGCCGTAAACCTCAGACCATGTTACCGTCAATTCATCACAATAACTTATGATGTAAATTAAATTTATTTACTCGATTAATGAACCACCTTATTCATATTTAGCTGATATATTTGTTTCAAATTATTACTCAAAGTGATTTTTTTCTCTGAAGGGTTTCCATATCAGTCTTCACGTTTGAAAAAAGAATGCCAAAAATGAATGCATTTGAGGCAGTAGTTTGAGTAAAGCGTTCTTTACATTTTCTTCATTATCCACTGTGTTAACATGTGGGTACCTCACAATACCGTCAAATAAATAACGATAAATACAAGTGATGATAAAATCTCGATTGCCTTTACACTGAACACTCAGAACAAATATTGTCTCTGTTTATATTTCAGGTATCGTTTTCTCCTTATTAAAAGTCCACTGTCAAACAATAAACAAATTGTTACAATAGTCGATTAATATGGGCTCCAATATTCCGTCTCGGTGACGAGACCAGATCAGCTATATCAAACAGATTGTCCCCTGAGTTCCAATGTGTTCTATGAGCCTACTGGCACATAGAACAAATTGGAACTCAGGGGACGAGATGGCAATGGCGTCTTGTTTGATTGGGCTGATCTGGTCTCCCCAGCATGAAATTGATAGAATGTTGGTTGGTTGGTTGGTTGGTTGGTTGGTTGGTAAGTTAGTTGGTTATTTAATTAGTTAGTTAGTTCACTTGAGCTCAAGTCTGTTTGAGATTAACCCTTTACCCAACGTAACGGTCAAAACCTGTTCGCGCTATTCACAAAAATCGCCATTCAGTTTTCATTATTTCTTCATGTTTTGCCTCAAAAACATAGGTTATGACCCCTCATTTTCGTCGAGCTCGTTCCAATGAGGGGTCATAACCTATGTTTTTGAGACAAAAAATAAAAATGAAAAAAAATTAGTTTAGTTTAGTTTAGACATATTTTATTTGCCACTATATACAGCAAAAAGGATCGGAGAACAAGTTATCACAACTTACAAAAACTCCTCTCCTTAAACAAGAATAATTAAACATTTGCGGCACACTTATATACAATATAGAAATACTAAGAATTAGTGTAGTCATCAGCTAAAGGGTTGAAGATTGGAGATTTAGAGAGATAATGATTTAACCGTTTTGAGTTCCGATGGTATCTTCCACATCAGTTCACTAGAATTAGCTAGAAGGGTCTATTTTCAATATTTTCAATATTTTAGAGCTGACCAATCAGTATTTCCAACGAGGAGCCTTGGGGCCGCACGTTGGAAACAGTGGTTGGTCTGTACTACTTATTTATTTAACATTATTCTGTCACGGAAAACGGGGTGTTCCACTGGCTTTGTCCGAAAAAGGGCCACCGGGGCTCGAGGTGTTAAATAGTTATAGGATAAGAGAGTGAAGGATTGCCGTTGTCTAGGCTCGCCTGCTGACTTTTGCATTATTGGATCTCTATCGTCTTTAGAAAAAGAGAGCGTGTAAGTTAAGAAGAAATTGGTGGAAATTAAAATTAAAATGCAGTTCCTCAGCACGCCACGGTTGTCCCAACGCACGCTAGTACACAACCAAGGGTGCATTATGCATCGTTTGGGTTCAGGTGATCTTATTCAAATCTGCCAGTTGCAAGGATGAATGTTTGAACTTTCCTGAACAAAGTTCGTTTTGCTTTGTTGTTAAACCGATTATTCCATAAAGTAGCTCGTCGACATTAGATATATTGAGCGTGATAACAGCATTAAAAAAGGTCAATCTTTGAGGGTGGTAGTTCGGGCATTGAAAGAAGAAATGGTGTGCATCTTCTTGGGGATTGCCACAGGTACATTGTGGGGTAGAGGAGATAAAATTGTTAAATTTGTCGTGGTTTAAACCACTGCAACAGTTTCGAAGTTTGCAGTGAAGAACGTTTTCCTTTCCTGGTTCCTGATTAGAAATATGAAGGTGGTTTAACGGCAGGGTTCAGTTTAGCAAGGTTGCCTTTAAGAACAGAAAGTGTTGACGCAGTTTTGGTATTAGTTGGGAGCTCATTCCAAATTTTGGAAGATGAAGGGAAGAATGTAGTTGTAAACTGTTCTGTTCGCGCTTGGTACATGGATAAGTTGTTAGAATTACGTAAATTGTAATTTGCTGTTTCACCTACAGTACGAGGTAATAATTCAACAAGGTAATCTGGAGCATAGTTATTAGATATTTTAAAAAAAAGCACACAGTTTGTGATGGCGCCTTCTCTCATAGAGTGAGCGCCATCCAAGTTCCAAGAGTATACGCTCGGATGAAACAGATCGTGTGAGACCAGACACTATTCTTGCTGCATCGTGGTGTAGTCGGTCTAGTTTCATTAGAAGAAGCTTAGGAGCACAGTCCCAGACGGTATCGCCGTAATCAATGAGTGGCAGGATGAATGAGAAATATATTTGTTCCTGAGTTTTCCTCCCGAGTTTATACTTGAGCTTTTTCAGATTGGACAAGCGTGCATTAACTTTTTTGCAAATTTCCGCTATCTGGCGATCCCATTTCAAGTTTGTTATTCAAGAATATTTTGCAAGTGCCGTCTGCTTAAGACCCTTCATTGGAACAACCTCATAATCTATGTTTTTGATGCGAAAAATAAAAATAATGTTTTGTTTTCAAGTGTCGTCTTCTTTTCATGTTTTGGTAAAGGGTTAAATGATGGTCACCTACCTGTTTTCTATGAAAACCGGTTTTAGATTTATTTTGTTTTCTTTTGTTTTTAAGACTTGAACACACATTTGTCAATATCAACGACACAATGTGATTTCCAAATTAGGAATGTAACGGAAAGTTTACAGGATGTACATTACCTGGTCTCTGTACTTCATGAGATGTCTGTATTGGGATGGGACACAAAGAGCACTGTTGTTTAGAAAATCGAAACAGTTCCGTGTCTACCATAATTTTCGTGTTACAGAGTGCAAGTTCACACGTACACGTAGTTTATGGACAAAGAAGCCCATTAGGTATTTTCTTGGTTTATGGCAGATATCAAGAAGTTATCTATTTACTTCCCTGATTAATCGTCGCCCGAGTGCTAGAATGTCCTATGTCCCTTAGGGGACATAGGACATTCTGGCACTCAGGCGACGTAATGTCATACACAAATTCACTGCATACGAGATATAACACAAAGGTTTCCAATCCTTCAAATCCGATATGCATAATTTCTTTCTTGTGTGAAAAGAAGGCAGTAAACGAGCAGACGACATAAAAATAATAAATAAAATAAATTAATCATTATACCTCCACTGAGCAGTAATTTTGTATTGTGTTATCATCATACAGGAAGAGGGGAACGGCTTCCTTTCTTTCAGTCTTGAGATATAACCATGTTTGTAGCTAGGCACTCCAAACAAGAACAGGAACAGGTTAAGTCAGATTACGGACAGTAATTATCTTTGCGGACACATGACGTTCACAATCGTACAGTGCAGTCGCCGTGGACTGGTCGTGATCCAGGCGTGGGCAGTGAAGTCCACGCAAGCGTTCACCAGGTAATAAAAATCAACTTCAGCAAAATTTTAGTTATTTTTTTTCTTAGTTCATGACAGATATCAAGAAATTAGCTAGCTATTTACGTCCCTGATTAATACACAAATGCACTGCCTACGATATATACTATTCAAAAAAGTAGGGGATATCCAAACTGATGTTGATATTTTTGGAAAATGGTATTGGATATGCGTGACTGGACATATCAATATGTTACCAAGTTTAGTGTGCATCATGAATGTCACCGGCCCACGAAAACTTCGATTTTCGCACGAATGTCTGTGGGGTACGTTTTGAAATTTTCATTTGTACTGGACGTGCTTTTTCGGATTTCTCATCGATCTTTTCTTGGTATAAACTCGTTCATCAGTAGTTTCTGGTCGACACGTAACTTTCGAGGTATGCGAAGACTGACACGTGACCAACTTTTACGTGCCGTTGGCATGATGGAAGATGGTTTTAATACTCAACGTTACTCAATCTATGATTAACAGGTTGTGATCACGCTACCGTCAGACAGGCAATGTTGATGACAGACATCGGTCAGGTCCTCCAAGGGCAACAACTGCAAACCAGGATCGTTTCATCCGAACCACAGCATTACGTAACCGCCATCAAAGTTCGAGTCAGTGGTCAGACTATCCGAAATCGCCCACACAGCTGGAATTTGTACGCTCGACGACCTCGAATAATTCCACGTTTGACTGAACGTCACATCGCAGCAAGGCGTAATTGGTGTGGAGCAGGACAGCGCTGGGACAATCGTCGGTGGAGCAAAGTCATGTTTTCCGATGAATCGAGGTTCACTCTCGACTTCCACGACAGGCGAAACAGATTGTGGCGGCGTAGGAGCGAACGATACCATGGCGTAACCGTTAGGCAGCACGATCGTTTTTGTGGTGGATCGGTCATGGAGTGGGGAGGCATAACCATGACAAGCAGAACAGCATTACATGTCAGCTAACGGCGTGTCACAGGGATGTACTACCGTGATAACATGTTAGCAGCTCATGTGGTGCCATTTGCGCGACGTCACGAACGTCGATTCATTTTCCAAGATGACAATGCAAGAACACACAGGCCCCGTGTCGCTACAGAGTTCCTCCAGGAGCAGAACATCACTGCACTGCCTTGACCAGCGCTAAGTCCAGACCTTTCACCAATCGAGCACGTCTGGGATGTGCTTGGCAGGCGCCTACGACAACGCCAACAGCCCCTACTAATGTCCAGGACTCGCCGCTGCACTGCAGGAAGAATGGAATAACATTAGTCAAGCTGATATTGGACGTTTGGTGAGGAGTATGCCACGTCGGATCCGCGCTTGTCTCGCGAACCGAGGAGCATTTACAAGGTATTGAGGTCTTGGAATGAGTGTGGTAAATTCTTTGACTGACCATCCATGTCTTCTACAGCTCAGTGCGTTGAATGTGTGCTTGTCAGACACCCAACTATCGCTGAAATCATTCACCAGATGTCACAGTGCAACGCCTCAACTCTCTTTTTGATGAAAATATAAATATATTTCTTGATATATCTCACTTTTATCAAATATCCCCTACTTTTTTGGAGTCTGTTAATCCTTTCAACCCGATATGCTTAATTTATTGTGTGAAAAAGGGCAGTCAATGAGCAGACGACATAAAAATAAATAAACTAACTTAATCCTACAGTTTGACTGAGAAGTATTTTTTTATTGTGGGTTAACGGCACTTTCGACAGCCATTGGAACCACGCGTCGAACAGTTTTACGGTTGGAGGAAGCCTGAGTATCCGGAGAGAACAGCCGAACAGCCAAGAGCAATTGTCGGACTCCTCAACGTACTAACTCCTCACAATCAGGGTTAGCATTGGTGGACTACAAGTGCATCATCGACGTGCAGTACGCCTTAGTACACAGCACCACTGTGCGCCTTTGTGGGCAATCGGGATTAAGAACCTTGCCCAAGAACGCAACGCAGTTATTCCTGGCAGGGATCGAACCGTGGACCTTTTGGCTTGAAGTCCAATCCCCTAACCAATGAGACACCGTGCTCCCAGGCGAGAGTTACTAATATGCGACACGAGACTAAATAAAGATGCAAAGCCAAAAATATTGAACATCTGGAGAAAATGAAAAATTCCACAAAATGTAAGGCATCGACGCCTTAGTTGCATCTAGTGAATTTTCCTGCCCAGGGCGCAAACTCTCCTACCACTAGAATTAAGTTTAACCCTCTGCACACTGGTGTCAAAATGGCAGAGTTTTCAGCAGCAAATATTTCCAATAATACAGTTTGATATTTAACCAAATATACCTTGTCTGACAGAGCTCATTGAGCTCTGTCAGACAAGATAAATTTGGTTAAATTCATAGTAAAAAAAGTGAAGAACAGAGGGACTGGAGAAAATTCGGTTTCACTACCAGTGTCTAGGGGTTAATTGTGGCACATCCCCCGCCCCCTATAAATTGAATGGATTTTTTTACCAATGATATCTGGAGTTAATTTCGGATACAGGGATTCTTGCCCAAGGACAGTTGGCTCTTGAAACCACAATATTGCTCTGTTTCAACAGATTTAAAAAAAAATGTTGTGAAGTCAGTGAACGAAGCCAGGAACAGTTTCTCCGAAGATAGCTAAAAGACTAGAGGCTGGCGTATTAATTCATTGAATGGGGTTTAACGACACATTGAACAGCCAGGGTCACATCGTGTCGGAAGTTTTACAGATGGAGGAAGCTGGAGTACCCGGAGAGAACCACCGAACAACGACTAGAAACTATCAGACTTCCCAGCGTATTAACTACACACAAGCAGGGTTTGCATTGATTGAAGGCAAGTGTATCATCGACGTACAGTACGCCTTAGAACACAACACCACCGTGCCCCCACGTGGGCAATAGAGATTAAGTGTATTTCCCAAGGACACAACGCAGTTACCCCTGGCGGGGAGCGAACATATGCAGAAAATTGCTATTCTGTGAGAGATAACATGCGGCACGTCGAGGGAGGTCTTTTGTTTTTTTTCAGAAGAGGCTATTTCCTCCCACTGGTACAACTCCGGTTACGGAAGATGAAAGCGTTCTACGTACGCGTATCTCGATCAATTTTATAATTCCCATTCAACGATTAGGTTAAGCGTGACGCTAAATTTTACGTTCCCATGACGCGATACACATTGGTACGGCACTTAACGTAACGGATTAAGAATTAGTCTAAAATGAAAGCCGCTTAGAAGGAAGTAATCTTCCGAACATGACGGCAAATTGACGAAGTTTTTTTTAAATAGTTGATGAAGTGTATATGTATATATATATATATACTTAACACAAAGTAGTTGTCAAAGATAATTTCACTTAATATATTTCGATACATACATCTCTTCAAAAATAAAACTATCTACAAGTGATCCTTCTTTTATACATTTGTAGAATAAAGGGCCGGATTAAAAATATTTACTGGTCATTCTTCTGATAACATAAGGTTTTGAGAGAGGTGTGACTGTCTAATCCAGACACACTCGAATAATTGAATACAATTGGGAGTTGCTCGCTCGGAGAAACCCAGGAGGTGTCAAGGTATTAAATGAGTAATTGTGAGGTGGGAGTTTCTTGTCTAAACAAGGTAACTCCAGGCTTGTCTCCCCTATTACTGCCCCGCCCGCCCGCCCCCCAACCACACACACAACATGCTTGGGGGTACTCCTCCCAAACGAATAAATTTTAATTTAGGTTAGTCGTGTTTACGCGTAGATGAGACTGAACCGGCACAAGACAAGTCGCAATATGTCCTGCGAAAGGCTACAGTTCAGCCTCCCAAACAAATTAATTCTATTGGCGTTGTATTGGTTTTGTTTATTTGATCGTTTACGAGCGTAGCACGAATGAATTCTAATTTGGGTTAGTCGCGTTTACGCGTAGGTGAGACTGAACCGGCACAAGACAAGTCGCAATTTGTCCTGCGAAGGCAAACAAATGAATTCTAATTTACGTTTGTCGCGTTGTGGGGTTGTATTGGTTTTCTTTATTTGATCCTTTACAGGCGTAGCGCGATGCGGGCAGGCTTGGATATTCTCCAAGTCTCGCCGGGGCGTAATATCGCCCAGTTCCACCGTAGATAGAGGTTATTATGCATCAGGGCCGCAGTCGGTGCTGAATTCGGTACTGTTCATGGTCGTGGGTGCCTATGAGTGTTTTTGTAGCTGACAGAGCAATTCCTTTTAGCCTCGATTTAAACTGGGCCTGAACTAATCTATGAAGAATCTTTCATTCGAAGGAGTGCTCTTTCATCGTTGCATTGATATATCCTGGCTGTTGATTCCAATCCTTGATTCCAATCTCTCGTACTCCACCCTCGTTGTGTTCTGTCTCAATCTAACTGCTTTGCGGTGGCCCAATATATATATGTTTAACAAATAAAAGGCGAATGTCACAAAAAGGTCAGGTGAGAAACGCACGGGTGGTTATCTGAAAATGGAGAAAATATGCTGAAAATTTACTTTCCAAGCATCTTGTGAACACCACATATTCACCATTTTAGTTCAAGTTATCTTATAAGCTTACAACATAACATTCTCAAATGTTCTATGGTCATTATACTAGTTTGGATCAGGTAACCCTTTAACTGACATGAAAAGCATACGACACTTGCAACAAATATTCTTGAATAACTATTTTTTTCATTTTTTATCTCAAAAACATAGGTTATGACCCCTCGTTGGAACGAGCTCGATGAGCTCGTTCCAACGAGGGGTCATAACCTATGTTTTTGAGACAAAAAATGAAAAAATAATGAAAATTAATTGGCGATTTTTGAGAATAGAGCTGGCCGGTTTTGGCCGTTACGTTGGGTAAAGGGTTATATGTTGGCTGCAGCAAGCGAGCTTAACTCTGTATGAAATTC
Source organism: Pictodentalium vernedei (assembly GCA_031216915.1). NCBI lineage: Eukaryota > Metazoa > Mollusca > Scaphopoda > Dentaliida > Dentaliidae > Pictodentalium > Pictodentalium vernedei. The sequence goes on along the minus strand of CM062289.1, from coordinate 37,867,860 downwards.
GACGCTGTTGTGTGTCATTTGTTTTCTCACTATACGTGCAATTTGCATGTAGACTATCGCTGAGGTTATGTGATTTCCTTTTAGACACGAACATATACTGATATTCGTTCATGCTATAGTTATAGATATTCCAATCGATAAGTATTTAATTCATATCGCAAATAATAATAATAATAATAATAAGGGAGTTTTATATAGCGTAAAATCACAAGCTGTGCTCTAAAACGCTGTACAACAAAATAAAAAATCGAGCTCCTGACCATCAAGCAATTTATAGAGTGAGAAAGAAGGGGGGCAAAAATCACATATCACCAAACGCCTCTCTAAAAAGATGAGATTTCAATTTTTTTTTGAATTGATCAAGATTTTCTGATGCCTGAACTTGATCAGGTAAAGAATTCCAAAGTGCAGGTCCAGCGAATGAGAAAGCTCTGTTATTCACAAGAGCTGACCTAGAGAAGGGCATCTGAAGCTTAATTTGTTTGGAAGAACGTAAATTTCTTTCAGGTTTTTTAATTGTCAAAAGGTCTTGTAAATACTTTGGTGCCGAGCCATGAATGCACTTAAAGACAAATACCAAAATTTTGAAACTAATCCGCTGTCGTACAGGAAGCCAATGCAATTGTTTGAGTACTGGTGTTATATGATCGTAGCGTCTAGAGCCTGTGATGATGCGTGCAGCTGTATTTTGAATGGTTTGCAGTTTTGAAATATATGACTGCGGCAGGCCAATTAGAAGAGAGCTGGAAAAATCTAAGTGGGATGATATAAAGGCATGAACTACAGTTTCCAGTGACTTTGGTGTGAGATAGCGACGAAGATAGCTCACATGCCTGATTTGCATAAAGCAGCGCTTGCAGATTGCGTTGACATTTTGCTCCATCGAAAGGTGAGAGTCAAATATCACCCCAATATTGCGAGCACTGTTTGATACATTTTGTATGGAATTTCCTATGGCCAGTGACTTGATTTCTAAATTGGGTGGAAACTTTGTGCGTGATATGACTAGTACTTCGGTCTTATCATCGTTCATTTTAAGTCTGTGACAGATCATCCAGTCACGAACTTTGTCTATACATTCTTCCATCTTGGCAACTGAAACATTAATGTCAGATTCAATTGAAGGATTTAATGACAAATACAACTGAGTGTCATCAGCATATAGATGGTAGGGAACACCCATCTCCCTTAGCGATTTTCCCAATGAGGCTGTATATAGTGTGAACAGTATGGGACCAAGAACAGAGCCTTGGGGAACTCCACATGTGAGTAATTTACTATCAGAATTTGTTTTCGAAATGGTCACTTGTTGTTCACGTAATGAGAGATAGGATTTGAACCAGGCAAGAACTTTACCGTCAATTCCGAGCTGTTGCATTGTGGATAAGAGAAATGAATGATCAATCGTATCGAAAGCAGCGGAAAGATCTAATAAGACCAGAATGACACATCTACGTTCACCTAACGAACATATTATGTCATTACAAACTCTTAAAAGAGCCGTTTCTGTACTATGATTTGCCTGGTAGGCCGATCGATATGGTTCTAAGAGGCAATTTGTTGAGAGGTATTGCATAAGTTGTTTGGCAACCACTTTTTCTAGAATTTTAGATATAAAGGGTAGATTGGAAACTGGACGATAATTTTTCAGGATGTCTGGATCGAGAGACGGTTTCTTGATTAAAGGTGAGACCAGTGCTATCTTCAGCTCTGTTGGTACACAACCTTCCTGGAGCGAAGATTGAATAATGCTTGTGATGGTAGGTGATAGACAATCAACTGATGCTTTAACCAGGGATGTAGGCATTGGATCTAAATCATTCGTCTTGTTAGGACTCATCAAAATTAATTTCTTTACTTCAGGCTCATTCACTGGGCTAAACTCTGACCATGTGCAACTAATAAACAAATCATCAAAAGCTGGCTCAGTTGTAGCTTCAATGCTTTTGTTTATCAGCGCCACCTTATTGATAAAGTAGTTCCCAAAGCGATTTGCCAATTCGGAGGCGGTAGTATGCTCTGGTAATTGGTTCATCTTTCTTTTACCAAGGAGATTGTTGGTAACTGAAAAAAGGATTTTGCTGCTGGTGCATGCATCGATGCACCCATTATAATAAGAACGTTTTGCTGACTCAATGAGTCTATTAAGAACAATCTTTTGTTCGCAAAGCATTTGACGATGAACTGTTAATTTTGTCTTATTGAACAGCCTTTCTAACCGACGTCGTTTCTGTTTGTTTTCTTTTATTTCTCCGTTGAACCAACTAGATTGTTCACGAGGACTGAATCGTTTGGTCTTAACAGGGGCATGCCTGTCCAACAACTGGGATAACACCCCATTGTACTGTTGGACCTTGGTGCTCACGTCTTGTGACACATCCCACGATGATAGTGTTGAGGCATTAACGTCATTTACAAAACTGCTGATGTTAATTTTCTTAAGGTTGCGCATCTGTATGCCTGCTGGTTTGGCAAAAGGTTTTGACAGTTGAAGTGCTGCCAGGACAGCAAAGTGATCCGAGATGGAAGAGTCCCAAGTTGAAATGTTTTGGATGAGTGACTTGTCACACGATCTGGTGAACATAAGATCCAGAGTATGGCCCTTTAAGTGTGTTGGTTCATTAACGTGTTGTGAATATCCAAAAGAATTTGTCAATTTCAAGAATTGGTTTGCATCTCTGTCATCAGGTTTATCAACATGAAAATTAAAGTCACCGATTATTAATAAATTCCCACCGTATGTGGCATAACCTGCCAGAAAATCTGAGAACTCAGGCAAGAATTGCGTTGTCGTGAATTTGTTTGCTTTTGATGGTGGTGGTCTATACACAATAACAAGACGAAAAGTAGTCTCATTAGTTACGAGGCAGTCCAAAAATTCAAAAGAAGTCATTTTGATTTCAGAATTGGGCTGGTGTTTTACTTTTAAACCACCTTGATATGCTAGTGCGATGCCCCCTCCTCTGCTACCGCGTGCTATATGCACAGTGTTGTAGCCACTGGGAACCAGTCCGGCTAAAGCTGGTTTGTCTCTGTCGTCGCCATGCAACCAGGTTTCCGTTATTGCCAGCAAGTCTACTGATTTATCCTCTACAAAATGGCAAATATCAGTAGTCTTTTCTTTGAGAGACCTCACATTATAAAGAGCCAATGTTGTGGAGGTTTCAGTCAATGTGTGGTCAGATTGGATAATGTTAACTGGAATCAGGTTGAGCCTGTTGATGCCTCTTCTAGGAGGAGTGTGTGAGTATCTGCGGTATTTGACACGCATAATGTTCTTCACCTTGGACCTCTGAGAATTATTACAACAATATTCCGGCCTCAGGAGTCGTAATCTTTTAATATTTTTGTAGCCATAAGTGTTAATATGATTTAATTCAGGATCCATATTTTTCCTTATGGCAAAGAGTTCAGTGGGGCTGTATGAAAGTACACTCATTTTAACAAAGATATGCTGTTGACTTGAAGTAACTTTGACAGGTGCTAATGAGTGCTCACAGTGTTGGGATGGAAAGGTGTTAAATACAGTTCCCTTTGTTGAGAATGTCCAGATATGTTGTTGACTTGAAGTAACTTTGACAGGTGCTAATGAGTGCTCACAGTGTTGAGGTGGAAAGGTGTTAAAAACAGTTCCCTTTGTTGAGAATGTCCAGATACTTGTTACACAAGCTGTGAAAGTTACAAATGTGGTAACATGCATAGATTGAGAAAACAATTTCCACATATTTTCCAAAGTTATTGCATCCAAAATTCACAAATAAAAAGTAGTATCAGTTTGAAAAGTTCACTGAATAAATCCATATATATTGAAAAACACATGATACAAATTTGAGAAAAAACATCCATCCATAAACTAGAAAAATTGCAAAGAATACCAAGAGCTCATTTTTAATATCAATATATTAACCAGGATTTGTAAAGTACCGTCGATACCAGGAAATGCGATACAGGATTCGTACTTAGCTAAATACCAGAATCTTGGTACCTGGAACCAACCTTATACTGACAACGATATTTGAAGGGATATTGTACTTGTCAAGATATTGGAATGATTGATAAAAGTCGCGACTGATCTGCTGAATATCGTGCACAAAGAGAACTTACATCGGCACTACTGGGCCGCCGCATTTGCAGTAAATGAAATGCACGTGAATGATATTTTGGTAAAATGGGATCTGGTAGCCAGCACCTGCGGTGGAAGGCCTCTAAAATAGGCGGCATAGCCATACACGATTAGCTAAACCTGACATCATACCTATAGTGCGATTTCGATACGGCCATAGATGCTGAAAGTGGGCTTAAATATTGAAAAATAAATAAATAGACAACCCATGTTGTACCCAGTGCTTCATTAATTAAATTTGTCGTGATTATTCCTATAATTAATGTTTGGAGTCTAATATTATCGCGTCTGTGGGAATATTGCCCACCCACGGAAAGTGATCAGTTCTCAGCGGCCGTAATGTAGTTTCATTGAATTTGACTAAAACGTATATTGGAAAGACACTTCAGCTCCACAAAACACAATGGCGTTGGTAATGAATCTTCAATCCAGGTATATGTATGTGCAAAGAGTCGCTAATTATGCACATAAAATGCACGTTATTCCGTATAGATTAATGCAGTTTGGGCACACCTTTTCTTTGAACAGTGTGTGTGTGAATGTCCTCCATTCTCGGTCGACGTTGCTATTCTGTGAGAGATAACATGCGGCACGTCGAGTGAGGTCTTTTGTTTTTTTCAGAAGAGGTTATTTCCTCCCACTGGTACAACTCCGGTTACGGAAGATGAAAGCGTTCTAGTTGACACTCTTCTCCTTCATCCAAGGCTGGGAGCAGTTAAAGTTTCAAACGTTAACGTGTTAAATTATTTTAACAACGTTAAAAAAAAATTAACCAAGTTAATAACGTTTAACTTTGAAGATTATAATTGTATAATATGTAGCATTGCTTCGTTATCTTGTGTTTATTCAAGCCGGATCGCGAGTGCCGACGACGTCGAATTATGCGCCCTTTGACGAAATTGAAGTACACGAATAAGTAAGATGTCCGTCAATTATAGACGACCCATTGATTTGGTGGAGAGACCACGAAGCCCTCCTACCAACGTTGGCGAAGTTGGCCCGCCGATCTTTGGCGATGCAGCAATATTAGCTTCATCCGAACGCCTGTTTTCCATGTAAGGACTGGTATTCGAACAACGGCGGATGTCTCTTTCTAAGCGATTGTATTCTTAAATGAAAACATCGCGAAATGTTAGAATTTACGATAACCTGAGATAACTATATTAACTACTCGTCCCTTGAGGTCCAAATGTGTCCTATGTGTCAGTAGGCTGTCAGTAGGCTGTCAATAGGCTGTCAGTAGGCTGCCAGTAGACTGTCAGTAGACTGCCAGTAGACTGTCAGTAGACTGCCAGTAGGCTGTCAGTAGGCTGTCAGTAGGCTGCCAGTAGACTGTCAGTAGACTGCCAGTAGGCTACCAGTAGACTGTCAGTAGGCTGTCAGTAGGCTGTCAATAGGCACATAGAACATATTGGAACTGAAGAGACGAACTGTACTTAAGTTCAATCATATTCAAATTCAAATCAATAAAAATGGACGAAGTTATTAAAATTTTGTTCAATTTAACATTTAACGTCATCTAAATTGTTAACGCAGAATCATTTAACACGTTAACGTGTTAAAGAAAATTTTAACTCCTCCCAGCCCTGTTCGTCATGGTTGATCGATCATATATATTTGAAGCCTCTTCTACAATTGGCAAATGGAAGAGTAGTCTTGATTCGGGTAACACCAGTTTTATACACAAAGCATATATGGCCTCTCTGTGGCCATGCTGTGATCGGACTTAATTACCGGTAATTAAGTCCGATCACAGCATGGCCACAGAGAGGAGGGAACGGCGTTCGATTTTGTCTGTCATTTACGTGTGCTTCTTATTTGTTGCGATTCTCCAATAAAGTTCAGCAGACATATCACTATGCGAGAGTGCTATCCGTGTGATCTGCTTTTACTTACCTTGTGACGTCGTTTGATTGTATATTTCTCACTCCCGGTCGACACATGACTGACAACGTGCAACAGAATGCAAGCCATCAATACATAATGAATTCCAAATAATGCCTCTTCCATTTTTGCAAACAACAGCAGCTGAGTCCGAGCGACAATGGCGACTTGGTACCGTTTACCAACGGTTCTATGGGCTAAATATCGGTACTGGGACCAACTACGAACCCTGATATTAACACGATTTGTGGAACTACACTGCAAAAAATATAGGTTCTCTTTAGAACCAAAACTGGTTCTAATCTTGTCCCTGAGATGGAACCAGTTCTGTTTAAGCAGTGTTTATTTCAAATCAAATAAACTTACCAAGATTAGCATTCAATTGTAACAGAATATTATATGAACTGAAGTAGATTCAGCAGTAAACTTGGAGCTTATTCAACGCAGTCGCCAAACATTCTGAAACAAAGGAGATATGAACAGTTGGCATATCGAACCAGTTTTGGTTCTGAAGAGAACCAAAACTGGTTCGATATGCCAACTGTTCATATCTCATTTGCTTAATAATGATTTGAGACAACCTCGTATAAGCTATAAATTTACGGCTGAAACCCCCTCAATTTATGTTTAATTCTGTTAATAGTTAATGTTAATCTTTATAAATTTATTCGAATTGAAATGAATACTGTTTAAACAGAACTGGTTCCATCTCAGGGACAAGATTAGAACCGGTTTTGGTTCTAAAGAGAACCCATATTTTTTGCAGTGTACATGGCGTAATCATGAAACTACAGCCGTGATGAGTCGTCATTCATAATTATTTAATAAACAAACATGGCTAATAGTTTTGGTAAAGTCGTCAAACATTTCTTGCGTTGATTCAAAGAAAATGAATGTTTATAGTATTTTCTTAGATTCAATTGTTTGGAATATTTCAGTTGGTTGGAAAAGAGAACCGTAGCTTCGCTTTTTCAACCAAATCAAATATTCCAGACTATCGAATCTAAACTGAGGCTATAGACTGTTTAAGGGTTTGTCTGGTTCCAGACCACAACGGCGTTAAATTCCTTACAGAATATCACTGATGTCTGCGACATTCACCTTTATTCACATCCGCTCTGTGAATAAGGAACAGTTGTCATGTCCTCTTTTGCGCGGCGGTCACAGCGCCTCACTTTCAAACTGATTTAGTATGAACCCCTTGAGCTTCCACTGTCTCGTTGCTAAAATACTCGACATCAATCTTTGATGTATTATACATATCCGTGACAAAGGTTTTCAAAGATAACTGACTACAGGGCCCCGAGATGTTAATACTGTGTCAGACAGATTTAGAGGGTATTTTAACAATAAAACTCGAAGCCAGACACAGACTTATTTTATTTCACACAAACATGAAAAAAGCAAGAACATGAGCAAAACTGAGAAATATGTACAAAAAAGAACTGATTTTTCAAAATACAAGGGCAGCCATTTTGTAGTCTGAAGATAGCAGTCAAAAAGTAATATTGATCTTGAGCAAAAGCGGATTAACGCCATCAGAAAATTACATAGCCACTTTTTTTCCCTGTTATGTGTTAAAAATATCAAAACAATCTTCAAACTTTAGCACCCTGCTGGTCTTCTTAAGCTGGTAACAATAAAATTCCACAGTCTTGGTATATATCGATTTTCCCTTTGTTAAGAACGTAAAACCGTTAGTAATTTTAAAATCCTTATGTGGATTTTTCTGTGATAAAATTGACCTTTCAAACCCCTATTACTCCAAGGCGTCGCCCTATAAAACTGTCTACTGTCAGATAGATTAATTGTCTCTAAGAGTGATCCCTTTGGGAGTGAGCCCTTTTGTGCTGTAGGATTAAATTATAGCTGATCCTTCTTAATTATTGATTAATAATTTCTAATCTTTCTTGTACCCTTCCATAAAGGCTCATTAGGGTTCAAATCTAGCCCACTTCTCCATTCCACAATATCTATATACACCAACCCACTACTCAATCCCGATCATTTCTAGAAATTTAACGCTACGCAGATCTTGAGTATTATTTAACAGCTGTATAATATTGAGCTGAAAACTGTTGATTGATTCTGCGTATTAATTTGTTTATATTGTCGACCTATGGAGGTTTGAATATAAAAATTATGCATCTTTCCACATGATTATTGTTACGTCATACGATTTCTCAACACCTACTTCTAGGAAATTCAGAAGTTCAAATTTCTTCAAGTCGATTATGGGGTAAACGCATTTAAAAACGTAATAAATAATTGCCACTTTCATTTAACTCTTCGCAAGGGGACGTGTGATAAATTTAGACAAGTTTGCATTCCGGTCGACGTCACCAAAGGTCAACTTGGATGTAGTTCCACTTCAGGTGTAAATTTGAAATACTGAAATCCATTTGCTGGCCTGTACACCACAGTTGGTGTATAAAGCTAAAATTAATGGCATAGGCTTTTCATATATACAGTAGAATAGGTAACCATGGTATAAAGTTCATCTACAAAGCGTATAGTGCGTGAGCTGCTCATAGACCCTGCACCCTCCTCCCCCTCCCCTTAGGGAATTTTGAAGGTTCTGAAAACTTATTCAAAATGCTATAATTTGCACCAATATTTGTCATTAGGAGATGGGTAATTAATGGGTAATGCGCATGTTACTACAACGACCTCGGGTAAACAAGTTTACCTGTTTCAGTTCTAAATTCGACATTGGTTTGTATATGGGAGGTTTTTGCATAACAACACAACATGGTGTCACTGGGTCATCTGATATGACGTTACATAAGATCTATCAGATGAGATCCACAAAACAGGAGGATGGAGGGTGAGGGTCTGGGTACATGATATACTATTTTTCCATGTTCGCATCACTATTAATATTTTATTTCGACCCCATCATATGGATCTCATGTGGTGGATCTCATGTGACGTCACCCAGTGGCGCCATGTTGGGTTGTCATGGTAGCCCGGTGAGCGGCCCTTTTGTGATGTAATTACCTTAGTGATACATAGTCTTAGTGCGCATGTGCGGCGCGTGTTGTTATGATGATACATGTTTTATTCATCCATTTTGTATATTGGAGGCCACCATCTTAGTTTCTATTGTAGCACATAGTTGCTATGTGACCTAAAATCCTCTAATATCAAAGGGGTGTGTTTAGAAGTTGTGCTCAATTGAATACGAGTAAATCTAATTACCCAAATAGGCCCGACAATCCTTCAAATTCACCAAAATCAACCCCAAATCACTTTATTTGATAATGGTTCCCCAAGATTCCTCTTTTTTCCAACAACAGGTGTGTTTCTTGGTATAAGAGTCAATCTAATTACCCAGAATACTCTGTTAGAATTACTACAAACAACTCGAAAAGTTGTAGTAGTTCGAATTCCTTGAGAATCGTTATTTTAATAGGAGCACATAGAGCTTTTGAACCATAAATGCTGCTAATATCACCTAGAGTCTTATAAGAGTAGCATGTTGTGGTATAAGGCGCGTTTCAGAATTACCACAAACAACCCGACGATTGTTTTACTAGTTCACATTCCTTCGGAATCCCCTGCTTCTGCCTATCCTAGTCTATTCCATAGATTATTATCTCCATTCCTTGGCCTGGCCTGTCTATGTTATGACTTCACCGATCTCTCTATAAACTATTCTGACTTTTCTAGATGTGTTTGTGTGTGCACTACTGTCTCTACGGGACCCAATTCATGTCACAATCAGAGATGTATTCCACTATGCTGACTCGATTGACTCGAATCTTATCGGGCTAATGAGTTATCAGGCATTTGCATGAACGAGTGACTCCTCATAGTGATCTTCGACTCATTTCGATAAAAAAAGATTGTAGGGAGATTCTGGAGAAGAGACTCCATACATGTAAGTGAAATTCCGTAAATGGGATTTCAAGCTCCTATACAGCTCCAGGTAGTCTTACCATCGGATTCCATCTTGTCTTCAGCTATCTGTCCTATGATTTGCCTCTGTTGTAGTCATCCAATACTATAGTCTTCTAACACACTTATAGCTTTGTACTATTGCTATTGACTTGCAGAACAACTCCATACTTCCTAGCTATTCCTGACCCTGTATCGACTCTGCTCAAGGTCAGGTATTTAACAGGCACAATCAGAGTGCTCTATTCATCTAGGCCTTATCAGTCTACAGTGTCTAGACCTCATGCAAGCTAGGGTACCTTACATATAAGAAACTGTATGTTGATCATGTCGAGATGCACTTATGTATGCACAATGTGTACGCATTGCATGAAACACACTGGATGAGCTGATTTGTACAATGTGCACACAAAACATGTCGCATATAGGCACATGCCAGTAGGAACATAGAACGCATTGGAACTCAAGAGACGATACGACGAAAAAGGGATTATAGAAGCACAGACGGATACAGATAGGGATTCCGCGGAACGTGGGTCTGTGGATGATTGAATGTGGTTGTATGATAGGGCACAGTGCGTCACAATGTGTACACACATCACATGTTGAATGTGCCAATATTTGCTTATGTGCTAATGCTCAAAGTGTGCACAACACATGTAGACCATACAACAAAAATGTGATGCTGTATGGAGTAGGGGGGTCATGTTTGGATGGGTGTGTGTGGGGGAGGGGGGTTGCAGTGGTAGAGGTTTGAGAAGGTAGGAATTGGGTTCTAAATATATAGTGGCACATAGCCTTGATGATGTGGTCAATTTAACTAATTCAAATCGTCAGCCTGCTTATAAAACCTTGTGCACATTTGTTTTATAAACAATGTGCACGAGGTTTTATCATTAGGCCAACGAAATACTTGTACATTATAAAAGTTGCTGTCACCAGTTGCAAAACATGCTTTAACTGGTTGACTGCAGGAAGCTACTAACAGGGCATTCCAAAAATGAGGGTACCAGAGAAAGAGCCAATATCTTCCATTCTCATGTTTCATATTCAGTCAAATTCAAATATATTTTATTTTCATAAAGTTGTTTTATTACAATATGTTGAAGGTTGCCTTTGGGCACTCTCCAATAATTCATACTAGTATCAATTTTGAAAAACAAATTCGTGCCACCAAAAATTATCTAGTCCTCAACCAGTTAAAATATTTGAATGTTGGACTTTCAAAAACTTAATTTTTTTGAAAATTTGTTAATGTTGATGGCTTGGGGTGAGGTGAGGTAGTGTTGGGTGCGTTGGGATGCGGGCTGGATGGGCGGAATGAGTTGTAGGGTTGGCGTGTCTGTATACTGAATCATAGCCAAGAAAATCTGGCCAGTTATGTGTGGAAACGTCTTTCAAATTATAGGCCTGTTTATAAAACCTTGTATGCGATTTCGCTAAATTTTGTACACAAGCTTTCATAAGCTGATCCATCAAAAGCCTGTTGCGTCTACGTCCCAGTCGCCAGATGGCAAAAATATTTCTTAATTATTGAATTTGCAGAAAAACATAGTCTGGAAAATTCCCTAATGGGGTGGGGGAGTGTGGGCTCGTGACCATATACTGGTCCATAGCCTAGTAACCTTGTTTTCCATCACTTCCAGAACATTTGGAGGGGATATGAGTTTTCATAAATGAAAGAGCAAAGAGAATTCTCACTCAGCTACACGAAGAAAGAAGCAACTATGTGACCCTAACATCTGGTTTTCTTGCACGTTTTAAAATTTCAAACAATGTGCTTGTGCTCACATCATCTAATATTGCAATTCAAGAACAAAGAATAGAGCAGTCATCAATATTATCTTCTCACATTATTTTACGCTTAATGGTGTCTGTACAGTAGCTGTGTCTCCACACCTCTTGAAGAGTTACTTCTTTTATCTCCCCCTCCCATCACCCATACCCACCTTCATCAACTCAGAAAATCTTGCTACATCAAAGCAGTTTGCTTTTCGTTGGACTTTTGGGGAATTTTTGGGTTTGATTTTATTGTGGAGTATTTACAATTACATAAGAAATGTCAAAATCACAAGAATAATAATTATGCAGTCTATTATTTTTGTTACATAACAGGTTGGATTCGGTCTTTTATTCAAAGCACCTGACATTACAATTTATTATTTTACATATTATTTTTTTAATTTTTTTATAAATCATGTGACCCCCTCAAGCTCGACGTGCTCGCTCTAATGAAGGGCCATATGATATGGTTTTGTTGCAATGTTTTGGAAACTAATCTTTTTTTTCAGCCACTCAGTTTGTAAATTACTTTGGTGTGGCCGGTTAGTTGGATAAAGGGTGAAGTGGCTGACATTTTAGGTCATTTAGTGAAATATAAGAAAATGAAACACCAATGTTTACATTCATGAGAACACTTCAAATGAAGATTCTGGGCATTCCTTGTTCGTGTTCGATGCATCCACTACATGAAGAATGCAGTTGCTGTTGTCGCTAGCAAAGGCCATGCAGCATGGAACGATAGAGCACTCCACAGCACAATCCTCTGCTCTGTTAGAAAGAAAGCTCCTAATTTGTGAGTGCTTTGTTAGGCACCCTCCCAAGACGGCAGTGAAGATGCTCTCAGTAAGGTCTTCGATTCCTGAAAAATAAAAGCCAATTAAAATTATTTTCTCCGTATCGCATGTATGTCTTTTATTACTTTCCAAAGTGTGATTTACTGGGATTTCCGGATTTGATTATAAACGATAACCTCACAAGTGAATTATGCAATTAACAATTGGGTCATGTATCCGTGTGTGCAAACGAAGACGCTTTGCCGTGGGTGTAATGGGGACTTCATTGTTTTTTTGTTTTGTTTTTTTTAACCCTTTCCCTAACACGAAAAGCAGACGACACTTGCAAAAAAAAATCTTGAATAACAATTATTTTCATTTTTAGTCTTAAAAACATAGGTTATGACACCCCATTGAACGAGCTCGACGAGCTCGTTCCAATGAGGGGTCATAACCTATGTGTTAAAGACAAAAAATGAAAAAATAATGAAAACTAGAGGAAGTGATTGTACCTTCGGAACAATACACAGGATTTTCCTTAGTGGTTTTACTCACTGTTCTACTCAGTAAGTCCGAAGGAAGCTCGATACCAAATAAAAATTTGAATTTTTTTCAGCTTCGTCAAATGTTTTGGCAGAAAGGTGTTAACCAACTACCATTTTGTGCCCTTGATTAATAGAGAAGTGTATTACAGTCATTCCTGTGAAAAGTTCAAGTCAATCGCCCCTTCCAGTCCAAAAATATTGGCTCCCTCATATTTGGGCGTTTTGGGCCGGATAAACATTTTCTGCAATATGCGTATAGTTTTATTTATCAAACTAATGAATCTAGACATAATAAAGTTAAAAAAAGAACAGAAGAAATTTTTTTTCAATTTTTCGTCACAGTGTCCCGAAGCCATGTTTGACTGCTAGCAGAAGCCAAATGAAGAACAACTCCAATTCCAAAAGACGATAACTGTTCATGTACACTGTGAATTCAACATTTCTAACCTTAGTACCTTTCAAATCATCCCCATTGTTGAGTACTCTGACGACAAAGTAGCCTGGTCGTAACAAAAGGTTCCGACTTTTGGTCGAAAATTTCAGTCCGATTCAGACCGAAAATTTTCAGTGTAAAAAAAAAAAAAATTTTGTCTCAAAATTGAACGAAGCGCATAAAAAACGAAAAATGTTTTGGGGATTTTTTGACCGCCATTTTGGATTAACGAAAAATCGAAACGAAATTCTTTCGATTTTTCTTATAAAGCGGTGTTACTGCCTTCAATTTGGATCCCTTTTAGAGGGCTCATTATATTTAGATAGTGATATTTCAATCCAAAATGGCCGATTTTCGAGATAACTTTCCGTTTTGTGAAAAATTTTGGCAGAAAACATAAAAAAGGAAAAAAATACCGATTATGTTTGTTTTAGACAAGAGTAGTTTTGACAAGTCTGTCAAGGAATTAAGTTGATAGCATTTTTCCTTCATGAGATATTGGCCTATGAATGTTTGGGCGTTTTTTGGCGTTTTTGCCCAACAAGAAACATTTTGCCCCAAATACTGATGGTTTTATTTATTAGGACTCCTGGCCATTATTGATAGTTTTCATTTATGAGAACTAATGAACCTAGACATAATAAAGTAAAAAAAAACACAAGAAAATTTTTTTCAATTTTTGGTCACAGTGTCCCGAAGTCATGTTTGACTGCTAGTAGAAGCCAAACGAAGAACAACATTTCTAACCTTACAACCTTTCAAAACATGCCCGTTGTTGAGTACTGTGGCGGCAAAGTAGCCCGGTCGTAACAAAAATTTCCGACTTTTGGTCGAAAATTTCTAAGTCCAAACCGAAAATTTTTCTGGTGCAAAAAAAAATTTTTTTTTTGTCTCCAAATGGCCTGAAACGCATAAATAACCGAAAATAAAAATACGATTTTTCGGCCGCCATTTTGGATTGTCGGAAATTCGAATCGAAATTTTTTCGATGGTTTTTACAATTCGGTGATACAGTCTTCATTTCTAAGCCATTTTGGATGGTTCAGCATATCCATGTCCCGAGATTGAGTTCAAAAATGGTCAAATTTTGAAAAAAAATTTCGTTTCGAAAAATGTTTTGGCAGAAAGGTGTTAACTACATACAGTTTTGTACCATATGCTGATAGAGGGGTGGATTGCTGACATGTCTACGAAAATTTCAAGTCAATCGCCCTTTCCAGTCCAAAGATATGAGCTGCGGACAATTTTTGTTAAAGGGTTAACAAAAACATTTTCAGAAAAATGGGAATATGACGAGGGCATACAACTTATGACCCTCTATGAGTACAGAAACTTTAAAAAAAATCGTTCAGAGCGTTTTCGAGAAATAGTGAAAATAAAAGTGTGGAAGAATAATAATAATAACTAGAGGAAGTGATTGTACCTTCGGAACAATACACAGGATTTTCCTTAGTGGTTTTACTCACTGTTCTACTCAGTAAGTCCGAAGGAAGCTCGATACCAAATAAAAATTTGAATTTTTTTCAGCTTCGTCAAATGTTTTGGCAGAAAGGTGTTAACCAACTACCATTTTGTACCCTTGATTAATAGAGAAGTGTATTACAGTCATTCCTGTGAAAAGTTCAAGTCAATCGCCCCTTCCAGTCCAAAAATATTGGCTCCCTCATATTTGGGCGTTTTGGGCCGGATAAACATTTTCTGCAATATGCGTATAGTTTTATTTATCAAACTAATGAATCTAGACATAATAAAGTTAAAAAAAGAACAGAAGAAATTTTTTTTCAATTTTTCGTCACAGTGTCCCGAAGCCATGTTTGACTGCTAGCAGAAGCCAAATGAAGAACAACTCCAATTCCAAAAGACGATAACTGTTCATGTACACTGTGAATTCAACATTTCTAACCTTAGTACCTTTCAAATCATCCCCATTGTTGAGTACTCTGACGACAAAGTAGCCTGGTCGTAACAAAAGGTTCCGACTTTTGGTCGAAAATTTCAGTCCGATTCAGACCGAAAATTTTCAGTGTAAAAAAAAAAAAATTTTTGTCTCAAAATTGAACGAAGCGCATAAAAAACGAAAAATGTTTTGGGGATTTTTTGACCGCCATTTTGGATTAACGAAAAATCGAAACGAAATTCTTTCGATTTTTCTTATAAAGCGGTGTTACTGCCTTCAATTTGGATCCCTTTTAGAGGGCTCATTATATTTAGATAGTGATATTTCAATCCAAAATGGCCGATTTTCGAGATAACTTTCCGTTTTGTGAAAAATTTTGGCAGAAAACATAAAAAAGGAAAAAAATACCGATTATGTTTGTTTTAGACAAGAGTAGTTTTGACAAGTCTGTCAAGGAATTAAGTTGATAGCATTTTTCCTTCATGAGATATTGGCCTATGAATGTTTGGGCGTTTTTTTTGGCGTTTTTGCCCAACAAGAAACATTTTGCCCCAAATACTGATGGTTTTATTTATTAGGACTCCTGGCCATTATTGATAGTTTTCATTTATGAGAACTAATGAACCTAGACATAATAAAGTAAAAAAAAACACAAGAAAATTTTTTTCAATTTTTGGTCACAGTGTCCCGAAGTCATGTTTGACTGCTAGTAGAAGCCAAACGAAGAACAACATTTCTAACCTTACAACCTTTCAAAACATGCCCGTTGTTGAGTACTGTGGCGGCAAAGTAGCCCGGTCGTAACAAAAATTTCCGACTTTTGGTCGAAAATTTCTAAGTCCAAACCGAAAATTTTTCTGGTGCAAAAAAAAAAATTTTTTTTGTCTCCAAATGGCCTGAAACGCATAAATAACCGAAAATAAAAATACGATTTTTCGGCCGCCATTTTGGATTGTCGGAAATTCGAATCGAAATTTTTTCGATGGTTTTTACAATTCGGTGATACAGTCTTCATTTCTAAGCCATTTTGGATGGTTCAGCATATCCATGTCCCGAGATTGAGTTCAAAAATGGTCAAATTTTGAAAAAAAATTTCGTTTCGAAAAATGTTTTGGCAGAAAGGTGTTAACTACATACAGTTTTGTACCATATGCTGATAGAGGGGTGGATTGCTGACATGTCTGCGAAAATTTCAAGTCAATCGCCCTTTCCAGTCCAAAGATATGAGCTGCGGACAATTTTTGTTAAAGGGTTAACAAAAACATTTTCAGAAAAATGGGAATATGACGAGGGCATACAACTTATGACCCTCTATGAGTACAGAAACTTTAAAAAAAATCGTTCAGAGCGTTTTCGAGAAATAGTGAAAATAAAAGTGTGGAAGAATAATAATAATAATAATAAAAAAAAAAAAAAACTAGAGGAAGTGATTGTACCTTCGGAACAATACACAGGATTTTCCTTTGTGTTTTTACTGACTGTTCTACTCAGCAAGTCCTAAGGGAGCTCCATACCAAATAATAATTTGAATTTTTTTCGGTTTCGTGAAATGTTTTGTCAGAAAGGCGTTAATCAACTACCATTTTGTGCCCTTGATTAATAGAGAAGTGTATTACAGTCATTCCCGTGAAAAGTTCAAGTTAATCGCCCCTTCCAGTCCAAAGATATCGTCTCCTGCATATTTGGGCGTTTTTGGACGGTTTTGGCTGGAAAAACATTTTCCGCAATATGCGGATAGTTTTATTTATCAGAACTAATGAATCTAGACATAATAAAGTAAAGAAAAACACAAGAAATTTTTTTTCAATTTTTGGTCACAGGGTCCCGAAGCCATGTTTGACTGCTAGCAGAAGCCAAACGAAGAACAACCCCAATTCCAAAAGATGACAACTGTTCATGTACACTGTGAATTCAACATTTCTCACATCAGAAGCTTTCAAATCATCCCCGTTATTGTGTACTCTGGCCCCAAAGTAGCCCAGTCGTAACAAAAATTTTGGACATTTGGTCAAAAATTTCAGTCTGAAGTGGACCGAAAAATTTCAGTGTAGAAAAAAAAAGAATTTTTTGTGTCAAAATTGAACGAAACGCCTAAAAAACGAAAAAAAAGATTTTCGATTTTTTGGCCGCCATTTTGGATTAACGAAAAATCGAAACGAAATTCTTTCGATTTTTCTTATAAAGCGGTATTACTGCCTTCAATTTGGATCCCTTTTGGAGGGCTCATTATATTTAAATCTTGATATTTCAATCCAAAATGTCCGATTTTTGATATAACTTTCCGTTTTGTGAAAAATTTTGGCAGAAAACATAAAAAATGGAAAAAAATACCGATTATGTTTGTTTTTGACAAGAGTAGTTCTGACAAGTCTGTCGAGGAATTAAGTCGATAGCATTTTTCCTTCATGAGATATTGACCTATGAATGTTTGGGCATTTTTGGGCGTTTTTGCCCAACAAGAATCATTTTGTCCCAAATACTGATGGTTTTATTTATTAGGACTCATGGCCATCATTGATAGTTTCATTTATGAGAACTAATGAACCTAGACATAATAAAGTAAAAAAAAACACAAGAAAATTTTTTTCAATTTTTGCTCACAGTGTCCCGAAGCCATGTTTGACTGCTAGCAGAAGCCAAACGAAGAACAACTCCAATTCCAAAAGACGATAACTGTTTATGTACACTGTGATTTCAACATTTCTAACCTTAGTAGCTGCCAAATCATCCCCGTTGTTGAGTACTGTGACGGCAAAGTAGCCCGGTCGTAACAAAAATTTCCGACTTTTGGTCGAAAATTTCCAAGTCCAAACCGAAAATTTTTCTGGTGCAAAAAAATTTTTTTTTCGTCTCCAAATAGCCTGAAACGCATAAATAACCGAAAATAAAAATTCGATTTCTCGGCCGCCATTTTGGATTGTCGGAAATTCGAATCGAAATGTTTTCGATGGTTTTCACAATTCGGTGATAGAGTCTTCATTTCCAAGCCATTTTGGATGGTTCAGCATATCCATGTCCCGAGATTGAGTTCAAAAATGGTCAAATTTTGAAATTTTTTTTCCTTTCGAAAAATGTTTTGGCAGAAAGGTGTTAATTACATACATTTTTGTACCATATGCTGATAGAGGGGTATATTGCTGACATGTCTGCGAAAATTTCAAGTCAATCGCCCTTTCCAGTCCAAAGATATGAGCTGCCGACAATTTTTGTTAAAGGGTTAACAAAAACATTTTCAGAAAAATGGGAATATGGCGAGGGCATACAACTTATGACCCTTTATGAGTACAGAAACTTTAAAAAAAATCGTTCAGAGCGTTTTCGAGAAATAGTGAAAATAAAAGTGTGGAAGAATAATAATAATAATAATAATAAAAAAAAAAAAAAATAATCATTGCAATAACAAATAGATTTTCCCTTTAGGAAAATCCAAATAATCATTGCAATAACAAATAGATTTTCCCTTTAGGAAAATCCAAATAATAAAAAAAAAAAAAAAAATAATCATTGCAATAACAAATAGATTTTCCCTTTAGGAAAATCCAAATTAATTGGCGATTTTTGAGAATAGCACTGGCCGGTTTTGGAAATTACGCTTGGTAAAGGGTTAAATAATATAATTATCGCTAATAATGAAAAGTAATAAACAGAGTAATCGCTTAACTAGACTGGTTACGTGAAATAATTCATTCGAGGTGAGGGACTGTATTATAAAACACTCGTGCGCATTCGCGCGCTCGTGTTTGTGCAACGTCCCTCACCTCTCATGAATTATTTCACGTAACCGGTCCAGTTAAGCGATTACTCTCTATGTTTTGGGTTGAAACTACGCAGTAAATTGGAGATTCTTAATTTCGTATCTTTGTTTTCTCTTAATTAATTAATCGACAAAGACGAGTGTGCTCGTACATTCCGTCATCCGAACTATGTACTTTTCAACAAAATTATTTAACTTTTTTGTGAATTATAGACTAATTACAGAAAGAACACAGGCGACGGAACCGGGAGGAGGGCTGGGGGTCTTTTTTGTCGGGCCATGTTTTTTTGTATGCATATATTTTAACACAACCAATGACTGGTGAAACAAAGGACTGATCCAGAGCCTCCCTCATATTTTCTCCAGCTATGTTTCTCTCGTACTGATTCAGTTTCGATGGATTTCGGATCATTTTTTGCAGTAAGTGGTAGCAAATGTTAAATGTATACAGTCTGTTAATACATCAATTAACTGAAATAGATCGTAATCTTACAGAGACACACAAGTACCAAATCCTCCACAGACAAGATAATCCACAGACAGTATAATTGCTGTTAACGTCTTGTAAAGCATACAGGTGAGGTCTATTTATCAGCTTTGGTCGTTACGACCAAAGCTGATAAATGGACCTAGCCTGTATGCTTTACCGACGTTTTTTAACGACTCTCAAAGTGTGAAATCTTTGAAATACATCTCCTGAAAAATCTGAAAATATCCACTCAGATGCATAGAAACGGGGGCTTTGGGACCTTGGAATTTAAAATTTTCATACCGACGACCACCCATCGCCCGATCCAGCCCCCCCCCCCCCCCCACTCCCCCCACTTTGAAAATCGCTCCGCCGCCCTTGAAGAATACATCTCTGAGGCGAATTTATCTACGTCTGTCGCTCGGTGCAGCTGCTGTCCAATTTCTGAGGCACATTGATTACGGTTACGTAATGCTGTGGCTCGGATGAAAGGATCCTAGTTAGCTGTTGTTGCCCTTGGACGACCTGACCGACGTCTCTCATCAGCATTGCCTGTCTCAGGGTAGCGAGACCACAACCTGCTTATAACCGATTGAGGAACGTTGAGAATTTCAGCCACTCCAGTTTGTCTGTTGCCAGATTCCAACATGCCAACGGCACGTAAACGTTCGTCACGTGTCAGTCTTCGCATACCTGAAAAGTTACGTTTCGACCAGAAACTATTGATGAACGAGTTTATACCAAGAAAAGAACGATGAGACCTCAGAAAAAGCCCGTCCAGTACAAATGAAAATTTCAAAACGTACCCCACAGACTTTAAGTTTTCGTGGGCCGGTGGCATTCATGATTCACACAATCACGCGTATTCAATACCATTTTCCGAAAATATCAACATCAGTTTGGATATCCCCTACTTTTTTGAATAGTATATATGAAAAGCGCATCTTTAATGTTGTAATTATATCTGTAATATTGGAAACTAGCAACATGGAGCGGCATCTCCGAGTCCATGAATCGAATATAGCATGTTAAACAAATTTGTGGAAATGAGATTTTAGCTCTCAAAAAATGTGCTCCCAATATAAATATTATAATGTGGCAGGTCTGTTATACGACACACTCGACGAACGTAAAATGCATAACCTCCGTTGTTAGGATGCGCGTGGGGTAACTGTTAACCCTTTGGATCCATAGGATCGATTTTTCGGGCCAAGGCATAATTTCGTCCCATTTTTGTCTTATTATAAGACGTCTATGCACGGGGTATTGATGATAAAATAATAACTGCAGTCTGCAGCCAGACGGCTGCAGGCTGCAGTTATTATTTTATCCTCCCTGTATATTGGTATCGGATTGACCCATCTCACTGCACGTGTACACAAAGAAGATACCATTCCAGGAAACGGGAATTAAAAGGGTTAACATGACGCTGAGTGTTCAAACACAGGTTAATTATCATATTTGATACAGGCTTGTCTTTTTAATTCACAGTTACACCCGCTCGGAACTGATGAACATGTGCTGAAACTGATGCGACACACGCTGTTTATTATTTATTTATTGGTGTTTAAGGTCACATATTTCTGCACAATGGCTAATCGTGACCACGTCACACACGTTACCGGAAATCATTGACAGTTCAAATATCTTTTGGATAACTCAGAAAATAAAGACCTAAATCAATAATTACCATTAACTTATCCCCCCCCCCCTCCCCTCTCGTAGTAAGGGGTCGCTGGCTGCACCTCCGGAAAAATGTTGAAATCTGGTACCCAAACTTCAGAAAAAGTGGGTATTATTATTTTGGCGGGGCTGCACTAGTTACGCACAGCTAAATAGTTTTACAGAAGATAGAGAGACGAGAGAGTTCCCACTATGTTGGATATTCGTAAAGATCAAGCCATTCCAGATCCTTAAATTGTAGGGAACGACATCTCCACTCAAACAAAAGTAGGGGAACGGAGTTTCCCCAGAAAAGCATCACAGATGACCGCCTGGCCGGTGGTCAAGTGCCTAATCACTGAGAGCCGGGGAGAGGATGGGAGCCCGTGATACTAACGCCGGGGCCCGAAACCTTGGAGGCCCGGGATTGGCCCGGGAGTCCAAGATTCCTGGGTCATCCCTGGGTCCCCGAAGTTCTGACTCCTGTCCCAAGCCTGGGCCCCGATCTCTGAGTGAGAATCAGCAAGATACGTTTCCCGTTCTGTAAATAAGGAATGGGAGTGCCCAGTGGAGATGCTTAATCTGTTAACCCTTTACTTAACATGAAAAGCAGAGGACACTCGCAAACAAAATTATTGAATATCTATTTTTTTAATTTGTTTGCGTCAAAAAAACATAGCTTATGACCCATCATTGGAACGAGCTTAAGAGCCCGTTCCAATGTGGGGCATATGCTATGTTTTTTTTTTTGAGACAAAAGAATGAAAAAAATAATGAAAATAGAATGGCAATTTTTGTGAAAAGCGCTGATCGGTTTTGACTGTTACGTTGGGTGAAGGGTTAATAGACTGTTATCTGTATACAGACCCGGTATTTTCAGTCCTAGAATATTTAACTTCAAAACTTCGGCAACTGTATTAGTATCGCAACACTTTCGAAAAATGTGTGTGTGTGTGTGGGGGGGGGGGGGGGGGGGGGGGGGGTGGCTGTCATAAAATTAACCCTGAGGGCGAATTTCCTCAAGCAGGTCTGGTAATAACACTGTGCGAAATGATACGTACGAAGCAATGGGTTCCATACCTACAAATGAACAGACCACCAAGCAGAATTCATGTCAGAAACAACTAAGACGATAACTATCTTCAGATAAAGATAATGGGGGACGGGAGTGACCCAAATTTGCCCAACCATAACATGAACCAAGATGTAATGTCACCAATCTAATTCTGTCAGGAATTCGTTGCTGTTGTGGATTGTTTGTTTGCCCACTTTTCATCGAGTTTTCGCACAAACTACTGTTGAAGTAATGTGATTTTAATTCACTCACAAAGATGTGCAGATCTTTCATGCACCAGTAATATATATTTCAATCAATAATTATTTAATTGGTATTGAAATCCTTCAAGATATTATGACGACTAGAGGAACTACGAAACGTTATCAGAAAACTATGGTTGTAGTGAGTCTCTATCCGTAGTGATAATATCACCAATAATTCGACCAAATCAATTCTCAAATGAGCAACATATCGTGCATTCGTTCATAGTGTAACGACCTGGATTGGGTTAATGTTGTATAAGTGCTGTTGGCGATGCACGGGAAAGACCAGGGTGGCAGGCAACGATGTAATTAACTAGTGGACGGTGTCTCGTGTCGCGCAGGTGATTCAGTCGGTCAGTCGTTTCTGAGTTTGGAGTGGCAGGTAACAGTGCACTTCATTGGGGAACGGTGTGGCCCGTGTCGCGCAGGTAGTTGGAGTTATGAGCTGTTTGTGTGATAAGTGCAAGCCACGGTTGATTTCTCATCGTAAGATTTGGAGTGAAATAGAAGAACATAAATTGTACTATGATGGTCAATTACAGGACATATAGGTGCTCCATGGGTGTTATCTACACCATTCGGGTATGTGTCAATGTGTTGAAATAGTTTTTGTCGCGATTTCTTAATTTCGCGGCCGCGATTTACTTTTTTATGTTTGAGAATATTCAGTGGGTAAAAGTGGGATACGTTAGTATATTCCAGGGGTTTGGAATGGGGAAGGGAACTGGTATGGTGGTGTCGAACTCAGAAGCAATTGGGAGTGGCTTTGGTGGTGCAGTTGTAGATCACGTCGTGTGATGTTTGACGTTGCAAATTGAAGTTGTGTTTGCTGGAGGTTACTTGGATCTACCGTAGATGGTGAAGAGACTAATGTTAGTTGGCCGAGTGTTTGGGGATTGTGAACACTATTGTTCAATTCTGGTGATGTGTAAATCCAGTGATGTTCAGTTTTTAATTTCGGCTCTTGCCCTGCGTTGACGGTAAGGTTGTACACTGTGAACGTTTAATTCTGATGATTGGTAAATCCGAATTATTTCGGCTAATGACCTGCGGTGACGGTAAGGTAGTTTTATTTCGATTGATGGCCCGCGGTGACAGTAAGGTGGTATTATTTCGGCTGGTGACCTGCCGTGACGGTCAGGTAGTATTATTTAGGATGATGACCTGCGGTGACGGTTTGGTAGTATTATTTCGGCTGGTGACCAGCGGTGAGGGTTTGGTAGTATTATTTCGGCCGGTGACCAGCGGTGACGGTAAGGTAGTATTATTTCGGCTGATGACCTGCGGCGACAGTAAGGTAGTATTATTTCGGATGATATCATGCGGTGACAGTAAGGTAGTATTATTTCGGCTGATGACCTGCGGTGACGGTTTGGTGGCATTATTTCGGTTGGTGACCTGCGGTGACGGTAAGGTAGTATTATTTCGGCTGGTGACCTGCGATGACGGTTTGGTGGCATTATTTTAGCTGGTGACCTGCGGTGAAGGTAAGGTAGTATTATTTCGGCTGGTCACCTGTGGTGACGATAAGGTAGTATTCTTTCGGCTGGTGACCTGCGATGACAGTTTGGTAGTATTATTTTGGCTGGTGACCTGCGGTGAAGGTAAGGTAGTATTATTTCGGCTGGTGACCTGCGGTGACGTCAAGGTAGTCTTTTTTGGCTGGTGACCTACGGTGATGGTAAAGTAGTATTATTTCGGCTGGTGACCTACGATGACGTCAAGGTAGTATTATTTCGGCTGGTGACCTACGGTGACGTCAGGATAGTATTGTTTCGGCTGGTGAACTGAGGTGATGGTAAGGTAGTACACTGTGACTGTTAATGACTGCGGTACTTGTTCAGAAACATATTACTTTGACTGTTAAATAGATGTGTCGATAATCTAATGAACAGCTTACTCAAAGTTCCTCTCGTTTAAGTAATATGAGTAGTGGTTCCATTGATGATCATGAGAGGCCTGTGTTTACATTAAAGAGATAATTTTAAAACGGTGCCCGCAGTGAGACTGAATATTGACAAGAAACAAAAAAAGTCCTAAAATTTTACACAAAGTTATTTAATATTTGTGGTATTTTTTCAGATTCAGTTCTCTGGAATATATCAGTTGGTCGACCAGTTGAATTGTTCTAGACCAGTAAATCTGAACAAAGGCGATAAACTATTTAAGGGCCAGACTGGTTCCAGGTCATAAAAGCTTCGAATCTGTAACTGAATTAGACTGGTGGCTTGAGAGCTTTTACACGAAGTTGTTCGACTGTTCCTATGGGTGTTCTTTATCTGGTGATATATTAACTCTTTACATAACGAATAGCTCGCATCCGTCAGCGTAAGTTGTAAATTGGGCTGTTTTGAAAAATATATATTTTTCAAAATATTTCAGAAAAACTATAGCATGCGACCCCTCATTGGAACGAGCTCATCGAGCTCGTTCCAATGAGGGGTCACATAATATGTTTTTATTGTAATATTTTTTGAAAAATTTTAAAAAATAGTAATTAAAATAAATGTAATATACAATAGTTGTAAATTGTTATTCTGCAATTGTACAGCACGGCATTTTTAAATGGACCTCGACTGGAATGTTTGTCAACGGACATTAATGAGGAAACACTCGTGTTTATGTTCTGTGCTTATGTTCTGTATTTATTTACAGGTCACTGGTAGAAATAATAGTCCGTTCACGTGTGCCTCGTTTGAGACAGACATGATAACGATTTGGAAAACTTGACACACTTGTTGTCCAGGTTGCTGGATTTGATGGGCAAACTACAGTGGTATTGAGGGGCTATTTGTGGTAGTCATAATAAAGGATATTATCGGGTAAGAAGGTGTGGGGGGGGGGGGGGGGTAGGGTAGACGAACATAGACATAATAGACTGCTGAACTAGTGATGTAATGGAAGAGAATTCCAAATCGTTGGCACGGCAACACCGAATGTCCTACCGCCAGCAAATCTCTCTTTAGAAGAGGGCTGAACCAGATTAAATTTATATGATGAGGCCATCCGCAGCCTGCGACCGACAAGCAGATCCCCCGTTTCATCTAAAGGTAAAACAACCTGACTTGAATTCTCAGCTGAATCGGAAGTCAGTGGAGATAAAAAAAAAATAAATGGCGAATGCAGTAACACCCTCGACCCGGGGCGACGACACGCACTGCACAACCCCGAATGCGCCGTAACTCTCCAGGAGCGGAACCTTTAGAACATATTAAAAGAGAGTCACAATAGCCAAGGCGGCCATCCATAAAGGCGTGAAGAAGTTGCTTTTATACCCCCGTGTCAACGATAGGCCGAACCTCACTGATATTACATAGATAAAAAAATGAATTCCGACAAATGTGCTTAACATATCCACCAGCTGTCAGACCGCCATCCAGGAAACAACCAAGATCACGGACACAGCCACAGGGGCGATCGCTGAATCTCGAATACTGAGGGAAACCTGGACATCCTTGTTAGCTGATGTGGATGACCTATGTATATCACTTCCGTGGTATCATGGTTCAATCTGAAGACGTTTTCTGCCATCCATGCCCTGATGTCTGAATTGCAGCTTTTAATTGTGCCCCGTGCGTCGTATTCCATGTTATGAGTGACATTTTACAATCGCGTGCCACCAGCGTACAATGAATATGAAGACCACGGCTCCAGACAACACAACAAACAGGAAGAACACAAACAACGCAGAGCAATGGGCCCAAACATCTGCCCCTGGAGCGCCTAAGCGAAGTGTCACCCGCTCCTATGACCTTCTGTCAACAGCAATGCCACACTCGTGACCCGAGAGGCACGACACAGACCACCCAATCGCGCTGCCCGCGAGACCCGCCCTCGAGACCCGCCCTCAATTCCAAATCCTCAAATAGAATTTTATATTTAATGGTGTCGAAGGTGGTGTTCAAGTCTACCAGAACAAGGCAGGAAATGTTATGTTTATTCATGGGTAAGAGAATGCCATTTTGCATTCTTATGAGCGCCTTTTCGGCGCTGTGATTCGGCCTGTATGCCAGAAACAGACCAGACCATCGACGGTCATATGGGCAGCCGGCTCAAAAACAACCGCCCACTAAATAAACCCAGACACGAACCATAGAATGACCAGTATCCCCTCAAAAACATGAGAGGGGGTTGGGGCTGACCAAAAAATGCTTCGTATGCAAAGGAAAGATAGCAGCGACGAAATGACCAGCCCTACAATTGGTGTGCCCAACTCCAAATGACATGCCTTGAGCAAACATGACGGAAAGGCACCCAACGCACCGTGACCAGATGGCGACCTGCACACCAGGTCATGGATATCCTCGAATGATAAAAGGTTTGAAGCCGTGCGGGCAGGCTCGCGACGCACCGCCAGCCCGCCGAAACACACAGATCACAACTGCCTCATCCGCGACTCTACTGCTTTCATTATTTTTAACGAAGAAAGTAGAAAAATGATGTGCAAGGTCCTTAGACGACGAATGCCCAGACAGCATGGTAGTTTTTTTATCGATGCAAAAGTTTCCCAACGACAGCGGACAGAACATGGCAGAACTTGCATTATCAAAAATTAAATCGCAAAAGCACCTCAGCTTTTCCGATTTGATAAGTTTATTAAGAGCGTTTCGTTTGCATGCAAATATCTTTCTTTGTATAGAAATGCCCCGATAACTGACAGTTGTAACAATGTGTTTATTACATGTCTGCGGGTCTTAGAAATAGAGGATATGGAATAAGTCTTTTGGTAATACTCTGGCAAAACGAAAAACGGAAAATTCGTAAACGAGTTTCTTAAATAGGGTATGACCAAAACACGAATTTCATATTCTGTTTATCATATGACACCGCAGTTACCAAAACCACACCATTTAGATAGAAAAGAAGGGTTAAAGAATGGAATTTCACCTTGAACGTCATGCATTTTAATGTGGCGCGTCACATCTGCACGCAGTCATACGTCACAACCGCGACAAATTACAGTTCCACAATTCGGCGTTATAAATACTAATTTTCATTGTATTTATACATTTCTTATCATTGGGATTTTAGTGAATGTTTATAACAGGCATCGTGACTTTGTTGATGTTTTAAAAGAGTTTTATTTACACGCTCATTAATTTGACACAGATCTTTTCGATGATAACCAATCAGAAAACAATCTTTTGAAATTGACCAATCAAATCAACTGAAGGTGTTATGAAGTACTCATTAATATTTATTGAAAATAAGAAACGGTATTAACCCTTTACCAAACGTAACGGGCAAAACCGAACAATGCTATTCGCAAAAATCGTCAATTAATTTTCACTATTTTTGTTATTTTTTGTCTCAAAAACATAGTTATGACCACTCATTGGAACGAGCTCGTTCCAATGAGAGGTCATAACCTATGTTTTTGAGACAAAAAATGAAAAAAATTAGTTATTCAAGAATTTTTTTCCAAGTGTCGTCTGCTTTCCATGTTAGGTAAAGGGTTAAATGTAAAAAGCGAAGTCATATGATAAAATTGCATATGACACCTGATAAATAAAGAAAAATGAACGTATTGATGTTTGTCCTGGGTGTTCAGCGACAAGGCACGCGAGTTTTTATTTCACATTTGTAAAATGTTCGATTGTGACAGACATGATACAAAGACTCGGAAACGTTGAGACATTTTTGGCGAGTCAGGATTGTTGGGCAAAGTACTGTGGTATTGATGGGATATATGACATTTATACCATGCTCACCTATGTTACTGCCTGTGAAAAGCCCTGTGTTAAATTTTACCTTTTAACCCACTACAGGTGTAAAGCTTCTACTGTGGTTAAAACATTGTCAATAGGAATTCCATTACAAACATTTACACCTAAAGTAGTACACTTCACGATGTTTCACTCAAACACTCGACGTTTTGCTGTACTATCTACCACCTGCAATGAATTATTAAGTTTAAAATACCTACTATTAAATATTTAAAATAACTAAAGTACAACATCAAGGCGCAATTCACAGTTTACCAAGGAGTCATAGATGCCATACCTCAGTCGTGGAAAGAAGTCGTTAGGCGGAATCTCAATGTTTCACCAATAATTAACGAATATGTCGAAAAAGTGAGATTCTCCCCAAAATGTTGTAAAACTTTTTACCCAATTTTTTTTACAGTCAGTGGCAATAAAACCCGTCAAGAGGCAGAAAAAGTTGGAAGAGCTTTTAGGTATCGATTTACAGGCAGAAGACTGGCAATCGATATATAAATGTTCTTTCGCAATCTGCTGTGACTCGTATCTACAGAGTCTTCAATATAAACTCCTCCATCGAACAATTTACACAGATTCTGAATTATTAAAAAGCGAACTCTCTGAAACGGAGCTATGCGCTTTTTGCATTGATGTCAAAGAAACCATAATACACCTGTTTTTGAGAGTTCTCATTCTAAAACAATTCTCATTAATTTGTCTGAAGATTTGAAGTTAAAATGCAATGTAACACTTCCACTTACACCACAATTTATTCTTTTGAACTATCAAAACTGTGAGGAAAATCTAGGTACCTTGCAATTCTGCACACTGCTGTATGAGAAATTTATTTACTCCTGCAAAGTGAGACGATGCACACCGACATATAGGTCATTCATTGAGCTCTTAGAATCATTTCATGGCTTCGATATAGTGTCATCCCAAATGTACGCTGGTGGAAACGCTCCGGCTTTGAGAGACAGATGGGAGATGTTGAAATGTCTGTTTTCATCGGGAGTGATATAGACTATTGAGACCATGAAATGTTCATAACTAAAATAAGATTAGTTAAGGTTTAGCAACGACAGTTTATACAACAGATTTCCGACGTGAGACCACTGTCAATCAACACCTGACTAATTAGGTTTAACTTGAAGGCTGTTGCACACACCACTCGACTCGGGCGATATCATGGATGCAAGAGTAGGAAACATGGTCTCCCTTTCTCTCTCTCTCTCTCTCTCTCTCTCTCTCTCTCTCTCTCTCTCTCTCTCTCTCTCCCTCTCTCTCTCTATCTTTCTCTCTCTCTCTCTCTCTCTCTCTCTCTCTCTCTCTCCTCTTGATAGCCCGCAGTTTCACATAGTGCGCAAGAGCCTTTATTTTCATAAGTATGTGGATTGTTTATTTCTCAATAATCTGTACTTTTGTAGTAACTATATTTCAATAACATCTACTTCTGTTGTATCAGGTAACAAATTTGTTTTTGAAATATCTGAATAACAAAAAAAAATGAAATAAAAAAAAAAAAAAAAAAAAAAACCGACGTTTTGCTGTGCTATCTACCACATGCAATGACTTATTATGTTTAAAATACCTACAATTAAATATTTAAAATAAAATTTAAGAATTCTTAATAATAATTTGACTGAAAATACAAGGTAAATTCAGTCAACTTTGATGATGCGTCAAGCTGTCAATCAAGCATTCACGTGCAGCCGGAAGTACTGCCCACCGTCGCAGATAGAAACAAAACAAACCCAAGTGTTTGTAATAGAAAGTCTCCATTTTTCGCAATTTTAAGTGATTATTTATTAAGAGCATGGTATAAATAAAACAAATAGATACTAGGGCAGTTAATCAGATTATTTATTTATTAATTATTTATTGGTATATGTCGCCACATCAGCAGCATAGGCCATATCGTGGCGAGAAAACGTTAAAAAGAAAACTTGTCAATTATGAAATAAAAACGTGGAATAAAAACATGAAAGAACTATAATAAAAATGACAAAGACAGCGTGGTATGAAGAATAGCCACTCATGAACCACTCGTAGAAAAAAATGGTTTTAACAACTCGGTACAGCCTCGTGGTTAAAACCCGAATCCCACTGGTGGTTCAAATCTGATCGGCGGCCCTAGCATCTATTTATTCTATATGTAAGTATATATATAAAAACTGCATATTACATCGTACCCAAAGTGTATTTATGCCCCTTTATTTCACCTCTGGTTCACAGGGTGCAATTAACTAATTAATTAAGTAATTTCAATTTAGCTGTTTTGTAGAGTCGTGGCCGATTGGATAGGTCGGTAGATTTGGTAGCGCCGAGTCCTCGGTTGGTAAGTTTATCGAGGTGTTATTTGTGTGGAGATTGAAGCTGTCACAGCTTACCACCCTATCATGTGAGGGTGTAAAAAGGTCGTCCTCTGTGCGATGAACGACTCTCCCTGCTTGATCAAGATCCGTCCGTGTTATCGATAAGAAGTTGGCATTGAAGGTATGCTTATGGGAGTTATCCGACATACCCGTGGTACTGGACCAAGGATAGGCCTTCCCTTTAATCCTTTAATATAGTTAAGATTAAAAGCCTACATGGTTTATCGTTCTCACCGGTTTTCCTCATACAAATGTATTGCAAGGCAGTTCCAGTGCACGCTGTGTCATGCCACTTGTATGTTGAAAACTGAAGCGCCATGCAGTGTTGTCCGTCGTCCACCTTCGGATTCTCCGTTTGGTTGTCCACCTGCCCAGTTCAACCACGTGACTTTTTGACCATCTTCAAACTTCCAGTCGTGTGTTGTTTCTTTATCGTTCATGCCAATGAAATAGCCCCATTCATCTCTTTTTCCTTCATCATCATGGATCCTAGGAAATAGAAGTGTACAGTCTAACCTTTTCATGCAATGTAATATAAATGTTATCTTCATGCAATGTAATATAAATGTTATTTTCATGTGAGTCATACTTTATCCACAGCAAAATATACACTGTAATCAAATCAGGGACATGGTTAGATGGTCTTGGTTCGTACGTGGTGTGCACCCTCTGAATTTGGAGTTATGCTCCCGCTCCTTTAGCCGCCAAACAACTTCTGTGAAATTTATTTACACCCCTTATTTTCCAACCGTTACCTGTAAATTTCCAAGTGCTGAATATTTTACCCGCGATATTGTGGGGAAGAGACACCTCCCCAGCAACGTGTCACCACGTCTCTGAATTGTATTCTACATTAGGAAACAAGGAATTAGAAATTTGACTGGAAAGGACACATCTTGATCCTCTTGTAAGACAAACAATAACAAAAACAGGTGTAAGTGGCGAAAAATGTAATTCATGTTTTTTTCTGGTGTGTTTTGTGACTGATTAGCCACTGACCAGACGCGCACACTTGGGCGGTATACGTGGCTCTCGGAGCCATGAGTACCGCCCAAGTGCGCCCGACTGGTCATCGT
Organism: Pictodentalium vernedei; assembly: GCA_031216915.1. Classification (NCBI taxonomy): domain Eukaryota; kingdom Metazoa; phylum Mollusca; class Scaphopoda; order Dentaliida; family Dentaliidae; genus Pictodentalium; species Pictodentalium vernedei. Next base: position 37,836,165 of record CM062289.1, on the reverse strand, counting down.
CCGAGTTAAAGGCTGACTAGTAGCTTGCCTTAGGCGGTGGCTCAATTGGCCAAGTCAGGTGGTTAAATGTAAACAAATGTCACTGTCGGTCATTGTGGGGGTGGCCATCAAAACAGTCACGACTTTTCCACGTGGGCAATTACTCTCACTCCGCTGAAATAGCTGAGCTTCAGTCGGTGGACTTCCACGTCGAACTCGAGGGCCCAATGGCTGCAATTTGGAGATTTTTTTTTTTGCTTTCTCGTTCATCTCGAGATATTCTGTCCGCTGTGGAACTTTCACTTTTTTAGAAGTAATCCAACAGAAGTCATCTGAATATATTGCACGGAAACTTGATTCAGCAATATTTTGCCAACTTTTGGATGACCACGGAAGTGAATTTAGGACATGGTGAAAAAAGTTCTAATCAGTCCCGTCAGAATACTGCCTGGGCAGATTACCTATATATTATAAATTATGCTCTCAGGCATTTGACATTATACCTGGCAGTCCGTGATCGGATTTACTATTTTACGCTGCCTGTGAGCATCTATTAATCTGCCAGGGCAGGTTAGTAATCTGCCTGGGCAGATCAAATAATCTACCCGGACAGATTAAAAAAATTCACGTTGTCCTACATTTCACATTGTCATTCTTTACGGCATCCGAGTTTGGGGTCACTCACCTTAGGCGTCCAGAATCCTTAATCTGCAGAAAAAACAATACGCATAATAGACAACACAAAATACAATTCACATACCGACCCCCTGTTCAGAAAATTTAAAATTCTGAAATTCAAAGATCTATACAAACTTAACGTCATTCTTTTTATGTACGACTGGTTCCATAATATACTGCCCGTGAGTTTTGAAAGTACCTTCACGCTTTATACAAATCCATCGGGAATGGATACAATACAATCTAGGAAGATATACGTTCTCAAACCCCGTACTCAGTTTTCAGCTAATCTCCCATTCCACTCTTTTCCAAACATGTGGAATTACATTGAACCATTGTTTCGAAATCTCAATATGTAGTAACCCTGCATGCCCTGATTGCAGTAATGACTGAAGTATCGTCGTGCTTGTAATTAACGTACTGTTACCTCGCCCAGTGTAAAATTGAGATGCCTCAATATTAGGTAACACGGTGGACTATGGTGCTGCCCGGGGTACTTTGTCTTCACCAGGTACAGCGGGGTGGCACCATGATGGACTGTGGGTCCTTTTCAGGCGGGCTCTCAATGGGTACAAATTTGTCTTATTTTGTTTTTTATTACTAGATGCTGGTCAATATTAGTCTCTTTCAGTGAATCAAAATGTAGGCGAAATCTGCTGTGAAGATTACATTTAGCCTTATGTGGGGACGGCAGGAAGACAGTCCTTGTGACTATGCTGTCTCCCATCAGTATAATAGATTTAATTTTGTTTAACCCTTTACCCAACGAATCGGCCGCATCCGCCTGCGTAATATGCAAATTCAGCAGTTGAAAAAATATTATTTTTCAAAAAATTTCAACAAAACCATATCATGTGACCCCTCGTTGGAACGAGCTCGTCGAGCTCGTTCCAACGAGGGGTCACATGATATGGTTTTGTTGAAATATTTTGAAAAATTTGAAAAAATGATATTTAGAATAATATATTTTGATATCGTCTGCGTTGGGTAAAGGGTTAATACATGTATACTATTATATTATTATGCTGCGAAATAAAGTATGCAATTCAATTCAATTCAATTCAATTCAATTCAATTCAATACACTTCCGTAGCTAACACTTTGAGTTTCTCTCACATCGCACATATTTCATTGATGTAGATGGGATGGGGATAAACGTTTCATCTTTAGAAATTTAGAAAATCACGTCTTGGTCATGGCGCAATTTGCTGGACATTTTTTAGCTCAGAAGGTTTTTCACGGCTGGTAGGAAGCAATAAACGGCTGGTAACAGTTCACAAGCTTCGTGTCTCGCTGCGGTTACTTGTGTCGTATGGCCGGCTTACCTCATTTTACCACTAGCATATAATAATTAAAATTATTTAAAATATTTTAGATCTCTTCTGCAATCTATTCTTCGTGTTAATGTGGTTTACAGTTGGGCAAGTCAAAGTATTTATCGTGCGGCAATGAGCTTTTTGTAACGCTAAAGCGTTGTAGATGGCACCACGAAGCAGTCAAGGGCGATATGACTAGAACAAAGAAAAAAAACAAACCAGTTTGGATATTTTGTTGTAAGTTATTTATTTATTTGTTGGTGTTTGATGTCACATACTTATGCACAATGGCTAATCTTGACCGTGACAGTCTTACGGGTTGAGGAAGCCGGAGTACCCGGAGAGAACCACGGAGCATCTATGAGTAACTATCAGCTCCTCAGTATTCTAACTCTGTTCAAGCTTCTCTAGAGCAGGGTGACAGCGGTTGAAGACATGTGTACCATCGACGTGCAGTACACCTTAGTACACGGTGCCATCGTGCCCCCATGTAGGCAACCAGGATAAAGTGTCTTACCCAAGGATACAACGCGTGTCGACCCGGACGGGGATCGAACTCGGGTCCTCAAGCATAGAAGTCCAACAGTCTACCACTGAGCCACCGCGCCCCCTTCTGTGTAAGTAACTACATAACTAACAATCGATACAATTCAGTATGTACAGTACAGACGCTGTGGAGTGGTCGAAATCCACGAGTGGACAGTGATGTCCACCCATGCGTTTACCAGGTAATACAATCATCATGAGCAAAATTTTAATTAATGAAGCACCGGGTTGTACCCGGTGCTTCATTAATTAAATCTTTATGATTATTCCTATAAATGGTGTTTGAAATCTAATATCATTGCGTCCGTGGAAATATTGCCCGTCTGTAGAAAGTGTCCAGTCCGCAGCGGCTATACTTCTCCGTAATTTGGATTGGCCTTTACTTAATGTAACGCCCAATTCACAAAATTCGTCATTTGAGTGTAATATGGCTTATGATCCTCATTGAACGGGTTATAAGCTATCTTTTGTAGGCAAACTTTGAAATATTTTCTTCAATTTCCTACACTTGTGTTAACTTACCATATAATATCGTTCACTGTGTCCTGATCTTGTTCGTTCTCTATTCTGACCAGCCCACCACCACAGCTTTTGCAGATGACGACTGCATGTATTTGTTCCACAAGCTGGTCCATTACTTTGATGCACCTGTCATTTCTGGTGCCATTCGTCCAGCCGATTGGACACAAACCTGTAATTCACCAAACGATTTTGATCACACTAGACCCAAGTACAGGCATGAGAATGGATATTCCATACCAGCTAACCCTTTACCCAACGTAAATATTTTCATTATTTTTTTATTTTTTGTCTCAAAAACATAGGTTATGACCCCTCGTTGGAACGAGCTCGTCGAGCTAGTTCCAACAGGGGTCATAACCTATGTTTTTTGAGACAAAAAATGAAAACAATTAGTTATTCAGGAATTTTTGTTGCAAGTGTCGTCTTCTTTCCGTGTTAGGTAAAGGGTTAAATAATTTAAAACTGTACTAATGTCATCATTACAGCTACTGGCATAGCTTCTGATTCTTGGTGAGCAGATGAAGGTTATTCGATAGTTAGAACGGAATGGAGTAAGATGCTTTATATCATTGATGGATATAAAATACACCTCCTTGTTGCTTTTCTGGTGTTAAGAAAGGCTCGTTGCTTGACAAATAAAAGACATCACCAGGTAATGTGAGCGTTTGAAAAGTACTCAGAATCGGACAACGAAGAGAACATTATGAGAGTGAAAATGTTGTTTGTGCCGAGTAACATGAGCTGTACTCTTTACTGAAAGCGACCAAACTAACACAACAGTTCAGTGATAAACAGTACCTACAGAGAGTTACTGCCTCCATTTCACAAATGATGGCGAGGATAACTCACCTCCAGTCACGGTGTAGGACCCACCAACGGTCCCACTCATTGTGCTCAATGTGCAACAACAAGTCAAATTACGAACCAATATAACTCTCCCATCTAACTGCATATCACGGCCTCCGAGGACTGCCTGTAGGCATGCCGTTGTTTCCGTCCCCACGCCCACATACATACTTTTCAAACATGAAACAAAGACAAACGTCCATCTCACCCAGTAATAGACAAAACCAGACACGACTTCTCCTGGACTCATTCAAGAAGAGCAAGATCAAACGAAGTCCGACTGATCATGAGAAATGCACCATCTCCATGCTGTTCCAAGTCATTTACATGGAGCAAACTGAATGAGGAAATACAAACTATAGCGTTCGGCTAACAAAACACAACAGTGTATACACATGCCTATCTTGTCACAAACACATGACGATAAAAGAGTATGAACGGTAGACTTCACAATGACACCTACCATACTCTTTCATAGATGAACTATAAAAACAATGAATAACCAAAGCTCTTCTCAAAAGCAGCCAAATACTGCGAATAAGCAGCCATGCTCTAAGATAAAGCGGCCAAGCACTTCGATAAAGCAGCCAAGCGGCAAATAAGCATCACGAGTGTCAAGCATCGAGACCATACTATAGTCCGAACTGCTCCTTTTGCTCAAGCCTTATACAAAATTCACCAAGATATACTGAGTCAAACAAGAAAGTATAATAAACTTTGAGGAGCAATGTTTTTAGTATTATCGACTTTAATCCCAAACAAATTATTGTAAATTCATATTTCGAGTCTAGATGTGTGAATTTGCATACTTCCATGTTCTTACTGTTGCCAGCGTCACGTCAGGGCGTCGCAATTCAGACATGAGGTGAAATAAAAAGATCACACATGCAGTCAATAGCGTGTATGCCACCGTTTGCCTCTTGGATGGCAAGACATCGACGGCGCATGAACCTGATAAGTCTCTGGATGTCACCCGGTGGTATTGCGATGCACTCCTGTCTTAGAACATAACTTAAATCGCCTAATGTCTGAATATCATGAAGTCGTACCCGACGGTCCAATTGATACCAAAGATACTCGATTGGCGACAAATATAGCGAAAGTGGGGGCCAAAGAAGAAGTTCGATGCTCTGCTCCTCAAGAAACTCACGACAGATACGCGCCACATGACATCGGGCATTGTAATAACTGCAATCTGTTAGCGTTGAACAACGGGACAACAACAGCGTACAGAATTTCGTCCCTATATCGCTGTCCATTCAAATCACCATCGATGAAGTTCAACTGCGTTCGATGGTGCAAGGAAAGTCCTGCCTAAACCATTACACTACCCCCGCCGAAACGGTTGCATTCCCGCACGCAAACATCCGAAAACCGTTCTCCTCGTCGGCGATACATTCTTGCCCTACCATCAGCGTGCCTTAGATAAAATCGTGATTCATGATCAAAAAGAACTATGTTTCAAAGCTGCTAAGTCCAGCGAACACGCTGACGTACCCGTTACATTCTGACGGTACGATGACGTTGGGCAAGGATTGCTCCGTGGTATGGACGCCAACTTCGGATGCCGTGTTCAGCGAGTCTGTTACGGACAGTTTGTGCACTGATTCTATTGTTAGTTCTACCAGGGGTAATTGTTGCTGTCCTCGTCGACGGAAGGAAGCGATCCCGCAAGTGAGACGTCCTGATGTGTTGGTCTTGTGCAGGGGTCGTAACTCTTGGTCCACCTGAACGCGGTCGGTCGGCAGGTCGGCAGCAGATCCAGTGGTTCTATACCTTCCAATGAGACAGAAAATAGTGGCCACAGTTACTCCGAACTCAGCAGTGAGCTCATCTGGAGGTATCCTATCCTCATGCATACCAATGGCACGCAACCTCTGATTTTCGCTTTAACTTTTTTAAAATTTCGGAAGACAAAAACTAGTATGTTTTCTCAATAACCCAGGCTCTCTAGGACAACATACCACAAAGAAAATCGTCGGTCGTTCATTCAGTTTGACATTCTCGGGTAGCGCGTGCTATTTTGAAATCTGTAGCAAACTTATATACGATTGGGTGGTCAACAACAACATGTCATTAAACTCTTTGAACTACTTCTTGTCCACAAACATGCAACATTTGAACTATTATATTTCATCCTTTATGCTACCTTTTCACAACTGTTTCTATTATACTTTCTTTTCTTTCTTTTTTTGACTCAGTATATATGCTCTGAATCTATCTGTTGTAAAACGCAAGTGCCCATTATAAATATATCAACATTTAAAGTAGCTAAGCGCTTCGGTAAAAAGCAGCCAAACGATTCAATGAAACAGCCAAGCTCTTCCATAAAGCAATCGAGTACATCGATTAAGCAGCAGACAAGTGCTTAGATAAGGAGCTAAGTGCTTCGATAAAGCAGCCAGGCGCCAATTAATTAAATTTTATATCAGGAACTTCGAGCATTGAGACATCGTATTCTATAAGCTGAATTGCTCTATATGCTCAAGACTTATACATTTCACCGAGATATGGACTCAATCTATCTATTAGAAAACACAATTGCCCATAAAAACTGTATTAACATTTATTCGATTCCACGAGCAAAAACATTGCTTGTGTCGAGTAAAATCGGCTGTACCCTTTACTGGAAACAAACAGACTAAGACAACAGTTTAGTGATACATTCAGCGTACAGAGCGTTACTGGCTCTATTTTACAAGTGAGGGCGAGGATCATTCCATTCCAAACACTATGTTGGACTCACCGACTGCCCCATTCACAAAACAAAATATGTGACAATCCAATTCTCTGCTCTACCCGCACATCATGGAAGTGCCTGCAAGAATACCTTTGTTTCTACCCCCTCACCTTTAATCATACCTCCCCCACCCCAAAACCTCAGCTGATTTGTTCTGTTAACCCTTTGAACCCGTGGGACCGCTTTTCCGGGCCAGAAACTTGGCACTTTATAATTCCATTAAGCAGGATGGCTGCTAAGTGAATTTGTTGGGGTAGAACAATTAATATTTTCAACGTGCAGCCTTGAGGCTGCACGTTGAAAATATAAATTGGTCTACCCCCATATAATGAATATGGACTCTTCCAATTGTAGTCATTGAACTGACATGGAAGATACCACCAGGGTTCGAAAGGTTAAACTATGCGGAGTAGCGGAAAGAATGTTTGCGATACATATATTCTCCATGTACTTTGTAGTAGACCATTGACACAAAAATCAGGAAAGTTAATTTATCACTCATACTGTTGTTCAGATATCTTATAAACGCAAATGAAACAAGGCAATAAATATTCTTCCTTGCTGCGACTGTCTCTTTCGATATACTGTTGTTGTAATATTAAACAAGCGCTCATTGATATGCGATATCAAACGTTTAACTCTCCATTTGCGTGCAAACGATTTTAAACGACGCCTTGTATATCGCAAGCAGATACTTACTTGTGTGTACAGCTCATTCTTTGCCAGTGGAAATAGGTTTAGCTAAACTTTAGTCTTATGATTCCCATAAATAGAAATTATTTAAGAGTACGCGCCAATGAAAATCACCTTAGTGTTTTGCGAGTTAAAGTTGTCTCCAAGTCCGGATTGGATATGTAAATTAAGAAATGAATCGACCGTCTGTTGTACTTCCGTTTGTTTAGAAACGGAAAGCGCTTGTATTGTTTCAAAAATAGCACAAAGATCATTTTCGAAAAATCGAAATACGTTCTATCTAACAAGTGTTTCTTCCGCAAAAAACATCGATTTGTGGCCTCTGATATTTATATGGATTCGAACCATCCACGCATGCAGTATACGCATAGAGTGCAGTGACACTAATACACCTGCCTTATAAAAGATTAAAACTACGAAAACAAAAAAGGCTGGCAAGCAGTTGCCGGTACTTCTGGCGTAAAATAGCACGGTAAAAAGAGACTATTAACCTATTGGCAATGTCGAATCTTTGGGGTTCAGTTTTGGAACAAATATGAGGTACCGATATTCGATTTCTAAATAGAATCTTCAACTTATCCCCAATTCATATGGGAATTTACAAAACTCTTCCGGTAAAATAGGTCTGGAACTCGCTAATGCACCTAATTTATTGAACTCTTTTTGTAAATTCCGATTAGTCGGGAGACTCGTTATAGTCTCTGTTTAACCTGTAGCAATGGGGCTCCAGTTATAAATATTGATTCGCCTAACTTAAGAAATGACTCTTACAAAACAATGCCTGTCGTGTTGATAAAACAGGAATAAACGGAACAAAAAGGGATTGACACTTACTTGGGTAACATATGACAAATACCTTGTGATAAACTGCGGGAAAACCCAACACGCTCAGCTATCAGGGTTTACCGACAAGGGGAGGGGGATTTTTTTTTATTCAAAACAGATGGGAATAAAACAGGCTTAAAAGTACATCAAATACTGATGCCCATTTGGCCACAATCTGTGTGCACCTAACCAAGTGCTAGCATTGTCTGCGCCTTGTTTGGCACAAAATGCAAGCAAAGCCAGAACTATAATAGACTGCACTCACAAATAATTATTAATTGCAACTCTCAGTATGCCTTTCTTGTTGTTAAAATATTTTCTCCAAGATAAAAGGCAAAGCAATTTACAGTATTACCATAGCCCTTCTAAACACACACAAACACATGAAACTTTTTTAAAAATATGGATTTCTACCAGATTATGGATCTAAATCCCACGCATGCCATACACTGTCTCCTCCACCAAACCACATTTCAAATTGTTGCCTCATACTATTCTTGCAGTGCTGTCAAAATTAGAAAATGAAAACTAGAGAATTGTAATTTGTTGGACAAATTACGGGCTTTCCCAGCTTTTTAATGTGAAAAGGAAGACTGTATTGTACACGAAACTATCAATTATTTTGATTATCTTTACATCATTTCTTTGGCTCTGGCGTGTGAAATCGTCAGGTTGAACCCCCCTTTGCCTCACACAAACGGTCTGTTCGGTCTATGTAAGAAAGGTACATGCCTAGACTGGGCAGATTTTGTCTCTCCTTAACAACAAAAATTGGAATGTGAGAAACAACTTTTCTATTTTGGAAAACTGAATACAGAAAACTGCAAAATTCTCTTGATATCGAACTATGTTGGACGTACTATTATGCAATAAGCAGTCCTAGCAGATATTCGGTTAAGCCCTACTTCAAAACTCACAAAAGTACATTGGTTTAATATGTTACTGTAAACGTATGGAAACAAAATGTTTCAAGTTTATTCTTTCCAAACTGATAGAAATAGTAAGCAAAATAGGTATTTTTGAACAGTACTCTTAATCTAGGTTCCAGTATTCTGAAGTGTATTTATTATTGTTTCACGTCCTTGTTAGCATCTAAGCTATATCATGACAGAACATAAGTATAAAGTCAAGTTTTGCCAATCGTTTATGCTTATACTGTCCACCTACCAAGAGTGGTGCTGGGCACTCTCCAATAATTTGTAATAAAACAAATTTTGAATAGCAAATTCAGACCTCCAAAAATAATCTGGCCCTCAACCAGTTAAAACTCGTTCATAAAATGTCTTTGACATCGTACTGATGCAACTTATGCTATCAATCAGTGCAGTAGTCACAATACCATTTATAGATATTTCATTAGAACGTCCAGCTAATTTGAGGTGTTATTGTTTCCTTTTAATGCCTTGCAACAGAGGCACATCTTGGTTTGGGCAATTTCTGAGCTTGTGTTCCTCGCTCTCACACTTACAACATCGTGGCCTGGAGAAATATTCCAGCCAATAAAAGGTACCGAAATACTATGACATCATTTTTCCAGCCAATGAAAATTATTTTTTCCAGCCAATGAAAAATTACAATCACGATATAAATGGAATACTACATGAATGAAAGTTGTGTCACAATGACAACAATGGAAGTGAAAGTAAATTCTTGAACAAGTACAATAAATAATAAGAAGTAAATAAACCAATGACTGGTAATTTTCCCAATTGTTACGAAGAAAACAATCATCATCGGTGACGAATATGGAATGTTCAGAATTGAAAAAAAATAATTAGATTGCATGAAAACACTTATGACGACTTTGCATTTCTTTTAAATAAACTAAACTCACGATTTAAACGATTGTCAGATGTCCAGAAGCAGAACAGCAGTGACACACTTTCAGCCACTGCAAGTCACAGTGCTTTGAAAACCCAGCTTCCCGTTTCAAGGCCAATGTACGCAGCTGCTTAGCCAAAGTACTCATAAATATATAACCAGTGATTTATATTTCCATACATGCCAGAAAACCCTGCACCTGTCACTATTCCCAGCCATTCAGCAAGAACAAGCAATGGGCTGTCTTTTGGATTTGTTTCCTTTCAACATTTAAAGAGTGTATTTTCAATTTCAACTGTAGCATTGGAAAGTAACACGTCATGTTATAATCTAAAAATACAGTGTTGAAACTAACCAATGATAGAACGTTCTGTGATTTGAGTGACGTGACTCATAAAAAATAAATTATATTTGTTTGAATAAACTCTGATGATACACTTTATTTATCTTTATAAATTAAATTATAACATTTAACTGTTGTTTATGTTCGGATTATGTGATATAAACCGGCAATTCTCAGCACAAGCTTAATCATAACTTGCTACACGAGTTAGCGTTATGAAGCTTCGACTGAGAATTTTAGGTATATATCGTATAAGCCGAACAGAAACAACAGTTAATTCTTAATCAAAGCATATTTATTAATCTGAGAACAAAAAATATTTGATTGCAAATTACCTGAAGGTATCAGAAACAAATTACATGCACTTTGGAAAGTGTTTAAAATATATTAACCTTCACTGAATCTAAAGGAAAGTTGAATACTTTCAATTCTACTATTCATCAAAAGTATGTAAATATACAATATATATTTAATAGGAAAATATGGCAGAAGTATTATTAAATATCTGACTCACCAAACTAGCATGCTTCAATGTTCCAATAAGAGTAAAATCCTCGCGTTTTCACGCGTGGAAAAGACGGTGTTCCGAGTGAAGTGTTGTTTAAATTACAAACCGATTTTCGATTTGAACAGAGATGGAATGGATTGATCTGGTTTATTGATTATTTATCCAGTGCTCTCGTGGGGTACACCAGAGGTTATTTAATAAACCTGTGATCGCTAAAAGTTGCCTTGAACAAGCCAACTTTTAACGATCACAAGTTTAGTAAATAATCCTCTCGTGTTTCACGATGTAGGTTTTGGGATATGGGTAGTGTCTTCTTGGGAAATATAGGTTTTTGTGATAAGTTGATGGTAACATGGTCTGAGGTTTGTGACTCAGAGCGTATGTTCAACCTCAATGCTTCTCGTCTCGGTTGAACACAAGCTCCGACCCCCAAACCTCAGACCATGTTGCTGTCAATACATCACAATCACTTATAATGTTAACATGTACATTTTTCCCACATTTTAAATAATTCACATATTTTTCAATAAAGAGACTTCATAAATGTTCGTATGCACTAAAATATTCTCTCAGTAGTACGGGAAGTCCATTCGAGCAAGTCACAGTCAATGACGGCAGAACTCCAATCTGCTGATCAAGCTGTCCACAGGTTACAAAACCGGTTCGTGTCATAAACCCTTCTTTGGGCGATACACCTACGATATGAAATGTCCACTTGGGCTTCGTCACAACCAAATCAATCGTCTAATACCATATATTTATTTGTATCACGTTTATCACAGTTTATTTATTTATTAGGGTTTAACGACACTTAAACAGCCAAGGTCATATCGTATCGGTGACAGTTTTACGGGTGGAGGAAGCCGGTGAACCCGGAGAGAACCACCGAGCAGGACGAGCAGCTGCCAGCTCCTCAACATCGAAACTCCACACAGCTGCCCAGGTTGGATTAGATTGGTTGAAGACATGCGCACCATCAACGTGCAGTACGCCTTAGTACACGGCGTCATCGTGCCACCAGGCGGGAGTCCGAATCGATCGCTCAGACGGTCACCCATCCAAGGACTGACCGGGCTCGACGTTGCTTAACTTCGGTGATCTGACGAGAACCGGTTACCACAAAGCCACCGCGCTCCCTATTTTATTACAGTTACATATCACTCAAAACAGGGATTTTGAAATACAAATATATCGCAATCTTACAACTGATAGGCAGATTACTACAATGGCACTGCAAGGAAAGAATAATATTAGTACAACATCCATGATGATAATAATAATAACTATATTATCATACATCAGACCTCATGACAGAATGATTAATTTCCTTGCACACATTAAACAGGCAAACTATATAATTATCCAAAAGAACATGAAATACTGATGCCCATTTGGCCAGACTCTGTGTATAGCTAGCCAAGTGCCAGCATTGCCTGCGCCTGGTTTGGCACCAAATGTAAGCAAATCTATATTAGATTGCACTCACATATAAATATCAAATGCAACTCTCAGTATACCTTCTTGTTATTAAAATACTCCCTTCAAGATAAAAACAAAGCAATATACGGTATTACCACAGCCCAACTAAACACACACAAACGCATGAAACTTACTAAAAGTCCCACTCATGCCTTACACCATCTCCTCCACCAAGCTTCGTTCCAAATTACCACCTTATACCTTTCTTGCGCGCCGTGCAAATTAGTAAATGAAAATAAAAGAAACGATGAAAATAATGTAAAAACTGCATATATTTTATCAGAGTTGTCAAACAATGCCACATCTACCGGTTTCTGATCAGATGACTTCAAAAACTCGCGAAAACTATGAATGCCTTTCACAACAGACAGTAAACCAATCCCCGTTTTAACCACTACAATGTCTACCCTATAAAGGTCATCAGTAAATTAAAATAAAGTAAAAATTATTCAAAACATAGTTAATTAAAATCGCATCTACTACACAGAGTAGAACGTTTAATTGCTTACTCCAGCGGATCAATAAAGAACTACTCTGCAACCACATAAAGAGTTGTTTGTTGTAATATGTTATTGAATTCTTTAAGCAGTATCTCAGTGGGATTATGTTTGAAGTACGAGCTATCAATGTGCTCGGGTAAATGTGCCTGATGTATGGACCTGACCTTGTGACTGGTGTAGGAGGACAGAAGAATGTGTTACAGAAATTATTAATTCCATAACCTAAGTATGATAAAGCGACTGTTTCCAGGACGATACGTACAAAAATCATGCAAGACACCTACGGCTGATTCTAATATGTCTAGAGAAAACAAACCACTCTGTTGAAAATATTCTACCATCTCTTCGTCCTAAAGCAATAAATTTATCTTGCAACTAGAGTGTAAAACGCCCAGACAAAATACAAATCTGTATTGAGGATAGCAACCGCACGTGCGATCATTCGATTTTGAGAGAGATATTTTATCCTACTTTTATCGAAAACTGATTACATGTGACCAGGCCACCGTTTTTGGTAACATAATTAAATGTTAAGTAATGGATAAAGAACGAGTCTTCGTTGAATCGTTCAGAGAAACCATCCCGTCGAGGGCCAAAAGGCCCTCGACGGGATGGTTTCTCTGAACGATTCAACGAAGACGTGTTCTTTATCTTACTTAAAAAATTTCCCTCTGTTGCGATCCCTGGTGCAGCCAGCATTCTTTCATCTATCCAACAGTCGGATAGTTGAAAGGATCAGACAACAATAGAAGAAGAAGTCGAATGCGCAACTCGTGAGTAGAAAATCGATAACTCGCGATGAATCGATGATTTCCAAAAGCCGTTTTCATTTCCAAAAGCCTCTCATTAAGCTTTAATTCGAATCCAAATAAACTGAAAATATGTCCAGCGACGACGATTTGTTTCTAACCCAAAGTACCTTTTTACAAGTTAATACAAGTGGCAGTGACATCTTCAGTGTTTTAAACAGTATACTGAATTTAGAGAAACAGCAGGAACAAAATATCCCAAATTTTGACATTGAGTTAGATATTTTTATCAACATTTTCAATGCCGAGTAGCCACAACCCAGGGACGTCAAAAAGTTGTGGAACGACAGGTCGTTAACCCAAGGACCAGTAGCCGGTGCCTCTTGTCGGTTTGCTAACCCAATATCTGACGAGGCACGAGAAACTCTAACCAAATCAAGATTTGCTAAAACAGCTGAGGATAAGTCAAAGTGGGCAGTCCGTTTATTCGAGGATTGGTTGAGTAACCGCAAGAGAATTCAACAAGACCGTCCAGATTTAAGATTGATAAATTGTGACCTGATGACAATGGATGATGACATGCTTGACTATTGTTTGGAAGGCTTCGTGTTTGAAGTTAGAAAAGAGATTGGGGAATAATTTCGAGGAAACACGTTGTATGAAATCGTGATATCTCCACAGCACTTTATGAGGGAAAACGGTAGATTTTTTACCTTACTGGACGATTCCTCGTTTGAAGGAATGCGCCGTGTATTGGATAAGAAGATGAAAGATTTGGCATGTAAGGGCATCGGAATTTTTAAAAGACAAGCTAAAGTTATTTCCGTACATAAAGAGGAACAAATGTGGAAAAAGGGTATCCCGGGTTCAGACAATCTTGACAAACTTCGTAATACTGTTTTGTATTTGGTCGGTCTCAATTTTGCACTAAGGGGTGGGAAAGAACACTACAACCTTCGATACGACGATAATTCTCAGCTTCAGATAGATTTTGATAAAAACAGTGGCCGTGGGTTTCTAAAGTACACGGAAGATGTATCAAAGTGTAACCCCGGGGGGTGGACTCAGCATAGAAAAATTTCAAAGAAGTCCACCACAGCTTTTGAAAATCTCAGCGATCCAAGCAGATGCATAATGAAACTTTTCGAAAAGTATGTATCTCTTAGGCCAGTTAATGGAAAATGCAAGGCTTTCTATCTGAGGTCTTTGGGAAAAACGCGAGAAAATGTTTGGTATGCCGACATGAGAGTAGGAGAAAATACGTTAGCCAAAGTAGTAAAAGACATGTGTACTAAAGCTGGAATGGCAGGATTTTACAGCAATCACTCCTTGAGAGCTACCGCAGCAACACGAATGTATGATGCTGACATACCCGAACAAGTGTTTTGTGAAAAAACTGGACATAATTCGGAAGCAGTTAGAAATTACAAACGTACCAGCACTGGCCAGCAAATATATGCAAGCGACGTAGTTCAGGGCATTAAAACAAAAACGTGTGATGACTCCACTTGCCATGATGACAAAAGTCTCTTGGAACAACAAAGCAGTGACCATAAAAGCCCCATTAAATTATAAATTATCCAGCTGTTGGATACTTGAAAGGACACTCGCTGCATCTGGGGGGGGGGGGGGGGGTCGTATGAGGGAAAACTAAGATAAAAAGCTCGTCTTCGTTGAAATCGTTTAGAGATTTCATCCCATCGAGAGCCGAAAGGCCCTCCACGGGATGGTTTCTCCAAACTAAATAATCGTTTTTGTCCCCGGTGGGTCGGGGGGTGGGGGCTGCTGCTCACATCCCGGCTCGTACGCCTTTGAAATATTGTACGAATCATAGAGCAACTATAACATTTTTCTATTTAATTTGAAACAGTTGCGATATTCAGACAAAAAATCAAACGTTATTATTACGGCATTCGACCTTGACCGTTACGCACTGTACAGGTGTTGGATAGTCAACTATTCGTTTGTGTCGCTGTTGGATAGTTGACTATCCAACTGTCAAGCCTCACTGAACTTCTTCATTGTAATCTTCAAGGCTACCGATTAGCTCAAATAAACCTTCAGTAATAACAATGGATGACGTCACGAAATCTTTTTAAAAAACCACCAACTCAGCGAACTAAATTCGATTAAATAATTTTTGCCATGATGATATTTTATATGGGTCTACCATGTGCCAAACCTGAAAATTAATTACATCTGAAACACTACTACATACACAGAACGACACGCGCGTGTGACTGGGTTAATCGATAAGGCATGATTGCCAACGTGGAAGTATAGAACGAGAGGCCTGCCACAGGCCTCGAGTTCTACCTTTCGCGATGGCGCAAGTGCCGTATCGATTAACCCAGTCACACACGCGCGTCGTTCTGTGTTTATCACTCACCTTCACGTCTATAAAAAAACAATTATCAGAAGGACAATTGGCAATTCATTTGACAAAAAGAACACATTGTATCGCCAACTAAATTTGCGAGGGGAACCTGTGTTACTATTGTTACTATTTCGTCCCCTGAGTTCAAATTGCTTCAAACACATGGAACACAATGGAACGCAGGGGACTATTTTTAGCTATCACTAGGGATTCAAGTTGTCACTGCGATGCACGATTTGTAAAAAAATCCAGTGAAATTTCGCTTCCATTTAAAATAGTCCTTCAACGATTTCCGTTCGGAACAGATTTTCATTTTCCGCATGTTTTAGTTTTGCTGTAGATGGGGATTTCATGGAACAGGCGTGTAATAAAAAAAATAGCGGTTATAGTGCATGTAGGGGAACGAGTAGGTATTACATCATGTAGAGCGCAATACCATGACGTCATGATCTTCATTCAAACAAAAAACAAACAATTCATTGATGCTGAGTTTCAACCTCACCTCTGGTCATATATCGGCTCGTCCTAATGAACTCGCCAGTATTGGCCCAGAGTCGAGATCTCGAATTTATTACTACATCTCGGAAACTCACACGGTGGTAATAACCTATGTTTATTTATGAAAAATGGTACACAGAAGAGTGACAATGGACCTATTTTAGAAGCCAAGATGAGAGTTAGAAAACAATTTCGTGTTGACGTAGTGACAAGTAGTCCGTCCACAGGGAATTATTGGAGTACATGGGCTCATTGTTTTTGTTTCATTTGGGGTTGAATAGCATTTTCAACAGCCAGGGTCATATCGTGTCTGAGAGATTTACGGGTGGAGGAAGCAGGATTTCCCATAGAGAACCACCGAATTCATTTATTTATTTATTGGTGTTTAAGGTCACATACTTATGCAAAATGGCTAATCGTGACCGTGAAAGTTTTAACGGTCGAAGAAGCCGGAGTACCCGGAGAGAACCCCCGAGCATCGACAAGCAACTGTCAGCTCCTCAACATTCTAACTCTGTTCCGCTCAAGCAGGGTTACAGCGGTTGAAGACATGTGCACCACCGACGTGCAGTACGCCCCAGTACACGGCGTCACAGTGCCCCCATGTAGGCAACCGGTATAAAGTGCCTTGCCCAAGGACACAACGCGTGTCGTTCCGGACGGGGATCGAACTCGGAACCTCTAGCATAAAAGTCCAACAGTCTTCCACTGAGCTTCCGCGCTCCCAACCGAATAAAGGCAATTCGGACTCCTCAAAGCACCGACTCTGCACAAGGCAAGTGTACCATCGACATACAGTTCACATTAGTACACAGCACCAACATGCCCCCATGTGGGCAACCAGGATTAAGTATCCTTCCAAAGGACACAAACTATTTAGTGCTGTTCAAGATCAAACGTCGATCTTTTGGTTTGAAGTTCAATGGTCTAAACACTGAGCCGTCGCATTCCCCCGGAGTACATGAGACTCCTTGCAGAGATTTTCTTTACTATTCGGGTATTCTTGTAAGCAAAATAAAATGGTGAAAGTAGATCACTGTACTAAAGTAATATACCACATTCCACCCACCTTACTATCAAGATATTCAGGCTGAAAGAGATAATCTGTAATACAATCTCTTTACATGGTATATATAGGATTCTATAGGTTATTACCACCATGTCGGTTTTCGAAATGATGTTTTGAAGTTGAGACCTTGTCTCTTTGCATAATCGACGAGTCAGTAACAGACTCCACCAGCGGTTGTTGCTTCCTTCGCCCGTACTTTGACCGAGTAAATTCGTTCATTCCCGCCTCGTGTACTCTACTCGGGTGTATTTATACCACGATTGATTAAGCTTGAGTTTAGTGATTGAACTTGATATGTTTAAAAAAAAAAAAAATCACCCTCGGCGGTCGTCTGATAAAGCTTGCTTAACCCTTGGAACTCGAGAGGCAACTTTTCCGGCCCAAGGACATGACACGCCATACTTGCATTGAGAAGGATAGCTGCTAAGTTAAAGTATGAGGTGGGCAATCAATATGTTCAACGTGCAGTCCCGTGGCTGCACGTTGGAAATATTTATTGGTCTACCCCCATATAATGAATGTGGACTCTTCCAGTTGCTGTCATTGAACTGACATGGAAGATACCATCCGTGTTTAAAGGGTTAACACTGTGTTGTTTCGAAGCATATCGTTGACGTCATCACGCCAATCAGTATTGGCTCGTCTTCAATACAACATCTCGGAATATTATTTATTTATTGGGGTTTAAGATCATATACTTATGCTCAATGGCTAATCATGACCGTGACAGTTTAACGGGCGGAGGAAGCCGGAATACCTGGAGAGAACCACCGAGCAACGACGAGCAGCTGTCAGCCCTCCAACATCGTAACTGTGAACTCTGCGCCGCGGCACAGACAAGGTTAGATTGGTTGAAGACATGCGCACCATCGACGAGCAGTACGCCTTAGTACACAGCGTTATCGTGCCCCCATGTAGGCAATCGGGGTTAAGTTCCTTGCCCAAGGACACAACGCGGGAGTGCGAATCAGACGCTCAAATGGTCACCCATCCAACTACTAACCGCGCTCGACGTTGTGATCTGACGAGAACCGGTTACCGCGAAGCTACTGCGCCCCCTACGACCGGGCATTTTACACAAAGTTCATTGAATTTTGTTATCGTTTTATTTTCCGACTGTTATGGGCTGAAACGATCCTAAACCATTTGAATGTATTTCCTTGGATCTTGAGCTTTAAATGTGGGGTCGATTTTTTTGTCTATTAAAGAGAGGCGGGGCACGGTGTCGCTGTGTACTAAAACGTATTGCACGTCAATGGTACACTTGTCTTCAACCAATGCTAAACCTGCTTGCGCGGAGTTAGTACATTGTACAGTCGGAGAGTTGCTTGCCGTTGTTCGGTGGTTCTCTCCGACTTCCTCCACCCGTAAAAACTTCAGCCAGGAGGTGACCCTGGTTGTCGAAAGTATCGTTAAATCCAATACATAAATAGATATTTTGGGGCATGTCGGTGTTTTGGACGATCCAATATATAATGCGTGGTTCTCTCGATTTACAACTTTGTGTACGAACTGCTATTTGAATTAAGTTGTGTCTAACTGTCGTTCTCGCTCCAAGTGAAGAGTATTAAAGACTGTCGGATGAATGTCGCTTTGTATTTTCGTTGTTGTTTTCTTGAAAGGATTGTGGACTTAACTGCGATTTGAATTAGCCTGAGTCGCCGTGTGTGTTGGTCTGTCTGTCTTCAGTTATAGTGAACTCCAGCTACCAGTGACCTAAATGTATTTAGTGTAGAGTGTAGTTTACCTTTTCAGTTCTGAAATGCATGCTAGTACTACATCATAGCTTTGAAACGATTTCTGAGAGGTCGTTAGAATGAACTGAAAATTTGTAATAACTCTGAATAACTTGCGTGAAAGTATGGAATTTTCTCTTTTCCATTTTGTTTGGTTTCTCGGTCGATATGGGATATCTGTATGTTGAATCATGCTTGAAGCAAAATTTGTCTGGAGATTCGCCTGGTCGATGAAACGCCTGACAGGGGATGTCACTACTTATCTGAACATACTTTACGTAGGAAATCCCATGGTTTTTCGTTAATTTCTGGAAAAATTGAAATCTATGAAGCCCCAAACATGTCGAGAGCGTTGCTTCAAAACGAATACTAAGGTTCAGTGCAGAAATTTCCGACGATTATATTGGCAGAAAAGCGAAAGTTGGTCTACAAAAAAAAAAATATCTATTGTTTTAGTATATTAGATTAAGTTATCAAAAACAGTGACCTCGACATGTGTGATAACTCGATGCGAACTAAGTGCGGGTGGAGACGTTTTCTTTCTGAATCGAATGATCGCACGTGTGGTTGCTATTCTCAATACAGATTTGTATTTTGACTGGACGTTTTCACTCGTATTGGGGGAAATACGTACTTTCTGTAAGATAAATTATCAGAATACATAGAGAGTAATCGCTTGACTGGACTGGTTACGTGAAATAATTAATGAGAGGTGAGGGACGTTGTACAAACACGGGTGAATGAATTATTTCAAGTAACCAGTCCAGTCAAGCGATTACTCTGCTTATTACTTTTCATTATTAACGAGAATTATATTATTTAACCCTTTACCTAAGTAACGGCCAAAACCGGCCAGCGCTATTCTCAAAAATCGCCAATTAATTTTCATTATTTTTTTCATTTTCTCTCTCTAAAACATAGGTTATGACCCCTCATTGGAACGAGCTCGTCGAGCTTCTTCCAGTGAGGGGTCATAACCTATGTTTTTGAGACAAAAAATGAAAACAATCGTTGATTGCACAATTTACTTGTGAAGTTATCGTTTATAATCAAACCCGGAAATCCCAGTAAATCACACTTTGAAAAGTAATAAATAGAGGATATATACGTTGTTTTAGTGAATATCGGAAATTATCTCAGTGTGGACCTGAAAGTTTTATTTTTCACGAGAGCTTTCATGTCCACACCAATGAGATAATTCTCGATATTCATTAAATAGTGATGATTTTCTTTTTATTATAAGCTTCATGACATCTTACTGCGTAATATTCATAACATTCAGCCCAATTTCACAGCAAACACGTTCGTTTCAAAACAATAACAAAGATCAGCTGATCTTTCCCTCAAGGCGACGTTCAAGGAGACGTCATGCACCGAAGCGCGACGTCATTTAGGAAGCTACTGAAAAAAATTCATCGTGTGGACCTGAAAATATTATTTTTCACTCTCGCAAGCGATCGTGAAAAAGAAAACTCCCTGGTCCACACTCACGTGATAATTCCGATACTGACTCAAATACAGTAGATTTTTTTTTTTATTAAAGCCTACATGACATTTTGTTGCGTAATATTCAGCCTAATTTCACTGCAAGCACGTACGTTTCAAAACAACAACAAAGATCAGCTGATCGTTCCTTCAAGGCGACGTCATGCGCCGAACCGTGACGTCATTTAGGAAGCTACAGAGGGATATTTCTCGATACCTATCGAGTCGAGGGATATTAAGAAATATCTTTTAGATAATTTGCAATAATTCATAGGCCAGCACACAATAACTATCAGAAACTTGACCAAGAATAATACGTTGTGAACTGTTAATTCCTCCCTCAGTAAATCCAAATCTCTATTCGAAATAATGAGAGGAGGTGCTCCACTAGACAGAATGACCGCAGACAATCTAGGTCCCCCACTAGCAATATTAATATTCAAAGGAAACTGATATCATCTTGTTTGTAGCAGACCATTCTACAAACACCGATCGGTCAATTCACTGTCAACCATTGTCCAAAAGAGGGACACAAGTGGTGTGTTCAAAACATTTACGCCCATGTGCAGAGCTTTCGACCACAGGTCTCTACCATCAGAGGGTTAGATTACATCTTCACAGTTCAGAAACAATTCACAGCATAACAAGATACAAAATGTAATGTCACACGTTAACGCGTCACTCCCACTCAAGTCTCATGGCAATTGAATCCCACTCCATCTCGCGTCCCCAACTTGCGTATCCAGAAATCCTCTCTCACCAGTCTTTTTTGCTTGACTCCTCTAGCAATTACTAATACCACAACTTTCATTCCACGCACAACACGGTGACCGCTCTGATTAAAATCACTAAACGCAGGTTTCTTTTGGTGCAATCTCATATTTCTCATATGATCAATCATACGTTCTTTCACACGGGCCTCACTCTCACATACATACACTGCAGACTCGTACTCCTTACATGAAATACAATTTATCATATCACTCGTCCGTTTTGTTCACTTTAAAACATTTGATATTTTGTTTTCATATTAATCAGTGATAAATAAAGCCGTTCCGTCAATTTCATTGGTCAATTTCAAAACTAGACAATTTGATTGGCTGAACAAACTACAACTGGGCCACATTTTCATAATTTGCATAATTGGAGTTGGGAGCTTTTATTGGTCAATTTCAAAACTGGACAATTTGATTGGCTAAACAAAATACAAATCGGTCGCATGCGCATAATTTCAGTAGGGAGAATTTATGCTATCTGCCCTGTATAGAGCGGGTTATATTGTATTAATCTTTTACCTACAAGAAAAACGCCATTCATTTTTTTTATATTTTCACTTTTTGCTTTCAAAACATAGGTTATGACCCCTCATTGGAACGAGCTCGACGAACTCGTTCCAATGAGGGGTCATAACCTATGTTTTGAAAGCAAAAAAATGAAAATTTTTAGTTATACGAGGATGTTTTTTCCAAGTGCCGTCTGCAACTCAAGTTAGGTGATGGGTTAAAAAGTCATAGTGAGTGGCTAATTTGTGCGTGCGTGTGTCAAATGATAAATAGAATATGAAATGAGTGTTTTTCTCATATAATATGTATGAAACTCGTCCGAATTTTCTGTTTGGGCTCGCCAGTGGCTCGCCAAAACAGAAAATTCTTAGACTTGTTTCATAAATATTATATGAGAAAAACACTCATTCCATATCCTCTATATATGACATTGGAAGTTTTACAATTTACGCCCTTTAGACAGTAAACCTTGTCGACTTATGCACATTTTCAACCTTATCCTTATTACACGTCTCATCCATCCTGACAACGTTTGATTGGCGCATTCATGCTCTTCGTTGCTTTTCTGTGTACTGAAATGTCTCAAAGATTACCGCCTCTTCTATGTGCAACTAGCGGGGGTCCAGGAAAAATCATGTTCTTTCTTTCAGAATCATTTAGCACGTGCATATACTTTTTTGTGATCCAACTCGTATCTGGAAGGCAGGTGGACAAAGTAGCTACCATAGGCACCCTATCACAAATCCACGATCCCTCCGTCTCGAAGTGCGTCCCGCCAGAATCGACTCTCATTCCAGTCTGTCAGCCTTCAGTAGTTGGTGTTCAATGAATTTATCCCGTAACTGTAACTTTAGATTCCTCCTGTGCTTCTCATAATCTTCCTTCCGACTACAAATCCGTTTGATTCTGACGACAGGCCTATACACCAAATACCTTTATACGTGACTCGGGTGGTCTGACTTATAGCTTTAGTATGACATCTTGTCGATTGGTTTGATAAGCTCTCGTCAGATTTCACGGCAGTATCCAGATATTCAATAGGTGGGCCTCTGCATCTAACTTCAGTCTGAATGTTAGGATGAATTTTATTTGCGAAAGCTGCAAACTTGAGTAGACTTTCCTCCCCATGCGTCCATATGCCAAACACGTCATCTATGAACTGTTTATAAAATATGGGCTGCCTCTCGAATTTGAACAACCGTTCATCTCACTTCCGCATGCAGCAGCAAGAACAGTTCCTGACCATATCGCCACCCCACTTTCTGGATACATTTCCTATCACCAAGTGTAAATGTATTATTATACATTAACAATACATTTAGCATGGAGTAGATGCTATAGTTTCTACCACCCTTGCAGTTTTCTACCATTCTTCCCTTGTACAATTACCATTGGCTTCCTCTATTTTGAACTGTGATTTTGTTTGGTGATCTTTGAGGGAAGATACAATCTACCACTCTCACTATTCTGCATTGATAAAGGCCTGTGCCCGAAAGCTATACACATGGACGTTAATGTTTTGAACATACTAATCGGTCAGTTTCAACTTGTGTCGACCAAATGATATATGATGTTGTGGAAAGATTTGGCGTTCTTTATACTAATACCCTCACCACTGGTGTAATTATTTTGGTAAGTGTTTCATGAAATGTATGGACAGATAGATATAAAAGAGACAGGAACGAGTTCTAGACACCCAAAATGTGAGTATGCACACGATTCATTTGTAAGGATAATTAAAATATTGTTGACGGTTAACAGATAGACTGTGGTTTCAGAGTGTCTGGTAGCAGCTTCCCCAAATGAATGGGCCTTCCTGCTTTCCTGTATGGTATGACTCCAAACCAACTCATGCTTGGGTTATGGTTTTTATTTTAATTCTCTATTAGTATTCAGATGACAGTAAATGCAAATCGTCCCTTGAGTTCCAAAGTGTTCTATGTGCCTACTGGCGTGCCTACTGGCGTGTCTACTGGCGTGCCTACTAGCGTCGTGCCTACTGGCGTGCCTACTTGCGTGCCTACTGGCGTCGTGCCTACTGGCATCGAGCCCACTGGCGTGCCTACTGGCGCGCCTACTGGCGTGCCTACTGGCGTCGTGCCTACTGGCGTGCCTACTGGCGTGTCAACTGGCGTGCCTACTGGCGTGCCTACTGGCGTCGTGCCCACTGACGTGTCTACTGGCGTGCCTACTGGCCTACTGGCAGCCTACTGGCGTGCCTACTGACGTGCCTACTGGCAGCCTACTGGCGTGCCTACTGGCTTACTGACGTGCCTACTGGCGTGCCTACTGGCCTACAGACGTGCCTACTGGCGTGCCTACTGGCAGCCTACTGGCGTACCTACTGGCGTGCCTACTGGCCTACTGACGTGCCTACTGGCAGCCTATCGGCGTGCCTACTGGCGTGCCTACTGGCGTGCCTACTGACGTGCCTACTGGCAGCCTACTGACGTGCCTACTGGCGTGCCTACTGGCCTACTGACGTGCCTACTGGCACACAGAACACATTGGAACTCAGGAGACGAAATATATAAAGTGGAAGAACGTTAGTAGTATGTCTCGCACTTTTCTATTCTCATCAAGTGGATCTCATCTATGAATCTCATGTGACGTAATAGTCACGTGACCCAGTTACGTCATGTTGTGTTGTCATGGTAACCGCGTAGCGGCCATGTTGTTGATATCATAGGATCAAAACCCGCTATAGGTCCGGGATGTCTTCGTAGGGTGTGTTCGATTCAAGGGGGAATATATTTAATTACCACAAGTAACCCAACATCTATTTCTACGAGTTCGGATTCTCTGAGAATTCTCGGATTCTTCCAGAATCCTTTTCATTAGAGTAGCACGTAAATAGTGCGGTGTGTGTTTGGGGGATATGTTCGATTAGACTAAATAAATCTAATTACCACAACAACCCGCAATTGTTAAATTAAAAAAATCACCAAAACGGATTTGGTAAAGCTCCAATCTTGGACTGATAAGTAGCACGTATTGTTTAAGGGAAGTCTTGCTCTCCTTGTATGTGTCCATGGAAACGATTGAAAATATTTTCAGCAATCTAACGTAGTATTTAAGGAGTGTTCTTGCTTTCCCAATATTTGTACATGAGGGCCATGAAGATATTTTTCAGCAATCAAACTTCAGGCCCATCATTGGGAAATGAATTGAACTGACGGACCCACATCCAGCATCCCTGTCTAGCAACCACCGGCCTTCAGTACACTTCGTCGTATGAGGCCATGAGAGCCATGAAACGAATGACCACGTTCGGTAGTACCTAACTCCCAACCAAACGACTGATCTTCGGCACCCCTCTGTTGTCGTATGAGGCCACGAGTGCCATTCGAAAATCCCTTTGTGAGGTATAATTCATCATTGTTCATATCGTCATCGCGGTATTTGGGGACTGAAGGAGACTATTGAAGGATACCTATGACTTGGTGATGTACTATTGGAGGATACCTTTTTGAGAATATTTTTGAGAGAATATATGTTTGAGGATAGGTATGGTTCCTAGTATCTGTGTGTCCACTTCCTTCTAGGCCACTCCACGACCTTCATAGTTCCAAGGCTGTTGCTGCTGACATGTCCATAGATAGTTTCCAACCATTACTAACGTGTGGTACTACTATGGATGGCTCTCAGTACATATCACAATCATACTTGGCTTCTTCTACCTCGAGCAGTCGCATACAGTTCAAACGACTCTAATCTTATCAAGCAAAAAAGCAATCGAGTAGATGCTCCAACGAGTAACTCTACGGCACATCTGGGTATTCGGGACTCAAGACTGTAGTGATAGTGGGGACTGATGGGGACTATTAGAGGTTACCTACCTCTGTTTCTACGTTTTCTACCACACTACAAACCTTCTACCTCAACTTCTACTTTCTTACTACTAACCTAATATTTGCTAAATAACTAAGTACTATTTATAATCTCTACTGCTATGGCTCTTTGTACCTATCCTTACACTACTGCCGATACGGATCCCGTTTCATATCACTATCATACTTGGCATTCACTACTACTAACATTCGAATTCAGTCTAGTATCAAAAAAGGATTCAACTATCATGGAAAGACTGAAAAAAAAGATTCCATAATTCAAAAGACGTCATGTTAGGTCCAACGATGAGATCCACCTGATGAAGGTCCGTAGTGGGAGATGTGGACTTCGTGGAAGACCTAGGGCGTAATTACATAGGCATGTGACCAAGTTACGTTATGTTTGGGTGGCATGGTACCTCGGGTTAGAGGCCATATTGTGACGACATCACCATAGTGTTACGTGATCTTAGTTCGCAAGCGCAGTGTGTGTTGTTGGGGTAACACGTGTTTCCGTCGTCCATTTTGTTTACTGGAGGCCGTCATCTTGGTTTCTATGGTAGTACGTGGTTGCTTTGTTACTCAACGGCTTCTTACAGAACGGCCGCATGTTTGGAAGGTGTGTTCGACTGAATAGGAGTAAACCGAAGTACACAAAGAGACCCGACAATCACCCGAAATCCTAAAATCACACACCATCACCGATTTCCCCAAAATCCTCGTTTTTGTCCAACAATAATGCGCGTTATTTGCTCGATTAGCTTCGAGTCGTTCGAGCAATGACTGTTCAAGTCACAACTCGAAGGCTTATTTGTTCGATAAGATTCAAACCGTTATAACAAGTTGATTGTAATCGATTGTTAATAGCAGGGAGGCCAAGTATGATAGTGATGTGAACTGAGACCCGTAGCGACAGTAGTGTAATGATAGATTCTCAACGCCGTAGAAGTCAGTAGTAAGTGTGGGAGACTCTAGCACATGACAGAATAGTGGCAGTCAATAGTAGCGGCACAGGCCAGAAGGAGTGGAAGAAAAAAGTAACAGCTAATCACAAGACAGCCGATGGTAAGATGGTGCAAATCAGCAGAAGTGGAGTAAAGTCAGGAACTGAACATATTCTAGGAGCCATAATTATCTTCAGATAGATATCCTCCTATAAGTATCCTCAGTAGTGAAGGAGGGCACTATAGACACAAGCATTTAACACTGAATTCAAGATACTCCAATTTTAAAATCTTTTTTCTCCCTCCAATGGGGCACTATAGGCACCAAACTGGCACTATAGACACAAAACCTTATGGAGAATCCTATGTTATTTTTGTGTCTGTATTGCCCCCATTGGGGTATGGGGAACTCAGTGTTAAATGCTTGTGCCTATAGTGCCCACCCTGGGGTAAAAGTCCCCTTCCAATCATTAAATATTTGCCTGTTTATTAATCAACCTCTCCATACTTTAAACCGTATAACACTTTACTGTATGGAAGGATTGGTTGATAAACATACAATCTCTTACCCACAGTGGAACTACACTTTTTAAAATACGGAATATATGTACACAGAAACCTAATTTATGGCATTGTTATTCCGTTAACATAACAGACGGGCACTCAAAGAACCGCTAAGTCAGCAAAGGGATAAAGATGTATCTGAATGGAACATGAGAGAAAAATGCGCCAAATTATTTTTTACCTTGGCGGTCGATTTTCTCTCATGTTACATTCAGATGGAAAATCGGTTGAGTTTGCTTTTCTTTTTGTAATGGAAATGTTTCTGCCATCATCACCCAATGAGTTGTTTCTCCCTCCCCAGATCTGACATCGGGGGAGGGAGGGACAACTCATTGGGTGGTATTGGCAAAACTATTTCCATTTCACCAGCAAAAAAAAAAAGCTAGTTTTATTTTAACTCTACGTTTTTATAGTGGGTGATATTTTTTTAAAAACGAAATGGAGGAAGGGTACTGTATTTTTTGTTGAATTGTGTAATTGTGATTCAAGAAAGCTCTTTTTAATTTTGTGGTTGGCCTTGAAAAAGGCCGTTTTTATGTTTTAAAATAAACAAAATATGTTTATTCAGGCAATATTTTTCCATACCGTCCCTTACCACACGCCAAATTTCCAAGTCTCATCCGTATTGGATGCGGGGTTTGCGAGGGCTCTTCACCATTATCTTCTAGCTTCCTAACTGTTACAGTTTTTCTTTTACGCCCTGGCCGTTTCTTGATCTGCTTTGGGACTTCCAACATCTCAAAACCCACTGGAGCACACCACACTTGAATCTCTCTCTCTCTAATGTGGAGTTCTGTTTTTAAAAAAACTAATAAATTAAGTGACATATATTCTCTCTCTAAGTCTTGGGATGCGATTTTTTTTTCGCGCGCTCGTGCCCCCGGGTGAACTTACCAGCTGTCTGACTTGAGTGCAGATTTTTGAGACAAAAAATATTATTTATCTGTTACTGGTAGAAAAATGAGAGTTTTTTCCCTTGCAGTGGAGTTTGTTAATTCCATCTAACGTTTCGACGCCAGAGGCCTATTTTCCCCCACACTGGATAGCCTGGTTGTAAGGGGGATTGTTATTTTTTGCTTCCAGAAAAATATTTGGATTTTGAGCTGGCGGTAAATTTGCAACAAAAGTTTGTGTTGTTTTTTTTTTGTTTTTTTGATTCAAGATAATCGCGCGAGGGAAAATCGGTTGAGTTTGCTCTTCTTTTTGTAATGGAAATGTTTCTGCCATCATCACCCAATGTGTTGTTTCTCCCTCCCCAGATCTGACATCGGGGGAGGGAGGGACAACTCATTGGGTGGTATTGGCAAAAATATTTCCATTTCACCATCAAAAAAAAATGCTAGTTTTATTTTAACTCTACGTTTTTATAGTGGGTGATATTTTTTTAAAAACGAAATGGAGGAAGGGTACTGCATTTTTTGTTGAATTGTGTGATTGTGATTCAAGAAAGCTCTTTTTAATTTTGTGGTTGGCCTTGAAAAAGGCCGTTTTTATGTTTTAAAATAAACAAAATATGTTTATTCAGGCAATATTTTTCCATACCGTCCCTTACCACACGCCAAATTTCCAAGTCTCATCCGTATTGGATGCGGGGTTTGCGAGGGCTCTTCACCATTATCTTCTAGCTTCCTAACTGTTACAGTTTTTCTTTTACGCCCTGGCCGTTTCTTGATCTGCTTTGGGACTTCCAACATCTCAAAACCCACTGGAACTGTGATTTTCTCCGGAACTAATTGGAGACCTAGAGGTGCTGCTCGAGGGTTTTTCAGTTCCTCCACACTATCAAATATTTTCTCCAGCAGAGTGAGAATTCTCCCCGCTCTGTCTCTTCCGTCTGCACCTCCACATTTCTTGTAATTTTCTCATTGGGTGTAGTATCGTAATACTTCCAGTACCCCGCATCCATCGCCTGCAAGTCTTCGAAATTTATGGTTGCAAATTCTGACATTTTTTTCAGTGTAATGACAAAATGAAGAAGTTTTGATTTCAATTTATACTATTAGGATTTTTTTCCCTCTCTCATAACCATTGGATGAAATTTTTTGGGGAGAAAACTCCCCCAATAAAATATAAAGAAAGTCTTTATTTTTTATTAGAAAGTTTCTCTTCCAAAAATTAACCAACGGTAAAAAAAGCCCCTCTAAAATCAACCAGTCTGGAAAGAGGGCGCGAGAAATACTCTTATTCACAATGAGTATTTTTGGCGCCTTTTCCCTCCCTTGAATTACTATAAATACAACTGTGTGACCTCATGATGTCATTTTTCTAATTGTCAACCATGGAAATTGAAATAAGCATTCAAGTGGAGACTGCAGCACTGGAAGGTGACTGTAGGGAACAGAACATTGATCACACCGCCATTCCAAGGAAAAATCTACGAGAGTTGGCGAGAAGGGGCGGTGTAAGAAAAATCTCAACACTGGCTGTGGATGAAGTTCTGGGGGCTTTTGGGGGTATTTCTTAGAAGATTGATGACAGATAGTTGCTGGTATGCTACTGACAGAGCCGGATAGCCACAACATGTAATTACAAGAAATGATGTTCTAAGAGCTGCAAGGAAGAGGCATAGAATAATCTTGCCAAAATAAACATATTTTGTTTATTTTAAAATATAAAAACGGCCTTTTTCAAGGCCAACCACAAAATTAAAAAGAGATATTCTTCAGTTCGCAGTATACCAGCACGATGGAATACAGCTGAATTCTTTTCATTCAGTTGTATTTCATCATACAAGTTTTTTTCTGATTCATCTAATTGTATGCTATATTTTGGCAGGTCGTTGGCAGTATGTATTATATACACTCCTGGAATTTTCCTGATGTAGACTGATATCAGCGCTAAAACCTCTCTTCCATGGAATGACTCCACTCTATAGGGTTGGTAGTTGGTGAAATGTTTCACTTGTGATTTTGTAATCAGTGTTAATCACCCCTTCGGCAGTACCATCCATGCAATGGTTGGTTCAGCCAATTGGTGAATATCACTGATATGAAAAAAAGTATTTAAAACACCATTTTCACATTTCGAAATTTTTATTCCATGAAATTTTACATAAGTGTATTGTCACTTTTCAGAAAAATGTTCACATTTTGTTGCCAAGTTTCCCCACTTTAGGTCGAATGTCCTTCTTGGCTTTTCGTTTTCTTGATACTTTCATTGGAGGTGGTTCTGTCTCTGGAAATAACTTTTCTTCTTCAACCTCCATCTTTGATTCAGTAGGTATGTCGAATTTGTACAATAAAGTGTCATCACTGTCATTAAATTCTTGTAACACAGTTTTTCAACTTTTGGGTGTAAGTTAAACCCCACACTTGGTAACACAGCTGTATTATTTTTCTGTGGCATAGAATTAAACCCGAAGCCTCTGGTTAATGATGCAGGTGAACGCTCTACCTGTTCTGGAGTCATGTTATTCCCTGTTGACAAATACATTTGCCGCTTTCTGCACTCATTCATATAATGTCCTTTTACACGGCAAAAAAAAAACATTCTCCTTTGTTGGGGCAAGTCCAACTCCAATGTCCATTTTCTTGACAGATTGAACATGTATCTTTAGGTTCTGTCAACTTATATAACTCATTGACAATTCTTCTCACCTCACTCCATCTGTCTGGCTTGTAGTATATGCTTTTAACATCGTTTGCTTTATCCATTCTTGGATCGCTCTTCATTTTTAAAGCTCTAAGCAGGCTAAAAACACGTCTTCGCCGTCTTGTCAACTCAAAAACAAGTGTGAACCATCCCTCCCCCTCCCCGCATTTTTATACTTTTTTCAACTAACAGAAATTTGTCCTCCAGGAAAATATTTTTCCTGAAACACAAGTATCTGTTTTTTCTCAGATTTTTTGCACTGCGAAATTTGTTTTCCAGGGGCATTCAGTGTTAAATGCTGGTTCCTATAGTGTCAGTTATGGGGTAGGTTGTTCGAAACATGTTTATGCTGGAAAATATGTGGATTTTGCTTATTAATCAATCTTTCCATATTTTAAAAACGTATGGAAGGATTGGTTGATAAACATTCAATCTCTTATCCACAGTGAAACTAAAACTTTTAGAATACGGAATATATGTACACAGAAACCCAATTTATGGCATTGTTACCCCGTTAACATAACAGACGGGGAAAAGGCACGTGAAATACTCATTGTATTATTTTCTATCGCCTTTTGCACTTTTCTAAATGACTGTAAAATACACATTGGTGGGGTCATATCCACGATTTTTCTTATCGTTATCCATGAAACTTGAATCATCTACCGAAATAGAATTTCCACCTCAAGATTATTGGTGTAAGGGGGAAAAAACAATGATCACGCTGTTATCCCAAGAAAGTAATCTGTGCCAATAAGCAAGACAGTCCGAGGGTAGAGATGTCTTTGAGTTATTTCTCAAAAGGTTGATAGTTGATAGTTGCTGTTATTCCGTTTCCAGATGCGGTGAATTACAAAATACCCCTTTTCAGAACCACCATGGTCTCAAACTTTCGTTATACAATGCACATCACCATATTCATTCATTCATTTTTAAAAAGTGGCTAGTCTCATATTTTCGTTATTTTCTTTGTGTTTTAATCTAAAGTCAAGGACAAATAAATGAATTTTTGCCCAATTATTAGTACGTCGTGTTTTGACGCTTCACGGCCGGTGGTTGTATAATCCACCGACCTCCTCCAAGGAAAGTGAAAAAAAAAGTTATTTGATTTTTTTTGAGGGGGAAATTTAGTGAAATTTAGTAAAAAGTCTATGTCATCTGTCAATTTTTTCGAGTGGAGTGACAGTTACGGATAAGAGTTTCCCCCTGTTGGGGACCAGGTCACCGCTGAGTGGCACGCTAGATGGGTGGGGAATATTACCGAAGAACTCTTTCACACGCTTTTTCCCCATTGGTTAGATTCAGGAGGGTGAAAAATTGAAATGAAAAAAGTTAAACAATCTGGTTTGAAAACATTTTCGTAATGTTGTTTCTGAATAAGAAAATGATTTCAGCGAGTGGAGGGCTCACAGTATGGGGCACACATGCTTTGGAGTTAACAGTTAACAAGACTGAAACACGTGATTTTGATCTCCTCTGACGATTAAAAAAGATGAAGACGTCATTAGCAGCCAACACTATTTTCAGATGATAGCGATACAGATGTTGTAAGCAGTAAAAAACAGAGGTTGACTGAATATGCCAATAATACAAACTCCATACGGAGATTGTACTCTATTCACCCTAAGTTACTGCGGCAATCCAGAAAATATCCCATGTATGTGAAGTGACTTTGAATCAATTCGATGTCAACAACCCATTTGAGTTTCTAAGCAAAATGTTTCAATCAATGGTGGAAGATGTGAAAAAGGAATGTCATATACAAGACAACCACCCATGAGGATATCCATCCATGTCTTGAGGTAGGTATTTTTATTCCTTTTACAAAGGCCGTGGGGGTAAATGTTAAAACAGTGTTAGATGAAATTGAAAAAGTTATTCAATCAAATGAGAAATTTACTATCCATGATGGTAAATTATCTTTAGAAATAACACACACTTCACTACCACAAAGGTCGGGGCGAAATGCACCCATTTCATGGGAATCTGTTGGTAAAATGGTTGGAAATAAGAAACGTATTGTTGAAATTAAAAAATGTCAATGATTCTATGTGCTTTGCGCGGGCGGTGGCAGTGGGAAAATGCCACGTTGATAAAGATAATTCAGAACTTTGGGAGAATAGATGGAACAAAATAAAAAGATCCAACAGACCGTCACAAGAAATCGAGGCAAAGGCGTTTATGGACAAAACAGGCATTGATTATAATAAACTTTGTGGATATGAAGAATATTTTAAAATTCAAGGGGTACTCTCCCAAGAGTACGTAATTAAAATCCACCCGCAATTTGCCAAAGAACATTTCCTATTTGAACCGCCACAAACTACAAAAGAGAGTAAAGTTATTCATATCTATCACCATGACCGTCATTTCGACACCATCACTAAAATCACAGGGTTTTTGGGATGTAGTTACTATTGTGAATATTGCAATGTAGGGTATAATAACAGAGAAGGCCATAGATGCCCCAAAGGCTGTGTTTGCTATTCTCCACTACCGGGTACACCTGAACATTCTGTACATTGTCACACTTGTAATAGAGATTTTGTTAGTTCATTTTGTTATAAAAATCACACAACTCTATTACAGAACCAAGAAAAAAACATTTGTCAATTAGTTAAGAAATGTAAAAAGTGCAATTCATTAATATATCTATCAAAAGGAGAACACATTTGCGGCGGGTTTAAAAGATGTAAATATTGCCATCAATTTGTCAAAAGCGAACATTATTGTTTCATTCCAAAATACAAACCACCCAAGAAAGACAAAATGCCGAAAGTACCCTTTGTGTTTTATGATTTTGAAACAACTCAAGACTCAGAAGTCCACACCCCAAATTATTGTGTTTCACTCTGTGCTTGTCATATCGTGAACACGTTTCATCAAAAGATTTACAAATACACTCGTTACAAGAACAGAGAGAAACATTTCCATACTTTGTGAATACAGGGGATACGTCCAAGTTTTTTCACTATGAAAAAGACTCAGCTCGGAACACCAAACCAAAGTTGTAGCTACGCCCCTCCAGCTACAATTAACTTCTGTATCCACAAAGTATTTTTATTTTGACAAAACATGAGGGAAATATGAGGATTTACACCTCTTAGAAATGAATCAACTCTTAATACAAAAGTCTTGAGTGCAAATGTGCAAAACTTGTTGAGTTGTCACGTCTTCATGACAAGACTTTTTTTATTTAAAAAACATGATCTTTCATAAAAATGCGAAAATCTTCCCGGAAAAAGATTTAACATTTTGACAGTCTCGAAATACCGCTAAAATGTGTTGCTAATTGTGCAAAGAAAGGGATTGCTGTTTTTAATACAGTGGCCCTGCAAAGAGCCGTTTTGTAAAATTCTCTTTGTAAAGGTAGTCTGTCATCACTGTATATATTAATCACTGTTGACTTCTCTTGGGTGTTTTTTTTTCTGTATCCCCCGCTTATTTCCTGATTTGTCTTGTATTCACCATTGAATTCCACATTCGCCAATATCTTCTTATCCACTTCATCTGTTCAAAGAACGGTCTTCTCTCCTCGCCGTCTCAGTATCAAGTGAACTGTTTCCCCGCCAAATGAGATTTTATTTTTTCCATCACCAATGTCTTGGGAAAACAATCACACAATCTTAACGATAGCAGCTGGAATGTCTATGCTGAATATGATTTTTCTTTTGACAAATAATACTCCATATCTTTTTTAAAGTTTCTGAACAGGGGGAGTGTCGCTTGAGATATCATCTTTTCAAATACACTTCACAACCTTTATGATGATATATAATATGCTCAGTTAGAATAAAATAAGTGTGGAGTGGAGAACACCTGTTGTTCTGCTGTATTTATTTATTTATTTATCTATTTTAGGAGGAATCAGGAGTACCCGGAGAGAACCACCGAGTAACGACGAGCAATTGACAGTTCCTCAATATTCTAACTCTGTTCAAACTCCGCTTAAGCAGGGTTACAACGGTTGAAGACATGTGTACCATCGACGTACAGTACACCTTAGTACACGACGTCATCACGCCCATATGTAGGCAAGCGGGGTAAACTGCCTTGCCCGTGGGCATTACGCGGGTCACCCCGGGCGGGGTTCGAACTCAGACCTCTAGCATAGATGTCCATCAGTCTATCACCGACCCACCACAATCCCGATTTTTGTGCTGTTTTTTTTTTTATTTCAAGCATTATTCTTGTATCGATATAACGCTCGATGTAGGCAGTAGACAGTCAAAAACTGACAAGTGGAGCGTTTGCCAGATGTGGGAGAGAGTTGGTCAGCCAGACACACAATCATCCCAGACTGAGTATCACTGTCACCAGGACAAGTTAGGATGTAGGAAGACCGGTTGGTCGGTGAGCGATTGGTCTGAATGGGTGGAAAGGGGACAATGTGGTTGGGATTGGATGGCATGTAGGTTAGTAGGTAAACAGGGAAGGGGTGTAGTTGAGTATTTGGTGCTTAATTAGGTAGCAATGCCGGAAGAAAGACGACAAGTATGGATCATCCCCCCATTTTCCCTCTCATTTCCAGGGAGCGTAAAATGCAGCTTGAACAACCGTGACCCCACCCAAGGCGTCATCCATCAAGGTACTTGTCAAAAATCAGACTTCTCTTTATCACGTATGGCACCAAAAGACCTCTTTGATTTGACCCCTCTCACCAATTAAGCTTACCACCCATGACCTCTTTTTCACGATTATTTTACCCAGATATCCCTAGATGCCTAGGTTTGAAAACTCAGATGAATAGTTCTACATTATCTTCCTCACCTGGGCATTCCACCCCATCTTGATATTTGAGTTGAAAGTTCTCAGGAACATTACTTTGCACCATGACATGAGGTGGAACATTTACCAAATCAATAAGATATTTTCAATAAGTCTATCCTGTCCTTGATCCTCATCCACCCAAGCTCACCCCTGATTGCTTCTAGCGCCGCAACATGACTCAACGTCGTTATCCTTCACGTTGAATCATTCTACATAGTTTCCAAACTGTTTACAACCGTATGGTTTTAGGTGCTTAGTGCTCAAACAAGACAATTTTACATCCTAACAAAGATGCACAAGGACCGTCTTTTCATGGTCAGATGACATAACTCCATCCGGGAGGGCACATGTATCAGACTGTATTTCAGAATCTTATGCGATCTCGGAATTAATTGATTATTACCTGAAACCTATACCAATTAGGCATCTGAGCTATGTAAAAAATACACAGGATTTCCTGTCAAAAATTTCGAATTTGAAAATATCGAAATAGCAAGAATGTTAAAGATGAATTCAATTTAACCATTGCTAATTTAAATTTTCCTTTGAATCTTCGACCTGTTCTCGCCTATAAGAAAAACAAAACCTTGCGTGACACTCTTGTAAGGATTAAATTAGACCCCTTCAATGAATAACATCAATTATTGCCTGTCAGTTCAACCACCTCCTCAGCTATTCACTTAGTTGAAATCAATTTTATGTCGAAAGAAAAAAACAAACATTTTTTTGTTTCGACAGGTTTTTTTTTTGTTTCTGACGAAAAAAAAACATTTTTTTTATTTCGGCAGAAAACATTTTTTGTTTAAAAAAAAACAAAAAAAAAAAAACAATATTTTTTGTTTCGAAATGTTTTTTTTTTCTGTCGAAACCAAAAATGTTTTTTTTTTTTTTGCCGAAACAAAAATCATTTTTTTGTTTCGGCAGAAAACATTTTTTGTTTCAGCAGAAAAAAAAACCAGTTCGAAACAAAAAAATGTTTTGTTTTTTTTTCTGCCGAAACAAACAAATGTTTTGCTTTTTTGTAGTGTCCCCATTGGAGGCAGAAACAAATTTAAAATCTTTTTTCTGCCTCCAATGGGGCCACTATAGGTACAAAAATGCCACTATAGGTACAAAACCCTATGGAAAATCCTATGTTTATTTTGTACCAATAGTGGCCCCATTGGGGTATGGGCAATTCGGTGTTAAATGCTTGTACCTATAGTGGCCCCCTTCACTACTATCCTCCAATAGTACATCACCATGTCACATGTATCCTCCAATAGTACATCACCATGTCATAGATATCCTCCAACATGTATCCTCCAATAATACATCACCATGCCATAGATATCCTCCAACATGTATCCTCCAATAATACATCACCATGTCATAGATATCCTCCAACATGTATCCTCCAATAATACATCACCATGCCATAGATATCCTCCAACATGTATCCTCCAATAATACATCACCATGTCATAGATATCCTCCAACATGTATCCTCCAATAATACATCACCATGCCATAGATATCCTCCAACATGTATCCTCCAATAATACATCACCATGTCATAGATATCCTCCAACGGATATCCTCCAATAATACATCACCATGTCACAGGTATCCTCCAACAGGTATCCTCCAATAGTACATCACCATATCACAGATATCCTCCAATCCACCAATACTCAGATGAGTATAACAGTCGTACGTGGAGTCACTCGATCGAGCAGTTGCTCTATAGCTCGTTATCTCGATAAGATTCGAGTCGTTCGAGCAATACCTGTTCATGTTCGATTGACACTTGACCTTGGGAAGTACATAGGACTTCTTTGTACAGGGAAGATAACTCTGTATGGGTATGTACAGGTTGCTGAAAATGGGACAGTCTGATCGCTGAAAGGAATACGTTGGTGCAAGAGAAAGCTAAAATTAGATAGTCTAGAAGTAGAAACCGAGAATTTGGGGAAAATCTGAACCAGCAAAAGTACTCTTACACAAAGGAACGCGCCTTCTTGTTGGATATAAACGACGAGTCTGGGGGAATCAGAACCATCTCGGTGACTGGGTGATTTTGGGTGATTTTGGGTGATTGTCGAGTCTACTGGGGGTAATTAGTTTTACCCCTATTCAATCGATCATACGACCCGAACTTACCCCCGCTCTTTAAGACGCCTTTGGGTCACATAGCAACCACTTGCTAAGATAGAAACCAAGATGGTACATTTGTCACCTTATGACTCGAGCTTAGGAATAATAAACAGCTTTCATATTGTAAGTTCAAAATTCCGTTACAAGAAAAGAGTCTGTAGTGTTACCTGAACAAACATAAAGTGAGTTTTAGCTTCAGTTATTTTTTCTTGTCAGATGAGTGACAACCATAGAATCAAGATGCACAAATTTTCAACCTCTGAAATGAGTTGTTGATGTATTAAGACGTTTTCTTGATGGCTAGCAGAAAATTTTAAGAATGCTTCCAAATTCTCAAGGGGGATAATTCAAAATATCAACAGAAGTCATTGGTGTTACTCAGTTCGTGGCGTTACTGCTTCGGGTAACTCCACTGACCAACAAATGACACTATTGATTTGATTCTTTTAGCTCGAATAAAGAGCAATAACGTTATGTGTAAGTGTGTGTAAATAACAAAAACATTAACTGAATCGATGAAAACGGCAAGATCAGTTTTTATTGCTGAAAAGACTGGAAAGCTTGGTGAAGACTCCGGAGTCCATGTATTAACTCCAGTGGAACCATTTCTCATCATCAAAATATTAAATCATAAGCGGTCTTTTCAACACTCCAAATCTATAGTGTTGATCCAGCACCCGGTACTTCCCAATACCAAATGTAGTATTGTTTACTACAAAACACAAAGTTTACTCACTACGTTACAAGTCACACAGCCGTAAACACCTAATATTTCCTCCCAGCTCCTTACTGACTGTTGTGATTTTTACTCTGAAACATAAAGTTTACTCACTACTTTACAAGACACGCACGATGTAAACACTAAATATCCTTCCCTAGCTCCACGATGAAAGCTTCCATCCCCACAGTCAAATGAATTCTCCACCCCTTAGTGGATTTACTTCCAGTTTCCACTTTGCTGTTATTCCACAGTCCCGCCATATTGCACAACTTTAACCTCATTCCAACGTCCATTTTGATCAAGCAAATCGTCGATGCCACTCGATATATAATAACAGGGATCAGGGCGAACTGTCCACGAAACTCCTTAAAGCAGTCGCTTATGAAGTTGCCAGTCCATTAACACACATCATTAATACTTCATTTTCATCTGGCCACGTGCCATTCAAAATGAAAATAGCCAAAGTCATACCAATCTTCAAGTCTGGTGATCCTCAAATCTTTAACAACTATCGCCCTATCAGTATCCTACCCACGTTCTCAAAAGTACTTGAGAAATTAATGTACAAAAGACTAGTGGAGTTTATTGATAAAAGTAATATCTTATACAAGTACCAGTTTGGCTTCAGAACAAAGCATTCGACTGTCCACCCCATATTGCATTTACTGAACAGCGTGGTAACTGAAAATGATAAACCAACAAAGAACTGCACCCTTTCTATATTCTTAGACTTCTCGAAAGCATTCGACAGCATTGACCACTCAATTTTACTCCAGAAACTTGAATACTATGGTATTAGAGGCATAACCCACCAGTGGTTTCAAAATTATTTAACCGACCGAAGCCAATTTATCTCGTTCTCTAATATTGTTTCAGAAACTTTAACCATAAACACCGGTGAACCTCAAGGGTCTATCCTTGGTCCTATTCTATTTTTGCTGTACATTAACGATATTAGCAACTCCACTGTGCTGAATCTACTTCCCTTTGCCGATGATACAACGGCATATAGACCAGGCAACAACCTTGACATACTTACAGACAGTGTAAATTCCGAATTAGACAAAATAAATCACTGGTGTTCTGCCAACAAATTAGCCCTCAACCCCACTAAAACTAAATATATGCTTCTTCACCCACAAAATGATTTATATAGGGTTAACAACGTTGAATTATCTCAGAATAATACAAATATTGAATCCGTTGGGAACGAACAAGATCAGGCCGCACTAAAGTTCCTCGGTGTGTATATAGATGAAAATATGAAATTTAAACACCATGTTTCTGCAGTATGTTCAAGAATGGCAAGTGCAATTTTTGCCCTAAACAGGGTAAAGAAATTTCTCCCCGCAAAGGCAATGAAAACTTTGTACTTTTCATTGATCCACTGCCATCTCATATATGATATTCAGGTTTGGGGTCATTCGACCTACACCAACAGAATTTTCAAGCTGCAAAAAAGAGCCGTCCGAATCATAACTCGGAAGGCATATAACTCGCACACAGACCCTCTTTTCAGAGATTGTGGCATTCTGAAATTTAAAGATCTCTACAGCCTTCACGTCTCCCTCTTTATGCATGACTGGATGAACAAAAAACTTCCTACGCCATTCGACAACACCTTTCAGATCTACAGAAACCCTTCGGGGATGAATACAAGGCAGACTGGTAAAATAGAAACACACAAACCAAGAACTCAATTTTCTGCAGAATTGCCGTTCCACTCGTTCCCAAGAATTTGGAATAGTATAAACCCTCTAACTCAGCAATATAGTAGACCCAAGTTTAAGAAATCATTAACGCATAAAATTTTAAGTACTTATTCCAGCCCAAACCTCAAGTGCGACAACCCAGCCTGTCCCGATTGTATCAGCCATCAAATCTCTCTGGTATCTCATCCTCCTCCCAGCACATGACCTATTGATCCCATCTAGCCGCATGGTTCATAAACAAACTATTAAATATTCCTGTCTTTGAAAAGAACATTTGTTACACTGATGCCAAACCGTGTTGATATATATATACATATTTTTTTATTTTTTTTTGTGGGAATGGCAGGAAGACAGCCTTTTAGGCTATGCTATTTCCATGTTGTGTACTAGGTTATGTTCTTATAGATTGTAATATTATGTTGTTAATGTACTAGTATACTGCAGAATAAAGATATATTACTATTATATTACCCTGCACCCACGACAGCTTCAATCCTACCCGGGGACCGCCTTACTTCTCGTTGGTTCTGGTTTAGACGAACTAGTTACCCTCCATGGAGATATTACTTCCGGACGAGTGATAAAGGACGCACATATTACCAACGCCAATGACAATTTCCCAAAATGAATACGCTCAATACGCTCAATTCAGTTATCCACAACCGTTTGAGGCGACATTTGTACCATATCCCTTTGGAAAAAATAATCCCGCGCTTTATCCCTTTCTCAGAATTACGAACAATATAAGCAAAGCGATGTTGTTCCTAATATAATGTACCATCCAACCATGAACCATTCACAGACCCTCGCTCACCAACCCTGAAATTCCAACACAATCTCGAAACAAAGAGAGAATAGCGTTCCATACTGGCTAACAATTCACACATTTGCAAGAATGGCGATTACGAGTACACCTTACCCAATTACAACAATCTATCCGGGCACCAGTGATCAAAACCCAAAATGAAATAAATACATTCATTGAGGTGTCTGAAACCCTGTCCCAGTTCAGAAATAAGGACGAAGCCAAATATAAGCCGACTAATACCCAAAGGAACGCAGATTAATAAACATCATTCTCCTGACTTCCAGGAGCCAGTCTCCCAATTAGACGTCCAAAATGAAACCCGACAACTAAATGATGCGATAATAACTACTGACGCATTTAACCCTCACCATACAACTCTGAGCCCTCAAGGAAGGCAATGTGAACTCTAGCCATATAGTCTCTTAACAAATTGCTGCTCCATCTTTATCCCATTACTGCTACTCTTACTGCTACTCTTAACCTACCAAGACAAGAAACCCAGTCAACGACAAAATCCTCATTGACTTCATTCTCTGGCCAGGTTAGACAAGAAACCGGAACGTTGTTGACCCTTTGCCCACAGTTTAAACAAGCCTGTACCGGCACACATACCAATAACCACCAATAAACCGTCACCCCAGTAGGTCCACTGTGTATTTATAGGTTGAATTATAACCTGGTGAACCCCAATCATGCGGAAATAATCCCAACTATGACCACACCTAACAAACTACCCCCCCCCCCCCCCCCCACCGATACATTGGCACTGATACACAGCCCACCTTGGAGAACAATAGCTATCGCCTCAAATAGAAATCTTCTTCTAAATATTCAAGCGATCTAGCCTTCCAATTAACCAAGTACATCATTTACCAGGCAACTCTCAACCGTCAATAACAAATTATCCGATGTGATATACCACTACCACAGCGTCCAAAACAGGTTAACCCCCACCTATTACCAACCCTTCCAGAACATAACCTTGACTACAATACAAACCAAGGAAAATTAATACCACAACCCCAACGTAACCCTACACAACAGTCATTCCTCCGAGCTCTAATTCTCAAACTGCCTGACTAGCATGTGTACAAACTACTAAAAACCATGACATAACAGTTAACCCTACTCCTGAAAAACTGGCAAAACCCCAAACAGGCGATGTAAAACAAGGAACACCCGTCGTACAAATACACTAAGGCGTAAACCAAACAGAAAATACGCAACAACACATTAGCCCAATTGGCTGACACCGCAAAAAGGTTATTACCAACTAATCCAAACACTCACTTAGTAACCATGAAAAATTTTGTTAATTTCTAGCCCTTCTGGATAGGTGGGAGTGCCCTACCCCCCAAACAATGAACCCCGCGACGTTATATGGAAAAGAAGCTCCCGCGGCATTTGAAAGAGTTTTCTTCAAACAAGTAATAAATCTAACCTACACCCTGATATTTTTGCTACCCCCCACCTTCAGTGTATGTCAGTGGTGTTAACAACAGTTAAATGAAATTTCCATTATTCATTCATGTTATAAGAATCTGATTCTAAAGTTAAATTAAGATTTATGTTTGTTTATCATCATCAAAATGAAAGAGGGCAGGCAAAACAGCCTCTGCGAAAAAGAAACTAAAATGAGATTCATGCAAGATCTGTTTTTTTATCTTTTTGGGGATCATAAATTGCTTTTTTAGCTCCTCAATGTTATACATTGTTTATATGCTGGCCTGTGAATTAGCGCAATTTATCTAAAAGATATTTCTCCATATGTTCTCGATATCTATCGACTCGATGGATATCGAGAAATATCCCTCCGAAGCTTCCTAAATGACGTCACGCTACGCCGCATCACGTCGCCTTGAAGAAACGATCAGCTGATTTTTGTTACTGTTTTGACAGGTACTCGTTTCCGGTCGAATTGGGCTGAATATTGTGCAATAAAATGACTCGTAGCATATAATAAAAAAGAAAATCTACTCTATTTCAGTCAGTATCTGGAATTATCTCATGAGTGTGGACCTGAAAGTTTTATTTTTCACGAGTGCTTGCGCGTTGATATACAGCCTAGATATCTAAATAATCAATCTGATGATACCTCCCTCAAATATCACGGGTTAGTCACTTACAAAAACAGATAGGATCGTGGGTTACTCTAACTAAGAGTTGTTAGACTGACAGCCCTTCGTTCACCTCCTGAGCTTAAGCCCCCCCCCCCCCCCCCCCCCCTCAACATTCGGTTAAAACATGATAGACGTCTTCCTTCAATATTTTCGGAAAACGTTGGTGGTGCAATAGTAACAGGTTCTTGGATCGAAAAGTGATTTCAATACAATATTCAGGAAAACCTGGAACAAAATTCTACATTTTCCAGAGAATCACCCATGACCCCTTGACTCCAGTTATGGGTTGAGGGTCTATTTAAGTGATGTATTTTTGCTCTAAAATGTGTTTTGAAGGATTTAGAGTGACTTTATGCGGAATAAATAATAAATTCACCATATGACCCTTATATTCCCTTGAACTCAAATTATGGGGAAGGTCTATATGGATGGAATTTTTCTGCTT
Organism: Pictodentalium vernedei; assembly: GCA_031216915.1. Classification (NCBI taxonomy): domain Eukaryota; kingdom Metazoa; phylum Mollusca; class Scaphopoda; order Dentaliida; family Dentaliidae; genus Pictodentalium; species Pictodentalium vernedei. The sequence goes on along the minus strand of CM062289.1, from coordinate 37,792,531 downwards.
TAAAATGACTATTGAAGGATTTCGAAAGATGTTTTTCAACAGCAAAATAATAAAATCACCGTATGACCCTTATGATTCTCTGGTTAGGGGTTTATTTGAATGATGTTTTGTGCCTTAACATGATTTTTAAAGGATTTCAAATGATTTCATGCAAAAAAGGAGAAAGGAAATCCATCATGAATAATGGACCATTGACCCCAGTTAGGGCGAAGGTCAGTTTGGGTGATATTTCTTCCCCTTGACGCCTTGACGCTCAGGTTAGGGGAAGGGTAGATTTATATGATTTCCTCCTTTAAAATGGGTTTTGATGTATTTCAAGTAATGTTATGCAAAAAAGAGAACATCCACATTTGATCCTCATGACCCCTTGACCCATTTAGCGAGAGGGGCATTTTGGTGATATTTTGTCTGCTTCAACATGAGTTTGAAGGATTTTGAATGATTTTATGCAAAAAAAGAAAATCACCACATGGGCCTTATGTGGTTATTTAATGGCCCCCTGACCCCGGATAGTGTGAAGGTCTGTTTGGATGGCCTTTTTCTGCTTTAAAATGACTATTGGAGAATTTTAAGTGTTTTTATGCAACCAAAATAAAGTAAATATTCACTATAAATTTATGACCCCTTGACCCCAGTTAGGACGAGGTTCAATTTGAGTGATGCTTTTTTCTGCATTTTAATGTGTTTTTGGAAGTGTTGAGTGACTTTTTGTCAAAGAGAAGAAAAGCACCATATGATCCTTATGACCACGTGACCCCGGGTAGTGGGGGCTATTTGGATGCTATTTTCTGATTTAAAAGTAGTTTGGAGGTGTTTTGAATTATTTTATGTTAAAAAGAGGAAACTGACACAAGCTTTATGACCACTCAACTCTGGTTACGGGCGTCTGTGTATTTGTTTGACTTTGTTTCTGTTACAAAATGTGTTTTGAAGGATTTCGAGTGATTTTATGAAAAAGAGAAAATCGCCGTATAACCCTATGAGCCCGTGAAACCATGTTAGGTCGATTGTCTATTTGAGTATTGTTTTCCTGCTTTACAAATTAGTTTTGAAGGATTTAAAGTGATTTTATGCAAAAAAGGAAGAGAATCACCATATTACCCTTATGACCTTGTGATCCTTTTGAACCTTCACCCTACTTAGGGTGGGGGCAGCAATTTTGATATCGTCTGCGTTGGGGAAAGGGTTAAACGTCTATTAACTGAATGGAATCTTGTGACAACTATTTATTGCGTCAAACGTTTAAGTTGAAATATTGTTATGAAAAGTCCTTTTACTTTTTTATTTAATTATATATTTAATAATTTAAGCACAAAGATTTTGTTTGTGTTTGACATTATTTTTAAGCTTTTGAATACGCTAACCATGGAAAATGGATATTATTGGTAAAAGAGGAAATCTTTCAAATTTGCCAAAACTTTGACGGAGCGAACTGATATGGGTTCATTATCGAATGTGAGACCCATTATTGTTAATTACAGCTTGACAACGCCTTCTCGTGCTCCCAGTCGGTTTCCAGATGGTCCTTTGTGGGATTTTGTTCCCTTCTTGGACCAGCATGGCACCAAGCTCCAGGATACTTCCTGGTTGGACTGGACGGACTGAAATTGCAAGATGCAACTCATTCCAGACATGTTCGATTGGATTGAGGTCAGGGGATCTTGCTGCCCAGTCCATACGTTCAATCCCATCCCTTTGTCGGTACTCCCGGACAGCATGGGCAACATGAGGACTGGCATTCTCGTCCATCCGAATGAATCTATCACCAACTGCACCTGCATACAATCCACTTCATCTCCATTGCCCGCGTGGGGGCACGATGACGCCGTGTACTGCACGTCGATGGTACGCATGTCTTCAACCAATCTAACCCTGCCCGTGCAGCAGTGCGGAATAACGATGTTGGGGAGCCGGCAGCTGCTCGTCGTTGCTCGGTGGTTCTCTCCAGGTACTCCGGCTTCCTCCACCCGTAAAACTGTCAGGGTCATGATTAGCCATTGTGCATAAACATGTGACCTTAAACATCAATAAATAAATATATACCTGCATACAATCTGACGTGGGCATCCAGGATCCCATCAATATATCGCTGTGCAATTAATGTACCACGGTCAAGGACACAGAACTCTATACGTCTATCCCAGCTGATGCCGCCTCAGACCATTATTGACCCTCCACCATCGCGGTCAAGCTCAGCAATGTTGGCTGCATGGAATCGCTCTCCTGGTCTTCTCCATACCCTAGAACGCCTATCTGTGTTGTATAGGCAGTACCTTGACTCATCTGTAAAAAGAACAGGTCTCCAATCTTCTCTTGTCCATCCAACGTGATCCATGGCCCATTCATATCGCGCCTGATGGTGGTTCTGTGACAGCTGAATGCGAATACATTGTCTTCCCGATCGGAGACCACCTTCGTGCAACCTTGCCCAGATAGTCTGCGTCGAAACATTTACCCCGGATGTATTCTGAAGGTCACTGCGAAGCTGGGTTGCTGTGTCAAAGCGGTTCCTACGGGCCTGAATGATCAAAAACCGGCCTTCAGCTGCAGATGTTGCCCTGTCTCTGCCACCACCATGTCGTCTGACTGGTGTGCCATACTGCCGTGCCCATGGTCTAGTGATCACCGTATGGTGCACACCAAGTGCTTCACCAACCTGACGATGGGTAGCCCCTTGTTCCCCCATCCTTGCAGTCCGCCACATGTCTGCTTCAGACAAATGTCTTCTTACATGTGCATTCGCCATATTTGATCATTAAACCACAAGGGTTTGTGTTGAAATGAAGACTGAACGCCCTACACATCTCATGTTCATGTTGACAGTACACGCAAACATCATGAAAATCAAGGGGTACATGCTTTCCATGACTGTCACGAAAAGTCTGCCTGTCAAGAGAACTAATGTAAACACTGGTGACCATCTCAATACATTCCTCAATCATATCCACCAAAAATGTCGCAAATGTGTCACAAGAAAATTTCACAATGAAGTGTCAAACATGTGGTGCTTAGCAAACTTTGAGTAGTATATAAGCTAGGGTGTGAGTTTCTGGAAAGTTCTTTAATGCTGTGTGATCTGTCATTGTACATAGTTAAATAATACCTTGACATACTTTTGGTCTTCAATGTGCATGGATAGATCATACAATTGGATTTAAAATACTAGTACTATTGTATTACAATATATTGGGTTTTAATAAGGGAGTAACTCAATAATATATACAGTTAAAACTAGAAGTCCTGTCACAAACTGCGCGCTTAACTTAATTTCGCGTAGGAATTGCGCGCAATTGCCATATCGAATGACATCCAAAGCACGGCAGGTTCTCCTGGTTACTCAAAGCAAACACGGGCAGGGCAATGATTCTGCCAATGGTTACCCGGAGGTCCATTGGCTGAAACATTGCTTGTGCACAGGCCATATGTTCAGACTTTGATAGCCATACTATGGTCATAAGGCGTAGATTGACGCGCAGATCAACGTGCAATTTGTGCGCGTTTCATGACAGGACTTCTAGTTTTAACTGTACTGAATAATCCTATCCTATCATAATCCTATCATTTAGATTTTGACCAGCATTGGGCTATATTTAATACTTCATCAGAGTGCAAGAACCCATCGACTGTTGTGCCTCATCAGAATGAGCTCATAGAACTTGCTCTGGTGTAGCACACCAGTCTGTGCCATGTTGGTAGTATGTTTCCGGGAGTTGCACAGTTGTACAAAAAATATATATCAAGAGCTTACTGTGGATTAAATCATAGTTTAAGTCAATGGTGTATCAAATGACTTGCCTCACTGGAATGAGCCCACTGGTGTTGTAAACTGTTGCGATAGGATTGACATATGTACATATATTTACTTAGACATATATTCAGACATTGTTCTGTTTTTTTTTTTTAATTCCAGGAGTTCTTTTTGTTAATGAAGTGATTTGATATGAGAATGTTGACAGTAAATTGAATTCACGTTAATCCTTACCACTGACTGGTTAATCATTTGAAAGCTAGAATCGGTTACATTATACTGATCAAAGACTCCCTGCATGGTTGAAGATCGCTTTGGAAATAAAACTTACAATTGATGAATCTACCTCCTCGGTTAGATACATAAAAATAGCCCAGTCATTTAGTAAACATACTTGTTATGCAACTCATGTAAACAAAAGTCGGAACACTATCGACAAGCTTTTAGACAAAGTTTACTCATAACTTTGAATATTGGTCTTAAGAGGATTAATTTACCAGGCTATCTGTTGACAAATCAGACAGATGTTTGTTTACACAGATGCATATTGTCTTTCCACGTATTCACAAACATACAAAGAACCACTTAAAAAAATAATTAAACTTGGAATTTAAATAAGAAAAATAGGCTTTAAGATCACAAAAAGCCTGTTATTTAGATGGGATGAGGGGTAAATGGAGGTGAATTGGAGGAGTCTCCATTCTTTGTTAGTTGGGGGAAGTCATGTTTGGAATTATAAAATCAAAACTTAAACTTGAAATTTAAATTGAAACTGGTTTGAGCCCGTGAGTAAACATCATACATCATATTACAATGTATGTGTGTGTGTGTGGGGGGGGGGGGGGGGTGCGGAGGGGGAGGGGACGTCGTTACAATATGGCCGTGCGATTTTCTAATGCTGCTAATTTATCATTGGAATGACGGGATGGCTGACATTTATTTCATATCTGGAGTCCAAGAATCCATTAGACGCAGTCCGGCGTTCTTCACAATTGCTGACAATGTACAGATGGTAGGCCGTTAGAAGCTGCACACATGCTTTTCATTCATACCTGGACTGGATGCGACTCATCCTCTACAATTTATGGCCAGGCTTAGACTAGCTTGATGAACAAGATGTCACATAAAGACGTACAACGCATTTCTTGCTTTATGGCTGATTTCATTGCCAACCAACAAGAAATTGGGGAGGGTGGTATCAAGTTGTACGGGATAATGTTTTAGGGAAAACTAGATGACACTTGGAATGGCCTACGATTTGCTGAATTTATGGAAATGGTATCGACTAGCAAAGAGCCACCGTATCCACAGAAATTACCACCTACGGAGCGTGCAGCATACTTTCATAGCTTGGGGATTCATCTCCAGGTTAGCATTTGGAAAACCTTCAACAACAGAGCACTTGATCCTCGTGATTGGGGTAGGAATTGCATGGAAATCATCTCGTGCCAATTATGACAGACATCGAACCGGCCCCGAAATGTTGCTTAAAAATTTGCGCTGCTAGTGTAAACTTATTAGCAAAATTCCATGCGGTGGAAATTCGCGCACTTGTAGAAAGAATGGGCTGAAATGTGTTATAGCATGTGCGGATTGTCTAGGGAATGTGTGCAGCAATTCAGAAGAGGTTGCTATTGACTCTGAGGTAGACGATACAAAGGGTCGGTGCCTTCGCTTTGTTGTGCATGATGATATAATGAGTCAAAAACAACCGTCTCAGTTTCAGTTCCCAAGACCTGTATGAAAGATACATTTGAGATGAGTTATACATGTAAGAGGGAATTTGATTCGTCTGCGTTATAGTTACCGTAGATGGTAACTTTAAATCTGACAGGCTGCTGTGATTGTATCGCGAACGCCTGCATATTTGGTACTTAAACCTTGGTTTGTATTGCTGGTTGTCTGGATACTTTGGTTGTTGCATTTTATCTCAAGATCTGTGGCAATATAAGCACGGGAATTAATATTTTTCACGGCGAATTTCTGGACTCCGCTCCGACATTCGACCATTTAGGCGGCCATTGTGGCAACCATCTAGGACAGATGGCATTGCTAAGTTGCAATTTTATCGAAATCTATCACCACTGTTCAGTTTTATGCACATTGTTGAGGTACAAATCGCAGATACAAACTAATGTTACTAATGTTACTCCAACATTTGTCTAAATTTTTAAGAACTCGCAGCCATCCTAGACGCTATCTGGGATAAAAAAAAGTCCCCAAGGCGGAATTTAGCTGATTTGCGATATGCTGAAGAGCAGACATTCCTGCGTCGATTGACAACAACAAACGCTTTTTACAAATTTCTTCCGGGTTCAACCCAATATCAACCAGACTATACGTTGAAGGAGTAGACAGGAAGACAGCCAATATGGATATGCCTTCTCCTTACAATGTACACAACTTTTATTTCTATTATATCTGCTGTGACGTTACTTTATATTCAATATGTAGATGTACCATATTCGTTGTATTTAATTGTGTATATTACAAAATAAGACATTCATTCATTCAAAACTTCAGACCCTGACGTCAGTTACTACTACCGCCAGCCTATATCAGAAATACTACTCCAGTTCTCTTCTGCATCCACTTCCGGTAGTCTCCCTTTTTAAGGTCACCACTCGAGTCTATCATCACTGATTTTTATAACGGCGCTACCGGCCTCTGCTGCAACTAATGGTCTTAGTATCCAGGTTTGATTCACTATCAGCTTTGTGATTGGCTTAGATTGCAGGTTTGATTCACTATCAGCCTTGCGATTGGCTTGCATTGCAGCTAGAAACTAGATGGGCAGGTTCTAAAGTTCTAATGACTAGAATGGAGTTTTTCTAGTGTTCAAAATTAGATTTCATTCGAAATCGTCCCGAGTTGAAGTAATTCGAAAATTTTCGAATTGTTGCAATCTTCTAAAAATTACACTAAGTATTCACTTTAACTCTTCTTCTTTCATTGGATCCACTGTGAAGGAAGAGTTGGAGGATGTGTGACCGGGGAACTTGTCACAAAAATATTTTGTACCGGGGATTTCAGGTTAACTCTTTATCCAACGTAACGGCCGAAATCGACCTGCGCTACTCACAAAAATCACTAATTAATTTTCATTATTTTTTTTCATTTTTTGTCTCAAAAACATAGGTTATGACCCCTCTTTGGTACAAGCTAGTCAAGCAAAAAAAAATGGAAAAAATTAGTTATTCAAGAATTCTGTTTGCAATTGTCGTCTGCTTTTCATATTAGGTAAAGGGTTAAGATCGTTAAGATTCGAAAACCGAAATAAATTAAACAACAATTCGCTGGACGAGTGCCATTTTACCAAACCCTTTTGGTCTCTTCCTTACAATCTGATATCCAGACTTATTTTTACAAACAGTTAACACATTTATATACATACAATATCGTTACAACAACACGGGGTAAGAAAGTACTAATTAGCCGTTGTTATGATACTAGATTGTTGCAACTCGTTTTAACTAAATGTGTAAATTCTCAAATTGTTCAATAAGAAATTATTTCAATCTCTATTATCGGTTTACGATTTAGATGACGCCGATTTTCTTCCGACGATAGATGTTTCTCTACCGAAATTCCCTTCTGAAATATTCCTCATGTTCGATGGACTTGGCGAGATAGCATTGAGTGGAGACTGGCTATATTTACGATTGTAAGAATAGACACTGGCTATACTTACTGTTGTAACAGTGAAGATCGGCTATATTTACGGTTGTAAGAGTGGAGACTGTGTACATTTACGGTTGTAACAGTGGAGACTGGCTATATTTACGGTTGTAAAATGGAGACTGGCTAAATTTACGGTTGTAACAATAGAGACTGTAACAATAGAGTCTAGCATTGAGTGGAGACTGGCTATATTTACGATTGTAAGAATAGACACTGGCTATACTTACTGTTATAACAGTGAAGATCGGCTATATTTACAGTTGTAAGAGTGGAGACTGGCTATATTTACGGTTGTAAGAATGGAGACTGGCTATATTTACGGATGTAAGAATGAAGACTGGCTATATTTATCGTTGTAAGAAGGTGCAGTAATTACAACTTGGGATGCCATGAAATTCGATTTGAGGTTCGATTCGATTCGGAATTCTCTGCATGATTTGATTCGGAATTAGATTCGACTCGCTCGAAATTTTAGATGCTCAGACAAAACATATTACGACGTAGATAGTCATTGGAGAATGATGCTCGCGGCATTCTTTGACTCATTCGAAGAAACAATGCACGTTACACTTCCCGCTATCTAATCAGCTTTTTTGCTGCGGAACCCCTTTTACTTACATTGCTCTGGCGAACTTGAATTCATTTAGAGCAATTGCCGCCCATCTTTCTTGGCATTTCGACTTCTTACTTAAAGATGCATTCTAATCCTGGTAGCTCAAATGCCAAAAACAGGAACTAACGCTATTTCTGTTGATTGTTATAACAGCCCTATTCGTGATGTAATTGTAGTGGTGAATGCTTTAGTGACAGAATTCTTTGTTATTCGCAACCGACGTGAGAGGGCACATCGTAGTGTCTGGGTTTGTGAGATGAGGCTTCATGAAATGAATGTCATCTCCTTGTAATTTTCATACAGGAAGAGGGGAACTGTTATGTTTCAGTTTTGGGATATAACCACGTTTGTAGCTAGGCACTCCAAACAAGAACGGGAGCAAGTTTAGTAACAACACGGACAGTAATTACCTGTGTGACACACAGTCGCCTGAGTGCTAGACATAGGACATTCTAGCATTCAGACGACGAGTAATGCCGTTCATAATCGTAATATATGTCATTTGGTATCGTTTTCACCGATCACGCCTTAGCCACTCATGGAGTGGTCTGAATCGATAGCGTTCCTAAGCCGGACACTTGTCTGATATATCATTATTTAGTACACAGTGAACAACCACAAATAATATAATAACCAAAAGCTACCAGACCGTTCTTGAACGATTTCTTTTACCAGTTCCTTATAAGTTACAACTCGAGGTCGATTGATTGAGATTGTAGTACAGAGCCTCTACAATGAGAGGAGACAACTATTTCGATGTCTCCCTGTCTTTTTGTTTCATCACTCGGTAATAGCCCTCGCTGCTCCATAGCACAAGTCCGTGACTAAGGCTGACAATAATATCTTGTTACGCCCTGCAGCGGTCGTTCATACGGCGTCCGTGAGAAGCAGATCAAATTTAAACAACAAAATAGAGATAAAAAGTGACTTGTTTTATTGAACACACATACAAAATATGTACAGATGGGGAAAAGGAAAATAACATGTCAATATGTACAAAATAGAAAATTTTGTTTGTTGATAAAAGTGTTGTTGGCTTCAACCGTTGGTGTGTATTTAACTAATCTGAAGATGAAGTCGGTTTTATATACACGTACATGTATCTGTAAATGTATGTGGTATAAATACAAAGCAATTTTAACAACGGCTAACAGTAAAATACTTGAAGTGAAAAATTGAAAACGTAATTGAATTCTTACTTGAAATAATGGAATTTCTGACTTCGAAAATGTTAAAGGTTCATTTCAATCCGAAAGAAGTCATAACCATAAAATACAATTCTACAACATACAGTTGTAAAAGTTCTATAGAACCACATTTATGTTTGAATGGGTTAACGATTACAGAACGAGAGCGAGTGGCGCAGGGATACCACGAGAGCCGTTAGGCTCGAGTGGTATCCCACCGCCACTCGGTCGAGTCCAGTAATCGTGTTAACCCATTCAAATATAAGTGTGGTTCTATATTTATTACACACCCAATCCTGAACAAGAAGTCAGTGTAATTAATCGCTAATTTAATTAAATAGTCGATGATTTGAACCATTCATATGATTATACTGGGAAACGGGCAATTTTGTCAGAGAACCAGTCTTGAGTCTTTGACCTTGACACCTGTAGATTCGATGTTGATTCATTTTGTTCCCGAAACGTTAACCGAACAACCAAAATCCAAAAGCTTATTTCACTTCAGTTATCGGAAAGTATAAGCTCTGAAATTTGTTTTGAAAAGTGTGTGTGTACAGGCATCATTATATCTGGAGGATGGAAAATATTCAAAGTTTTTAATTTAAATACGATGCGAATTGGTCGCTCTATTTAAATTTCGTACTTTTTGAACTGAAACTGAAATTACCTTGGATTGGCTGTGCTGTGTGTGCATTAGGCTACTGTTTGTTGACATCGATCATTTCTGTTCTGTACTGTAAAAAAGTACACACTGGGCAACAAAAGATGTTTGTGTGCAGTAATTAACCTTCCAGGGCATTCATTCGATCATTTAGTTTCACTAGGACTGTTTGTGATTTCAATTTTTACAATTCCTGGGTGAATTCGTGGTAGGTTTTATTCCCCTATAATGTAAAGTTTCTGATTTGAAATTTAGCCTTCATTTTATTTGGACTGCACTAACAATATAGATTTTAGGTAGGCTACATTTACTACATACACAACAACAAACAAATTTCAGGATAACTGCAAGAAATGTCAGATATTTTGTTCCCTCCGCCAACTTTACACAATTCCCCCCCCCCCCCCACCCTCCCCACATTACTTGCCAAACAAAGTTTTCTCAAAAGCTCTCGAAATGAGAACCATCGAAGCCTTTGTCAGGTGCTGAAACCGAATAAGAAATAAAGAGGAAGAGGGGTTGTTCTCACCAGTTAGCTCCAACTTATATATATTGATAATATATATAAAAATTGATGTATATTTTCATTATTTGGTGCGTCTATACTTGACCAAGGCACCAACTTGTTACATGAATTGCTCTATCAATATTTTTTTTCTTGGTTTCGGGTTCAAAACAAAAATAATTTTTTAGATATCTGGTCCTATATCATCTCAATTTTAAATTTGGAATTACTTTGAATTTGCATTTAGTAAGTCCTCTAGTGTTCCAAATCATCGTACCCATACTATTAATAATTTTTCAAAATTGTCCCACCCCTTGTGAACCTTATTTGGGCCAGTATGTCTTCTCACTGCCAGCCAGAAGAAATTAATGTTTTTAGAAGTTATGCCTCTTAATTGGTTCAATGGATTTATCCAACTGAAGTTTTCTGAACATCCTTGGCTAATATATTCAGTGTATGGCTGATTTCATGGGTGGACATTCATAAATATCACACCTTGGAAGTTGTAATACAATGTTATACACCATACTATTATTCAGCAGCCTATCATTATTTTGAACACAAGAGTAGTTTTAAAGAGTACTGATATAATATGGAAAATGAGAGGATTTTGGGGGGCATTTTGTTGGGGATGGCGCTGGCCAATTAAACTGCGCCTACCTTGGATTTGCCATGTAGCCCTGAAAATTGTTTGCCTGTTGCCCTGAAATTTGCCAAATTTAAAAAAAAGAATACACATCCCTCTGTACAATTTGTAATGGAAATACCATACCCTTGCCATGAAAACTGCTAAGTTAGCTGGCCGTAGGGGGAGGGGGTGAAACTGCAGGCTACCTACAATGTCCCCCATCTCATACACCTATGTAGCCACTACGTGTAGATGGCATTCGATTTAGGTTTTATGCTGGGAGTTTAATCAAAATAATAATATTCAGAATTATATCCTTGTACCAAACAGAAATATCCGGAAAAAAAACATTTTAGTCATTTAAAAATACCCTTCAGTCTATGTTTGGAAAATATTGCAATACTGTCTCTGTTTTAAACATCCTAATAATTGTTTTTCATTGGAGACATCTCATAAAATTGACACTGTGATGCATCAGGCCACTTGTGTAGATCGCTCCTCTCCTCTTCATGGTCTCACTCTCACCTCTCTCAAGACATTCAGCAATGGGTGGGTGATAATTTATCTTTCATTTGCCCAGTACAGACTACAGAAAGTTATTTCATCATTACAACACTGGCACCAATAACCCCCGACCCCCACAAAAAAAATTGGTTCTACAAATATAAACTGCTGAGTAGAATATTGATAGATTTTTCTTAAAAAGGTCTTATCATTCCTCCACATTATTTTCTTTCTTCAACTAATGGCGGGGGGGGGGGGGGGGGGGCACCTAGTAAGTATGAAATCGGTGATACTGATACTTATAGTTAATCAGTAACCACTAGCTGCCAGTCGGCTGTAAGCACTATCGCCAGTGTCGACGTATGTCTTTCCGCTTAGCGAAACCAGTTTTCACGTTTGATTTAATCCTGTTTCCAGATAACATATGCTGCAACATTGCCGAAGTGTGAATCGAATAGAATTACACAGTAGGCCAAGTACCAGACCTGTCGGTAGCAGGCATCGCTGGGGATAACACTGTTACGCAATTCTAATTTCCACTGGAACAAAACCAGTGTCAGGAGCCATTATCGAAACCAACTGAGAATTTTTTGCTCGAAAATAATTACAAAGGTGGAGTTTTACTGTTATTTTCCTGGCAGAGATCATGCATCTGTGATGACTATTAATACTAGTTTTTAGCATTGCTGTGCATCAAACATGTTGTGATGAGAAACGGTAATTCTGACAGATAAATATGGCTGAAGGTTCTCATTGGTTATTTTCCACTGAACTATGCAAACTGAAAGAACCAGTCTAACAAGAGAACTGGAGCACGCGAAGGGTACTTTTTATCGACTCGCACTAGAACTTTCTGGTTAAAATTATCGCATGTTCCTAAAATCCACGTAATCGTGAGAAATATGGTTACGAGTGCAATAAAACAGTGTAATGTTCGACAGATCTCGCGCCGCGTTGGGTCGTTAATGAGTTAACATCTCAATAATAGTCTAACACATCACGAGATTGAGCTCCATCTGGTTAATAGTTCCCAGCATCCCTCTTCCCTCGAACTTCGACGTTGTTGTGTAAACAAGTTTCATTTCGGGGTGTATTTGTCATGTAACGGAGGGATTATACGCAGAGATTATGATAGGACTCCTGAACTACGTGTTCCAATTGTTATAAGACCACTTGTAACTTGCCTCAATTTAGCTTTGGCCAGACAGGTGATAACCACGTGACCAACTGGTTCTGTTTTACAACAAAACAGACGGTAGTTGTAATTCAGCTTTCGGAACGTCGTGGTTGACCCACTGGGGCAGCCATGCATTCAGTCAGCTGAACTAACGATTGCTGTTCATATTTAAATTTATTTAAAATAAAGCCGTGTCGTCTGATTTCCACTGTACAATGCCATTTCACCCCAATTTTACTGGTAACAGCGGTAGTAACAGAAATTACATAGACAGAACGGCATTCGTGTTCGAACTGTCATTTTTTACCGCACGAGATCGATTTGGGCGGAGGGATAATATTGAACGAGAAGCCGAAGGTTTCGAGTTCATTATGCCTCCTCCAAAATCGATCGGGTGCGGTAAATATGACAGTATGAGCTCGTCTGCTGTTCTGTATTTATTGCATGCCAACAATTTACTAAAACATTATTAATCAGTTTTGGAGGAGGGTTAATACTGAACTCGAAGCCTTCGGCCTCTTGTTCAATATTATCCCTCCGCCGGAATCGATCTCATGCGCTAAAAAATGAGAGTTCCAACGCGTATGCTGTTCTGTATTTATTGCAGGCCCACGGTTTACTAACAAAAATATTAAAAACACATATTATTGCCACAAATAACCAAAAAGTAAGAAAAATAAACAGTGAAATAGTCCCCGCACGTGATCCGTATTGTTCAAGGACAAAACAGAAACAATTATTCTTCGCTTCGGTTTTGCTGAAAAAACGCGTATTTTATGAAAATAAAAACATAGGAGTGCAATAAATGATTTTGTTGGGCATTGCGCTTTATTAACGGCTCGTCAGTCTGTCAAATATATCATAAGCTGCTGGTCCGTTAATAATTTCAACTGGGACATTAATAAATCGCAATCCTCCCCCCAAACAAGACCCCCCCCTCCCCCCCCCCCCCCCAAAAAAAAAAACAAAACAAAACAACATATTGTCATATTCACCTTGCGCTGATGTTGATATTTCCGCTGTGTAATTGCGCATTAACCTTTTCCCGGTACATGCTAGAAAAACAGTCGTTAAAGTTTTCCTCATTCCTTGTCTGATCAAACATCAGCGGCCTTAGTACCACAGGAGATCAACCGTAATTGATCGTTGATCGTTGAGGCGAAGCATTTTTATTTTTAGAAACAAAATTTTCAGAAGCATTTATTTCAATCTACTATTTTAGCTGCATATTTGTAAAATAGATCGTGGATTCTGCATGAAAACATAAGTGTGCTGTAAGCTTACATATTTAAAATTCGTGACTACTGGCACATTTCGAGTGAAAAAAACTATCTTAATCATCTCGAAAAATCGTTTTACCGCATACCGCGGAAATTCCCTCTTAAAATGTCATTAAAGCACAGTTTCGACATCGAACAGAAATATTAGTCTGGCGATAGGCCATCATGTCCCCGACAGAAATGCACATAGCCCATATTCAAGTTAAAAATATATTCGAGAAACGAAATGATTTTTTGAGGAAACCAACCAAGTTTTCGCTGTACGCCCAGTTATGTACGACCCTTATCGGTAGTCACCGTGCCGTACAAAATTTAGTTAGGGTGTACAGTACGTGGAGAGTGGATTGTAACGAAATCACCCAGGGAGTGGAGTTATCACCCAAAGTATCACTTTCAAATTCTGTACATTTGGATAAAGAACACAAGCAATGTTTCAACCAATGGACCTCCGGTTTATACCCGGAGGTCCATTGGTTAAAACATTGCTTGTACTTGTTATGCTTTGCAATAAATTTGCAATTATTGCTTGGGTGGAATCTCCACTCTGCGGGTGATTTAGTGATAATACACTCTCCACGTAATGTATGATCGTCAGGGAGCTCCTGTTTCAACTAATGGAAATGGAAATGGATTGCGAAGAATTCAAATCTCGTTTCACCAAAGGCATGTAAGGTGTAGAACTGTGTCGATAGAGCCCACATTGTACTACACAAAACTTAAAGTCTACCAATGTATGCATACTAAGCCTACACTGTTTTCGCGAGTAAACGCATGACATCGTTACATAATCTACAAATGATCAATAATAGTCTACTAAAGACACTGCAAACTTATCATTATCAACCTGTATACTAAAAATGTACCAAAATTGTATGAAATTAAATACAACTCGACGAAGAAGATTGAAAATAATAAAAACATGTATTGTTTTCTTGTCATACATGTATCCAGACTAATTGAGATGAGCTCGGTCCATCATCGATTGGCTAAATATCAATAATAATATCACCAAATATCTTAGAGATTATGCAACACCATTTACTGATTATTCATTTACTAAGGTTTAACGACACTTTAACAGCCAATGTCATATCGTGTCGGTGACAGTTTCAATGGTGGAGGAAGCCGGCCGGAGTGCCAGGAGAGAACCACCGAGCATCGACG
Source organism: Pictodentalium vernedei (assembly GCA_031216915.1). Classification (NCBI taxonomy): domain Eukaryota; kingdom Metazoa; phylum Mollusca; class Scaphopoda; order Dentaliida; family Dentaliidae; genus Pictodentalium; species Pictodentalium vernedei. The sequence continues at coordinate 37,777,383 of CM062289.1, read as the reverse complement.
AGCAGCTGCCAACTCCCCAACATCGTAACACCGCGCTGCAGTGCAGACAGGGTTAGACAGGTTGAAGACATGCGCACCATCGACGTGCAGTTTGCCTTAGTACACGGCGTCATCGTGTCCCCATGTGGACAATCGGGGTTAAGTGCCTTGCCAAAGGACACAGCGCGGGAGTCCGAATCGATCAGACGTCACTGATCCAGGGACTAACCGGGCTCGACGTTGCTTAACTTGTCATCTGACGAGAACCGCGCCCCTGCTGCGCCATTGACAGTTGTTTATTACTTGTTTGCAGTCAAACGAAATACAATACGATTACACAGAACTTTAAGAGCTACACATGTATGCATACTAAGCCTACACTGTTTTCGCGCGTAAACGCAGGACATCGTTGCATAATCTACAAATGTACCAAAATTGTATGAAATTAAATACCCCTCGACAAAGAAGATTAAAACTTATAAAAACATGTATTTTGTTCTTGTCACATATGTATTCAGATTAATTGTGATGAGCTCGGTCCATGATCGATTGGCAAAATATAAATAATAATATCACCAAATATCTTAGAGATTATGCTACGCCATTAACAGTTCGCCCCTTGAGTTCCAATGTGTTCTATGTGCCTAGTGGCACATAGAACACGTGGGAACTCAGGGGACGAGTTGATTATTACATGATTGCCATTCAAACGAAATACTATACGGTTACAACTCCTAACCCATGATGCTTTGTCTATCCTTCCAGATCATTATGGAAACACAGCAGGTGACGATAAACGTCAGGTGGTACACATGCAGTGAAGTTAACTGTGCGTACACTTCCCGATATACTTCAAACCTGAATATACATGTCCTTACTTGACACAACACAGATGCTAAAAGGGGAAACAATTCTCATCAAAACGCTTTTAACGTTTCAAATTGTATTCAAATAACTTGACAATTTGCCAGCCCGATCGAAAATATGTCTGACTAGCTGATATGCCCGTACTTGCCCGGGCAGCTTTCATCAAAAGTGTTTCTTGACCAGGTTAAATTGTAATTGTTTCCAGTGGATTTTTACTAATATGTGTCAATTTCAGCTTGATACGTTCAGTAGTTTTCGAGGGGACGTCCTTCGGGTGATGAAGATCAGTTGAGGTCAAGGTCACATCGCGAAGGCTCACTGATCTAATAAAAAGTATTTCGCGGGGAGAGGTCTATATGTTTCAGTCTGATCGGTCAAGCTGTTCCTGAGATATCAGTTTAAAGTTATTTTGAGGTCAAGGCCATCTCGCCAACTGACCAGACCAAAAGATTGACTGTATCAAATTTACTTTCGTTACAGAATGTCATCCCGATAGGCCCCGATAATTTTCATAATACTATTTTAAGATCATTTCTTAATGCATTTCGAAGGTCACTTGAAGATCAGGGCCATCTCGCACGAGCGAACCGTACCTCCCGATCAGAATATTTTTAGCGTCAAGATGCCCTAGACACCAAATTTCAGACCGATCGCTCGAGAGTTTTCGAATACCCGCGTATTGTTCGTATTGTGTTGTATGATTGGCGCCTAGTGCAAATGTTAACTATGGTAGGGGAAATACTGGTACGGAAAAATGCTGATACTGAAAAATATGTAACCAAATTGACAATTTTTTTTCAAGAGAACCTGAATGAACAAAACAAAAATACACGTACCAACGTATGCAAAACAATATGGAATGTGTACTCAAAACAAAATTAGAAAGTATAACGTCGTTGAATCCCCGATAACCAAGACGAAGCCAGTCATAACGGTAATTACCATCGCTAAACTGAAACAAAATAGATACGATGATTTCTAAGAAAAATAAAACTGTCGCAAAAATATTTCACAAGTCAATGACACTTCCTAGGCCGCAATACCCCTACACGTGAAATTTCATTACCTTTTTCATTTTTTGTCTCAAAAACATAGGTTATGACCCCTCGTTGGAACGAGCTCGTCGGGCTCGTTCCAAAGAGGGTCATAACCTATGTTTTTGAGATAAAAAATGAAAAAAATTAGTTATTCGAGAATTTGTGTTGCATGTTAAGTCTGCTTTTCATGTTAGGTAAAGGTTTAAATGGACTTGTCAATACAATATTCCCCTTATCGAACAAGTGTTCCTAAAAACGTCGTCCTAAGAAGACTGTTTCTTGTAAATGGACGGATGCACATGATACTTTTTGATAGGATCAGTATTAACTTAATATCTTTCAGCTACCTGAACATAGTAACGTCCACTTCGTTGCAATTTTCATAATTATACTGATATTGAAAATTACGCTTTATTCTTGCGATTTCTGAAATTTTGAGCAACTTATGTTCACCCTCCTGTCAAAACCTGAATTGGTTACATTCAAATTTTGATATTTTGTTCTCGGTGTGACAGTATTAAGAACCTCCGGAGATTACAATGCAACTTCATTTCAATATAAAACACAATTAAATATATAAACTTACAGAGAAAATAAAACATCTGGCAAACTCACCAGTAAAGAAATTTAAAACGTGATGAATTAACAAATATATACAGGGCATCTGTAAGGCCATCTACCCTGTGTCCCAACTCCACGCCTAATATTTACAGCTGATAAGATTTCTCATGAACGACACAAAACAGACAATTCCCACACGAGCGCATTACGGTGGGCCCAAAATAATATCATGATGTTCTCCGCATTTTTATATTTTTGAAATTGTATCACGAGTACTTCCGCCTTCAAATATTGTCATTAAAACACCTCTAAAAGATTTATATTCATCTTTCCCGCCCGCCCATCCTCTACCGCCTTCTCAAATCGAGAATTACACCTAATAAGTTTGTTCTTGCAGAGTAATGACACATAGAAAAGGAAAACCAACACACATAAAGATATAAATTAGTCAGTGAGTAGAAACATTTTTTTTTAAAATGTAAAACACCAATTTTCACTTTCTCAAGAACACTTCAAATGAAGATCCTGGACATTCGGTGATGGTTTTGGACGGATCCGCTGCATAAAGAATGCATTCCTTGTTGTCGCTCCCAAAAGCTGTACAACACGGCTCATTAGAGCATGCCACAGCACAATCATCTGCTCTGCTACACAAAAATGTCGTCATTGGAGATTGCTTTGAAAGGCAACGTGACGAGACACCAGTAAAGGTGTTCGCAGTCAAGCCTTCATTTCCTGAAAAAAACAAAATCCAGTTTAAATCATTATCCTCTGTGTTTTGTCTCTTTACTGGGCTGAAAATTGCAGAGTAAAATGTGAATCAGGTAATCGAAGAGTACCTGGAACCCTTTACCTAACGTAGCGGCCAAACGCGGTCAGGAAATTGAACAGAATAAGCCCACAACAGCTTAAAATATCTTACAAATGTCTCGATAAAACCATACCAATATGGAGATTATTAAAACAAGCTCGTCGAGCCGATTATAATGATATTCATAGTTGTATGGTTTTATTAAAAAATTACGAGAATTTGTTTGAAAATGTGAAATTTAATTTATTTTTTTAAAAAGATGTGTTTGGTAAAGGGTTAAGTGTCAATTTTCCAACCTAATAATTATGAGTTCTGCGTGTAATATATTAATTAATAGATAAAAAAATGTTCTCTTCCATTTCCCGATCCACATTTTATTATTTCATTTTCAAGCTAATAATTGGATATTTTGTGAGTGAAAGAAAGAATATATTTCTACTGTAAATTCATTTATGAGAGAGTATATCTGTAGTGTGGGTTAGTTTAGTTTAAACATATTTTATTTGCCACTATATACAGCAAAAAGGATCGGAGAACAAGTTATCACAACTTACAAAAACTCCTCTCCTTAAACAAGAATAATTAAACATTTGCGGCACAATTATATACAATATAGAAGTACTAAGAATTAGTGTAGTCATCAGCTAAAGGGTTGAAGATTGGAGATTTAGAGAGATAATGATTTAACCGTTTTGAGCTCCGGTGGTATCTTCCACATCAGTTCAGTAGAATTAGCTAGAAGGGTCTATTTTCAATATTTTAGAGCTGACCAATCAGTATTTCCAACGAGGAGCCTTGGGGCCACACGTTGGAAACAGTGGTTGGTCTGTACTACTTATTTATTTAACATTATTTTGTCACGGAAAACGGGGTGTTCCACTGGCTCTGTCCGAAAAAGGGCCACCGGGTGTGGGTTCATTAATGAAAGAATGTACTTTTAATGTAGATTAGTTGTGAAGTCGTTAAAGGTATATTACATCTGTGGAGTAGATACATTGATTTTGTTAAGAAAACATATCACGTGGGAATTCATTATGGAAAGAGTATATCTTGTGATCTCCAAGCGTTGCATGTTGACACGGGTACCAAAATCATATATTACGCGAATTGTATGGAATTTCCAAAATAACCGTCTTTAACTGTGTGAGAGCACTTGCTTTAATTTTTGAGATGGATGTACATTACACATCAAATAGATCTCTCTGACCCAGGGCTCGGATATCGAGATTAACACTGTAAAAGCAAAAACTATTCGCCCCAATCATTTTTAATTATTAGTTTGGTTTTCACATCGACTGGTTCTTCTCGAGATGCATTTGGTATACTGCAGGCTGCTGAACTGAAGCAGTAACCACACGTACAAGGCATGAACGCATCTTCTTCAAAACACGTCTAAACGTGTGACTATACATTAGTTCTTACATATACACTTACATTTTCATGGTTTGTTATTGATGCTCAGTATTATCTTTGACAATAGGAACAAACTTTGTCGTAAGCAGATATTGGTCGAAGTGAGAGAAGAGTTAGTTCAGCAGTCCGAACGTCGAGGCTTAACCATTGGGGAAGCCGATACGTTTGGATAACTGAACTAGGAGTAAGGGGAAGAGGAAACTTCGGACCTTGTGAAAAGAACGAGAAACAATAACATTGTCAGAAAACTGTAATTAATTTGAGAACATTTTATAATTATACGTTCTCATTTAATAAATAAAGAGGTTATTACTTTGTTAGTTTCATCGGCCAAGATATCAGCCTTTGGTCTCAGGCTCATACGAAGTTACCTAGGGCTGATATCTCGACCGATATGAAACTAACCAAGTAGTTACCTCTAAATATCAGTCCGTTCTCCATAATGGAGCCTGACGAGATATTTGAGTCCTTTATGAAGATATAGTGAAAATACTAAGAATATGTTGAATAAGAAGACAAAACAGGGCCAACTTTTACTGAATAAAATCACATCACCAGAAATGGTGTTACTTTGTTTATTTAACATTCTCGAAATGTGATGCCGGGGTCTAATTGAGACAAACTAAAGGAATTACTCTCTGCAAGTTCATTTTTAAAACAATGTACAGAAAGTATTTTCCGCTTTCAAACCAAAATCCACCCCTGGCTCAACAATCGCTCTAGTAACAGTCATTCAGATTTTAAACCAACAGAAGGAGGAAAAACTATTCACAATGTTTCATACCAGCCATTGGGATTTATTTGGAACTCAAATGTAGCCATAAATGTGAATAAGATGAATAAGAAAAAAATAGCATGATCTGAGAGAACGCAATTTCGACACGTTAACCCCCCCCCCCCCCCCCCCCCCCACCTTCTCCACGTTGTATTTGCATTGTAATTAGCCCCACCTCCAGCTCCATCTGTAGGTTCATTAATGAAAACGTACATCTTTGGGGTGGGTTAATGAAAGAATACGTCTTTTGTGTTGATTAATTATGTTATATTCTAATTCGCATCGCACAAACGAATATAAATTATTTATAAAATAAACTCAACACATTCTAGCAGTAAGCGTGCCTAGCCAAGTGCGACAGTCTTTATTAACGAAGAATAGTTATATTGCAACGTTGCAAGTATATACAACCAAACGCATTACACTCTGAAATTGGTGTGAGACCTGCAGGATGAGCGGGTAGGATTGAAAAATAGAACGGAGAACACTGTTGCACAGCGGAACGGCAAGCTTCGAATGATCGAAAACAATCTGCACTTCATGACCACAACAGCCATGAACTGCACGGACTGCGAACATATCACCCAGACAATAGCGACATGAAAAACTCATTTCTACATCAGTGGTCAACGCCCACTGGTGCAAACACAACGGCAGTGTATACAAGTAACCCTACATCACACGACGCATGTGATCCGTAACTTTTATAAATATATAAAGAATACATCATGCTTGTGTATTAGTTAGTAGAAAAGTAATCTCTAGTCTTGATTCATTAATCATATAGTATATCGTTAGAGTAGACTAGCTTATGAAAGCGCTCATGTCCTGTGTGGATTGATTGATAAAATACTACACATCTAATGTGGGTTAATTAAGAATGGAGAAATTGTTCGTGAGAAATATTGAAGGAAAAAATAAATTTTATTATCATATGACTCGTCCATTTTGTTCACTTTAAAACATTTGATATTTTGCTTTCATATTAATCAGTGATAAATAAAGCCTTCCGTCGATTTCATTGGTCAATTTCAAAACTAGACAATTTGATTGGCTGAACAAAATACAACTGGGCCATATTTTCCTAATTTGCCATTAGTGAAGAAGTATCACATTTGCAGAGGGGATTAATGGATGAACGAATATTTTCTAACGTAGAATAGTTAATGAAAGAGAATATCTCCTAGGCAGAATTGCTGATAACAGAGTACATACCTATCGTGGATTAATTGATAGAAGACAACATCTCTAGTGAAGATTAATTTCATAAATGATACATCTCTAATGTAGTTAATAGAGGATATGGAATGAGTGTTTTTCTCATATAATATTTATGAAACGAGTCTAAGAATTTTCCGTTTTGGCTAGCCTCTGGCGAGCCCAAACGTAAAATTCGGACGAGTTTCATAAATATTATATGAGAAAAACACTCATTTCATATTCTATTTATCATATGACATACACACGCACAAATTAGCCACTTAGTATGACTTTTTAACCCATCACCTAACTTGAGTTGCAGACGACACTTGAAAAAAAACATCCTCGTATAACTAAACATTTTTATTTTTTGCTTTCAAAACATAGGGAATGACCCCTCATTGGAACGAGCTCGTCGAACTCGTTCCAATGAGGGGTCACAACCTATGTTTTGGAAGCAAAAAGTGAAAATGTAAAAAAAAAATGAATGGCGTTTTTTCTTGTAGGTAAAAGATTAATACAATATAACCCACCCTAAATAGGACAGATAACGTAAATTCTCCCTACTGAAATTATGCAAATGTGACCCAATTGTATTTTGTTTAACCAATCAAATTGTCCAGTTTTGAAATTGACCAATGAAAGCTCCCAACTCTAATTATGCAAATTATAAAAATGTAGCCCAGTTGTATTTTGTTCAGCCAATGAAATTGTCCAGTTTTGAAATTGACCAATGAAATTGACGGAAGGCTTTATTTATCACTGTTTAATATGAAAACAAAATATCAAATGTTTTAAAGTGAACAAAACGGACGAGTCATATGATAAAATGAAATACTGTATATTTAGTTTGGATTCACTAATAAAAGATGACATCATCAGTGTAAATTAGGTATTTGAAGAGCGCATTTTTCCGGCGTCGAACTGTTGAAGAAAGAAAACATCTGCAGAGTGGATTAATGAATGAAAGGGTATGTCCCTAATTAAGGAATAGAGCATGGCTTGGAACTGACCATGCCTATTTTCTGCCTAATGAGATGATTCAGTTGGCGCGAGTCGGAGGGAACTACACCATCTCACTTGGCACTCTATGGGCGTACTCAAAGATAAGACAAGCACGAATCCATATATTATATCGAACACCCCTCAAGGCAAACAAATCTGGCTGATTAATTAATTAACCATTTACCTAACATGAAAAGCAGACGACACTGCAAACAAAATTTTTTAATAACTATTTTTTTTCATTGTTTGTCTCTAAAACATAGGGTATGACCCTTTGTGGAACGAGCTCGACGAGAGGGGTCATAACCTATGTTTTTGAGACAAAAAATGAAAAAAATAATGAAAATTATTGGCGATTTTTGTGAATAGTGCTGGCCGGTTTTGGATGTTACGTTGGGTAAAGGGTTAAAGTGAAGTTAGTCAAAAACCAAGTATGTCTCACGGATCGCCAACCGGAGAGTCTTCAGGGCGCAGCTTCTTAAAGTCTTTTCTATCGACAGTTTCCACTGATTCACTCGATTTTTTCAAAAGGTTGACTAAAACAATATTGGATTTTAAATACAAGCCTCATTTATGCTTCACCACTTGTTTTTGTGCGTTTAGACGCCTTAAATCCAAGTTGGTTTGTGCTAAAATAGAACGTAATAGTGCTCGCACGGGGAGGAATCTGTGACGTAATCCTCTCACCCAGAGGGTATAGTGCCCGGCTAGCGATCGCAAATGACACTACACGAAATAGGGTTTTAGTAGTTCCTCAGAGGAACGGAAAGCCACGTTGGGTATAATATTGTGGAATAAATAACGAAAGTGTACATCTCTGGTGTGGAGTAATGCATGAAAGGGTACATCTCCAGTATGGAGTATTAATGAAAGATTACGCCTTTAGAACAGTTTAGCTCTGAAATAATACATCTTTAAGGGGAATTCGTGTTTGAAAGAGTACACAGTTATGGTGGACTAATAAATGAAAGGGTACAGCTCCAGCTTGTAATGTTTAGTTAATCAATACATCTCTATTGTGTCTCTGTTAACCAAAAGTGCATCAAGTGTGTGTTTTAATTAACGAACGAGTTTTGTGATCTCTTGACCTCAGTCGTGTGCAGTTAATGGAAGGATATATATGTAGAGCAGATTCGTTACTGAGAGCATTCATCAAGCTCTTAGACCACCAGTCTAATTCTGTAATGAAGCAATAAATTGGGGTGAGTTAGAATTTTAGACTGGGCGCCAGTCCATTTTTTTCCAAACAAGCTTGTCTAAGATTTTGGCTAAAGTATGTAATTTGGAGACTGAAAAGTAGTAAGACTCTTCCAAATATTGGTTGAAAAGTGGGAACAAACACCCAAATATTGATGTTACCCAAATATTGATTTTAAGTTGGAATTTCTGACTACTAAAGGCCTCAGTTGGGTAATATACAGCTATCCTCGCGTTTACAGGTCATGTGACCCTGAACGAGTTGTTTTATTCATTGTCGGTTCGTCTATGTTTGATGTGACCTGTGATTGCCATTCTCCTTCGATCTTTGATATTTTTTTTTTATTAGGGTATAACGACACATTAACAACCAGGGTCATATCATGTCGGTGACAGTTTTACTGATGGAGGAAGCCGGAGTACCCGGAGAGAACCACCGAGCAACGACGAGCAGCTGTCAGCTCTCCAACATCGTAACTCTGAACTCTGCACCGCGGCACAGGCAGAGTTAGATTGATTGAAGACATGCGCACCATCGACGTGCAGTACGCCTTAGTACACAGCGTCATCGTGCCGTGCCCCCATGTAGGCAATAGGGTCTTTGATATTTAAACTGTTATTTGGAAACTTGGTCAGTATTTACTACGATGTATTTGTTTATTCTGTCTAATTCCTTTTTTGATCTGTTAAATCGTGTTCAGTCGGGTTTTCGTATGTTTCGATTATATCTGTATTTGAGTTTTGTTGTCGTTTTCATAACTGTTGACTGTTAACAATTGCAATTCTTTTCCTAGAAAATTGCATGAATGGCTGCGTGTCGTTATATTTTCAGCCTACATTCGGACGTGGCATTTAGAAATTCAGAAGTTGAAATAAAAAAAAATTCAAAAAATTTCAACCAAACCATATCATGTAATCCCTCAATGGAACGAGCTAGAATAACTAAAATAACAAAATTTGAAATCGTGTGAGTTGGAAAAAACCTGTAGTTGGAAAGTGTGACTCAGGAGAGGCTTTGATAATGGAATTTCCCCCTGTTGGAAATTATGTAGCGGCAGTGAGAGCTTTGCCTTCCAGTGAGTAGAATTAGAAATCTAGAGGTAGACACCCCCGTCCGAGATCCTTTAACAATATTCCAGGTCCCGGGGAAAATAACAAACATCCCTAAGTCAAACCAGTTAACCGTACTATTTATTACAGTTCGTTTTACATATATTCATTTCCATTTAAGATTCATTTCGTGCTAACTCATGAGCAATCTAAATTTAGTTATCGTTCTAGACTAAATGTTAACTATTTTCAGTCTAAATTGATTAGAAGATTTAGATTTCAAATGAATTACTCTTAAATAGAGAAAATTGTATATAGAGAGGCAATGACGTAAATTGGTCATAACTATGGAAGGAGGTCGGTGGCTTGTGTATTTTTGTAACAACAGATATATAGATAGAACTGCACAAGTGTTTGAATGGGTTAATGTTTATTGCACTCGTTTGGTTTGGCGCAGAATACCACTCGAGGCGACCCATTCAAACTCTTGTGCGGTTCTGTATTTATTACACACGTCTGGACTTTTTAAAACAGATCGTTTTCTCCAAGAAAATGAGAAATAAACCGCATTTCGAAAGCGTCGATGAAATGAAATCGCCCAACTGAAACAGAAAAAAGAGAAAGCCACACAAACTGGGAACCAGTCTAAAACATCACCTCCAACAACGATTTCGAAACGTTGCCGCTTCGAGGAGTAAACTTGCTGTGAAATACGCGTTTTCAGTGCATTTTCGATTTTTGAAATGAGTTCATGTATCTAATTTTCGTGGAGACAAACGTGCTGTGACATTGGAGATATTAGTATGTTTCAAGAATAACGAGTTTGCCAGAAATGCAGAACTTGAGATTGGGAGTGACATTCTAAATATAGCAAATGGTAAATCCCAGAATTTTGTTAACAAATCAGTCAACATGCAGGCCAACATGCATTGTCACGCAGTAAGGTTGTGTGAAACGAAGGGAACCTAACATAATATGTTAACAACTTCAAAGAATAAAAAAAAAAAATCCACAACACGAACATCAAATACCACCACGGGTTATTCTGGAAAAAAACGCAAACAATGGACACCTCCGACAAGGCAACATTTTCAAACATGCTCGATCTGACTCTGACAGTGACATCATCGTCCAACACAGTGGCTGCAGAACCAGGCAGAGAACAATAACATGTTGGTCAATAAACAGTATTGTTGTTGCGAAAATCAGAAAGATTTCATTTTAATGAAACTAAATCCACGTGAAAGTGGATGTTTGTTTCTTTGCTTTTGTGGTTCAAGTAGCTATAGTACCAGTAGCTGGAATTCCAGCGGAGAATAGCTAATTTTATAGTTTTGATATTTACGTGCTATTCTCTGCAATAAATATCCGATTTTAAATATAAACTGCAAACAATGCTCAAAAGTTAAGCTACAGTACCAGTGGTACGTGGAGAGTGGATTGGCACGAAATCATTCATGGAGTGGAGACATCTCCAAGGAATCACTCAAATCCTGCACACATAAATGATAAGTGCACAAAAAGCACAAGTAATGTTCAGCTAATGGACCTCCGGTCCGGGCTTAACCCGGAGATTCATTGGTTGAAACATTGTTTATGACATGTATAATTTAAGCCACTTCCAAGTGCCTGTTTAAATATTACTCAAGGATATTAATAACAAACACATAAATAGGGGGGTCATCATTAATGAAAACGAGGAAGTGAGGGACACTATTAAAGTTTATATCCGGTGATGGGAGGAGTGGAGAGGGGGTGGGGTGCAGGGGGAATGATGGCGTTCTCTTATGAGAACCGCGACAAATCAGCGGCTGGTCGAGGAGTCATTAATATTAATAACATTGTTATTTGGATTTCAACCATAAATTTCTGCAATTTAATGGTACAAATATCAAAGTTTTACACGAAAACCCAAATATGAACTGGAAATGATAACTTTCATCAACTGAGTGGATACATTCATTACTGGAACTTGCTGATTTTTTTATAACAGTTCAGTTTGTTGGTGAAATTTTATTTGCTGTCTGTGATGTGATATTAAAAGAAATGTTAAATGTCCCACCACTAATATTGGTGGAACTTTCATATCCAACCAACTTTTGCTCTCTATCACTTTGTGTTACTTTCACACTTTTCTCATTCGACACACATGATACAGAATTGGCGTTATTTGATGCATGTATGTTGGGGCAGACTTTGTTTCCTCTGGATGTGGGTGAGGGTTGATTTCATGCTGAGGCGCCTCCTGTAAAATACTACACATTTCTTTCTGTTGCTGTAGAGATGCTGTTGCATAATTATTTATACTGTTCACATTTTTGTGACCAGAGAGTTGCATTATTGTTGTGTGGGGGGGGGGGGGGGGGGGGGGCACCCCAGCATGGAGCGGGTTTGTGCACATTGTTTTCCGCAAAGAATGGTTAGTTTTCCTCCCTTTTAACCCTTTACCTAACGTGAAAAGCAGACGACACTTGCAAAAAAAATTCTTGAATAACTAATTTTTTTCATTTTTTGTCTCAAAAACATAGGTTATGACCCCTCGTTGGAACGAGCTCGACGAGCTCGTTCCAACGAGGGGTCATAACCTATGTTTTTGAGACAAAAAATGAAAAAAATAGTGAAAATTAACTGGCGATTTTTGAGAATAGCGCTGGCCGGTTTTGGCCGTTACGTTGGGTAAAGGGTTAAACCGGTTTGTGTAGCTATAGTTTTCATCATGGTGCGCAGTTTAAAAATCCCAACAGGTTGTGACTTGTACCAGTAAGCCTTTTCATTTTTTTTGTAGTTGTAATTTACAGCTATATAGAAAAGTGATTCAGTGTGCTTCATATTATCCGGTCTCTGAAAAGCATATTTTTATAGGCTTCTATTCGGCATAGTCTTTTGTCATCATTGGGGAATATTTTAGGATCAAATGCCATGGTAGTTGTATTTCCGTTCCTTGTTTTTGTTGAACGCTTCCTGAATTCTAAAAACTCTTTTCCATTACCGTCAGCTTTTAGTTCAGTGTCCCCCATGTTAACTGGCGATTTTCATCACATCCCATAAAGCCCCTAAGTTTTGTTATGTTAAACCACATCAAGTTCAAAAGAGCATTAGGGTCATGAAGTCCAATAACTTTAGTATCCTTTAATTTTTGTTCCTCTGAAGCTGTCAATGTCTCAGCTTTATTTTCTTTATTCCCCATCCCCTTTTGTTTGAGCTCCTTCCTTCTCGCTTTCAGAACCTCGCGGCTCATCTTAAAAAAATCAGATTTCAAAATACTTTGTTCATAATTTTGGTCACACAGGTATCTTTCTATAGATCTATGATAACTTGTTAATGAATCAGGTTCATAATCTGTCCCATCATCCTTTTTCAATGTTAAAATGAATATTCCTATTAAGGCATCAAGTTCTTTGGGTGGTATCAAATAAACATCCTTTTTATGAGGAGCCACTTCTCCCAGCCAGTTTTTGAATTTTCGCTTTGAGCATTCTATTTTTTTTTAACAGTATTGGGATTTTTCTTATCATCAATGTATTTTTTTAGATCTTTAATATTTGCTGACACTTGAAACTCAGTTGTCTGAGAATGTTTTGGACTTTTCTCAGTAGAATGGCACTGGAATTTGGATGGTAATTTTGGGGCACAGTGTGTGTCATTGGCAGTGCTACTGCTAGAGTTATTGTCACTCTCAGTTTCAAAGCTTTCAGCGAATATCTCATTTGTAAAGTCTAATTCCATGAGAGCATCTCCATCATTGAATTCTAACATATAGCGATCTAAATTACTGTCATTTTCCAACTTTTCATCATCAGAATTCATTAAATTTAAATCAAAATTTCCATATTCACTTTTTTGCGATGCAAACTCGGCCATTGTTTTTGTGTCGGAACTGTATTTGCAGACGACAAATCATCGCCTCGGTAATTTCGACGCTGAAATACGAGGCACTGAAGAACCCGTAATTTGATGAAAATAAACGAATGACAGATAATCATATTTTTTTGGAAAGAATGAAAGGGTAACACCATTAATTGAATTTTTATTGTTTAAATCCGATTTTTTAACATTTGTTGATTTACGAAGCAATTGCGTCGCTCAAATCCTGACCTATTTTATTCTTAGATTTTCCAGGAGCTAAAAATACGTCAAGAAATGATTGGTCAACCTTGCAGAAAAGAAAATCCCAGAATTTACGACTGATTCTCTTTCTGCATTTGTAGTTCAGAAAACGTGCGAAAAGCTGTATTGCAGACGTGCGCAATAAAACTTTATTTTTACCTCACAATCTGGAATGATGGAAACAAGCGGTAATTTTGCATAGGTGTGTAATAAAGTGTACACTCTGACTGATGCTGAACATAATATGTTCACGTCTATCAATACACTAGCACTATAGTTTACTAGAAGCAACAACGGCATTTATTTTATATTATTTATGAAGCAATATTCACCATACCCACAAAACCAACGGGCGACCAAGCAAAGTAAATTTCTGAAACAACATCATGGCTAGGATCACTCATTATAACTGGTCGCCACACAACACGATTGCTTGAACCTTCATTGGTTACAAACAGAAAGTCTTATACTTCCCAGCATCTTGGGTGGAGACAGTTTTTTACTCTAACAGACAATGTAAAATACAGACTTCGATAGTTTTCATTTTTTTAACACCACGAAACCGCCGACTGCTTTTATTAGAAAAATATACCATGATGTCTGCGAAAAACGAATATAATTTCACGTTAACACAAATTGAATATTTACAATAAATTCTAGTTATTGTTGACAAAAAAAAAACAAATAATGATATATTAAAGTCGATACGATGTGAATGGTTTTCGTCCAAGGCATTGCCTCGATATTTGATGACGCGAAAGCTGATACGCTGTGACTGTGGTCACAGCGTACCAGCTTTCGCGTCATCGATGGGAGGAGTTACACGCGTGAATTGACTAGACGTCATTTTGTGGGGAGGGGGTTGAGCTGCAACGATTTTGATGATGTTCTAGCAATTTATTTGTATAGAGATCAGTGGATAATAAGTGTAAAATGAAAGGCGGCGAAGGTTGCATGGAAGTTGGGGATGGAATTTTGCGTCTAAGAAGACCTCATATGTCTCGGTCAATTGGAAAAAAAATGAAAATGGATCTACACATCTGCCATGTCCTTGACAATACAAAGTAAAAAAAGACAAGTGTGCTGGGGATGGTGATGACAAGAGGGTAGCTGGTATATATACCATTCCTTCGATACGTTAGAAGACGTCATTTCCTGAACACCGTTTCCGCTGCTTATGTATACAATATACACAGGATTAAGACGAGGACATATCTACACTCATTAGTGGATGGGGTGCTATAAAATTCTGTCCTCCCGAAAATCAAACGTGTCTCCCACGGGCCCACATCATGGTCGGCCCAATGAGTACGGTGATACTAAATTTAGACCTCTTCCGGCTGATATGCCAGTAACTTCTTTTCAATTTTGCACCGCTCATCCCATTTACCATTCCCCCACCTTCAAGTTTATTATTTCGCTTTGAACGACTTGAGGGATGATTACAACAATTTTGCAATGATGGCAATATATCCAGACATTGAAACTGTCACTTTGTTCCCCTTCAAGTAGAATGCTATTCCAGTGTGTATTTCTCTGTTTACATCATCATATATAGACAGAAAGCGACGTGTGTTTGAGTCGGTGCGTGTTTTACATAACGAGTTGGAATGGCGTAGTCATATTTCGCGAGAGCCGTAGGCTGTGTTTATTACGCAACCCATGCATTAAAATTCATTTAAATAAACAAATTTTAATTCCGATGATTAAACTCAAAGGTGAAGAGTCCGTTTGTTTTGACTGAAGCTGTACTGATCAAATGGATCGACAAAAAAGCAAAACAACCTTTTCGGAACCAGCGTTTGTTGAAATTCCTATCGCTGTTCTCTTCGGCTGGTGCCCATTCACTCCTAACCATTTGGTGGCTGTTACTGTTAGTAAAAATATAAGTACAAATTTGTGCATATTTGCAAAACAGCTAGGAGAAACATGTTTCAAAGAAGCTCGAAGCATGTCAAGATGTACGAAGATTTACCGAAATAAAGTTGACCAAACTTAGATATAACGGGGTCCACAACACGAGTCGGTCAAGGGACTGGGTTAATGTTCTGGTTGGAAATTATTTAGGTTTTCTTTAAAATATTATCTCATTTTTGGTTAACTAATTCTTTGCGAACCGACATTATTTTGCGTTGGACGTTTTCATTTTCACACTATGCGACAGACGGTCGATAATTGTATAACGAAATATGGAAACTTTTCGAAGGGCAACTAATGACTCGATGGGAAAGAAACTAGTAGAACGGTGCTGGGAAAAAAGTTCCGGATTGTACATCACCCATTGAATACAGAATCATTTATGTCATAGCGGCCATTCCGTTAAATACAAGGGTTTAAAGTTGAATGGATGTGTAATAAAAAAATAAGAGGCTGTTACTTGGTTAATGTCATATCTGCCAAGATATCAGTCCGAGGTAACATCATACCATCCTGAGATAGAAGCTCAAAAGCTTATGTGAAGTTACCTAGGGCTGATATCTCGACCGATATGAAACTAACCAAGTAATAAATTATTCATTTATTAAAATAAAACAAATAATTATAGAATGTTCTGAGATCTGTCACAGTTTTCAGGCAGTGTCATTCTCTTTATGAAGTCCAAAGTTCTCTCTTCTCCTAATTCAGCTATCTGAACACCCAGTTTCCCTGCGCCCATGCCTTTTTGGGTGCTCATTACCCCTCCCCGTACCCAAGTCCGTTAGTCCCCATCAGTGACCGCTACGTTCCCAAATCAGTGACCGCTGTGTTGTATTATTTTACGTGAGTGCATCTCTAAAAGATATATGGGCAGCCATCTTGTTGACGTCATGCATATCATGGGCACCACCCTTACTGCGCATGCCCAATATGGGCGCAGCCATCTTGTTGACGTCATAATATCATGGGCACCATCATCTTGAAAAGTGTTATTGCGCATGCCCAAAACGGGCGCAGCCATCTTGTTGACGTCATGCGCATTAACGACGCCGCCATCTTGGACACAGGGACACACGGACTTGGGCACGGAGAGGGGTGAGGGTGGCCTAACAGGTTTTAGGCACGAAGGAGGGACTAACTGGCTTTGG
Source organism: Pictodentalium vernedei (assembly GCA_031216915.1). NCBI lineage: Eukaryota > Metazoa > Mollusca > Scaphopoda > Dentaliida > Dentaliidae > Pictodentalium > Pictodentalium vernedei. Next base: position 37,760,316 of record CM062289.1, on the reverse strand, counting down.
GCCCTGGGAGGGCCTAACGGGCTTTAGGTACAAAAGAGGGCCCAGCTGGCTTTGGGCACGGGGAGATAAAGAGGGCCAAACGGCCTTAGGCGTTGGGAGGGCGATGGGAGCCTAAAAAGGCCTGGGCGTTTTGGGCGCGGGATCATTGACCTAGGTCAGACCCCGGGGTCCCCCAAAACTAAACTAGAAGGAAAAGACCATTCCCTACTACTAGCACCTCTGGCATACACATGTGAATAGAACGGCTTATTGTTTCCATCTTCAAAGAATTAAAAAAAAATAGCTACAACTAACGCGAGATCGCGCTTTAGTTGTTAATATTTGTATAGCCGAAAATTCTGCTATGATGTAAAAGGCATGACTGATGTAGTAAAACAGAGAAGGCGGGAAAGCAACATAACCTCTCTAGTTTGCGCAGGAGATCTTGCTGCCAGCTGGCACTGGAGCTGAACAGTGGTATTATGAGGTATGTAGTCATGTTGTTCCCAGTACTGTATGTTTACCTAATAATTTATATAAGGGGGTTAACAACAATCCGTCCATCCTAGTACTTCTAACCCGGGATAATCAAAGACAGATCATCAAACATCTTAGGAAAATTCTTTTTTCACTATTCGAGGATGGCTTGTCTGACACCAGTAGAACCTGCGCAGTGGCACTCCCTTTAAGTGAAACCCAGGGTGCGTGCCATACCTTAGGTACGATACTGGCTGTAACGTCTCTAAAGACACTATATTTCCATAAGGATGTTACCAAGCAAGGCTTCCACTATCATGAACAAGATTAAGACTTCATCTATTTTACAACATATGTTGATTGTTTTGGCCCACAGCTATGGACTAAATTAATTTTAGTCCACTCATAAGATTAATTATTTTACCCAAGATGCTGACAAACTATTTATTTATTATATATATATAATCCACTCTGAGCTTGTGTTTGTGCTACTTCACTTTATTGTACGCGATTTCGTAGAATAACGCGAAATATCCGACAACTGTTTTCGTTATAGGTGTGTCACGATAGATATCGAAAAGTATTTATTAGATACAATATTCCTGCCCAGGATTGTTCATTATCAAGCTCGGCTGATATAACTTCAAACTCGGCTGATGTGACAGTGATCTCTACCGATACGAACCAAGTAAAAGTCGTCACGTTTGACGCGTTACTAGGCACAGCGATTTTGTTTACAGTGAAATCGTTCACCGTTATTTGTAGAAACAACCAATCAGTAAAATTTGCGTTACCAGGCAAACATCAACGCAAACTAATGTTCAGAGACGTTAGCGGAGATTCGTCGATATTACAGCAGAGGTAGTAGAAGTATCCAAACTTGGGAAGCCGTGATGCTGAATTAGGAGAAAGGGAGACTTCAGACGTTATGAAAAGAATTATAAACAATAACACTATTAAATACAACTACAACAAATCTGAAAACATTTAGTTATTATTTGATTTGGTTTAATAAATAAAAAAAGTTATTACTTAGTTTCATATCGACCGATATGTCGGTGACTTCACATGACCCTTCGACCTTCGGTCACGCCCTGATATAAAGTTACCTCATGCTGATATCTCGGCTGATATGTCACTAACCAAATGATAACATTTATTACTTTCCAGAGTGTGATATACTGTTATTTCCGGGTTTAATTATAAACGATAACTTCGCAAGTGAATTATGCAATCAATAATTGGGTCATGTATCCGTGCGCGCAAACGAAGAGGCTTTGCCGTGGGTGTAATGGGGACTATTATTTTCATTTTTTGCCTCAAAAACATAGGTTATGACCCCTCGTTGGAACGAGCTCGTTCCAATGAGGGCTCACAATCTATGTTTTAGAGACAACAAATAAAAAAAATAATGAAAATGAATTCGCGATATTTGAGAATTGCGCTGACCGTTACGTTAGGTAAAGGGTTACATAATATAATAATCGTTAATAATGAAAAGTAATAAACAGAGTAATCGCTTGACTGGACTGGTTGCGTGAAATAATTCATTCGAGGCGAGGGACTATATTCGCGCACTCGTGTTTGTACAACGTCCCTCACCTCTCATGAATTATTTCACGTTACCAGTCTAGTCAAGCGATTACTCTCTATCTAATTATATCTAATTACGATGGACATAACGCAATACATTAAGTGAATACAGCAGCATGTTGTCGACGTATGTGTGTTTTAATCACTTTCGATTTAATTTAATTGATTTTTACAAGGATTGGCGCGCAGGTTCTACAACTTTTATTAACGCATCTCCTTGGTCTTATGGCGCAGTATGTGGGATGATCTTCGTATCAGAAATTTCGTGGCCTCGCTTTTCTCGAATACAAGGAAGGGATACTTAGCCTGTACGGATTGTGTCTCTTTCAGCACAGGGGACAACCATTTTACGTGTCTAACTGATAGGACGGCACTCTCTGACAGCGTGAATCCCCAGCTGATGTTGACAGAGAGTGTTCGAACAGCGCGAGAACTTTCTCCAACCAAAGATCGATCCCAGAACCTCTGACACACTTACCACTCGGCATCACTCTCTAAAATCATTTACATTCAGAGAAATTGGCTCTAAATTTGGTTCAAAGTAGAACCAAAATCCATCAAAGAACCAAAACAAGATGTGTCTTCGTGCGATCTAGAACTAAGTAATTTCATATAGATTTGCCTGCCTTGTTTGTATGAAAAAGTACCTTTGTCGCGCAACTTTTTACCTAACGAATCGGCGACTTCCGTCCGGCGCGCAACTTTTTACCTAACGAATCGGACACTTCCGTCCGTCGCGCAACTTTTTACCTAACGAATCGGACGCTTCCGTCCGCCGCGCAACATTTTTCCTAACGAATCGGCCACTTCCGTCCGTCGCGCAACTTTTTAACCAACGAATCGGACACTTCCGTCCGTCGCGCAACTTTTTACCTAACGAATCGGCCACTTCCGTCCGTCGCGCAACTTTTTACCTAACGAATCGGCCACTTCCGTCCGTCGCGCAACTTTTTACCTAACGAATCGGACACTTCCGTCCGTCGCGCAACTTTTTGCTTAACGAATCGGACACTTATGTCCGTCGCGCAACTTTTTACCTAACGAATCGGACACTTCCGTCCGTCGCGCAACTTTTTACCTAACGAATCGGACACTTCCCTCCGCGTAATTTACAAATTAAGCGGTTGAAAAAAAAATATGTTTAAAAACTTTTCAACAGTTATATATTTTTTTCATCATATTAATTTTATAGGATTTTTTCATCAAATCTAGTGACAGCTACTTCAGAGCAACCATGAGTAGATTTGATAAATAAATATATTGAAAATACAGATCGGATTAAAAGTTAATTTCCTTCCAGACACTCACGAGATAATCCTGGCACCTGCTCAAAAACATGAGGCATCCTCCATTTATTTCTGGTAAACACACGTTGCTATTAATTCAGAACATAATATGGTTTATTACGCGCCCATTACTTTCCCCCAGTTCCATATTTACAAATCCGTACTTAAGTTAAACAATATTTTATTTCCTTGATTTGACAGAATATTATGATACATTTCATCAAGATACATAAATGTGAAAGAGGAAAGAGGATTCAGCAGCAAGCTATAGCTTATGTAAGCTGTCTCCTTAATCCGTACTAAATACGTGTTCCATTCGAATTTCCGTTGACAGACTAATTTTCTGGCAGGGCCTATCAAAAAAACTCAAATTCAGAACTCAAATTCAGAATTCAATTCAAAGGGCCCATTCTCGTAATCGGCTAATCGAAACGCCACATTCTGACATTGATCACTTCGGACACTGCAGTGACAGACGATGAATCGAATGTCAATTTGAAAATGTATTTGTTCAAATCCACCAAAATTAACGAAGTGATTTTATAATACTCTAGCTGCGACCCTGGTTTTACCCGTCCGCGCTGGCACTCGTGTCGTACTGACATAACGCTTTGTGTATTTATTGTACTCACCGTTTTTCCTCATACAAATGAATTGCAATGGAGTTCCTGTACATTTTGTGTCATGCCACTTCAAAGATGAAAATTCGAGTCCCATGCAGTGTTGTCCACCTGTGTATGTATGACCATTTGGCTGACTACCTGCCCAGTTCAACCATGTGACGCTTTCACCGTCTTCAAATTCCCATACACCTGTTGTTTCTTTGTCGTTCATGTCAATGAAATACCCCCAGTCTTTTAATTTCCCTTGGTCTTTGTGGACCCTACAAAATAGTAATGTGGAGACTAATGTACTAGCCTTTGTAAAATAAGTGTTTTCTTCCTAAGAGAGGTGTTTTATTTCTAATGAAAAACCGAAATGTACTAAAAACAAAACCGGAAGTGTAAATCTGAATTGAACACACAAGTTGATCCTCTTGTGAAGCAACCATTAACATAGATGGGATATAAAATGTGATATAAAACCTGGAAATGAAAATCTGAACAGAATACAGGCCGGTCCTCTTATAAAGCACCCACTAACATAAATGAAGGTAGACCTAGCAGCTATGTAAAATATTATTCATGACTTACTCTATGAGTTCCATGATAGGTTACCCGTCTAAGAGGCCTGACTCATTTTTTTCAAATCGTATTAGCCGAGAGATTTTAGCGGCGGATCAATCGGCTAAGTCGACTTGAAAATGAATAAATATACTCCCCACACTCAACGCAGATGATATCAAAATTCATTATTTTAACCCTTTACCTCATGAAAAGCAGACGACACTTGCAAACAAAATGCTTGTATAGTTCATTTTTTTCATTTCGTGTCTCAAAAACCTAGGTTATGACCCCTCTTTTGAACGAGCTCGACGAGCTCGTTCCAAAGAGGGGTCATAACCTATGTTTTTGAGACAAAAAATGAAAAAAGTAATGAAAATTAATTGGCGATTTTAGTGAATAGCGCTGGCCGGTTTTGACCGTTACGTTGGGTGAAGGGTTAAATATTATTATTTTCAAATTTTTCAAGGAAGGTTCAACAAAAACATATCATGTGACCCCAGCATTGGAACAAGCTCAACCACTCCGTTCCAAAGAGGGGTCACATGATATGATTTTGTTACAATTTTTTAAAAAATGCCACTGCCGAAATTGTATATTATGCAGGGCTTCCGGCAGATTCGTTAGTTAAAGGGTTAGAAAGTTGATATTTAACAGCTAAGCTGAGTTTTCCATCCAAACAAAGACCTACAATGAATAGCAATATATCTGCAAGTAAAAAAACATCAATAGTGTTCTGCGTGCAAACTCCATAACAGCATTGGATTCAGAATACGCCTGGTGGCTTGAGAGCTTTGTGCAAACCAACCGTAAATATTAAATATCGATTTAACCCTTTGAACCCTGGTGGTATTGTCCAAGTCAGTTCAATGACAGCAATTGGAAGAGTCCACATTCATTTTTGGGGGGTAGACCAATTAATATTTTTAACATGCAGCCAAAAATTGATTAGTCAACTCATCATACACATTCACTTAACAGCCATTACCCTAAATGAAATTATGACGTATCATGTTCCTGGGTCGGTAAAGCGGCCTCTCTCTTTGAAAGGGTTAACACGGATTGTTTAGGTACAGATTACTGCGTGACCGAAAATATGATCAAACAGCGGATGACAAAATCAGAATCCTTGTTTGACCTGAATTACAGAATGTTGTTCCAAAATAGTATTTCATAAACTTCTCAACAATGTGGTTTTATTTATTCAGCCTTTTAAAATTCAAAGTCAGTATTCTTCTTTCATACAATATGAACTACGGTTCTTACTTTGCTTCTACATGAATTCTGTTTCACACATATGACAGAACAATGTCAAATCCAATACTGAAACGTTTTGTATGAAACAGAGATAGTTCGGGGGTCTGTATCCTTCTATCGCCCATTCTGACTAGCCGGCGACAGGGTCTCCAGATAATCGGTCGATGGGTGAAAATTTGAGACTTTAGGGGCACAATGCGTTGAATTCTAGAATGTAGAGGCCTTAAACTGGACTCCTCAAACATATGAGTTTGCATATTATTTCTACTAAGGAACCTTTTCCCCTGCACATCTTTGTAAAGGGTCCCTCGAATAGATAATTAATGCGAGTGTATCGGGGAAATTGTAATTTGTCTTAATATCTCTCCCTGCCACTTTTTCTTCATATCCTCTCTCCTCTTGCGTTTCTATAGCCAAAGCAGATCCATACGTGACCACAAAAAAACCTTGCGACCACACCTACCTACCCAGCTCCATGGATTTGCTCAACTAACTTTCAATGGGTGAGTCGTCACTGGTACGAAGTTGGTTCTGCGAACAAACGATGGGCCCATAAAACAAAGATAGCATGCTGTCATGTCTATAGTGTAACAGTTCTTATTGATTTTAGTTAAGCCAAATTTCTTCTGTAACCTTTTTTCGTATTAGTACGTGATAGCTACCGATTGAACTGGAGGTATCAACAATCTGTCCCTGTGTTGAGTGACACCGAACTGCGAACTGTGCGTTGAGACATCCAACCGCGTAGCGGAGAGATGTTACATCACGAGACAGGTTCAAATTCTAGAAATACCGACAGTGAGATTGGTAGCGCTTACTTTCACTCTGTCATTTGTTCAATCAACAAAACGTACGGACTCGGGTCTAATCAGCTGACCAGAGAAACTCAAGTGACGGCACTTGAACACCTGGTCTATTGTTCTACCTCAAGTTACTTGTACACCCCAAAAAGACAGATTCAGGGTGTAAAAGTCCGTTACCAACTTACTGTGTCGGTTTTCATGAATATGAGCAACCTGTCAGCGTGTTGTAAAACCTCGCGGCTATGCGGCTCGGCTTCTCTCATCGCACGCTGTCAGGTTGTTCTAATCCATGAGCACCTCCCACTAGGTTGGTACATATTGCATACCCCACAGTAGAGCACTCCAAAGTTTATATGAGCGGAACAATGCAAACAGTATCCGCGTTGACCTTTCTTATACAAAAGTTGGGAGAAATCATAATTCCTTTATACTTCCAGGTTTATGGTTCTTCTGTGTAACTGGGATATTATTATTAATCAAAACAGTTTCAATGTTTGCAGCTAAAGATTATATTTTGGTTAAACCTTTACCAAAAACAACGGCAATATCCTGCCGGTTCTATTCACAAAATGTGTCCATTTATGTTTTTTCAATTTTTGCCTGAAATTATAGCTCATGAAACAAGCACGTAGATCTCATTCCAATGAACGATCATAAGTTATATTTTAGGAAAAATTTTAGAATTTCTATTCTTGTGAGTTTGGTAATGAGTCAACTTACGTCATTATACTGTTTACTACGTCCTGATCTTGTTGGTTCCTTATTCTGATCAGTCCACCACCACAGCTTTGACAACTGACTGCTGCATATATTTGGTCCATAGGCTGGTCCATTATTTTGATGCATCTGTCGTTTCTTGTGTCATTCGTCCAACCAAAGGGACAGAAATCTGTAATTGATCAAATGATAAATCACTCTGGTCATCCGAATACATGACACACAGAAGAATAGCACTTTTTAACTGAGAGTAAGTGAATAATGTTTTTTGTCATATGACTCGTCCGTTTTGTTCACGTTAAAATATTTGATATTTTGTTTTCATATTAATCAGTGATAAATAAAACCTTCCGTCAATTTCATTGGTCAATTTCAAAACTAGACAATTTGATTGGCTGAACAAAATACAACTGGGCCACATTTTTATAATTTGCATAATTAGAGTTGGGAGCTTTCATTGGTCAATTTCAAAACTGGACAATTTGATTGGCTAAACAAAACACAACTTGGTCATATTTGCATAATTTCAGTAGGGAGAATTTACGTTATCTGTCCTATTTCGGGTGGGTTATATTGTATTAATCTTTTACCTACAAGAAAAACGCCATTCATTTTTTTTTTTATATTTTAACTTTTTGCTTCCAAAACATAGGTTGTGACCCCTCATTGGAACGAGCTCGACGAGCTCGTCCCAACGAGGGGTCATAACCTATGTTTTGAAAGCAAAAAATTTAAAAAAATTAGTTACACGAGGATGTTTTTTCCAAGTGCCGTCTGCAACTCAAGTTAGGTGATGGGTTAAAAGGGTCATACTGAGTGGCTAATTTGTGAGTGTGTGTGTAATATGATAAATAGAATATGAAATGAGTGTTTTTCTCATCTAATATTTATGAAACTCGTCCGAATTTATTTTCCGTTTGGGCTCGCCAGAGGCTCGCCAGAACGGAAAATTCTTAGACTCGTTTCATAAATATTATATGAGAAAAACACTCATTCCATATCCTCTATCTATGACACCATTCAACTCAAATTCAAGTCCCAGTGTGGTGAAAACGACTCAGTCCTAGGAGCACTTAGATATTTTAGGCAGCATCCGTTCAGGTATAAACATAAATGTCATTTATATGTATCAGTTGCATTAAAGGAGAAGTGTTACTTGATATTTGTTTTTATTATATGCTAGCCTGTGAATTATCGCAACTTATCTAAGAGATATTTCTCGATATCCATTGACTCGAATATCTCTCAGTAGCTTCCTAAATGACCTCACGCTACTCCGCATCACGTCACCTTGACTGAACGACCAGTTGATCTTTGTTACTGTTTTGAAAGGTATGCTTTTGTGGTAGATTTGGGCTGAATATTGTGCAATAAAATGTCTCGTAGCATATATTAGAAATGAAAATCTACTCTATTTTAGTCAGTATCTGGAATTATCTCATGAGTGTGGACCTGAAAGTTTTATTTTTCACACTATATAAAATAATATCTTCAGGTCCACACGATGAATTTTTTCAGTAGCTTCCTAAATGACGTTACTCTTCGGTGCATGACGTCGCCTTTAACGTCACATTGAAGAAACGATCAGCAGAACTTTGTTATTGTATTGAAACTGTTTGCAGTCGAACTGGGCTGAATATTGCGCAGTAAAATGTCAGGCAGCATATATAAAAAGAAAATCTACTCTATTTTAGTAAATATCTGGAATTATCTCATGAATGTGGACTTGGAAGGTTTATTTTTTCCCTCGCGCTTGCAAAAATAATACTTTCAGATCCACACGCTCTGGAGCATGACGTCGCCTTGATCGTCGCCTTAAAGCAACGAACAATCAGCTGATCTTTGTTATTGTCTTGAAACTGTTTGTAGTCGAGTTGGGCTGAATATTGCGCAGTAAAATGTCACGTAGCATATAATAAACAGAAAATAAGCGCTCGTGAAAGATAAAACTTTCAGGTTTCACTCATGAGATAATTCCCGATATTCAATAAAACAGCGTGGATATCTTCTAAAAAAATTTCGATCATCCGTGTTAAACATTATGTTCTCAAGCTGAAACTTTATTTTGGTGTGATCATAACTGCATCAAGACGCGTGTTGTCTGAGGACAATTCAGATCCGGCCATGCATGAAATTGTAGTCTGTCTGTAGGGATTTTCGCGGGGGTGTATGGGCTAAACACACTCTGGATAAAAACATCACTCACTGGTATAGACGACCATAGTTTTAGAGAAAAAAAACTTCACCCCAGCATGCATAAAGATGATTGTTCTCTGTTTACATCATCATCATTAACATATTCTTTTCGAAAAAAGTAGGGGAAATCCAAACTGATGTTGATATTTTCGGAAAATGCTATTGGATACGCGTGATTGGACACATCAATATATTACCAAGTTTAGTGTGGATGATGAACGTCACCGGCCCACGAAAACTGCATGCAGGTTTTTCGCATGAGCGCCTCGTTAATGTCTATGGGTACGTTTTGAAATTTTCATTTGTGCTGGGCGGGCTTTTTCGGAGGTCTCGTCGTTCTTTTCTTGGTATAAACTCGTTCAGCAATAGTTTCTGGTCGAAACGTAACTTTTCAGGTATGCGAAGACTGACGCGTGACGAACGTTTACGTGCCGTTGGCACATTGGAAGCTGGCAACAGACAGACTGCAGTGGCTCAAATTTTCAACGTTACTCAATCGGTGATTAGCAGGTTGTGGTCACGCTACAGTCAGACAGAAGTCGGTCAGGTCGTCCAAGGGCGACAACTGCTAACCAGGATCGTTTCATCCGAACCACAGCATTACGTAACCGCCACCAAAGTGCCTCAGAAATTGGACAGCAGCTGCTACGAGCCACAGATGTGCGAGTCAGTGGTTAGACTATCCGAAATCGCCTACAAGCTGGAATTTGTACGCTCGACGACCTCGAATAATTCCACGTTTGACTAAATGTCATATCGCAGCAAGGCGTAATTGGTATGGAGCACGACAGCGCTGGGACAATCGTCGGTGGGTGGAGCAACGTCGTGTTTTCCGATGTATAAAGGTTCACTCTCGACTTCCACGGCAGGCGAAACAGAGTGTGGCGGCGGCGGCGGCGGCGGTGGCGGCGGCGGAACGAAGGATACCATGACGTAACCTTTAGGCAGCACGATCGTGTTGGTGGTGGGGAGGCATACCCATAACAAGCAAAACATAATTACATGCCATCCACGGGCGCATCACAGGGCAGTACTACCGTGACAACATGTTAGCATCTCATGTGGTGCCATTTGCCCGACGTCACGGCCGTCGATTCATTTTCCAAGATGATAATGCAAGGGCACACAGGGCCCGTGTTGCTACAGGGTTACTCCAGGAGCAGAACTTCACTACACTGCCTTGGCCAGCACTAAGTCCAGACCTTTCACCAATAGAGCACGTCTGGGATATGCTTGACAGGCGCCTACGACAACGCCAACTGCTCCCTACCAATGTCCAGGAACTCGTCGCTGCACTGCAGGAAGAATGGAATAATATCAGTCAGGCTGATATTGGACGTTTGGTGAGGAGTATGCCACGTCGGATCCGTGCTTGTCTCTCGAACCGAGGAGGATTTACAAGGTATTGAGGGCTTGGACTGGATGTGGTAATTTCTCTGACTGACCGTCCATGTCTTCTACAAATCAGTGCGTGGAATGTGTGCTTGTCAGACACCCAACTATCGCTGAAATCGTTCACCAGATGCCACAGTGCAATGCCTCTACCCTCTTTTTGATGAAAATATAAATATATTTCTTCATATATCTCACTTTTATCAAATATCCCCTACTATTTTTTAATAGTATATTTACAAAACTTTCAATATAATTTCTTTTTATGACACAGTGTATTAAAATTTCAGATAGATCTGTTGACATTGGTTTTGAGGAGGTTGTATTTCCCAACTATGAGATTAAGTGCCTGCTCAAAAATGGATTTTCAAAAGTGAGTTCATTGAATATTTAGATTTTAAGACATTTTTAGAGACTTCAACATATCTTAGTTATGAGATAGAATGTAAATGCTGTGCCATAAAATATAAGTTAAACTATTTTCGCCAAATTGCTGGCTTACATTTCCCTTAACTGAGTGTATAAATGAATTGCCGGATAATAGGTTTGAAATGTGCATGGCATCATAACGCATGGCTACGAAACCGTACTTAGGACATGTGTGAAATATGTTTTAGTAGCTCGCTATAGTGAGTTACGGAAGCTATTATAATGATTCAGCTCACGCGACTTATAACGATTTACTAACTCGTAATAATGACTTTGCAAACTCGTAATAACGACATAATAACTCATAACGTCTTAGCAAAATCATTGTAACGACATAATAAATCAACTTAGCAAACTAGTTATAACGACCTTCTAAGTCGTTATAACGAGTTTGCTAAGTTGTTATAACGGTTACTAAGGCGTTATAACCACTTACGTAAGTCGTTATAACGAATTTTAAGTCGTTTTAACGACTTTCTAAGTCGTTAAAATGACTTATGTAATTCGCCATATCTACTTTCTAAGTCGTTATTACGACTTATACATATCGTTATAACGACGTTATAAGTCCTTATTGCTTTATATGTCGATATAACGACTTTCTTCGTCGCCATAACGAGTTAGCAACGTCGTTGTAACGACTTACGTAACTCGTTATAACGACTTTCTGAGTCGTTATAACGGCTTAAGAAACATTTCACACATGTCACAAAAAACGCGTCCGAACATGGCTGGCAATTTTCGTCATTGGAAGTGATTTACAGGAAAGCTGACTGCCATTAATTTTCTAAAGTCGTCTGTAAATTTAACACTTAAAAATAAAATTTCGAAATTTTAGTGAAGTTGTAGCATTGATGTACAAATCATTGCACAAACTTTAGACATTTTCGTTTTGGGGAGTATAAAGATACAGAAGCTAGATTTTTTACATTTTTTTCTCAGTCAGTTTGAACATTTAACTATTATTCTCTGTTTAAACCGATTTAACCCTTTACCTAACATGAAAAGCAGACGACACTTGCAAAAATAATTCTTGAATGATTAATTTTTTTCATTTTTTGTCTCAAAAACATAGGTTATGACCCCTCGTTGGAACGAGCTCGACGAGCTCGTTCCAATGAGGGATCATAACCTATGTTTTTGAGACAAAAAATGAAAAAAAATAATGACAATTAATTGGCGATTTTTGAGAATAGCGCTGGCTGGCTGGCCGGTTTTGGCCGTTACGTTAGGTAAAGGGTTAAAAATATAAAAACATTTTTTGATGTTCTGTAACCTTTTTCTGTCCATTATATAAACAGTGTGCGCATCGTGACATATAATACATACGCTATCTTTTCCTTCAATATGAACGTCTATGAGGTAAAATTTGGTAATTTCTTTTCTGGTAAGAATAAAAAACTTGCAAATTACCATGAAAACACATTTGCTGAACACAGATCCAAAGTGGACAGTTACTTAGTTGCTTCAAATTAGCTTACCGTAAAGAGCCAAGTTTCCTTTATAATTTTTAATAAATGAAAACAACAGACAGCTCTGTTTTCGTTTATTCAAAGTAACAAAAGGAATCGTCACTTTATTTTCTATTGATGTTTGTGTTTTCTCAACAATGACATGCTTCTTAAATGGGCCTTCCTCGCCAGTCTAATAATTCCAGGGTAATAACTTTATCGAGTTCGTTTTTCCCTACGAGATACGTCAAGGATGGGTTATAGCTATATCAAGGAAGTGAGTCAGCTGCACAATAAACTGTAAATGCTGATTAAAATAGTTTATTTTCGAATAATCCACATAAACAGGTTTCCACAAGTTAATTAGTATTCAATTGTGTTGTTATTAAGGCAGTGTGTGTTTATCAATGTTGTGAACTGTTGTAAAAATTAGTGTGGATAACCGATTGTTTGAGAATTGTTCGATTGAGTTTGGCTCACCAGAAAGAAAATCATTTCCATTCCCATTATCAAGTTCTACAGATATGTCTTCAAACCCAGCTGATATGCTGCCGATCTCGATATCGGTGCGTTACTTACGTAACCAATTTATTTACATTGAAATCGACAGTTATTTGTTGGTCTTAGGCAGATGTGATGTTATCTCGATTTATCATATGACTCGTCCGTTTTGTTCACTTTAAAACATTTGATATTTTGTTTTCATATTAATCAGTGATAAATAAAGCTTTCCGTCAGTTTCATTGTTCAATTTCAAAACTAGACAATTTGATTGGCTGAACAAACATACAACTGGGCCACATTTTCATAATTTGCATAATTAGAGTTGAGAGCTTTCATTGGTCAATTTCAAAACTGGACAATTTGATTGTCTAAACAAAATACAACTGGGTCGGTGACGTCTCACTCAGCCAACCTTTTTAAAAACGAGTTGCGTCCAGCCAACTTCTAACAGTTAATTAGTAGCATCTAGCCAACCTCTTTTCCTTCACACCTTCATAATTAACACTATAGTTTGTTCTCACATTTGTTACGTTTGGTGAACTTCAATGAAATTAAGTGTTTGCTTATTTTTTAGCATATCACAGCAGTCTGTATCGGGTGAGCTATTCTCAAATGAATGTTTATTTCTTTAATTTATTTTGTCTGTTTGTTTGAGATAAATTCATTTACACATCCCCGTGAGTACATTTCACTTGTTGGTTTTGCTGAAGTTATCCAGTATATATGGAGCCCAACATTACCCAAATGAGTCAGTAATCATGGCTGCTGCGCAAATAAATGTTGAGTTTTTAGATAACGGTAGGGGTGGATATTATTTAATTCATGGAGGCTTCAAATTTTCTATTAGAACCAGAAATCATGGGAGATGTTACTGGAGGTGTGTTGATAGAAATTGTTCAGCAACAGTGGTGACAAAAGACAATATTCTGTTAAAAAATCCCAGCAATCATAATCATGATTCGGATGTTGTTGGTGTTGCTGCTTGTGCGTTTATAAGTAAAGTTAAAAAGAGATGTCGTGAAGAAATAGAACCCATTCCCAGGATATACGATGAAGAATTGGGCAGCTTAAGAGGAACTGACTCTCATGAGTTGATAGATGATGTGATCAAAAGCATTCCGACGTATGATAGCTGCAAGGTTTCTCTTTATAGGAACCGTGCAAAAGTGCTTCCAAAACTGCCTCGTGCACAAAACGAAATAGACTTATGTGATGAATGGAAAGGGACACTCTCCGGAGAGCGATTCCTTCTAAATGATCAAACGGACGAACAGAACCGACGCATTCTTTTATTCGGCACGGAAGATAACTTACACCGGTTATGTGAATCTCCAGTTGTCTTTGGAGATGGTACTTTTTATTCTTGTCCGGGGTTGTTTTACCAATTTTATTCACTTCATGGCAACATTGATGGGAAGGTGTTTCCATTAGTTTATGCTTTGTTACCAAACAAGACTTCTATGTTCCCTGTATATTCTGTGTCGGTATAACAAGTTGAATTTCATATCTAGCAAAAGTAATATCCCCATCCTGTGAATTTTCTTTCGTTTGTTCCCAAATTCAACAAAATCTTTGATACAGACTATACCTTCTTCCCTTAACTAATAGTAGCGTTCAGCCAACCTAACACCTTTTCGACTCCAGTTAGGAAAAATTAAAAGGTTGGCTGAGTGAGACTAAACCAAATGGGTCACATTTGCATAATTTCAGTAGGGAGAATTTACATTATCTGTACTATTTAGGGTGGGTTATATTGTATTAATCTTTTTCCTACAAGAAAAATGCCATTAATTTTTTTTATATTTTCGCTTTTTGCTTCCAAAACATAGGTTATGACCCCTCATTGGAACGAGCTCGACTTGCTCGTTCCAATGGGGGGGGGGGGGGGGTCATAACCTATATTTTGGAAGCAAAAAATGAAAATTTTTAGTTATACGGGGATGTTTTTTCCAAGTGCCGTCTGCAACTCAAGTTAGGTGATGGGTTAAAAAATCATACTAAGTGGCTAATTTGTGCGTGTGTGTGTCATATGATAAATAGAATATGAAATGAGTGTTTTTCTCATATAATATTTATGAAACTCGTCCGAGGCTTGCCAAAACGGAAAATTCTTAGACTCGTTTCATTATATATATTATATATATCATTATTATATGAGAAAAACACTCATTCCATATCCTCTATATCTCGGCCGATATAAAAACTAACCAAGTAATAACCACTGAATCTAATAAGTAAGTGGTAATATATTTTCCTCGCCTCACGAAACTTATGTTAGTTGTTTTTGGCAAATTCGCTCGTATACCCTTTCGTTGCGCCTTGAACATTTAAGAGTGTGTAGAACGCCTTTGGAGTTCCGAACACAAACTCCGTGAAACAGGTGAATTCACATTTCTAGATTCCCCTGACCACTGTTGGAAATTATACGTGTAAGGTACGTTTTATGTTTTCAAAATTCGTTCCAGATACATTATTTTATAAATGGACATTCACCACAACCACAATTTTAAAACAGTTGGTCGTTTTTATACACTAATATGACATATTACAAATCAATGAATCACTCTGTCAGATAGTTTTCCCCATTGAATTGTAAGCAGCCAGCACATGTGGCCTTTTGGAAGAAGTTACTTTTATAAAAAAAAAAGCCGCTTGTGGGCAAGTCAAAGTTCACAGACCTCTTGTTTCATGGACTATTTGTTTCTCCTATTTTCTCGGAGCTTGCGCGCAAACTACCGTTGATGTAATGTGATCTCCCTTCGCTCACAAAATGTACAAATATCCTTTCGTTCTCCGTTTAAAGATGTTCCAATCGATAGGTATTTCATTCCTATTGAAAACATCAAGATATAAACACAATTAGTGGGACTGTGGAGCTCATTCATTAAACTACAGCTCTGCTGAGACTTCATTCACAACATTTAGTAAAGAAACATATCAAATAGTAAACATCAGATCAATTGAATCGGAAAATTGGCGATACACTATTTACCGGATAGAGTAGCTTCAGGCCACGACAGCGTCAGATTTCGTTTAAGAGTTTGACTGTTATCTTTCAAGCTTGAGACTGGACGTGATAGCAATGGTAGGAGAAGTCGCGTTAGTAGAAGCACACAGGTGTTGTATTACTGCAAGGGAACGGCGGTGTAGTTGTTGGTAGCAGCAGATGCCAGTGAGTACTGTTATAAGATGGCTAGGTATGCAAGATAGGGGGAGGTATTAAACACAATTTTGGACACTAGACCGGGGTAGTCGGTGAGTCAAAGCCTGAAAAACTTTATTTTTCCCGTTGTTGCAATGTGTTTGTCCACCCAATTATCACATATTCTGGATTCTTTGATCTTTTGAAAGATTTTGTTGAACCTATGGTTATTGTGGTCAGATTGACACAGGTATCGGAAATAGTTGCGCATTAACAAAACGGTGTCCTCCAACAATGTACTACTCACATTATGCAAAGGGTGACTCTTTCCAATATACATATTAAATACATAAAAGGTCAACCAAGGAATGACCATTTGTTTCTGTCTATTTCTGAAGAAATAGACAGAAACAAACGATTATTCCTTATAATTAAACTTGAGGGGCAATAAATTTAAACACTCTCTACTTTACGGAATTAAAATAAAAATCATGGTTGCATCATGCTTCCTCGTGATAACTGATTAAAAACGCATAGTTTTCTAAAATTCTGTTTGAAATAACGACACATTTCACTGAAACATGTTCGTGTGTCATTAAAAATTGTATTGACCAATGAATTACGTAAGTTAAAAGAAATGCCATAGGCCACGCCCACACAAAACCTCAATCTCCTTTTCCACGTGACGGGAGGGTGTTGTCATTCAAAGCAATACTGAGTAAAATTTAATTCTGATTTTGGCCATTTCCCGAGAAACTGAAAACAGTTTGTAAATGTGGAGTTCGATGTAAACCCAGATGACATGAAATTGGTTGAACTTTGTCTCAGAAAGAGTTCATCTAGGCTATTTGGAAATTGGAAAGTTTTGCTCGCATGAGTTTCGTTTGTAGATTATTATGACCGATCATTGTTTACCTATGATTTGGGTAAAAAGATGGACGCAGACGATCATCTATTGCGTATAAACAAACTGAACGTGGAACACAAAGCTTGATAAGGATTTCATTGTTTATTCAATTTTATTTTGAGAGTCTTTTTAATATGATGAGATAAATATTAATTACTTTTCATGTTGAAACAATATATGAGCGTGTATGGGTTCTTTTCCATTCACACTGTGCAACGTGATTTTTAAGACAGATATTGGGGGCAAGGTTTAGGGTGGGCCAAAATGCGCTTTTTTCGGTTCATTGTGTTATGTAAAGAGAAAAAAGAAATACTTTAGCCAGTCACTTTGTCTGAAAATGCATGAACAGAAAAAAGGTTTCATTATATGTGTATAGTTTTAAGTTTATTTGTCCACTATGGTTTAACAGTACTTTAAACAGCTTGGATCCTTAATTACCATCCTGACCAAAGCCGTTAGCACTGGTATAAGGTAAGCGTTACATTTGACATGCTGTACATCTATGGTCGCCGATGCTCTGTATTCCCACAGTTCACTTGGTTGAAGATAAGTGTTACGTTGACATGTTGTACATCAATGGTCGACGTTCTGTATTCCCACAGTTCACTTGCCTTCAATCAATATTAACCAAACTTGTTCTATGATGTTAAATTAGAGAGTGCGATATTTGCTCAGCATTGCTGAGTGATTCTATATGGGTACTCTGACTTCCTCTGCCCGTAAATTTGTTCAATTTGATATTACCAAGATTGTTAAAAGTGTCATTGCTCCCCAATTAATAAACAAACAAATAATGTACATATTTTCCTTTCATGTACAAATTATGTCAATTAATAGTGAGTGATCCTTATCAAATTGTAAGTAGTATATCTGAATTTTATAGGAACAGAAACGTTAGATAAAGAGTATTACCTTCAGCCTGCGATATATGAATTAGCGTTCAATAATGACCAATGTATTCAGAATTGTGTGTCACTGCACACTGCGAAAATCATCGTTTGATCTCTAGGAGTTGGTATTTATTTATTATTTGTTTAATGGTGTTTAAAATCACATACTTATGCACAATGGCTAATCGTGACCGTGACAGTTTTGCGGGTGGAGGAAGCCGGAGTACCCGGAGAGAACCACCTAGCATCGACGAGCAACTATCAGCTCCTCAGCATTCTAACTCTTTTCAAGCTCCGTTCAAGCAGGGTTACAGCGGTTGAAGGCATGTGCACCATCGACGTGCAGTAAGCCTTAGTACACGGCGCCATCGTGCCCCATGGAGGCAACCGGGATAAAGTGCCTTGCCCAAGGACACAACTCGGGTTGTCCCGACCAGGGATCGAACTCGGGACCTCTAGCATAGAAATCCAACAGTCTACCACTGAGCCGCCGTGCTCCCTCTCTAAGAGTTGGTATACTTCGAAGAGAAAAGTGCCATCGCCGTTTAACCTTTACGATATCGATCAATGGTATTGTCGTGTATTTTATTATGACGTTTGCGCATTCTGGATGCGCAGCTTAACACTTTGAACCCTAACGGTATATTCCACTCCAGTTTACAGTCATCATCTGTTAGAGTGTTTGTTCGTTACTTGTGGGAAGATCAATCAATATTTTCAACGTGCAGCCTTGGGGCTGCACGTTGAAAATCGTGATTGATCTATAGAGATTATTACCATTCTGTGGATGTACAAAATATGTATCCGAGTCATGATCTACCCTAAGAACCCGCAGCGAGACTCGGATATATATTTTGTACATCCACATAATGGTAATAATCAGTTTATCTTACAATATATTGGGGATAAGTCAAGAATGTAGACGAATATATAACAAACTATTTATTCTTACGGATGAACAAAAAGAAAAAAAAATGGAACTCACGCGAAAGGAACGTGCTGGTATCCGACTCCCTGATAAATCATCCGTGTTAGTGGGTCGGGTGCACGACAGTTGCGGAGTTAATATAGACAAAATACATGTTGATTGTAAGATAAAATGTACAAATTCACTGAGTTCTATCTAATCTATGAATTCAGGTCGTTACACGATCCTGGAAAGGAAAAGCGGCCTTTCGGGTTGAAAGTATTAACACTATCATCTGAGTAATTGTTGCGCAGATCTAAAATAAAAAGCTCTTCCTAAAAACTAATCAGATGAAAGGGTTAAAGGTGTGGTATATATTATATTAAACTTCCTCTCATACAGGCGTATATAGAGGTCCTTCACAATTGGAAACGCGTGTGATTACATTGGGTAAAGCCTCATATAGATACAAATGTGACCAATGGACAGTCGAGCATATTCGCTTACATTGTACTGATTTTAATGAAACTTGACAGTGACATTGTAATGTACAATTCTAATTAGGTTCTCTCATCCCTCGTTTTTGCTAAGTTTTATTAGTTTTTCATTCTTTAAACTCACTTCCATCTTCAAACATTATATGATCAACACGTTGATGTACACAGTATTCATTCAGTTACTTATATTATTACTCACTACAGTTCTCACTACTTTTTCACTATTATTATGGTATAACGTTTTCATTATTTTAGTCCAATATTTTACTTCATTGAAGATAAATGATCTCTTTTATCCTGCGTAACTTTTTATCATCACAATATAACCTTCGATGCCGATGTGGCGTAAAGCTCTGTTAAATAAATAAATAAATAAATAAATAAATAAATAAATAAATAAATAAATAAATAAATAAATGTGACAACCAATGTGGCTAAAGTGTACAATGTCTGTATCTCATGTTTTATAATTATTTATCATACAACTTCTCCGTTTTCCTGGTTTATTACTGTTTCAAATTTTCAATAAATATTAATTAGTCCTTCATAACACCTTCCGATGATTTGATTGGTCAAGTTCAAAAGAACGTTTTTGATTGTTAATACTGAAAAGATATGTGTCAAATAAATGCGCGTGTAAATAGAACTATTTCAAAACATCAACAAAGCCACGATGCCTGATTTCATTTCTTATAATTGTGGATCTATATTTTGTCACAGGTGTGGCGTGTGAGTGCGTGCAGTTGTGACGCATCTCAGTCAAATGCATGGCGTTCAAGGTAAAATTCCATTCTTTAACCAATGGTCGAAAGGGGCTTGCCCCAAACCGTCCGTGTGCGCGAAACCATTCGTTCATATTCTTTAACCCTTCTTATCCTATCTGAAAGGTGTGCTTTTGGTAACTGTGGTGCCATATGAAAAACAGAATATGAAATTTTGTTTTGGTTATACTGAAACTCATCTGCGAATGTCCATT
The DNA here is from genome assembly GCA_031216915.1 of Pictodentalium vernedei. NCBI lineage: Eukaryota > Metazoa > Mollusca > Scaphopoda > Dentaliida > Dentaliidae > Pictodentalium > Pictodentalium vernedei. Next base: position 37,739,750 of record CM062289.1, on the reverse strand, counting down.
TCCCGTAATTTCTACGGGAATGAGTTTTATGAATAGAGTATGGCCAAATCACGTATTCCATATCCTTTATATACGGAACTGAGATGACAGAATTTGTATTCTTTCTACATTTGATCGCAATCCACTGGCGACACAATAACACAAGTAATGGATTAATTCCTAAATGAAATATTGCGAAATCAGGAATGAATCCAGAAAAGGCATCTGAGATTCAACGTTCTCGCCTTTCGTCCCTCGATAAATGGGATTCTGCAGTGTTGTGAGTAGAAATCGGACAGCGGATTTCGACAAGATCTCAATCCAGTCTTAATCCATCTAAAATTCTCTGTCCGTTTTTGTAGTCATATTTTTATCCTCAATGTGTACACTTCTTGTGTATCCATATTAACATTCCATTCCGACACGAGGTGATCCTGGCTGTCGAAAGTGTCGTTAAACCCCAATAAATAAATAACATTTCATATATTCAGTAAGTGATCCAGTGTAAACAAACTAATACTCAAATGCTACTGGTACAGTACGATCGCTGCCACTTTCCTCGGGTGGTCAATATTTCCACGGATGCTATAATATTAGATTCCAAAGACTATAGGAATAATCATCAAAAATTTAATTAATAAAGCACCGGGTTGTACCCGGTGCTTTATTAATTAAATTTTGCAGATGATGATTTTTGTTATCTGGTTAAACGCATGCGAGGACATCACTGCCCGCGTGTGGAAAGTGACAAGGCCAAGACGGCCGTACTCTACTCATATTCATTTCCACGAGAAATTCACATTAAAATATACTTGGGTTTCAGTTGGTTTGGCCAATACATGTGGTTCATATATTCAAGGCATTTCCTCAGAGTAAAAGACTTGAATTACTCTTTAAACAGAACTGTTAGTCAATTCTTCTGAAACCAGTTCATATGGACTAATTTACATGTAATAATGCACAGCGTAACCAAATGCACAGCTTCCACAAGACATTTCTGACAAAATCTTAACAGTTGACGTTCCTGGAAAGTGGAGAAACTAGGCTGAATTTCGCTTTCAATGCATCGTAAAGCACTGTGAGAAAGTGTTTTTCTTTACAAATCGTTATTGTCACTGTTGTTTCTTTTCATGTTTCATTGTGAACACATCGAATATCTCGGTTAGGTTGTCTTTTATCAGCACCGTAGACTCCCCAACGCGATTTGACTTCACCATGTTAAAACCTCTTGGTATGGATCAAGAGATCTACAAGACTGCAAAATATCGCCACAGAACGATTGAAACCTTGGTTAAATACTTTTTCAAAAAATTTAAAAAAACAACACAGTGTTAAAGTGGTGAATAATATATCGAATGCCTTTCTGTTTCTCATTTGGTGAAACAGCCGCGCCCAGCATGTAACGCGCGACGACGACAGAAAAAATGGTGTCTGACATAAAAGGTGCGCGGTGTCTCTGTGGTTGCGGCATTGAACATCAAAAGGAAAGGTCAACGGTCCGATCCCCGCCAGGGATAACTGCGTTGTGTCCTTGTGCAAGCCACTTAATACCGATTGCCCAGGTAGGAGCATAGATGTGCGCTGTATGGTAAGGCATACTAACCTTCCATGGTGCTCTTCTCTTCGACCAATGTTAACACGGCTTTTGTGGAGTTAGTACGCTGGGGAGTCTGACAGTTCCAGGGAGTTTGATAGTTCCTCGCCGATGTTCGATGGTTTTCTCCGGGTACACCGGCTCCCTCCACCCACAAAACTGTCCGACAAGAGGTGACCTTGACAGTAGAAAGTGTCGTTAAACCCCAATAGATAAATAAACAATAAATAATCAAGCATTATAAGGTTTTTCTAGCATTGGTGTCTAATGAAAGAATACTCCAGATACGGTTGGCAGTGTTCATGCTATCGGATGTCAACTGCACTGACAGCATTCGTTTGGCACCAACAATACATCATTGGGACCATACTTTGGCACCATAAGTATCCTGTTGGTAGGTCTCAAAGGCATTGTGGTTCATTTTTACTTTTCCTCGTTTTTGATAAAATTGTCGTCTGTCGACACAGCCAATAGAGTAGTCAAGTGGGGACGTGACAACCGTTACTTATTGACCCTTTACCTAACATGAAAAGCAGACGACACTTACAAACAAAATTCTTGAATAACTATTTTTTTTCCTTTTTTTGTCTCAAAAACATATACTGCGCCCCCTCATTGCAACGAGATAGACGAGCTCGTTCCAAACAGGGGTCATAACCTATGTTTTAGAGACAAAAAATGAAAATTCATTGGCTGTCACGTCTACAATTCACGCCTGTCGAGTAATCGATAGAAAACTGGTGTAACGGTTGTCACGTCTTTAATTCACGCCTGTTGAGTAATATATAGATAACTAGTGTAACGATTGTCACGTCTTTACTTCACGCCTGTTGAGTAATATGTAGATAACTGGTGTAACGATTGTCACGTCTTTACTTCACGCCTGTTGAGTAATATATAGATAACTAGTGTAACGATTGTCACATCTTTACTTCACGCCTGTCGAATAATCTATAGATAACTGGTGTAACGGTTGTCTCGTCCATAATTTACGCTTGTCGAGTAATCTATATATAACTGGTATAATCATGGCTCTTTGTTATGCGTCAACTGAATTAACAGTTTATTATTTTAATCTGATTCTCAAAACATTTACTTGTTATTTAATCTTTTTCATCATGCTTAATTTTTTATAAGCCTTCTGGAAGACAACAAATTATTTGCTATCCGTTTATGTAGAGAGAATAAACAGAGAGGTGAAAATAATGGACTTTATTTATTTATTTATTTATTTATTTATTTATTTATTTATTTATAATTCGTCCTCAATTGCAACAATCAACTTCCATTTAGCACAAACATCGTTCATTTGACACCAAAAAAATTCCACTGGGCACTAAATAATTTCGAGAGAGTGTGAACATTAACTGCTCGTAAGATACTATACTTAAGCCTCGGATATCAACTGACTGCTGGTAACACACAATACTTAAGCTTCGGATATCAACTGACTGCTGCTGACACACTATACTTAAGCCTCGGATATCAACTGACTGCTGGTAGCACACAATACTTAAGCCTGGGATATTATCTGACTGCTGGCAACATTGACTGCTGGTACCACACTGTACTTAAACCTCAGATATCAACTGACTACTGGTAACATACTATACTTAAGCCTCGGAAATCAACTGACTGCTGGTAGGTAGCACACTGTACTTAAGCCTCGGATATCAACGGACTGCTGGTAACACACAATACGCAAGCCTCTGATATCAACTGACTGCTCATAACACACTATACTTAAGCCTCAGATATCAATTGACTGCTGGTAACACACTATACTTAAGCCTCGAATATCACCTGACTGCTGGTAACGCACTATACTTAAACCTTCGATATCCACTGACAGCTGGTCACACACAATACCTAAGCCACGGATATCCACTGACTGCTGGTGTCACACTATACTTAATCCCTAGATATAAACTGACTGCTGGTAACACACTATACTTAAGCCTCAGATATCAATCAACGGACTGCTGGTGACACTGACTGCTGGTAGGAAACTAGACTTGAGCCTCGGATATCAACTGACCGCTGGCATCACACTGTACTTAGACCACTGATATCAACTAACTGCTGGTAACATACTATACTTAATCCTCGAATATCTACTGACTGCTGGTAATATACTATACTTAATCCTCGAATATCAACTGACTGCTGGTAACACACTCTACTTAATCCTCGAATATCAACAAACTGCTGGTAACACACTATACTTAATCCTCGAATATCAACTGACTGCTGGTAACACACTATACATAATCCTCGAATATCGACTGACTGCTGGTAACACACTATACGTTATCCTCGGATATCAACTGACTGCTGGTAACACACTATTCTTAAACCTCGGATATCAACTGACTGCTGGTAACACACTGTACTTAAACCTCCGATGTCAACTGACTGCTGGTAACACACTGCTCTTAAACCTGTACTTGTGCCATCGCGGAAGAATAAAACTCAAGGCCTGTGGCCTCTAGTTCTATCCTTCCACGCTGGCACTCTTTCCATATCGATTAACCAGTTCACATGCGTGTGTCGTTCTGTGTATTTACTGCTTGATGTCTCTGGAAGAATACGACGCACTGGACGTGATGACTTCTCGCCTTTGATCTTCGAGTGTCCATGCGGCGTCTTTGTTCGCGTTTATGGAAGCGGAATAATTTAATGGTTTCGACCGACGCGGCGACTACCGTGGGCAGTGAGCGTTACGACATCTCGCCTTTAATCATCTTGTGTCCGGACGTTGTTTTTTGTTCATGTCAATAGAAGCGTAAGATTGATTATACACGAAACCGACAGTAATCACTGTACGCACTGACCGTGATGACATCTCGAATTGGAATTATTTAATGTTTTTATCTGCTGGGTTTATTTCCGAAATAAAAACAAAAATGTATATATTTCGAAAATAAAAAACATATATTGCGAAATAGAAAAAAATATATTTCAGAAAAATATTTCGAACTTAAAAGGAAAAAAGTATTAAGAACTTAATTTTAAACCATAAACTAAACAAACAAACTTATATTAAATAAATTTAAAAAAATGAAAATTAAAGATTTTCTATGGAATGAAACGAAAATCAGGAGAAGAACAACAACTTATGTGTCAGACGTTTTTAGGAGATACCTTCTTGAGAGCAATGGTAGATCTCGTTCACATGACGGTTTCGCACAGAGAAACCTGGATGGGAAGAAGAAAAAGGTTTGATTAACGGCGGGTATTACGAGAGATATGTTGTGACGATTTGATGAGTCGTTGGGGAGAGATTGTAGAGCGTGCAGGAAGATGACGACCCTGCAAAGACCCAGAAGCGGAGGTTCGGATGTTGATGAATAATCTGACATTTGAGCGAGGAATAAGAATCTTGATTTCATTGGCCGACGCTTTTGGACCTTGCACAAAAAATACATATTTATTTGAGAATGAAAAAAAAATTAATTGAGAAAAGCAAAATAAAAAATTAAAACAATACTCTTTCTTCTTTTTATTTTTTCGAATTATTTTTTTGTTTCTTATATATTTTCTTTAATACAGATTTTTCTTAATTTTTCGAATTATATATTTTCTGTTTTTTTTTCTTATCTTTTTCCCCAAATATTCCGAAATTGTTTCTTTTAAACATTCCTAAGAACTAATTCTAAATTAAAGAAAATTTTTAAAAAAATGAATTTGTATTTAAAGAAAAAGAAAATTTTTTTAGATATATCAAAACATATAAAAAAAAAATTAATTAATTAAATAAATTGAAATTAGTTACATGAATTGAAATTAGTTAAATAGTTGAAATAAGTAAATAATTGAAAATTAATCAATTGAAATTACTTAAATAATTTGAAATTAGTTGAATAAATTTGTTAAACAGAAAACAAATTAAAATGGTTAATTTACTTATTTCCAAAATACCAGAATAGAAAAAAATGTGCTAAAAGTCTCAATATTTCGAGAGTTTGTCTGTCTGAGGAATTATATTGGCTCTAACCAATGTGATAACTACTGAGATCATGAAGAAATCGGTTTTCGACTTCAGATCCAAGGCTCAGCAACTGAGTTTGAAAGGTGCAAAACAATTGAAAAGAGCAGATTTGATCGAACATATGATTCTCGGTGGTTCAAATGCTGTGACGAAATAGAAAAGAACAGCCTGACGATAGAAAAATGAAAACCATCGTGCAATCCGAAGCAAAGAAAACAAACGGAAAACCTCGCGTCGATGTGGATTTGAAAGCCCAGAAAAACAGCCTGTTGATAGAAAAAGGAAAGCTTCCGTGCAAACGAAACACGAAAAACCAAAAAAGCTCTCATGCAACCCGAAGCGAAGAAGAAAAACAAAAAGCTTCCATGAAACCTGAAATGAAGAAGAAAACCAAAAAGCTCTCGTGCAACCCAAAGTGAAGAAGAAAAACAAAAAACTTCCATGGAACCTGAAGTGAAAAAGGAAAACAGGATTCTTTGCCAGATCCTCAAAACAACAACATCCACGATCATTATTTGACTTCGTTAGATCTACAGTGGATGCAAACATTGATGTGGAAATACAAATAATGTCACGCGTTTGTGAGTGGGTTAATCAATATGTCACGAGTGCCAGTGCGGAAGGATAGAACGAGGGGCCGCAGGCCTCGAGTTTTATCCTTCTGCGATGGCACACCACAAGTGTTATATCGATTAACCCATTCACATACGCGTGTCATTCTGTGTTTATTACACGCCTTCATGTCTACAAAAAACATAATTAGATGGACATTCAGCAATTCATTTGACAAGTATCAACAAAAATAACACATTTTATCCACAACAACCTTTTCGAGGGTAACCCGTGTTACTATTTCATCCACTGCGTTCCAATGTCTTCTGTGTGCCTACTGGCATATAGAACACATTGGGACTCAGGGGACGATTTTTAGCAATCCCAAGCGATCCAAATTGTAATTGCGATGCACGATTTGTAGAAAATTGCAGTGGAATTTCGCTTCTATTTAAAAATAGTCCGTCAACGATTTCCGTTCCTCACATTTGTGCAGAACAGATGTTCATTTTCCATATGGTTTAGCGTTGCTGTAGATGGGGATTTCATAGAAAAGGCGTGTAATAAATGATAAATCGTGAATTCAAAGTGCAAGAGAGAGTGGTCTTCATTCCGGAAAGATCAAGAATTATTTTAATTCGTTGTTATTCCCGGTCATGAGAAGTATCATTTCGAAGCGTCCATGGATACCGTGAAATCAAACGTGACGAATTTGTTTAAAGAGAACATGGATCGAGATGTTAATGAAATATTCCATGGAAAAATTAACGCACATAACAAAATTACCACGTCAAAAATATGTGGGAGTTATTACCATTCTAAGGTCGCGACCATGGTGGGAACTTCAGATGAACGAGAAAAACGATGAAAAGTGAGATATTGGAATCTGTCGCTGCCTTTCAAATAAAAGGTAGAAATTGGACATTCCATGAGATGTTGAATTTAAGCATTTATAATTGTGTACGTCTTATGACGTACGAAATCAAAAAGCGCGTTGATTCTTTTGTACGTATTATGACGTAAGAAATCAAACGTTGATACTTTGTGGTTATTTGTTTTGTTATAATTTTTCGATTATTTAAAGTTTTAACCTCAATTCCTTTTTTCTCGCGAATATTGCTCAGTGACAACCGTTGAGTCAAATGTTATCGCAGCTTAAAATACTAATATAATCCTGCTTTCAAGACTTCTTAACTGGTTGATTGGTAGAAGCCACTATCAGAGCTTTCAAAAGTGATGATACCAGAGCAAAAGCCAACACGTTCCTTGCTTATAATTCCCATTCAGTCAAACACAAATAATATTTTGTTTATATAAATTTGTTTTATTACAAATTATTGGAGAGTGCCTGTGGGCACTCTCCACCCTCAACAAGTAAATCAGTAATGTGAAAATATATTATTTGTACTTTCCGACGTTTGACGTCGCATTTTAAAAAACGTTGAAGAAACTGAATTCCCAGTGACGTTTGAACGTCAGGATAATTAAAGTCTCAAAGGGTTAGAATTCACGTGGAAAAATACAATCCATTACGAATGTCTTCTCATATGAACTTGCCATACTTGTAAGAGAAGAAACATGCTGTAGTGAATGTCGGAAATGGCGAAGATAATCAGTGCTTTAAATGGTAATTGATTACTGCATTGTATCCCGTTGAACGAAACGCGGACAGAGTGTCGACATATCGCGAGAATTCACAACGTTTAAATTCATCGGGAATCGAGTTTCTGACAGAACTGCGAGACATCAATCATTTCGAGAGACGGAACCCGACCGGAGTCATGAATATGTTTGGATACGACCATGAGAGTAAAGTGTTTCCGCTGAGAACCAGTCCACACAGAAATGACGGTCATAGAAAAGAAGTGAATTTGGTAACGATTTCCGATGACGAAAATCAATATCATTGCTAGATTAAAAAGCTGGGTCATTTGTTTTTGAAGCAGACGACAGTACACGGGGGAGGATTTTCTGTTTCAGCTATCCGAATTCGTTCCACAGCAACGATTCGTAAGAGGGACACGAGAAATATTGTCGCATTCATCCATCCATGAAAACAGTAATTGCCCAAAAGGGGTAGCAGATTAAATTTTAAGCACCTCAACCGACGGTTGGAGTGCCTTTCAGTGCGTACGCTGATTTCAAATCATTCACAGAAAAGTTGCTTTCGTGTGAGCTGAACAGTCAGTTACACAAATATAAAAAACACACCTTCGGGATATTGTTTTTACAAAAAGTGTTCTTTCAATGATAGTCTCTCTGTGGGCCCCATCACATACGCCTAGTGATCTGAAGGGGAAGATGCGGCTTAATTGTTCATACACCACTTGGAATCAGAAATCAGAAAGTTGTACGAGTTGTTTAAAAACCTGTTCCGATTAAGCCATTAACAAAATAATACAGAAATGCGGGGAAATGTCACATTTGTCTAGAACCATTCAGTGACAAACCATCATCTTGGCATGAAAGAGTGGGGATAAAGGCCATTACACCAGTCATTTTCGGGGTCCACTCACAATAAATATAATTTGATGTTTCAAAGCATCACATTTTATCTGGTGCTACCTCCCAAAGAACAATTTTATTCGAGACTCTGCGTTAATCATATTTCCGACGAGGATTATGAGCACACTCAAAAAGTGTGGAAGGTATTTAACATGGAATCGATGAGAGATTATCTCGATCTGTATTTGAAAACGGACGCCCTTCTCTTGGCAAACGTGTTCGAAAATTTAAGAGATGTGTGTTTGTGGTGTAATTGAACAATGCAATTCTGCATTCCAGTACAATCCGCAGATTATATCTGATTACACTTTCTAACTATCACCGAAAGTGGAAATGGCGTGTTTGGCTATTGATTAGTTTTTATTTTGATGCGAGAATTTCCCGGGGAGAAATAACTACATAATCAATTAGCTTCGGGTGTTCTGTCTACAAGTATACCATAAGGATGGCGACGAGAGACATAGAAGAATCCATGCAATTACATAAATGCCAAATTTCAAATTCCATATATGCTCTTTTTCTCCAACTTCTGATTACAAAATCACCTGCATATAGTATAACAATGACAACACCTCAACCGATGTTTTTTCAACAGCCAGAATATTTCTGGCAATCTCCCGGCAAACCTTCGGTGCCGTGGTCCTCTTGGCTTCATACATTTCAAAACTACTTGAATGCGGTCGCCAGAAGACCCTGATTTTATATTGCTTGGGATCTGAGAGTCAACGATTGTTTGGCTTTGGTAGATGACCAAGCAGGTAATAACTCATCGTACATAGAAGTCAAGGCAAAATTTTATGAAATACATGGCAAAATTAACATAGCAGGCGAGCGGAGTAAATTTTGTACTCGTAAACAATGCCCCGATGAAAGTATCACAGAGAACATCGCTTTGAAAGCTTGCACAAAATTGTGATTTTAAAACTTTTGAAGACGAAATGATACGTGATCAAATGACTGAATTCACAAAATATCCTCGTGTAAGAGAAAAACTAAAACATATACATTGAAAGAAGCAGCAAACATTGCATTAGAAATCGAGGCGGGTATTACAATAATTGTCTCAAAGGAAATGACTTCCAGAATAAATACTCCTACTTCAGTTCAATACACAACTTTGAAAAAGTGTTCATCTCTCCAGAAACAACCTGAATTTTCAAATTTTCATGCACCCAACAAGCCAAGCCGTCTGCTAAAAAAACACCTGTTCATAGTCAGAAAATGATTTGGTCTCGTCGTGGGTCAAATTCGCATGTAGCAAATGACACTAAATATCCAGCACAACAGCTGAATGTTGAAGTCGTACAAAAGCTGGCCATTATGATCGTGTAAGTATGTTGAACAAGAGAACTCAAGCAGTTCGAACAATCGAATCCGATAAAATCCAGTGCAAGTGCTTTTCCACAGGCGATTGTCGTGAAAATAAATCTCGAATATGTCATCAAAAATATAATATAATATTAGTCAATGAAACAACTCTACGAATGGTGGTTGATACCGGTGTAACAGTATCACTGGTTGACTATGAAACATATCTGACATATTTTCACATATTAAAACTTGCACCTGTTGATATTCGCTTATCTGCATTTGGCAACAATGCTATTGAAACTAAAGGATATTTCTTTGCTCAAGTAAAACTAGACAATAAGTCTGTTGAAGGAAAAATTTATGTTTCAACAAAGGTTGTTGCATTCTGGGACTAGATTTGTCCATGCCTATCCAGAAATTTCAACAAGTTACTGACAACGCTTGTAGTCTTGATAATTTTCCGAAACAGTTTGAGGGAATTGATACAGTGAAACATCTTGTACACAAATCGATTGTATTTTCCGACAGTGTACCCGTTGCATAGGAACAAAGTTCGATACCTTTTGCGTTACAAAATAAGTTTGAAAAGAGATCAATGAACTTCTTGCTGAAGGTATCATTGAAAAATCCGACCATTCTGCCTGAGTTAGTCCTGTGGTGATTGCGTGCCTTAGAAATGGTAGCATTCGCCTGTGCACTGACCTTCAGGAGGTCAACAAATACATAAAACCTAATCGCTACCCTCTAACAAATATTGAGATTCTAATAACAAGTATTAAAAGTGCTAAATACATTACCAAACTAGACCTGAACTCTGCCAACCACCAGTTAAAACTTCGTCGCGAAACTAGTGAACTAACAACATTTGTACTCCCCAGTGGGTGCTACAAATTCATTAAAGCCCCGTATGGTTGAAATTGGTCAAAATTTTGAATTTCAAGAACTATATTTTAATGCGTAATAGCAATGCATACATGTGATAATGCAGTGTTTACCGGGCATTGAATCTGTCTTATATGGAATCGGAACGGGGGCTGATACAAACGTTTTTGCCGAGTTTTTTGGGTGCAAATTAAGTTGATGATTAGATAAAAGTGAAAAACATGATCACTATAGTGCTGTACTCGAAAAACTTTCTGAAGCTCGGTTAACTTTGAACAGTACTATGATAAATGTGAATATAAAGGAAATAAGTTAAACTGGCTTGGTGCTACCATCTCTGAACACGGTATTGAAATGTTCGCAGAAAATATCATAGCCATCAAATATTTATTACCACAAAATTCTCAGTGTGTGTCTTTGGACTTTTTCAATATTATTTTAAGTTCATTCCACAGTTTGCAACAAAAGTTGAGCCATTTAGAACATTGATCAAAGGAAATGACTCTAAAACTTTCTTGTGGGCTCCAATGGATCAGAATACTTTTGACCAACTTCAAAAACATTCTGTTAAGCCCAATTGTCTACAGGTCTGACGCTTACACTTTTGTGGCGTGTGATGCATCAACAAGAATAAGCTTCAGATCCGTTAGATCTCCGCGATGCCGCCACCAAATATTATGCGGATAAGAGAGACGCGGGCTTCGAGAGATGTTTGAGAGATAATTATGTTGATAGATACATGAACGTAGATGTAGACTTGAAATCAAAATGACAAGTGAATGTTGGCGATCCCATGAATCCGACCGCTGGGGCCATGAAACGTTATGCAGATGATTCCCATGTACGTTTCAGTAACCATCTGAGAGAGCGTTACGTCAACAAGACAATGAATTCGGAATTGAATGCGAATGGGCATAAGGTATTGAATCTAGCCAAACCTACGGATCCCAGAGATGCAGTGTCTAAAATATACAGAAATGCTAGAGAACGAAAGATCGTCGAGGCAATGACCAGAACAAGTTGAAGACCAATTTGGATGCCGAATTGAATAAGATAATCAATTTATCGAACATCGAGCATGAAGATTCAGAAATGACTGCGATCAATAAAGGCTACGTGGATTCTTCCCTGTCAAAATCTCACACCTATCTTGAAACGCACGTGGACCAATTATATCTTAACAAGAAATCGGGTGGAATGATGGGGGCTGAGATCAACATGGGCAGTCACAAACTATTCAGCCTAGACCACACTCCGAAATTTGGATTGTGTGCCGCCAGCTGAGACTACGTGGTCGGCACTAATTGTGGAAGACTGGTGACAAATAGAATGCGAGACATGGGAGGTCGTAAAATCACGAATCTATTTGATTCCGTACACATGGTGGATGCCTGCCCTTAGATCGCAGTTGTGGAAAACCTAAAATATGCGAGAGAGTTGATAACTGTATTGAGAGCAGTGCATTAGTTTCTGGCATGGTCCTTCAAAAATGGAGAAAGTGGACATCTGCACGGCGTGATAGGCTATCCAATGCCAATTAACCCTTTACCCAACGTAACGGCCAAAACCGACCAGCGCTATTCTCAAAATTCGCCAATTAATTTTCATTATTTTTCTCATTAAAATGAGTTATTCAAGAATTTTTTTTGCAAGTATCGTCTGCTTTTCATGTTAGGTAAAGGGTTAAATGTATAGCGCTGGCCGGTTTTGGCCGTTACGTTAGGTAAAAGGTTAAATAATATAATTATCGTTAATGATGAAACGTAATAAACAGAGTAATCGCTTGACTGGACTGGTTACGTGAAATACTTCATTCGAGGCGAGGGTCTATATTGTAAAACTCTCGTGCGCATTCGTGCACTAGTGTTTGTACAACGTCCCTCACCTATCATGAATTATTTCACGTGGCAAGTCCAGTCAAGCGATTACTCTCTATTTATTTTTTTTTTATCTTTCTACTTAAAAGAAAAAATTATTCGATGGTACCATACTTGTTAGCTCCATTTCAATTTATTTTTTTCATATATAATAAAATCCCGAGAAAAGGTATATTTCTAAAAGGTGAATTCGGACCTAATATCAGACCTTCACCGACCGACGTTATATTCTTTCCTCTCTTTGGGTATAAACCCTTTCCGTAGGTATTGAATGCACTACCTTTCGCGGGTCCCAGATACAATCCTTTACCATTCGTTTTGATTCAACACACGGGTCCTCTCACGAAAGAGTACCAATACCCAAAGCCGGTTATACCGTTTTCGTAAGAATAGGTTATGCTTTGGTGGCCAGGACAACCAACAATCCTAAGAAGACGGCTTTCATTTTTAATTTATATCTCAATTAAATTTGTCCCTTGAGTGCAACAAGTCTTTGCAATGAGTAAGCACTGCGAAACCTTCTTGCGCTCAACGGACGAAATACACCACCGCCCGTGCTATTCTGTAGATTATGAGACCTAAAACATAACACAAACAAGAATATGAACTTTTGATGGAACTTTTGATGGCCAAGAAATACATGTAATTACAAAAATAAAAAATAAAATAAAAAACCGCCTGTCTACATGAAATTCAACAAAACATGGACGGAGAAACAGAAGATCTTTGTGGGTCTTCAATGGATATTGTCTCTATATCCAGATAAATTCTGCCTTTTGATTGGACAGAATGCCTTGGACAAATAGCCATGGCAAACGGTGCACCCAACATCGAGGATATATGAGAGCGTGCAACATCCAGGGTATAAGCATACGCGAAACATCAGGGGCATATGGTTTAAATGACAGATTTTTGCTTCCGCTCACCTCGGTGTAAAAACCCAAAAATAGTCACAAATATAACAGATTTCCGACAATTCGATCATATTTTGCCGTTATAAATTAAATAGTCAAATAATTCAATGAAACAACTTAAGACAAATAAAATAAGAGCAAATATCATCCTCTGGGTTCCAATGTGTTCTATGTGCCAGTAGGCACATAGAACACATTGGAACTCGGGGGACGATATGTAAACAAAATACTGTTTACTCGTTTCCTTAACGACCCAAGGGGTGTAACTCTATCTGTTGTCTTCTGTGTTTGTAAAAACAAAACAGTTATGCACGAATTTGGTCTTACTTTTTACGGAGCGTGAGAAACATGTCCACAAATTTTTCTTCACTATGTTTCTATTGTGTTTCAAACGGGACAGAAACGTTATCTCCGTCAACATGTATGGTATATAAAGATTTAATACCTGGATGTCTCATTTAATCACCTCGTCTGTGGCTCGGTTTTTAAAAGCCAACATCCAGGTATTAAATCTCCATATACCATACATGTTGGCGGAGATAACTTATATTGTATACGTTTGAGAATGAGAAATTATATCAAGAGATCAAAAAAGAACAAGTCTATGAGCATGTAACAATAACATACTCAGTAGTTGACTACTGGAATTCATTAACACAGTTAGTATTTTGTACATCAGCCCTTGAGTGAAATAATTCTTTAGCATTAGGGAAATATTATGATTACCAGCAAACTAAGAGACAAGAATTAACTCACTGTAGCAATATTACAAATGAGTGGAAAGTAACCAACCCACGGTGGCCGAACTATAGCAATGAAAGCCATTTTTTATCTCAAACACTGACATGCTACAGTACAGCCACCGTGGGCTGGTTACTTTCCACTCGTGGGTAATATTTCCATGGACGCAATAATATTAGATCCCAAACACTAATTATAGGAATAAACATCAAACGTTTAATTAATGAAACACCGGGTACAGACCGGTGTTTCATTAATTAAAATTTTGCTGATGATGATTTTTATTACTTGGTAAACGTATGAGTGGATTACGACCGGTCCACTACAATAATATCAGATTCAAAACGCTAATTATAAGAATAATCATCAAAAAGTTAATTAATGAAGCACCAGGTACAACCCAGTGCTTCATAAATTAAAATGTTGCTGATGATGGTCTTTTTATTCCTTGGAAAATGCATGCATGAACCTTACTTCCCACGCATGAATTACGACCAGTCCAAGTTACTGTTCTGTATTCAAAGTGGAAAATTTTTCACGCTCTGTTATTGCAATTCGCTTTTGTCATCCTAGTGATTTGCATTTGAATCCAAGCGATTTCGCCTTCACTATCATTCGCAACCGCATCGTCATGACTTAATTTTAGTTTCGCCTTTTGCCTCGATTTTCTAATGCTCAACGAATTATAGCTTTTTTGTTCTTCAGATATCGTCCCTGAGTTTCAATGTGTTCCAGTATGCACATAGAACACATTGGGACTCAGATGGCGATATGGTTACTTTTTTGGTATGCATCTATTTTTTTTTTTATAAATATATTTCTTTTTTAATTTTATTTCTTACATATATAATAAAAAAATATTTTAATTTCCCCAATGTGAAATTGTATACTCACATATTCTCCTCTAAGATCTAATAACTCATCATTTTGATCCATCAACTTAATTTCGACACTACGTATCGTGTCTAATATACTAGATTTCTAGGTTGTTCTACGATCTTACAGCCCGGCAAAATGTCTGGTAAAAGAATAGATCGTGAACTGCAGGCTACCATTGATGACATTTATGGTGATCACGTTCACTGAAAAGCTATTGACGGTGAGAATTTCGACCACGGTTATCGGAGGTCACGTGACCTTGATACACCTTCAGATTGAATCCTAACAATGTTTCAAAAATGATGTCCACTTGGAAATCTACTCGATAACTAGCTCCCATCTCTAGTATCGTTTGTAAAGTATTGGCATTGGCAGTTATTGTTAACCATTAACCTAACGTAACGGCCAAACCGGCCAGCGCTATTCTCAAAAATCGCCAATTAATTTTCATTATTTTTTTCATTTTTTGTCACAAAAACATAAGTTATGACCCCTCGTTGGAACGATCTCGACGAGCTCGTTCCAACGAGGGGTCATAACCTATGTTTTTGAGACAAAAAATGAAAAACATTAGTTATTCAAGAATTATTTTTGCAAGTGTCGTCTGCTTTTCAGGTTAGGTAAAGGGTTAATGGACATCAATGCTTTACTTTATTCTCATCTCCATGCAATCATTGAGATCGACTATGTCGTAAGTGTCTTTCAGAATGCAAATCTCATGCCAGCTCATTCCATTGTCAGGACAATTTGTGAACAGATCGTTCGTCTCCGTGGTATTTCAGAGAGAATAGTATGTTTCAATATTCGCCAGTGCCATCTCGTGTCTCTTCTCCGTTTTCAGTTATAGCAGCAGATCGAGCTTCATAGTGAAACAGTCTTGTTATTGCTGGCTAAGATTTGAAAAGTAATTTTTTCGTAGCTGTGTTCTTTCTCTCTGCTATCTTTTCTAACAAAATTTCTTGTGACATTTTTTTCGATTATAATTATTTTTTTTATTTATTTATTTATATATACAACTCAAAGCTTGCTAAGCACCAAGTATATCCAACTACCTGTTTTACGTTTTAGTTGAAATGTTGTTATGAAAAGTGTATATATTTTTTTATTTCATTATATCTTTAATGATTTAAGCACAGAAATTAGGATTTTGTGTGTTTGACATTATTTTTTAGCTTTGGAATACGATAACCATGGAAAATGGATATTATTGGTAAAAGAGAAAATGTTTCAAATTTGCCAAAAAGTTGACGGAGCGAACTGGTCTGGGTTCAATATCGAGTATGAGACCCATTCCTGTTAATTACAGGTTGACAACGACTTCTCATGCTCCCAATCGGGTTCCAGATGGTCCTTTGTGGGATGTTGTTCCATTCTTGGACCAGCATGGCACCAAGCTCCTGGACATTTCTTGGCTGGACTGTACGGGCTGAAATTGCAAGCTGCAACTCATTCCAGGCATGCTCGATTGGATTGAGGTCAGGGGATCTTGCTGCCCAGTCCATACGCTCAATCCACTCCCTCTGTCGGTATTCCCGGACAGCATGGGCAACATGAGGACGGGCATTATCGTCCATCAGAATGAATCTATCATCCACTGCACCTGCTTACAATCTGACGTGGGCATCCAGGATCTCATCAATATACCGCTGTGCAGTCAATGTACCACGTTCAAGGACACATAGCTCTGTACGTCCATCCCAGCTGATGCCGCCCCAGACCACTATTGGCCCTCCACCATAGCGGTCATGCTCAGCAATGATGGCTGCATGGAATCGCTCTCCTGGTCTTCTCCATACCCTAGAACGCATACCTAAAACGTGTTGTCTAGGCAGTACCTTGACCCATCTGTAAAAAGGAGAGGCCGCCAATCTTCTCTAGTCCATCCAACGTGATCCATGGCCCATTCATATCGTGCCTGGTGGTGGTTCTGGGACAGCGGAATGCGAATACATGGTTTTCTCGATCGGAGACCACCTACGTGTAACCTTGCCCGGATAGTCTGCGTCGAAACATTTATCCCGGATGCATTCTGAAGGTCACTGCGAAGCTGAGTTGCTGTGTCCAAGCGGTTCCTACGGGCCTGAATGATCAAAAACCGGTCTTCAGCTGCAGATGTTGCCCTGTCTCTGCCACCACCATGCCGTCTGACTGGTGTGCCATACTGCTGAAATCTTGCCTAGGCTGTGGTGTTCACCATATGGTGCACATAAAGGGCTTCACCAACATGACGATGGGTAGCCCCTTGTTCCCCCCCCCCCCCATCCCTACAACCGGCCACATTTCTTCTTCAGGACAAATGTCTTCTTACATTTACATTCGCCATATTCAGTCATTAAATCACAGGGGTTTGTGAATACCCTACACATCTCATGTACACGTCGACAGTACACGAACACATCATGAAAATCAAGGGGTCCATGCTTTCCATGACTGTCACGAAAAGTCTGCCTGTCAAGAGAGCTAATGTAAACACTGGCGACCATCTCAATGCATTCCTCAATCATATCCACCAAAAATATCGCAAATGTGTCACAAGAAAATGCCACAATGATGTGTCAAATATGTGGTGCTTAGCAAACTTTGAGTAGTATATTATGGTGAGCAAAACAATTGCCTCCGAATTTAAAAAATCATCGAATTCGTTCCTATATTTTCCTTGATATATGCAACTGAACAGATCGTTGGCCACGAAATTATAAGATCCCACAACATCGTACAATATTTCCTGAACTCTTCTTTGTTCGTGTTTTTGGCCATGTGATCATCATAGATGTGATTCAAATTCTTGTGATTTTGATGAAACAGACACAAGAAATTCGTGTTCTCTTTTATGGTTTCCCCAGACCATCTGAAATACTTTTGAGACAGACAGAAACAATCCATGTTGCTGTGATGTCCTCGAACGTAATAAGACTCACATCAGTTCTGCGTCCCCGAACAATGGATGGTCGTGATATCTCTCTGCAACATCATTACTATTTTTTCTTGATTATTTACAAAAAGAAATAAAAAAAATAAATAAATTTATAAAAAGAAAGTAAATGTCATTTTTAAAAATGAAAGATCCTAAGAAGAAAAAATATTTCTTGACTGAAGAGAAATATTCAAGAGAGTGATTTGATGAGACGTGTGGAAGATATTGAACTGAAACAAGATGATCAAATTATTCAAATCCGTGATAGAAACTCAGACAGATGAAAAAAAGAGATCATAAAAGAATTGCAACTTTTAGAGAAAACAAAAATCCTTATAGACTTTATCCTACACTATCGTCTCTCACATACACTCGTCCTCCTTAGTACGATTAGTCCTCATTATGAGTGAGTCGCCACCACCGAGTTCTCTTGAGATAAGATGAATGGAGACTGATACAAAATCGATGGAAGTTCCGCACCTACAACCATAGATATGACAGATTCTGGATATCTGAGTTAACTTTATATAGATATAATATATTATTTCAAGATGAAACAAAATACTGCATTTTGATTGGCTGAGGGGTACGGTGTAACTTGCAATCCACAGTAGCTTTTTTGGTTAACCACGGTGTAAAAACAGGAATACGCAATAGCAGGCAATATTGTTTAAAAAGTACCAATTTTTTAATTAGTAATTCATACCTTAATAATGAATGTTAGAACAAAAATAAAAATACAGGAAATTTAATATGTATGTGCAATAAAATATTACAGATATGGATGTCATTGGAACTGGCTCATTGAGCCAGTTCCAATGACATCCATATTTGTCTGGTTTTATTAAGAAACTTACAAAGTACAAATTTTCTGTCAGTTTTTGCCAACAACGTAAGTTAAAGTATTAAGTACACCAAATTTCTTGGAAATAAATCTATTATTCTTGTTTTGTCCAGGGTGTATGGGAGTTTACATCGGTTTGCCTCAGGGTGTATGAGTTCCCAAACCGGTGTAAATTACCATACACTATGGAAAACACAAGGTTAAATAATTATGCGTTTCCTTTGGATGCCAACAGGATTTATGGTATTCAAAAAGAATCCAATGGAAATAAACTAATAGAAAGTGATAATTTGATCTTGGATGGTGATTGTGTGTTCAAAGGCTTCAGAGGACTGACTATGTTATTTGCTCGGGCTGGCTAGATCGAATTCAGATGATTACAGTGAAGAGGGTCTGAAGACTTCTGGCAAGAATTTGATCCACGCGAATGCCATAAAAAGAAATAATGACTTTAACTCTAACCGACGGAAAAGGAGTGAAAGTTATAAATGGAACAAATTATGAAATATATGGGATGAACAAAAAGCATTCATCAGATTGGTCTTTGGAATGGGAATGGCTGCCAATGGTGGTATGACAACGATCACTTTTTGTGATCCTAACAGGCTACTAAGGAGATCAAAGCTCTTGATGGCCAGTAGAGCAGCAGCTAATATGGGAGTGAAAAACGAGACAGTGAGTATATGCGACGAATTTGTTGATGCAAAATATCGTGAATAAAATCTGGTATAAAACTATCATGAGAGCTTTATTTAAAAGAAAAAAATACTAAGTAGAAAAAGAAATAAATAAAAAAAATAAATTAAATTGAATTGAATTGAAATAAAAAAGTTAGTCATAAAGGATAAAGTGTATAAAAGATCTTACATCTTACGGTGGATCAGGCATGATGGATTCTATGATGCAGTTATTTTTAAGTTTCTTCACTCCCAAAGCGGCAAGAGAGATGGCAAAGATAGGAAAAAAGACTGCAATGGTTGCTGGTGAGAACGCCAGGATGTAAGCCAGCAGCATGATCGTGACTAAAACTTGCAAGAGAGTTGTTTTAATTCATAAATTGAGTGAAACTGACCTTGAGATTGGAAGAGATTTATCTAAGGTGAAGGATTATTCCTGTGGTGGTGTTGGTTAAGTCATGAAAATACAAAAACTCGCCAAGAAATTAAATGGAACAGGACTGGAAAAAGTAATTTGAAAAACACTAAGTCCTAAATATAAAAAACTAAGTCCAAATTATAAAAAACTAAGTCCAAAATATAAACAAAGTAAGTCCAAAATTTAAAACAAAATAAGTCCAAAATATTTTTTTAAAAAATTGAATTAGCCCTTTACCTAACGAATCGACCCCATCCGCCCGCGTAATATGCAAATTCAGCAGTTGAAAAAATATTATTGTTCAAAACATTTCAGCAAAACCATATCATGTGACCCCTCGTTGGAACGAGCCCGTCGAGCTCGTTCCAACGAGGGGTCACATGATATGGTTTTGTTAAAAATTTTTGAAAAATTTCAAAAAATGATATTTAAAATAATTTTGATATCGTCTGCATTAGGTAAAGGGTTAAATAAAAAGAAAAAATGGAAATCAAATATTGATCACGGAACAAAATGAAGACCAAGAGTTCAAACCATCCATTGTTTCTGAGAAGCATAAGAGGATTGATTGTGGAAAAATCCAATCGAGGGAAAAACGAATCTGTTGTTGAATCTGTTGTTGTCACCCGAGTGGTTTTATTACGACAGATTATTCATGTTTACCAGGAGTTTTTTTTAACCCAAATACAAAATATTGTGAGAGCTCAGAATGAGAAATTACCGAAGGACATGATAGATAGAGTTTTCAATCATCAGGATGAGAGAGATAGATGCGATATGTCACCAGCAGTCTTCTTGCAACAGGTATTGAGAGAACTCAGAAATAATTTTAAATCAGATGACCATCATGGAATGTCAGTTTTACAAAAATGCGGGTGAGGTACCTGATCCCAGAGATTTGAGTTCAGAGGATGAAAACCTGATGATCTTCGATAATCTATTGTTGGAGAAACAAAATCGATGCGAGTCTTACTACATTTGAGGATGTTAAAGTAAAGTGAATTGTTTCTATCTGTCTCAAAATTATTTCAGATTGCCCAGGCAGGCCATATGAGAGAATGCAAGTTTTTTGTGTCTGTTTCATCAAGATCTCAAGATTTTTAATCCCATCTACGACGATCACATGGCCAGCAATGTGTGCAATGAAAAATTCAGGAGATATTGTAAGGTGGTGTGGGATCCTGAACCTTATAATTTTGTGGCCATCAATCTGACTATTCGCAAATACCAAGAAAAATATAATAATAATATATAATATATAAAATGTAATAAGAAAGAAAAACAAAAAAAGATAAATAATTAAAAAATGGAAAAATAGAAAATGTTACAACAAGAAATGTTAGAAAAGATAGCTGAGAACATGGCTATGAAAAGTTATTTTCAAATCATAGTGAGCGATAACAAGACCCATTTCACTATGAAGTTCAACTGCCCACTATAAAGAGATACGAATCTAAAAACGTACCATTATTTTCCCAACATCACCAAGATGAATGATTTGTTTAGATATTTACTCGCGGTTCATTCTATTTATTTATTTATTTATTTATTTATTTATTTATTTATTTATTTATTTATTTATTTATTTATTGATGTTTAAGGTAGCATATTTATGCACAATGGCTAATCATGACCGTGACAGTTTTACGGGTGGAGGAAGCCGGAGTACCTGGAAAGAACTACCGAGCAACGACGAGCACCTGCCAGCTCCCCAACTCCACACTGCAGCACAGGCAGGGTTAGATTGGTTGAAGACATGCGTACCATCGACGTGCAGTACGCCTGAGTACGTGGCGTCATCATGCCGCCACGCGGGTAATGGAGATGCAGCATCTTGCCCAAGGACCCAACGCGGTTGCCGCAGGTGGGATTCGAACCGAGGACCTCTCGGCTTGCAGCCTGCACCTCTACCTATGGAGCCACCGCGCTCCCTCGCGGTTCATTCAAATCCATTACTTGTATGGAATGAGTATTCACTTTCATGTATTATTAGTTACACTGTTTGTTGGTGGTATAATATGGTATATATGGTGTCAGTTAATTTCATATTGGTCGAGAGCGATGGAATTAACTGGCACCATATATACCATGTTAGGCCACCAACAAACTGTGTAACGAATATATCTTACCGACTGCTGCATCGATGCACAGAACTAATAACAACAGCGATCAAAATTAAATGAGAGAATTCTCACAATGTGTTCACGTGTCTTTGCCTTGTTACAATTTATGGGAGAGTGCCTACAGGCACTCTCCGATAAATTGTAACAAGGCAAATTCATACATACCAAACAGTTTCTTTTCGAAGGTAACATGACACACATCCACAGAATATGAAGCCTTTTAAGTTGCCTAACCTGCACTTCAGACCAAATATGGGCTTCCAAAACTCAATCTTTCAACTTGAAGCGTTCATCGGCTGCCGCCATTTTGAATAATCAATGAACAAAGGGGAGATTACCCATAGCTGTCAGCGTATACTGATGTTGACAGGCAGTATATGGTTTTATATGCAGTATGCATGTGACGTCTTTGAACCAATGAAATTCCCAGATACTTGTAGGAGGTAAGAAATATATGAAATATTCATGGATACTCTGCCTCTAATACCTCTTTCGAACATATTCACATCAGATAATAACGTTAGACCAATCAATATTTTCAACGTGCAGCCTTGGGGTCCACCCACACTTTAACTCAGAAGCCATTCTTCTAAATGAAAGTATGACATATTTTGTTTCAGAAACGGAAAAGGGGCGGCTTAGGTTCAAAGGGTTAAAAAAAACGAGAGAGTTTGGGAGCCATGCGAGAACCAAGCAGGATCTAGAACAGACTTTTTAAAGTTTCGAACACACATTCCAATAGAAGAACGTTGGTTTTCAGACATAAATCATGGTAATCTCTCATGGTTTTCATCTCGAATAATGTTCACATTTTTTAGCAGGGTCGTAATCAACATCGGACATGTGAGGGTCATAGAGTCTAAAATAAAAGTATTCTTTGTCAGGTAATGAGGTCTTTTGAATCATTTCAAACTGTTCATGTAATCATATGGATAGACTCTTTTCCTCAATATGATATCTAACTGATGCTCGTTTTCAAAGTGTTCAGTCTTGATTTTAAATTCACCCTTCTCTAAATGGCCAACTGGTAAACATGAATTTAAAACTGTCCGTGATAAGCATTTCACACTTGATTGGTACTTCATTTTTTCTGACGTATGTTCATCTATTTTCTCTGTCTTATTCACGGCCGTCCATTTCGTAAAAGAAAATTTATACCATGATTACCTGTTTTACTATATATGAAAAGCCGATGACATAAATTTTAGCTTTACACACCAACCGTGATGAACACGCCAGCAATGGGATTTCAATAGTAAAACTTTACACCTACAGAAGAACTACATCCATGTAGACCTTTGGTGACGTCGAAATGAAGCTCAAGTATGATGATCATCTTCTCGAGAGTTTTGAATTGCTTCTTTAACTTTTTGATTCAAGATTCTAAGTTTTCCATGAACCCTTGAGCCACGCCCACGTCATCATCATCTGAACATTTTGTATATGATGGACCTGAAGAATACCAAGTGCCGAAAGAACATTCTCTGCAGAAACACTATCCTGATGGTATGTGTATTTTGATATTTTTTGGTATATCTCTGACTATCACCGGGCTAACATGAACTCATTTTTACAGTGAAACATTCGAATTTGGAATACACGATGAAAGGTACTCTCAATCTTCTATTGTGATTTTTAAATTTCATGGAAGTATTAGGTTTAGGCATTTCGATGGTAATGCATTGATTTCCATTGCAATATTCCTGATATTCCTCAAAATATTCCCAATAAAGTTGATTGTCATACTCTGAGAGCAACAATATTTAATTTTCTCCCGAGTCTTGTATGAACTCACTCTCAGTGGAAATATCTTTTGAGTTGAATCATCATATCCCAAGACGTATTGGAAATAGTGGGATTTTGAATTTCAAAATGATCGATGTCTCATAACCACATGGGAAACATTGTTACTGACCAATCTAAATCTTTATCAAAAGTCTCCTTATATTTTGATACTCTGTGTGGATGATTGTTTTCTCTTTCTACAGAATGTATGGGAAGTACAGTTAAAACTAGAAGTCCTGTCGTGAAATGCGCACAAATTGCACGTCGATATGCGCGTTAACCTATGCGTTAGGACCATAGTAAGGCTATCAAATTATGTACATATGGCCTGTGTACAAGCAATGTTTCAGCCAATGGACCTAGGGTAACCCGGAGGTCTATTGGCAGAAACATTGCACGTGTTTGCTATGAGTAACCAGGAGAGCCTGCCGTGGTTTGAATGTCATTCGATATGGAAATTGCATTACTGTATGTCTGACACTGATTCGACTCTGCCCTCGGTCAGGTCTTTAACAGGTTTAATCAGATCGCCCCATTCATCTAAACCCGTCCGTATTAGTCTTTATATTTTATTGACCTAGTGCACACTAGGATACCTTACATATAAGAAACAGTCTGCTGGTGGTACCGAGATGTCCTTGTATACTAGTACACAATATTCGCACAACATAAGCAACACTTAGACACATACTAAGTGTGCCGATATGTGCAAATGCACAATGTGCACACAACACATGCGTCCCATACAGTAAGGACTAGACGTCCTGTCGTGAAATGTGCACAAATAGCACGTCGATCTGCGCGTTAATCTACTCGTTATGTCCATAGTAAGGCTATCAAATTCTGTATATATGGTCTGAGCACAAGGAATGTTTCAGCCGATGGACCCCCCGGTAAGCCCGAGGTCCATTGGCAGAAACATTGCCTGTGTTTGCTATGAGTAACCAGGAAAACCTGCCGTGCTTTGGATGCCATTCGATATGGCAATTGCGCGCAATTCCTACGCGGAATTAAGCCTAGATAAGCGCACAGTTCGTGACAGGACTTCTAGTTTTAACTGCCCATTTGAAGAATTGACTGTTTTCTTTATTTTCCACGTTGATTATGGTTTGTTTGGTTTGTAAGAAATAAAGCAATTTTATATACTATGGCGGGTGCAGTGGATCAAACGTGCATACGTCAATTTCTAGATTCAAACTTTCTCCAAATGTCCAATTGCTCCCCTCGTGTTGATAGACAGCTAGAGATTCTAATATTTTTCCTTTCATTTTATAAAAAATATCGGACATCTAAGAACTTTCTGTCATGGTCTCCTTCTTAGAACAAGAATAAGGTGTTTTTTTTCTTTTTTGGAATTTGCCAGTTTCCTCATTCATACTTGCCATTTCACTCTTTACTATAATTTGAACTTTGATACCCTTCCCTAAATTCTGACAAAATAAATCCATCACTTGAGATTTTGCCTCTTTCATAAAATTGTTGGGAATGAATTTCTTGCTACCCACAATGACAAAGGATTTCAAATATTCTTTCATAGCTCGAGTTCGTTCTACCAGAATGGAAGCAGATTACAATTTCTTGTATATCATTCTCTTTATGATATCATTTAAATCATTTTGGTCTACCTTTTTAGTTTGACCATGACGACGTCCACAATATCCATCACTTCATGGTGCAATATGTTCTTCCTTCTTCTTTGATGAAAGAAGCCTGTCCTTTTTTTTGTTTTGTTTCCTACTAGTATTAGAAGATTTTTTTCTTCTTCTTCTTTCTTCTTAAATGATTTTTTTTCTTTTTTTCTCTCTCATTCAAATTTTATTTTCTTGTTTTTTACTATTCACATAAGTTTTCTCTTGAATTCTTCCACCCTCAAGCGAAAAATCTTCCATTTGGTTTCTATTAAATTCAGAAAACAACCTTCATAACCCATTTTGTGCACTTCCTATTTTAATTCTGGAACTGTTTTCTCGGTGGTTGCAGCACTTATGGTTTTGATCAAATCGTGTTTAATCTTCAGAGTCGACACACTCTCTCAATATTGAGAAGTGTTGCGCACATTTTTAATTCGGGTAATTTGTAATCTTGGAAATGTACCATATTGTTTTTGTTATGAATATTGTTTTCTCATAAGTTTATACATTTTTTTTTATATTTTTCTCTTATAATATAAAAAAAAATAAATAGAAAAGAAAGCCTGCAACTACAAAATAAGACAAATAATGCAAATGAGAAAAAAGTAAAATATATTATTTTTTTTCTTTTCTTATTCAGAAAAGTGGAACAAACTTCAATATTTCATTTTCTATCAATAACGGTGAACTTTTTCTCTTTCTTCTTTATTTTCCTGTGAACATTTCGGAAATATACTCTCCTTGTGGTCTCTATTATTTCTTGAAATTCTAAAGGTGTATCCATCATAAACTGCTTGCAAATGTTGCAATACTTCATGTCATCTGCACACTCTTTATTATAATATATCATGACATTTTTGTTGTGATTAAATTTTGGAGTAGTACGAGACGAAGGCAGACAAGATGAAGGACAATTGGGAAGATTTTGCTTTTTTCTTGAAATTTTTTTTTCATGTAATGTATTCATAATCGAGTCATTTATCATTTTCTATGATGGTCATTTTTATTTAAAATTATTTATTTTTTTATTTATTTATTTTATTGTTTTTTTTTCCTTCACAAAATCTGGGTGCGATATTCTCTATTTATTAATAAATACCAAATACTTCCTCAATTGTAGGTCCTTAGATTTCTTTTCAGTTTCCGAAATTCCTTAATTTCGAAATCTAATGGCCTCCATCTCCCTCGATCATAGTCTTCCATCTATCTATTACCCCATCCTCATCAAGCATCTTTGATGCCGACATAAAACAGAGGACGATGGTGTTTTCATGTTCCGTTGTGTGACAGATGTGTTTGTTCAGATTGTGATATTACTTTTTTATACAAGCAGGACATTTTTAACTCAATGCTCTAGGAAAGTTTTCTTCAGTATGATTGGCACAAACCTTATAGAATATATCTCTGAGAAACTTCCAACACAAAAATTCTTTTTTTCATATTCTCTGCGTTTTCTTTTAAAATGACATTTTTTTTTTCTTGTCATATTTTTTACAACTGAAAAAACTTTCAGTTAATTAATCTGGAGGGTTTTTCGGGTTTTTTTTTTCTTATTTTATTATACCAGAATATTTATATTTATTATGAGTTTGTTTTTTTTTTTTACTTTAGTCATCACATTTTTTTAGGACCAAGCCAAAAGAAACAGCAATTTTCTCCCTCTTTGATCTTCCATTTGGTTCATATGGCAAAACAAGGATATTTGTTAAAAATGTCTCCCGTACTTTTGCAACACTTCTAAGCCGCCGACGATTTTATAAAAAATCGCCATAGGGTTTGCATTGTAAAAAATCCGTCGCGTGAAAAAAAAAACGATGTTACAAAGAAATGCAGATTTTTTCAGTGATAAAGACACCAAGTCTCGAAATTCCAGACGAATCTCATTGGCTTTCCCCATTAAAATCCAGTAGTTTGTCTGAGAGCTCCTTGTTTTTGATATAGCACTGAAACGCATGAAAAAGGCCAACATTTTATGGGTAGAGGAATCCGGAATACCCAGAGAGAACCACCGAGCAACTGTCAGGCTCCCCAACATACTAACTCCACACAAGCAGGGTTAGCATTGGTTAAAGACAAGTGCGCCATCGACGTGCAGTACTCCATTGTACACAACGCCACCTAGCCCCCCACAAGGACCTCTCAGCTTGCAGTCTTCACCTCTTCCTACTGAGCCCCCGTGCCCCCCCCCCCCCTCCCAGAATAGGAAACAATAACACAGTCAGCAAACTGTGACAGCTTTGTGAACATTTTGCTTCCATGCACTTTGATTGACATTGTCAGTGGTGATACGTGCACTTTGGGGTTTATTGGAAGCATTATTGTACTTTATTTAAAATAATACAAAGTTGTTGATCTAGCAGTCCCCAATTATTGCTAAAATAATGCACAATTGTCGTTTGTGGCGGTCATTCATTCAGCCAGCAGCGAAGGTCAAATTCTTTCCACGTGTAATTGAAAATCGTGTCACGCTCTTGAGTTTACTTCCGATCACTTTTGGACAGTTTCTTTTATCTCTATACAATGTCATGGCTTCTTAATATTCGACTTCATTAAAAATTTTTAATTACAGATTTAAGTATTTTCGCATTTCTTTTGATGTCTCACACTTCACAAACAGTGTTGTTTTTACCTGATCTTTCACATACAAACTGATAGCTGATGTTTCTTGTCCTTTTAACACATTTATTTAATATGGAAGAAAAACCATGCATTTTGCTCGACTTCAAGGTATGTAGACACATTTTAAGAGTGGAGTCAGCCCACTCGCTTCTACTAATTCTCAAAGATATCAATGATGAATTGATAAAGACAATGATGGCCAAAACTCTTTCTCTCTCTCTCTCTCTCTCTCTCTCTCTCTCTCTCTCGCTCTCTCCCCCTGGGGCACGTGCCCCTAATGACCTCGATTCATAAGCAGCTGTGGGTACTTTGATTCCCGTAGAACCACTATAAGATCATGGTGCCCTCCACGTAAAGTATTAACCCTTTGAACCCGAGCGGCGCTTTTCTGGTCCAGAAATAAGAAATGTCATACTTTCATTGAGTAGGATGGCTGCTGAGTTAAAGTGTGGGGTAGACTAATCAATATTTCCAACGTGCAGCCCCCAAGGTTGCACGTTGAAAATATTGGTTGGTCTGTCCCCAAATAATTAATAAGGACTCTTCCTGTTGCTTCCGTTGAAGTGATATGGAAGATACCATCAGGGTTCAAAGGGTTAATAGATGCATAGTTGCATGTTACCATTATACCTTTAGTTACTTAGAGGTTGAACATTTGGAGAGTCTAGCAGTTACGTGCCACTGTTCGGTGTCCATGGTTCTCTCCAGGTAATAAATAAATAAATAAATAAATAAACAAATAAATAAATAAATAAATAAATAAATAAATAAATAAATAAATAAATAAATAAATAAAAGCTGGACATGTACAGAATTGTATTTGCTAGGGATAGATCCAGGAATTGTGATGAAGGGAGAGTGGTGTCCAAAACAAATCGTCTACTGTTCCTGACCGCTCGTTTCCTCCAAATTTTGAATTTCCTGGTGACTCCTTGTGGAAAAGAGGAATTGTATACCACTAAAAAATCCGCAAATACCTTGGCGTTCCATAATACTGCTATAATATATCGGTGTGTGGGGGACAATGCCTTGATGCATCAGATTGCTCGTTTAAAATTTCTTTCTTTTGAAGTCTCTGTTATATCCTTGCACACGAAGTTACTGAGAGTGTTTGGAGTAAAATTGTCTTTGAAAATAAATATCAAGATTATAATGGCACCGTTTGAAAAAGAGACAAGTTTTGCAATTATTGCAAAATTATTGAAAAGGACGGTTTGGGTGCGTTCGCCGACAACCCTTTACCCTTTACCCAACGTAACGGCCAAAACCGGCCAGCGCTATTCTAAAAAATCGCCTATTAATTTTCATTATTTTTTTCATTTTTTATCTCAAAAACATAGATTATGACCCCTCATTGGAACGAGCTCGTGGAGCTCGTTCCAATGAGGGGGTCACAAACTATGTTTGGGAGGCAAAAAATGAAAATTATTAGTAATTCAAGATTTTTTTTTGCAAGTGTCGTCTGCTTTTCATGTTCGGTAAAGGGTTAACTGATAGAGTGATTGATTATTTTAGGTCAGAAAATTTTGTTCACATCTCTTCACTCAAAAATTAGTTGGGCTAAAAATTAACTTAAATCGACTAATTGGGTTTACTCAATCCAGTTGACTTCGGTTGATTTTCAATCCAACTGATATTAGAGTGTTTGCCATAACACTATTTATGGGAGAGTACCTGCGAACACTCTTCTGTAAACTGCAGCAAGGAAAAAATTCTTACAGACTAAATAATTTCACTTCTAATATAATATTAAATGAATCCACAGAATATGAAGCCTTCAACTTGTGGTACCAACATTTCAGAGTAATGTCTAAATTTTATCTTCCAGCACTCAACCAGTTAAACTACACATAGAATAGTATAAAATATGCAATAAAATTAAAAGTACGAACCTTCTCCATACACTTTGCGGTTGACCATCGACACAAAAATCAGGAAAATCAAATTATCTCTCATACTGTTGCTCAAATGTCTGATAACTGCAAATGCCATATTCTTCCTTTCCGCGTCTGTCAATTTTATTTTACTGTTGTTGTGACGTCAGATAAGCGCGCATCAATATGTGATATCTGAAGTTTAACTCTCCATTTGCGTGCGCCGTATATCGCAAGTAGATATATGTCTATACTACTCATTCGTCAGTGTTTCAATGGGAAAAACCTCACAGAACTAGAATGTATTTAAATCGGGATTTTATAAAAATGCTGTTCATTGAAAATCAACTGAAACTTTTGAGAGTAAATATTTATAACCAAGGTATTATTGAATATTTAAATTGAGAAAGAAATCTAACGTCCCGTGTTCTTCTGTTGCAGTTTACAAAACGGAAAGCGTTTGTATTGTATCAAACAAAGAAGAAAGGAGCATTATCTAAAGATCGAAATATCCTTTTAGCCGACAAGCATCTTCTTCGGTGCAATACATTGATTTTTGGCTTCTGCCCCGTGTATGGAGATGAATTGTCCACAAATACAGAAAACGTGAAGAGTGTATTAACACTAAACAACTGCATTGTGAAAGATTACCGTTAAAAATGTTAAAATAATTGCAACCAGCAACCGATGCTTTTGTTGTAAAAACCGTGTGTTTTGGCAATGTTGACTCTTTGGCGTGGTGGTTCAGCGGTTAGAGAATTGAATTTCAAACCGGAAACGGTTTGCTCCTAACCAACATCAATTGCATTGTGGTCAATTGTAAAACCTACTCCCGATTGTGGAAGTGTGGGAGCACGGTGGCGCTCTCTGCTCAAACACTACATGAATGTGGTGCACGTGCTTTCAACCGTTACTAATGTTGCTTGTGGAGAGTTAGTAATTTGGGGAGTCTGACAGCTGCTCGCCGCTGATCGGTTGTTCTCTCCGGGTACTCCGGCTTCCTCCACCAGTAAAACGGCCCGAAACGATGTGACCTATTGAAGGATATTCCGCGCAGAACACAACATTTCTTGCTACTGAAAAACGTAGAATTTGGGCATATTTAACGAAACTTCTCTTCGGCATATTGAATTGAAGGTCTTCAGTTAAATTTAGATTCATTTTTTTCAAATCTAGTCATGGCTACTTCATAGCAGCCACACTGCAAAAATATAGGTTCTCTTTAGAACCAAAACTGGTTCTAATCTTGTTCCTGAGATGGAACCAGTTCTGTTTAAACAGTATTTATTTCAAATCAAATAAATTTATAAAGATTAACATTAAATAGTAACAGAATTAAACATAAATGGAGTGGTTTCAGCCATAAGTTTAGAGCTCATACGAGGTTGTCTCAAATTATTATTAAGCAAAGGAGATATGAACAGTTGGCATATCGAACCAGTTTTGGTTCTATACAGAACCAAAACTGGTTCGATATGCCAACTGTTCATATCTCCTTTGTTTCAAAATGTTTGGCGACTGCGTTGAATAAGCTCCAAGTTTACTGCTGAATCTACTTCAGTTCATGTAATATTCTGTCAAAATTGAACGCTAATCTTGGTAAATTTATTTGATTTGAAATAAATACTGTTTAAACAGAACTGGTTCCATTAGAAGCAGTTTTGGTTCTAAAGAGAATCTATATTTTTTGCAGTGCATGACTAGATCTGATAAAAGTATTTCGAAAATACTCAGTGGGTTAAGAGTTCAATATATTGATTAGTCAACCCAGGATTTAGGACTGGGCAAGCTGGGTAGTTGCCAGGGGCCTCAACAATCCGGGGCCTCCATATATTTTATGAAATAAAATTGTAAGGAAAAATGTAGGCTGACCTGAACGACCGCACGTATCAATCAAAACCGTATTGTGTGCGTTTTACGACGCAAAACGCTTGCAATGCGGTTCTGATTGATACGTGCGAATTGTAAATGTATATATATACTGGAACTTAATTAAGCATCCCCTGAAATGTTTCATGACGGTGAAGTAGCTGTTACTGATTATTATGTTTTATTGATTACTCTGTCTTGCAGTACATTTCATCTAGTGAAACATGATGTTTCTGGTTGATAGCATACCCCAAACACATCCCATCGTCCACGTGAAGCATACTTCCAACGAATGCCACAAAATACACTACCATCCACGTGCAATATCTGGGACAATTTGTCACTTCTTTTATCAATAAATGTTGACATGGCAAGGTTGAGACTATCGGAGGCACTAAGATGGCAAATCGTTGGAATGCATGCAACAGGCATGTCATTCAAAGTTATTGGAAGGCAACTTGACTATACTCATTCCGTCACCAGCAGACATGTCTGAAAACATCAACAAACCAACAATGTTAAGGACCGATCAAGGACGGGACGACCCCAAAAGACCTCTCTTTGGGAAGGTCGGAGTCTGGCACGCCTCGTTAGGCGTCAACCCTGTGCTTCAAGTGGGGTTTTGAAAGCCTTTGACACACCACTAGGCGTTTGTGCAACAGCACTGTCCGAAACCGTCTCAAAGCACTGGGCATGAGGTCCTGAATGGTCACCAAGCGCCTAGCTCTGACCGAGCAGTATCAAAGACGACGGGAAAACATGGGAATCCCAGGATGTTGAGGAGAGTCCACTGGTCAAACGAGAGTAGGTTCCTGCGTCACGTCACAGATGGCCGCATGAGAGTGTGGAGGCATAGAAATATTGCTTACGTGCCCAGGAACATCAGACCTACTGTTCCTTGTAGTGGAGGATCGGTAATGATCTGGGGATGCCTCTCTGTTCATTGTAAAGTTGATATGGTGACTGTACGTGGAAATCTCAGTGGTCGTTAGTACATCCGGTACGTTCTCAATCCGGTTGCAGTGCCTCATTTGACAACCACCCGTTGGCTACTCGTCCTGTATTCATGGACGACAATGCAGGGCCACGTCGTTCCTATGCTGTGTGAGCATTTCTTCAGAACAACGCTTTTACAACACTACCATGGCCTGCAATGAGCCCCAGTTTGAATCCCTTAGAACACATTGGGGACTTTCTTGGACGTCGTGTGCAAGCAAGGGATCCGCCTGCACAGAATTCGGCCAATTTGGAAACTGCATTGCATGAGGGGTGGCAGCATTTGCCTCCGGACCTGATCAGAAGGCTCACTGGTAGCATTCGGAGGAGGTTGGGGCTGTCATCCGGGCACATAGTGGACACACTCGCTACTGACGCCAGACACTGCTATGGGGTTCGGGAGATCACAAGTCACATTTTTTTTGCCAGTACTTACCGGCATTCTTTCATCATGGACCGTTCCAGCACCATACTTGTCGAGAGAATATTTTTCCATGAAAAACATTAGTGACAGATATGTGTAATTAGTACCATTAAAATATTGCATATGTCCATCAATGTGTTGTCTTTCGTTTGTCAATAGATCATTCTTTCCGCAAACTTTTGGCCATGTGAAAGATAGCATGAAAGTAATGACAGTTTCTATTAACACCACTACAAAAAAAACAGGGGGTGCTTAATTAAGTTTCAGGTGTATATATTGTTTGTTTGGAGCCACAACGTTTAGAACCTGTTGACACGGTAGTGTCTGAAGCCAGTAGCAGCGCTATAACCCAGTGGTAGTGATAGGAGTACATCACTGAGAATGTCAACAGGGGTGATGGAAGTGCAGTGATGTAGGCAGTGGTGGCAGACGCTAGTGGCTGTGGCTCAGTAGTAGAAGACGGTATTTGCTGAAGTCGATTGTGAAACAGGTTGAGATGAATAAGTATTAGATACTAGAGCCTGTGTCCTTGTAGTCAGTGTTCACGGTGGTTTGAAATTGTTGGTGTTTTATGTGGCAAGGAAACTGTTCTGGCTCCAAACCCTTGATGGTACCGAAATAGACAGCGTTCTTTTTTTAGTTTGTTTGCTCTGCCGAAAGAAAATGGTGTCTTCCCACTAAACCAATTCCCCTTAGACCAACTACATAGTGTTTCTGATTAAGGGTTGATTAAGGATAATTAGGAAAACAATTATTTATAAAAATCTGCCCAATATCTATAAAATATCGACAAGCCAGAAAATGAGCAGGCTATCATCTGAAAAATGAGGTCCCCAGAGGGTGAATTTGGTGCAGGGTAGCATCACTAAATTTACCCTCTGTGAACCTCAACCTGAATCGAGGCCTCAAACATAATCAGAAAGAGGTACCCAGAGGGTAAATGGGCCCACTGAATGTGATAGTATCAGCAAATTCACCCTCTGGGGACCTCATTCTGCAAATGACAGACTGCTTATTTTCAGGCTTGAATATCAATAACATTAAATACATTTATAAATATTTATAAATATATCAAATTATTGATATAGAATTATTTTTAAGGTAGAACACACCAGTTGGTCTAAGGGGAATTGGTCTTTTGTGAATTGGCCTCGTGGGAGTTGGTCTACAGGGAATTGGTCTAGTGGCAATGAACCAAGAAAATATAAAGTATATAGAGTGTTTTTGAGTGGATGCCGAAAATTATGTCATGAGTGACCGAGGCAAATGTTTATTTTATAATAATAGCCGTTTCTCTCGGTAACGAGTGAGATAACTTTCAGTAGCCACTCAAAAACACTAGATTTTCGATTAATTATACGCCTTTTATAACAATCTGATCATTCCTATCGATAATTCATCTCGTTTCAACTTTGAATTGATACATGAAGTAAACAGGTAATGCGCATTGCTACGCGGACGTGATTTGATTGATACTCGGAACAGGTAGCGTCTTTCGATCTGATTGAACTGGAGGGTTTCATGCATCAATTCAAGGCGAATACGTGTTGAATTATTCCTGGAAATGATTGGTATATACTCAAAGCACTAGATTTTCGTTTCATTATACGTTTATAGAACAAACTGATCATTTCCAGTGATAATTTGACTCGTATTCACCTTGAAGTGATGCATTGAAAGCCGCCATTTTGATTGATACCGTGAAAGTGAAAATGTCTATATCCTCACAGTGGGGGATACGATTTCTATCTCTCCGTAATTTTTTCGATGATCTATAGTCAAGCGCATAAATAAAATCTTTTACACAACTTTCAAGGCTTTTGTCCCGAAAGCTAGTTTCCAATTAAGATCACTTTGAGACTAATTGCTGATCGTTTAGATGAGATGTATGACGTTGAGGGTCACGGGAAACGTGAGTAGAAATCCAGAATATCCGCAGACCAACAGCTAACATAGAGAAATATAAGTTAGGCTTTTAATTAGGAGAAGTGAGGCTTAAGTCCAGGACGTAATGGTTGGAGGTAATTGCTCCCAAAAGCAAGCGATGTCCATTATGATGGTCCACTGTGCGTTCCATGATTACACGTTTAGTCATTCAATCATGTGTCTGTACAAAATGAGTTGAGACAACCCAGTCATGTGTTGTAAATAGCTTTTTAGTGTCGAACCGAAACAATACAATTTCCAATATGTGTCATGCGGGGACGCTGAGCACCACAGGTTTCTGTTAGAAATTCCACGGCCTCGAACTAAATAAATTGGAAAAAGGAGTATCCAAAAGTGACAATCTCTTTGATTCCTCTATTGGAACAATTGCCAGTTATTTTAAACGTAGACAAAGGTTCAAGGAACAAAAGGCCTGGACGCACGGTGGCTCAGTAGGTAGAGATGCAGGCTGCAAGCCGAGAGATCCTTGGTTCGTATCCTACCTGCCGCAACTGCGTTGCGTCCTTGGGCAAGACACTTAACCCCATTTGCCATGTTGTACAGTGGCGTTGTGTACTAAAGCGTGATGCATGTCGATGGTTCACATGTCTTCAACCAATGCTAACCCTGATTGTGTGGAGTTAGTATGTTGTGGAGTCTGACAGATGCTCGCCGTTGCTCGTTTGTTCTCGTTTACGGTACTCCAGATCCTGCACCCGTAAAACTGTCCTACACGAGGTGATCCTGGCTGTCGAAAGTGTCGTTAAAACCCAATAAGTAAATAACAAAAGGCCTCTGAACTCGAAATTTCCAACAAAATCCAGGAGGATGGATGGCTGTTGGTGGAACTATGCCATAGACTAAATATATTATCAAGTAGAACTCGTACTCAATTTTCTTAGATGTTGGTACACCTGTTCTTCTCCTAAAAATAGAAGAGATACATTTGCTAATTAACAACTCGACTTAGGAGACCGACGATGTGAAGTATTTATCTATTTTAAAGTTGACTTTTGAAACTGTTAAGTTTATCTCTTAGGTTATATTAAGAGAAAACAAAGCTTAATTATGACACACCGACAATTGGCGTGGCTTAAGTGCCAGTCTTGTTGAACGACCAACCAGATTTTGTTGATACAATAATAACAGGACTTTAGTGGCTTTTGTGAAAATCGGCTTTTGTCTTTGCCTTAATTGCCAAATAACGACTTCAGTTCAGTGTAAATTATTAGATAATTATTTTGTTTTTCTGAATCGTGTTTCCATCTCGGACTTTTCCTCGTGAGTACATGGAAATGTTTGGTGCAAACATTTTCCCAATCAGAGATTTTTAGTCTCAAGTCAAGATTTTAGTTAAAAAATCGAAACAAAGTCACCCGTCTTGCGTGTTCTCACTATAGATTTTTGTCGATCGACACCAACTTTGCAGTTTTATGGAAAAATAGTATGATAAAAATGGGAAGTATTTCCACGAATGCAATAATATTAGATTCCCACCTATTGTGTTAATATCTTGATGTATCCAAGGCGAATTCAATACTTATTGATTGGAATATATATAACTATGGTTCGAAAAATAGCTCTATATCCTTGAGGGCTGCATAACTTTTTTTTTTTTTTTTGGTGGGGGGGGGGGGGTTCCTGGTCGATATGAGCCATAGGCATATCCAAAGGCTGTAAGCCTGAGGAAGGGGTTGGTATGGCCCCTCAATGTTGGGGGTTCCGGGTCCTCCATCGAACCCCCGGCAATAGCAGTAACATACCAACCCACCCCAGACCTACGGTATCCCCCTCCCATTTGTGGGGGTTCGAGGCCCCGAAGGGCCTACCCCTGGCTACGTGATTGGAGTAAAGAGACATTATGTTTCATCAACAGTAGACTGCGCGCAAACTCAACGAAAAGTGGGTAAACAAACAGCCCTTACAGAATTAGACTGGGGGCCTGATAGCTTATACTTGTGGTCGAAGCCAGTTGCGAAAAACAATCCAATGGTAGTAGAAGCACTACACTGCAAAAAATCTCGGAGCTGTCTGTTGTTTTTTGTTTATTAAAAGTAACAAAAGGAAACCTGTTTTTTTATCACAAGCGAGTTAGATGCAACTAGATCACATAAAACGTGTCGTTAAGAATATCAGTATCACATCTGAGTAGATGTCCACTTTGGCTCTTTGTTTATTCTTCTCGGGCAAAAAATTACCAAATCTCACCTTCTAGAAATTTATATTGATGGAAAGGACAGTGTACGCATTACATGTCATGATGCATATACACTGCAAAAAATATATGTTCTCTTTAGAACCAAAACTGGTTCTAATCCTGTCCCTGAGATGGAACCAGCTCTGTTTAAACAGTATTTATTTCAAATCAAATAAATTTATAAAGATTAACATCAAATATTAACAGAATTAAACATAAATTGAGGGGGTTTCAGCCGTAAGTTGAGAGCTTATACGAGGTTGTCTTAAATCATTTTTAAGCAAAGGAGATATGAACAGTTGGCATATCGAACCAATTTGGTTCTGTAAAGCAAAGGAGATACGAACAGTTGGCATATCGAACCAGTTTGGGTTCTACAGAACCAAAACTGGTTCGATATGCCAACTGTTCATATCTCCTTTGTTTCAAAATGTTTGGCGACTGCGTTGAATAAGCTCCAAGTTTAGTGCTGAATCTACTTCAGTTCATGTAATATTCTGTTAATATTGAATGCTAATCTTGGTAAATTTATTTGATGTGAAATAAATACTGTTTAAACAGAGCTGGTTCCATCTCAGGGACAAGATTCGAACCAGTTTGGGTTCTAAAGAGAACCAATATTTTTTGCAGTGTAAGGGCAGTTAATAGTAGCAATAGCCTAGTGGTAGATGCTAGAAACAGAACTGGTAGAAGACATAGTTAATGATCTGTGACGGTTATATTTGACCGATTACCCAAACAAGGATATAAGCATTGCTACTTTGGAACTCAATGATGGGTATCCTCATAGTCCGCATGGTCTCACAAGATGAAAAGTGATGTCGACTTCCAACAGGTACCAGAGAAAATAACTGCATTATGCTGTATCTTGTGGCATGCGAAACTTAGATTCGATCCGAAATCGCTTCAATGATTCCATTCGATTCGCGTCGTGCTAATTCGGATTTTTTCATTTCATACAGATGTTCCAAAAATCTTACCATGTGTTTCTCCTCTTGAACTCCCCTTCTATCATCTGGTCTCTTCTATGGGAGGGGTGGGGTGTCCTCTATAGGAGACCTGATGACAGAGGAACAGTTCGAGAAGGTTCCAATCCCAAAACTTGTTTGATTCCGTTCTGGAATATTCCGCCTTTTTGAGTGGACTTGCGCGTATAAACCAGTCGCCATGGAATACAATACTTAAGTGCAGACTGGCAATATTTACGATTGCCAGAATGTGTAATATTTACAGTTTTGAAAAATCGTGAGATTTTGAATCGAGATCACTGTTCACGCTATTGGGTGCCAATAATGCCAATTGCATTGAAACCATTTGAAGCCATAAATACAGGGTTTGGAATCTAAATCTGGCACCACAGATATACTTTTAATAGATCTCAAGGGCGTTTTTGTTTTATTTCAGTGCGTCGTTTTCGATTATGTCGCTGTCTGACGATACAGGCGAGACAGAATTCACGTCTGCCAAGCAATCTATACAGTACGTGGAGAGTGTATTATCACTAAATCACCCGCAGAGTGGAGATTCCACCCAAGCAATAATTCCACATTTGTTGCAAAGCATAACCAGCACAAGCAAAGTTTCAGCCAATGGACCTCCGGGTTCAACCCGGAGGTCCATTGGCTGAAACATTGCTTGTGTTTTTTGTCGATATGTACAAAATTTGATAGTTATAGCTAGGGTGATAACTCCACTCTCCACGTATTGTAGGTTACACGTATGTTATCAGAACATTTCTTTGTAACTCCATCTTTCTTCTGTTGCTGAATGAATAAACATTGAGTAAATAATAAACAGGAAATTAATTTGATTTTTTTAATTTATTTATGTAATTTATTTATTTATTATCTATTTTATTTATCATTTATGGGTTTTGTTGCAATAAAAATACTTAAAAGCCAGGTAATGCAAAAGGAAATTATCGTACATTGAGTACAACAAGCCGCCATCTGCAATTCTAAAGCATTGCAGATGGCGCCTTCTTGCAATCAAAGAAGGAAGATTCATGGTTAATTTATTCTCATTTATAATTAGATTCCATTTGATACTAAAATCTTTCATTTGGCACCAAAAAATTATTTGGTAACAACGAAAAAGTCCATTTGGTACTAAAAGAAATTCGTGCTAGCGTGACTACTGTTCGAGATTCGGTTCTATTCGAAATCATCTACCTGATTCAATTCGGGATCCGATTTTATTTTAAATTTGAGACTAGCAAGGCCCTATATGTATCATACATCTAATGTTGGGTCATTTTTCAAAATGTTTCTGGTTAATCTCCTAATCTGTTATTGTTATCACTGGCGAGAGAATGAGGTGACGAAAAAAACTGCGCAGTTAAATTACAGTTGACAGCTTGTTACTGAGTTTATTTATATATTAAGCCGTCTAAAAAACCACATCCTACCCCAGCATATATAAAGGGGATTCCCTCACCCAAGTTGGAATTCGTTCCCTCAAATCAGTTGATAAAGCTAAACCAAGTGTAATGCGTCAGGACGGAGGGGTCATGTTTTCTCAATTCTGAAGATTATCTTCTGTATTAGGTAATAACCTACTTTATTGTTTTCATTTGTTTTACTTTATTGCCTTCTTTCGATTTTGTTCTTAACTCATCCAGTTCTGATAAATGGCCAAAAGGGACAGAGGTATCAGGATAGGCAAGGTTGTTTCGGGTGCTTCTGTGCGTGTATCACATTTGGGCTCTTAGAGCAGCATTTGCAAGGTGAAGTTTTGCCAAAGCGGTTTCGGAAGAAGATGGATGAGTTGGGTGACTTCTTCAAGCCAGGTTTACCTTCCCCACACATTTTGGTGATTTTTTTCGACAAATTAGTGTGGGGGTGGGCCATTTTAGATGAGTTGATGTCAAAAATCACTTCGTGGATGCAATCACCTCTTGGCTTTGAAATTATTGACCTCAGACGTGCTTTGGCACGTGCCTTAATCTGGCAGCGAAGAAATTTTAAAAACAAGTTGACAGATAAGACGATTTCGGCTTATGACTCTTATATTTCGGAAGTTCGTCCAGCGCCGCAAGTAAGGAACTACAGAGGAGGAAGCAAGCACACTCCCACCAGTGTCTACTCCAATAATATAATTCAGAAGTTTAAAAACAAATCGTCTCCTGAGATCCAGTTTGTTCTATGTGCCAGTAGGCACATAGAACATATTGGACCTCAAGGGACGAAATCTTAAACTGCTTGTCAAACATCTTCTGTGACAATTTCGTCAAAAGGGTAGGTAAGTCCCAATATCCTTTTATCACAACAGTAAAGAAGAGATAAGGATCTCAACAGTAAAGAAGAGATAAGGATCTCAACAGTAAAGAAGAGATAAGGATCTCAACAGTAAAGAAGAGATAAGGATCTCAACAGTAAAGAAGAGATAAGGATCTCAACAGTAAAGAAGAGATAAGGGTCACTTTTCTATTTACTATGAGTGTTAGTTTTGATATTGTGAGCATATTTATGAAAAGTTGATTGTTAATCATATGATCAATGCTATTTTGTTGTTGTTGTTGTTGTTCGAAGTGAGATCCAGGTCACTGGAGTTGAGAGGGAACTCGAGAAAGACGATGAAAGAGTATGTCAAATGTATAACGTAGGTGTAACGAAGACCCTGGAACATTTCATTTTAGAGCGCCCCAAATATTTACTTAGAACAAGACTCCTTGAATGCCCCAAATATTTGCCTAGTAGAACAAGACTTCTTGAATGCCCTAAATATTTAACTAGTAGACCCAAATATTTACCTAGTAGAACAAGTCTCCTTGAATGCCCTAAATATTTAACTAGTAGACCCAAATATTTGCCTAGTAGAACAAGACTTCTTGAATGCCCTAAATATTTAACTAGTAGACCCAAATATTTGCCTAGTAGAACAAGACTTATTGAATGCCCTAAATATTTAACTAGTAGACCCAAATATTTATCTAGTAGAACAAGTCTCCTTGAATGCCCCAAATATTTACCTAGTAGAACAAGCCTCCTTGAATGTCCCAAATATTTACCCAGTAGAACAATACTCCTTGAATACCCCAAATATTTACCTAGTAGAGCAAGACTACTTGAATGCCCCAAATATTTACTTAGTAGGATAATTAGATGAGGAATGACATGAGTAAAAGGATCAATTTCACAGTTAGGGAGATCGAGAAAGCGGCAAAGGGTTGAATTATGAAAGAGATTTGGACTGAATGCTGGTAGCTTAAGAGGGAGAGTGGGGGAGGAATACACGTGTGGGGATCTAGGTTATGTAGCCTCCTCGTTAGAGGACCGCAGCAAATCAGTGGACGGCAGACGATTTATTATTATTATTATTATTACTCCAACGCGAAAAACAAAATAAGAAAATAACAAGTCGAAGAAGTTCTTTCTCTTCTTTTCCTTCTACCTCTCTTCCTGTCTTATCGTGGCGTAAACGAGGCAATTTGCAAGCATTTCCGGTCCATATTGTGACTGAAGATGCACACAAAGTGTGAAGTGCTGTCTCGCCCCTTCTGATTTCTCTACCTCCTTCTCCTGAGTCTCTGATCGGGCAATCTGATCTCGTCAACTCGGCGGAATGCGACAATCCA
This sequence comes from Pictodentalium vernedei, assembly GCA_031216915.1. Taxonomy (NCBI): domain Eukaryota; kingdom Metazoa; phylum Mollusca; class Scaphopoda; order Dentaliida; family Dentaliidae; genus Pictodentalium; species Pictodentalium vernedei. The sequence continues at coordinate 37,697,652 of CM062289.1, read as the reverse complement.
TATCACTTTACTGTCATGATAATCTCTAAGATTATACGAACATATTTATCATTTTGATATTCAAAAGAATGATTTTTTTAAAATTTGAAACAATAATGATCAAACCATCCAAATAAAAGCTGCCATCTCGTCCCTGGAGTTCCAATGTGTTCTATGTGCCTACTGGCACATAGAACACATTAGAACTCAGGGGACGAGCTGTCAAATTGATGCTGCTGATTTCCTTGACGAGGCTGTGTATAAAGGCAATTTATTTATTTATTTATTTATTTATTTATTTATTTATTGGTGTTTAACGTCACAGTCACTCATCGAATAGAGGAAGCTGGAATACCCGGAGAGAACCACCGACCAGCGAGAGCAACTGTCAGCTCCTCAGCATTGTAACTCTGCTCTGCTCAAGCATGGTTACAGCGGTTGAAGACATGTGCACCATCGACGTGCAGAACATCTTTGTACGCGGTGTCATCGTGCCCCCATGTAGGCAACTGGGATAAAGTGCCTTGCCCAAGGACACAACGCGGGGCGTCCTGGACGGGGATCGAACTTGGGTCCTCTAGCATAGAAGTCCAACAGTCTACCACTGAGCCACCGCGCTCACGTCATTTGTTGATATTCAAAAGAAGATTTTGATGATTTTTTAAAAATTTTAACCAATAATGATCAAACCACCCAAATGAAAGCTGCCATCTCGTCCCCTGGCCTACTGGCACATAGAACACATTGGAACTCACGGAGCGATCTGTCAAATTGATGCTGTTGATTTCCTTGATGAGACCGTGTATAAAGGCAAACAATTCCAAGCATCCGGTCATTTGGTTTACATTTTCAAAAAACCGATTCACATCATTTGTTATTTATTTATTTATTGGTGTTTAACATCACATACTTATGCACAGTGGCTAATCGTGTCCGCGACAGATTTACGGGTGGAGGAAGCTGGAATACCCGGAGAGAACCACTGAGCAGCGAGAGCAACTGTCAGCTCCTCAACATTCTAACTCTGTTCACTGTGTGAACTGAGCCCACAATCCATTTCGAATGCGTGCTGCAGGATATAAAACATAATGTTGACGGCCCAGTAGCACAACATTTTAAGCTTTCTAGCCATTTTTGGACGATTTAAAATTCATCCAACTGAATAACCAACAATTAAAGATGCATTAGATGAAACGTGAATTTAAATAAAAACGAAAGGCTTCTTGGATCAATGGCCATTTAATATGAACATATCAGAGGGAGCGTGTGAAAGGGGTCCGCATTTTTTTCACTTTAACAAACAACAGACTGGATGTCGAAAACAGCAAAATCAGTAAAAGAGGACTTCAATTTAACTAACACAAAATTAGTCTTCAGCATATCTTCGTGTATAAAAAAATAAAAGCTCGATTAACATCCCTGTAAGACCTAAATAGGAGCCCCTCAATGCATAACATCAATTATTGCCAGTCATTTTGACCGGTTTCTAAGTTCAATATTTCGTCTAAATCAAATTTCTGTAACTTTGGGTCATATCGGAAACCCATTAGGGTTCAATATATATATGCATTTTTAAGAAAACAATTCTACAATTATTTCGGTGGCATATTAAAAGAAAAAAATGGTTTCAGTTGGAAATATCTGCGCCAGAACGTCTTTTCTAGCTGCAACTCACACACACACTCACCCCGCACAAACACAAACACCCCCACACGCCCACATTTAAGCACACACACACACATCCCGACCCACCCCACATATCTATATACACGCCATGGAGATATAGACAGAACGCGATATGTGATGTTTTACATAACGCGTCGGAATGGCGTAGTCATATGTCGCGAGATTACGCCATTCCAATGAGTTATGTAAAACACCCGCCGATTCAAACACGCATCGCGTTCTGTGTTTATTACACAACCCATGCATTAAAATTCATTTAAAGAAACAATTTTTAATTCCGATGTTTGAACCCAAAGGGAAAGAGTCTGTTTGTTTTGACTGAAACTATACTGACCAAATGGATCGATAAAAAATCGAAACAACTCTTTCGGAACCAGATTGTTGAAATTCGTATCGCTGTTTCTCTTCGGCTGGTGCCCATTCACGCCTAACCATTTGGTGGTTATTACTGTTAGTAAAAAATATAAGTACACATTTGTGCAGATTTGCAAAACAGCTGGGAGAAACCTTTTTAAAAGAAGTTCGAAGCATGTCAAGATGTACAAAGATTTACCGAAATGAAGTTGACCAATTTAGAGATAACGGATCCACAAAACGATACGGCCACGGGACTGGGATAATATTCTGGAGAAAACTGATGGGTTTTTTTTTAAATATTATCTCATTTTTGGTTAACTAATTTTTTGTGAACCGACTTTATTTTGCCTTTGACGTTTTCATTTTCACACTATACGACAGACTGGCGATAATTGTATAACGAAATTTGGAAACTTTTCGAAGTGTAACTGATAACTCGAAGGGAAAGAAACCAGCATGGACGGTGCTGGGAAAAAAGTTTCGGCTTGTACATCACCCATTGAATAGATAATCATTTATGTCATAGCGGCTCTTCCGTTAAATACAAGGGTTTAAAGTTGAATGGATTTTTAATAAAATACCTTATACTTTAACAGCTGTTAACAACCGTTACGTCCATGTTGAGTCCACTTCTGAAGACCATATCTTCGTTAATATTTTGAGAGTCACCCGAAAGCCTCTGCTGCTCTTTTATTCCCTTTGGACCTATAAACACATCCGGAAATTGTATGTCTGGTAATATATAGAGGATATCTAGTGATTTTGAGTGGATATCGAAAATTATCTCATGAGTGACCGAGACAAATGTTTATTCTTCGCGAGCGCTTGCGCGAGCAAAAGTAACCGTTTATCTCGATCACAAGTGAGATAATTTTCGGTATCAACTCAAAAACGCTAGATTTTCTATTTATTATACGCTTTTTATACGAATCTGATAATTACACTCGTTTCAACTTTGAATTGATGCATGAAAGTAAACAGTGCATTTAATCATTGATACGCGGAAGTGATTTGATCTTTACTCGGAACAGATAGCGTCTTGCAATCTGATTCAGATGGCGGGTTTCTAGTCCAAACATGGCCTGAAAGTCCGTAATATAAGTTTTTGGTTTGGTACGTCCTTTAAAAGGACGTACCAAACCAAAAACTTATATTACAGACTTTCAGGCCGTGTTTGGACTAGCGGGTTTCATGCATCAATTCCAGGTGAATTCGTGTTGAATTATTGCAAAAAATGACCGGTATCCACTCACAAATACTAGATTTACTTTTCATTATACATTTATAGAACAAATGGATCATTTCCAGTGATGATTTGTCTCGTACTCACCTTGAAGTGATGTTTTGAAGGCCGCCATTTTGATTGATATCGTGAAAGAGAAAATTTCTATATCTTCACAGTGGGGGATACGATTTCTATCTTTCCGCAATTTCTTCGATAATCTATTTGAAATGGTCTTGCTTGTTTTACGTCGTTTTTGGTTTTTAAAAAATGAGATAACAAACTTATTTGAATTTTGTGGACGTGTGTAAAGATTATAAATTGATTATGTGTTTAGAAGAATGTATTGAATGATTGTATCCCGTGCCTGATAGTAAAGTCAACTTACCATCCTCAAGTCCTCAAGTCTAATAATATTTTATTGATTTCGCAGTTCATTGTATTGTATCTCCCCGTCTGAAGAATGTTTCCGGATTCTCTTGTAACTTTCTCACTGCTAAATCTCCAGTTTCTTGTTCTTGGAACAGTAAAACGTGTGGATACGTTGCAAGCTCGTGCATGTCTTTGACAGAGATTGAAAATCAATTTGCTCGAGTTCTGTGAGGTTGGTGCTTCCTTTTTCTACTCGCCAAGGAAAAAAGGAAAAAATACCACCTGCTGAGACTTCCCACAGCTCCTCAAAATCCTCGAAAGTTCCGGTTATTTAGAACCCTTTGCGAAGGACATGGAAAGTCCTTGAATATAGAAACTATTCACGTAAACCCTTGACAATGAGATATTAGGAGCTTGGAGGAGATTCTGAATATTGCTGGAGTGGATCTCCACAATCTAATAGAATGTGTGCCAAATAGAGTGAGATCCACGAATTTGAATGTCGACATTATTGCAGAACGGTATTAACAAAATGTCGGATTACCAATTTAGCCAATTCCACCGACTATTATGATTTGGTACCAAAACGTAAACATTAGATAAACTTTTGGGAATCAAACATATTCCTTCATTGCAACCGTGAAGAGCTCTATCGATGACCAAATAAAGACACAAAAATATTTTATTTCTTCTAATAAAATGAAATCGTGAGCTGGCAATAAAGACGGAAGCAATAACGAAATTTTCATGAAACACGCAAGTGATTTTGCCAATAACGTGTTCGTTGGGAATAGTGTTTGGACAAACGGTTTAACGTTAATTGTCAATGAGAGGGGATGAGGCATTACTTTTTCTTCAATAAAACATTGTTTTTTATCAACTTTACAAGAGGAAGCTAGCGACCATAAGGGGCATTAATCTTATTAAGTGCTACCTTTTGTAGAGACTAGCAACGCACTAAGCCCAGTGGAGTAATAGTAAGTAGTTGGTTAATCGGGGGACGCGGTGGCGTTGCGGTAACCGGTTCTCGTCAGATCACCGCCGAAGTTAAGCAACGCCGAGCCCGTTTAATCCTCGGATGGGTGACCAGCTGAGCGATCGATACGGACTCCTGCGTTGTGTCCTTGGGCAATGCACTTAACCACGATTATCCACATGGGGGCACGATGACGCCGCGTACCAAGGCATACTGCACGTCACTGGTGCGCATGTCTTCAGCCAATCCAACCCTGCCTGTGCTGCTGTGCGGAGTTGTTCGGTGGTTCTCTCCGGGTACTCTGGCTTCCTCCACCAGTAAAACTGTCACGGTCATGATTAGCCATTATGCATAAGTATGTGACCTTAAACATCAATAAATAAATAAATAAATAGTTGGCTAATCTGTTACTATCTCAGTGTAACAGCATGTGTACATACCGACATTATTCAACCTGATCATGATATAACTTAGATGACCGCCCTTTTCGTCTATCGAGGATTTTGTCAAAACTTTCGAGTTCTGTCGGATTTTCTCCGCGACCAAATGTACGGTCACTCTTGAAATGATTGACAGTTCATCTTTTAAATCTCGATCGATTTATTTGAATCAGACAGCAACCCGCTATTAAAAAAATCCAAGCCCCCCCCCCCCCCCCCCCCTGCCCCTCCCATTAGTTTTTTGGCACCAAAATACTTGTTTGGCACTAGAATGTCCACCCAGAATACTGGGCCTTAACACTTTGAACCCTATTGGTATCTTCTATGCCAGTTCAATGGTAGCATCTAGAAGAATCCACATTCATTATTTGGGGGTAGACCAATTAATATTTTCAACGTGCAGCCATGGGGCTGCACGTTGAAAATATTAATTGGTCTACCCCACAGATTCATTCAGCAACCATCCTCCTTAGGGAAAGTATGACATATCATGCTCCTGGGATGGACATACGGCCTCTCGGTTCATGGGTTAATGTAATGTGGGAAATATTAGGTGCAAAATCCCTCAGCTTACAGTTTCATGCAATTATCCTAGATTGTAGCCCCAGTGCTTCTTGCTCTCGACAAAACTTTTGAAAATCTTTGAATTTCTCAAATTTTACTCATTGCAAATTCTTGAATACATACCGGTGAGGTGTGGAAGCTCCTTTGAGTGACGACTAATTCAAGTGTAGGAATCCTACAGTTGTCTACTTTACAAGCATATATATGTTGTGTTGAAACATTAATAACATTTTAGAACATATGCTTATTTTTCGGTTCTCATAATACTCACTGGGAAGCGAAATGTGCACGATTCTGTCCATGACAGTGTCTTATTCGGCTCTTGAATGTAGACGTTTTGGCACCTAATGCCTAGACGCCCAATCCCAGGTGGTGAAACGTACCAACCCGGTTACAAAACATTGAAAATATTGGCAACAACGTGCAGGTGTTCTAACAATATAGATACTGGACAATAACTAAATTTTTCTCACTATGACAACGCAAACCGCAGATTTTGGTAACCGAGCCATGGAGTTGCCGATCTCGGTTGGACTAGAGTAATTCCCTACTTTATGGTTGCAAGAAGTCTCTAGTCAAACAAATTGATAAAGTTCAAAAAGGTGCACCTAAAATTGTATGTGGGTAATCAGAGTTGTCCCACACCAATCCACCTTACAGTCCCATTGACGCCCAATGCAACAGGGGGTAACATTCAAGATTCTTCTTCCAACCTACAGATCTCTGAATGGCTTAACGCCTTCCTATCGACGCAGTCTGATTTCACCTTGCTAACGAATTAGACTGCTGCGGTGGTCTTCGCCTAAGAATCTCATTCATATTCCTTGTGACCTGGTCACTGCAGGTGAGAGACCTATCTCAGCTGCTGCTACCTATCTCGAAAGACCACATAGTTTGCATTCTTTCAAAAAGGAATTAAAATGTATTGTATTAACCCTTTACCCAACGTAACGGCCAAAACCGGCCAGCGCTATTCTCAAAAATCGCCAATTAATTTTCAAAATATTTTCATTTTTTGTCTCAAAAACATAGGTTATGACCCCTCGTTGGAACGAGCTCGTCGAGCTCGTTCCAACGAGGGGTCATAACCTATGTTTTTGAGACAAAAAATGAAAACAATTAGTTATTCAAGAATTTTTTTTGCAAGTGTCGTCTGCTTTTCATGTTAGGTAAAGGGTTAACGCTTCATTCGGCCCGGCCACCCTTAATAATGTATATTATTATGCCCCACGTTTGTAACATCAGCCGTGATTGGTTAATATGAGACCTTCTAAAAGTCATAGTACTGGAGTTTTGGGGCAAAACACGGGTACTATCGGAACGTTTTTCCCTGGAGACAAGAGAACGAAGAAAATGTAAGCGCCACTTCCATTGATCAGCGTCGAATTTCTCAACACCAAACGCTGGCTCCGTGTCCGTTTAGCTTTTTCAGCACCGGTAAACACAAACTTACCAACAAATATATCACCTTCAGTGGGTGTGTTTTCAATTTTAACTGCAAACAATGCATTCAAAAGAATCAGAAATATTAAAAAACTCACTCACGTGTTGTTCACCACTTCAGTGAATCCTGAATGTGAGTCTCAGTTATGACTTCAATCAATTATATTTCCACAAATTTAGTACTCATCGACCTTACTGAGCCTCCGCTTAATTCCGAGAAACATGAATTTATATTCCATTAATTTAAATCACTTTTCACAAAAGCATTAACAATGAATTATAGCATGATGCAGTTGTAAACATTGGCATTTGTTGATATAGAAACTCCCAAAGCGACGGCATTTTCAAAGAGACGTCATTCGTTCGAAATGACGTCATGTTTTTGGATTCGACTACATTGTTGTTACAAGATTGATGGCATGTAGCAGTTAACGCTTAACAATGAAAGTCATTTTTTGTTCGGCATAATAAAATAATTAGAACGTTTCTTTTCATGTTCTATCGGTCGATAGTACCTGAGTTTGTGTGATTTTTTAAATAAAACCTTCAGCAGCTTCGCTTCGCTGCTTCAGGTTTTATTTCAGAAATCACACAAACTCAGGTACTATCGACCGATAGAACATGAAAAGGAACGCTCTAATATTATAATAGTAACATTACTGTACTGAGTGTTCACAATGGTCCGTAACTGTCTGATGCCAACTTCAACGCTTCATCCTGTCCACCTACCGTTACTGATGTATCATAGTAACATTACTGTCAGAGTGTCCACGATGGTCCGTAACCGTATGATGCCAACTTTTAGGCTTCATTCTGTCCGGCTCCCGTTACTAATGTATCATAGTAACATTACTGTATTGAGCGCTCACGATGGTCCGAAACTGTCTGGTTCCAAATCTGTAGTCATTCTGGATATTTTCGAACCAAACAAAATATGTTGGTGCCAAAATGCCAATGGGGGGGGGGGGGGTGTTTTCGCTGCCTGATTCAAATAAACTTTGAAAAATAAACTGGCAATTATTTTGAGAGTAAACGGACAACTGGTCACCGAAAAATAATCCAATAGAATTGGAAAGTTCTTCAATGAAAAAGGCAACTTTAACGTTAAACAATTTACTAAATAAACCTCTCGTGAACCCCGCAATGCCGCTGGACAACATAAAATCAACAACATAGAAAGAGGGCGAGGTTATTCCATGTCAGTTCAAATCATGAATAAGTTCATGATTTGAATTGTGATAGAGTAACCTCGACCTTTTTATAAGTGGGCTGTGAGCATACATTCACTGAATGATCACTGACCTCGAAAAATACGATTTTATCGGCAATATCCTCATTGAATCTTTTCTCATTGTTATTATCTTTTCAAATATTTCACTTCGTAACGTCAGACGGACGGTATGATACAGTGTATATCACTGGAGACGACAACATTTAAAAAACTAAGCGTGCTCTCGTCCAATCAGAGGGCGAGGATTTTAGTCTTGTTGGAATATGGAGTACCGTTAAAGTGAGTGTGAATTAAATAAGAAGTTTCGTCGTGTATATTTCGTTTATTCAACGATACATTTTCAAGAAGCCTTGAGTTTTTTACAGGGACGGCGGAAGCTCGATAAAAGTGGAGGGGCACAAATTTACAATGCTACCATGCTTCGACCGTGTATGGGAAGGGTTACAATCGTTTATCGGTAAATGTACCGTGACTCTTGATAGTCTATCATTTAGATGAATATGCCGCTGTGTGGTCACTGTCCTGTCCGTTTCTTCTACTTCAACCACCTTCCAACCCGAAGGGCAGCCTTCGGGTTGGAAGATAGTTGATGTAGAAGAAAAGGACCGAAGCGATCGAATGTGGGATTCTTTGGCTAAATATTGTTTGGATTTGCAAATAATGTTGCATGTTACAGGAATGCCTGAAAATTGACACGTTTGCATGCGCCCATTTTAACTCATTGTGTAACTGTGAAACATATCTGTGGAAAAAAGTGGAGGGGCACGTGCCCCCTGGCTCCGCCGCCTCTGGTTTATAATCCTGGCTCACTAATATTCGAACTATACCTCTAAGGCTTTCGACGATGATGACACCGATATATTTGTCAGTCGGAATTTGAACCATCACAGTGGGGAGAAATCATGTTTACACCACCCAACTGATGCCACACCCCTGTGTACACCAGGCCGCGCCATATGGTGTATCAGTGGTTTTGTGGTAGAAACTGTAGTCTTGGACACCTTTGAGCCCTTAAAATCAATGTTAATGTCATCTCTTACACCGCTAAACAATCAATAAGGAGTTCAGTGAAACTAGATTTGACGAAGTGATGATATTTGAGTAGCATTTCTCTTGTAATCTTTCTTAAAACTCAGACTTCCCCACCTCTCCAGGTGGAGTTGTATTCATACGGGCTTGCAATAAAAATTCTGAAATCCAGGCTTCCACAACAGATCAATAATTGGCTAAAGTTGTTTCCTGATTACATTCAATAAAACTTCAAGTTTCTAGTTATTTTTGTAACCACAAGCACCCGGTGTCAGCAAGAGGCGGTGATAAACACCGAGGCCGGTGGCTACCGAATGGTTACCTGCGCATCAAGGGTATAAGGGAACCGCTGCGACTTCGTCCATTCATTCCCAAAGGAGGAGCATGATCGTTGGACTATTGGATAGTGGAACAGTCAAACAGTCACACCACCGGTTGTATCCCATGAGCAATACCCCAGAAACCATGCATCTTGCATGACGGTGGCAGCTCGGTGTCAAGAATCCTCCGGTTAGGACTCAGGGGCAAGGAACGGAACTCCTACATATCCCCATTTCAGGAAGGGTATTGACCTCTTCCGTGTCTGTATGTCTTCTCCATGATCATCTACAGCAAAGCAGCAGGAGTAATAACATCGCCTTTACAACTAGCAGCAATAGTAACCATCCTCTGTAACAGGGAAGTGGGCAGGACAACTCGGACACGAAAAGGTGACAGCTGGCTAGTAGTTTACAGAGCAAAAAGATTTACTTAATTTTCATGATTTATTAACACAAACAAAACCAGCAACTGTATACTTTATAGGTAACTTAAAATGTTTAACTGTACAACCTTGGCAACCGAGCATACCGAATCTGGGTTCTCCGTACCTAGGGCAATGGTGATCTGCACCTAAATTGAATATTGTGGCTCTTCTATTAAACCCCCTTTGTGTCTGAGTACTCCCTAAGGGGTAGTTTACGTAAAGGACTTAACCGATCATACCTGACTTGACAGAATTAAGCTCTTTCAACCCAGGCATGATTGGTGAAATTCTTAAACCGAGCAAATTAAGTCTGCTGCAGTAATACTACATTTATCACACAGCAAATGGGATTAGCATTACCTACATGGATTAGTGGGGGAGCATCTGTGAAGAGTTCATCACACATGGGCTGTGAGTCACACCGCCCGGCTTTGACTTAGTTCAACAGATGTAGAAATGTTCGAAAAACTGGCAAGACTCACTGGTCTATGAACGAACTGCTACTGTACAGTACATGGAGAGTGGATTGTAACTAAAACACCCGCGGAGTGGAGTATCACCCAAAGTATCACTTTCAAATTCTGTACATATGGACAAAAAACACAAGCAAAGTTTCAGCCAATGGACCTCCGGGTTCAACCCGGAGGTCCATTGGCTGGAACTTTGCTTGTGATGGTTATGCTTTGCACCAAATTTGCAGTTATTGCCCGGGTGGAATCTCCACTCTGCGGGTGATTTGATGATAATACACTCTCACGTACTGTATATTAATCAGACTAATAACACTAATCATACTGTGAGTCACACTGTCAAATAAGCTGTTCCTATAAGTATCCTAATGTAACTTCCTATTCTACTTCCATGAATTCAATACATTACAGATTCTGATCAAACATTACTATTTCTTGGTTAAGAGACTTAAAACTACCTACAGAATAGTACATGACTGTGAATAACACAGACGGGTCATGGATGACTAAGCTGGAAGTTCCGACAATAGTAACACACTACACACATGATCAAAGCATTCATAAATTGGCTGTGAATACACTACCAACCCATGGATGACTAACTCAAGGGCTGCTCAGCACCATCTAGGTACATTCTGCAAGAACTGCATTCAGTCAGAATCATTAACCTCCTGCACACTGGTGTCAAAATATCTAAATTTCAGGCAGAAAAAAATTCCCATAATGCAACTAGGAATTTAACCAATTCAATCTCGTTTGACAGAGCTCATTGAGCTCTGTCGAACGAGATTGAATTGGTTAAATCTCTAGATGCATTATTGGAAAAAACGGCTTCCTGAAATTTTGGTATTTTGACATCAGAGTGAAGGGGGGTAATTTCTAATTTAGATATAAACCATTGGTTGTGAATTACATCACCAACGAAGCGAGAATTATGTAGGCAGACCATGATGCAGCTCATCAATAGCACCCAAGACATCTCAAAGATTCCCTCAGACCAAACATCAACAGTTGAGATCAATTCTCTTATCAAGCTGTCTCCCTTGATAGACACCGTTGTAAACTTTCCAACCTGGAAAAACCAGGTCTGACACAAAACTGGTTTACTTCCCTTGATAGTTTTTTTTTTCCTTCATTTGTACTCGTTTGCCACAACAAAAGAAAAAAATAATATGTGATTACCCCAGTTTAATTTACCATCAGTTTAGCCCTTTGGGGCTGCTAGTTTGCGTTACTTAGTTATTATACACATCAATGATCAAGCCACTGTTAGTGTGTGAGTTACACTGGACCTAGATAGCTATGATGCTAGTATTGAGTTAGTTGGCTATTATACACATCAATGATCAGGCTACTCTTAGTATGTGAGTTAAACTGGACCCAGGTAGCTTTGGTGTTTGCTCTATGTTTAGAATTTATTTAGAATTTAGAAAGGCAGCAATTAATTAGAACTTCTATGTATGTTTTAAATGAGTAGATGAATTTACATCCCCACTCAATAACAAGAATCTAATAACAATAATTGTTTGGCAGAACAATCAATAATTTTCACGTAGGACGGCCCCAATGAGCAACCTTAGGGAAATAGCCCTGTAATCAAGTGATTCAACCCTAGACAACACCCTACAATAAATTAATATGACTCAATTCTATACCACACCCTACAATAAATTAATATGACTCAACCCTATACAACACCCTACAATAAATTAATATAACTCAACACTATACCACAACCCACAATAAATTAATATGACTCAAAACCATACGACACCCTACAATAAATTAATGTGACTCAACACTATATTACACCCTGTAATAAATTAATGTGACTCAACACTATATTACACCCTACAATAAATTAGTATGACTCACAACTATACCACACCCTACAATAAATTAATGTGACTCAACACTATACCACATACCACAATAAATTAATGTGACTCAACACTATACTACACCCTACAATAAATTAATGTGACTCAACACTATACCACACCCTACAATAAATTAATGTGACTCAACACTATACCACACACCACAATAAATTAATGAGACTCAACACTATACTACACCCTACAATAAATTAAAATGACTCAATACTATACCACACCCTACAATAAATTAATGTGACTCAACACTATCTATACTACACAGTACAATAGATTAATATGACTCAACAATATACTACACCCTACAATAAATTAATGTGACTCAACCTTAGACAACACCCTACAATAAATTAATGTGACTCAACACTATACCACACACCACAATAAATCAATGTGACTCAACACTATACTACACCCTTCAATAAATTAATGTGACTCAACACTATACTACACACCACAATAAATTAATATGACCCAACACTACATTACACACTACAATAAATTAATGTGACTCAACACTATGCTACACAGTACAAAAAATTAATATGACTCAACACTATACTACACACTACAATAAATTGATGTGACTCAACGCTACACTACACCCTACAATAAATTAGTAGGACTCAACACTACACTACACACTACAATAAATTAATGTGACTCAACACTACACTACACCCTACAAAAAATTAAAATGACTCAATACTATACCACACCCTACAATAAATTAATATGACTCAACACTATACCACACCCCACAATAAATTAATGTGACTCAACACTATACCACACACCACAATAAATTAATGTGACTCAACACTATACTACATCCTACAATAAATTAATGTGACTCAACACTATACTACACCCTACAATAAATTAAAATGACGCAATACTATACCACACCCTACAATAAATTAATATGACTCAACATTATACCGCACCCCACAATAAATTAATGTGACTCAATCCTATGCCACACCCTGCAATAAATTAAAATGCCTCAACACTATACCACACCCTACAATAAATTAAAATGACTCAACACTATACTACACCCTACAATAAATTAATGTGACTCAACACTATACTACATCCTACAATAAATTAATATGACTCAATTCTATACCACACCCTACAATAAATTAATATCACTCAACCCTATACTACATCCTACAATAAATTAATGTGACTCAACACTATACTACACCCTACAATAAATTAAAATGACTCAATACTATACCACACCCTACAATAAATTAATATGACTCAACATTATACCGCACCCCACAATAAATTAATGTGACTCAATCCTATGCCACACCCTACAATAAATTAAAATGCCTCAACACTATACCACCCCCTACAATAAATTAAAATGACTCAACACTATACTACACCCTACAATACATTAATGTGACTCAACACTATACTACACCCTACAATAAATGAATATGACTAAATCCTATACCACACCCTGCAATAAATTAATGTGACCCAACACTATACCACACCCTACAAAAAATTAATGTTACTCAACACTATACTACACCCCACAATAAATTAACATGACTCAACACTATACTACACCCTACAATAAATTAATATGACTCAACACTATACTACACCCTACAATAAATTAATATGACTCAACCCTATACCACGCCCTACAATAAATTAATGTGACGCAACCCTATGCCACACCCTACAATAAATTAAAATGACTCAACACTATACCACACCCTACAATAAATAAAAATGACTCAACACTATACCAAACCCAACAAAAAAAATTAATGTGACTCAACACTATACTACACCCTACAATAAATTAATATGACTCAATCCTATATTACACCCTACAATAAATTAATATGACTCAACACTATACTACACACAACAATAACTTAATATGACTCAACACTATACTACACAAAACAATAAATTAATATGACTCAATCCTATACTATCCTACAATAAATTAATATGACACAACACTACAATAACTTAATATGACTCAACACTATACTACAATAAATTAATATGACCCAACACTATACTACACACTACAATAAATTAATGTGACTCAACACTATACCACACACTACAATAAATTAATGTGACTCAACACTATACCACACACTACAATAAATTAATATGACTCAACACTATACTACACACTACAATAATTTAATATGACTCAACACTACACTACACACTACAACACTATACTACACACTACAATAAATTAATATGACTCAACACTACACTACACACTACAATAAATTAATGTGACTCAACACTATACCACACACTACAATAAATTAATATGACTCAACACTACACTACACACTACAATAAATTAATATGACTCAACACTACACTACACACTACAATAAATTAATATGACTCAACACTATACTACACACTACAATAATTTAATATGACTCAACACTACACTACACACTACAACACTATACTACACACTACAATAAATTAATATGACTCAACACTACACTACACACTACAATAAATTAATATGACTCAACACTATACTACACACTACAATAAATTAATATGACTCAACACTACACTACACACTACAATAAATTAATATGACCCAACACTATACTACACACTACAATAAATTAATATGACTCAACACTACACTACACACTACAATAAATTAATGTGACTCATCACTATACTACAAACTACAATAAATTAATACGACTCAATCCTATTGCACACCCTATTATAAATTACCCTCAAAAGTCAATTTCATCTCAACCCATTGAATTCTAGTGGTATCTTCCATGCCAGTTCAATGTAAGCAATAGGAATAGTCCATATTCATTATGTGGGTAGACCAATTAATATTTTCAACGTGAAGCCTAAAGGCTGCACATTGAAAATATTGATTGGTCTATCCCACACATTTACTGAACAGCCATCCTATATAATGACGTTATATCGTATCATGTTCCTAGGGGAAAAAACGGTCGCTCGGGTCCAAAGGGTTAATTCTAACCGCTCGTTTCTTGTGCCCAATATTTCTGTATTGAATGTGACTCAACCCTATACCACACCCTACAATTAATTAAAATGACTCAACACTATACTACACCCTACAGTAAATTAATGTGATTCAACACTATACTACAACCTACAATACATTAATATGACTAAATCGTATACTACACCCTACAATAAATTAATGTGACTCAACACTATACTACACCCTCCAATAAATTAATATGACTCAACACTATACTACACCCTCCAATAAATTAATGTGACTCAACCTTAGACAACACCCTACAATAAATTAATATGACTCAATTCTATACCACACCCTACAATAAATTAATATGACTCAATCCTATACCATACCCTACAATAAATTAAAATGACTCAACACTATACCACACCCTACAATAAATTAATGTGACTCAACACTATACTACACCCTACAACAAATTAATGTGACTCAACACTATACTACACCCTACAATAAATTAACATGACTCAACCCTATACCACACCCTACAATAAATTAATATGACTCAACACTATACCACACCCTACAATAAATTAATGTGACTCAACACTATACTACAGCCTACAAAAAAATAATGTGACTCAACACTATACTACACCCTACAATAAATTAATATGACTCAATCTTATACCACACCCTACAATAAATTAATATGACTCAATCCTATACCACACCCCACAATAAATTAATGTGACTCAACCCTATACTCCACCCTACATTAAATTAATATGACTCAATCCTATACTGCACCCTACAATAAATTAATATGACTCAACACTATACTACACCCTACAATAAATTAATATGACTCAACACTATACGACACGCTACAATAAATTAATGTGCCTCAACACTACACTACACACTACAATAAATTAATGTGACTCAACACTACACTACACACTACAATAAATTAATATGACTCAATCCTATACTACACCCTACAATAAATTAATATGACTCAACACTATACTACACCCTACAATAAATTAATATGACTCAACACTATACGACACGCTACAATAAATTAATGTGACTCAACACTATACTACACACAACAATAAATTAATATGATTCAACACTACACTACACACTACAATAAATTAATGTGACTCAACACTATACAACACAGTACAATAAATTAATATGACTCAACACTATACTACACACTACAATAAATTGATGTGACTCAACGCTACACTACACACTACAATAAATTAGTAGGACGCAACACTACACTACACACTACAATAAATTAAAGTGACTCAACACTATACTACACACTACAATAAATTAATTCGACTCAATCCTATAGCACACCCTATTATAAATTAACCTCAAAAGTCAATTTCATCTCAAGCCTTTGAATTCTAGTGGTATCTTTCATGCCAGTTTAATGGAAGCAATAGGAATAGTTCATATTCATTATGTGGGTAGACCAATTAATATTTTCAACGTGCAGCCTAAAGGCTGCACGTTGAAAATATTGATTGGTCGATCCCACACATTTACTGAACAGCCATCCTATATAATGACGTTATATCGTATCATGTTCCTAGCGGAAAAAACGGTCGCTCGGATCCAAAGGGTTAATTCTAACCGTTCGTTTCTCGTGCCCAATATTTCTGTATTGAATTTACATTTAATTCATCTATTTTATACAACTGGTTATGCATTTCTAAAAAAATCCATGACTCAATTATAGTAGACATGAATAAACGTGAAGGGCCTGTGACATCTGTGAACACAGGAGTAGTAATTTTCTGTTGCACAGAACCTTGAACTTTTTTTTATTTATTAAGTTAATTAAATGAATAAATGAAACATTCAAGCTAACCGAACTAGCACCCATGAAGGCCCTATACATATGCGAACACGTGATTGCACGTTGTTGCACAGAGCCTTGACCTATTATTTATTTAATAAGTTAATTAATTAAATAAATAAGTTAATTATTTAGAATGGAGCAAGTACCAGGACCGATGAATTGACATGAAGGTCCTGGACATCTGTGAACGCAAAAATGGACAACTTGTTACACAGACTCAAATCTATTATTTATTTAATAAGTTAATTAAATAAATAAGTTAATTATTCAGAATGGAGCAAATACCAGGACCCATGAATAGACATGAAGGCCCATCTATGAACCCGTAAATGGACACCTTGTTACACAGATTCTAACCTATTATTTATTTACTAAACTAATTATTATCACTGCTATATAATGGAATTTTCCGGTTTCAAAATCAACAGCAACACGTTAGTCTATCCCAAATTTCTATCTAAATAACGTATATACACGACAAAACTCTTCAAGGGAAAATATTGTCTGAAGAACTAGGTATCAGCTATGGCCTCGTTGGTAAAATAGTAAGCTTCTGTAACTGACTAATTAATTTATTCCAAAACCTTTCTCAATTCAACAAGTTCCACCTCAAAACCTATAATTGCTCGCCATATAGTGTGTAAAAAATTGTGTTCTACAGTTCATTGACGGATATCATATCACAAAATATTGTCTTAAAATTCAATTTGGTCTCATAACCAAATTGAAGTTGCGACATTGAAACTGACATTTATCCACCAGCCACTGAACACACATTCAACAGTTATGATAAGAAGCAAATCAACATCTTGTGGATGCTAATAATGATCCTCGAGATCTTAAGTCCCTTGACCTAAATGCGTTAAAATAAACTTCAAAATAAAATAAAAAAAACGTTTCCATAGCTGGTATCTCCTCCTCTCAGCCCTCCTCGACTTCTAGTGTATATCTGTCACCCCATAATAACCCTATCTAATGCTGGAGTAGGCAATTAAGGAATTTTTATCCACCTTCTATGAAGTATGTTTTCCTTTCTTAATTGTTTTCAAAGTCGCGCCAATATAATTCTACAGTCCCACAGACTAGAGCTTGCGAGGGGAAACGGCGAGGTCATGTGACCAGTGCGTGCTTAGGTACAACAGTTTTACGCCCAAAATACACTTTAGAAGCCTTTTAAACTGAAAAACAACACGCAAAGTTATGTTATAAATGTACAAGTTTCTTATGATACCCGTACTGTATGCAACTTTAATTCGATAACAATAACAGAGTTTACTATCTAGCTCCGGTACGATTTCAGACAGATCCCGCATTGTGGTACCATTCTAGAGGTTAGAGTTCACGTTACATTCTGTTTTTATTCGTGACGCTGTACAGTTAAAACTAGAAGTCCTGTCATGAAATGCGCACAAATAGCACGTTGATATGCGCATTAATGTACGCGTTATAGCCCAAGTGAAGCTATCAAATTCTGTACATATGGCCTGTGCACAAGCAATGTTTCAACCAATGGACCTCCGGGTCACCCGGAGGTCCATTGGCAGAAACATTGCATGTGTTTGCTATGAGTAACCAGGAGACCCAGCCGTGCTTTGGATGCCATTCGATATGGCAATTGCGCGCAATTCCAACGCGCAATTAAGCCTAGATAAGCGCACTATTCGTGACAGGACTTCTAGTTTTAACTGTACTTCCGTTCTGAAACCAACGAACGTTCTTCGAGAGAAAGATTGAATAAAAGGCAATAATTTCGGTAAAATAATGAGTGTTCTATAACATTAGCGCATGGTGTAGCTTATAATAACATATTATAAAAAGTGCGTCGCTCAGAAGAGCTGGCATTACGGAAATGTATAGAAAACTGACTCAATAAGTGAACGAACTGTTTAACACGTGAACTCTCCAGTCAGTCCTACTATGGCCACTTTAGAAATTTCTATTCCGAAAACAGTAGCATTGCATGGACTATTCCTAATTAGTGCTACTCTTAACACTTATACTGCCGAAAGCGACTAGTGTCACCTAATTCATGATGATTATCTGTACGTTCGGTATTGCGCTGATCTAACCTTCCATCTGATTAATTGTTTGAAAGTGCTCACAGAGTCCTTTCCAACAATTAATCAGATGATAGAGTTTCGAGAATGTCATAAATCTTATTAAACCTCCTCGCATACAGGCGTATATAGAGATCCTCCATATATTGCTTAAGTGGGCGTGGCAGTAAAAAGGTTTAATTAGGTGGTGTTATAACAGTTTCTGTAAAATAGGAGAGACGGCTTATCGTTCGCATCCGATACTAATACGTTTTATTCATCCGGCCGTTATTAAAAGATACCTAATAAAGTTGGTGCAAATTAGACTGGCGATCTAAAAAAATTACTTCCAAAGGTCGATTTCCCTACAATATTATCAATAAAGTGTAAAATAAAAACAATAACAATATGTCTCTTTGACTTAAACCTTCACAAATAAAAAGCCAATTAGTACTTGTAGGTGTAAAATAGCTGTATGTCCATTTAATGGGCACAGGCAAAAGCGCTCAAGACAACAGCATTCAACATAAACACCCCTGGGAAAAATAACAAAGGTGGACAAGCCTCATCTTGACAACACCCCTCAAGTTTTTTCTCATCTTCTCGAAGAATATATTTTTTATCGTTTCCTTTTATATTTATTCAATAAATCATGACACACAATCATAAAGCTGAGTAGCTCATGCATGCAATTAAAATATCATTATCAACAACAAAAATATATGGATAATGTAATCGATGGCAAAATGCTATTGATAGTAGTTTGCTTATTGGGTTGAAACGACACTTTCACACTGTCAACAGTCAAGGTAATATTTTGTCGCACAATTTCACTGATGGGGGGAAATGGAGAACTCGGAGGGAACTTTTGGCTAGTAAAGGTCGGCCTCTCAACTTAATAATCTGAGACATGCATTGTTAGCATTTGTTGGGGACAATTGTACCGTCGATGTGTTGCACGCCTTAGTATACAGAGCCACTGTGCTTCTATTAACAAATAGATACGTGTTCTCGCACAAGAACACAATGCATATGGCTATCGAACCGTCGATCTTTCCACCTGAAGTCCAGTGTGCTTATCAATGAGCCATGGTGCGCTTCGCTGAGTGTTTATTTAAGTGACTGTTATTCTTTAGATTGGATAACATAGAATGTAGAACAGACGGCAGTAACAGACGGAAAATCATTACACAAACATCCGGAGCTGTTTCGGTATATTTTGTATCATTACCTTAATTGCAACGTGTTGCTGAATCGGTAACGTAAGGAACGTATCGTCCCCCGAGTACCAATGTGTTCTATGTGCCAGTAGGCACATAGAACACATAGGAACTCAGGGGGCGATATGTGCCTTGAGTATAAAAAGGTACCGCGTTACACTCAAAGGTCGATAATATGTACATACAGAGAAATTGAATAAATATCTTAAATAGAAGCTTGGTTAAATTAGTCTGCTGTCATGAATAGGTCTGTACGTTTTGGGGAGAATACGTTAAACCATTTGCACCCATTATGTAGATAGAATCAATTTGCGTTCGAGGCCACTGTAGCGGTCGATGTATAAAGGCCATTCATCAACCAACCTGGTTTGTCCGGATCTCTTAGTTTCTTGGTAAATCGGTCGCTTTGTGTGATAGAGGTCACGGTTTGAACCCCATTTCCCGTACTAATCTCTCCTCTTGTTACATTTGGGGTTCGACCAATCCTCAGTAGTAGGTGGCACTGCGGGTGTTTCGACCGCTCTGATGGAGGAACTTGGGTGAGATTCGCATGTGCCGAATCTCAAAAGTATGGGACAGTAGTGTAGCGGTCGTAGTATAAAGTCCATTTACCAACCAGACTGGTTGGTCCGGATTTCTTAGTCTCGTGGTAAATCGGTCCCTTTGTATATTAGAGGTCGACGGTTCGAACCGCTCCCGAATTTGTCTCTTCTCCTGTTACACCACAAAGACAATCTGCCATTAGGTATGTAAGAAAGCTTAATTGAATAATTACAGCCATAAGTTTGAAAATGCGAGTTGTATTTGCTCAGTGTTATGAAGATATTTATTTATTTGTGTTCAAGAACACTCCTGCTTATTTCTCCCTCCACGCGCTGGTTACCGGATCCCATCCTAACAGTGGAGCACGACCTGTTTATCACAGTAAGCAAACACTAGCCCATCCCCAATAGTTCCCGTGGGGAAGTGTTATAATTATGGGATAACCACCTGTAACTGAGCCACAAGTCATCTACAGTATATCTGAGTATATATCCCCACCCTACTGAATTATAGTGATAGGTCTATTGTCAGAAAACGCTACCCGTATCTGCCGATAAGTATGATACTGGAAACAGTAACCGCTATCCGTATCGGCCGATAAGTATGATATTGGAATCAGCAACCGCTATCCGTATCGGCCAAGAAGTATGATATTGGAATCAGTAACCGCTACCCGTATCGGCCGATAAGTATGATATTGGAATCAGTAACCGCTATCCGTATCGGCCGATAAGTATGATATTGGAATCAGCAACCGCTACCCGTATCGGCCTATAAGTCTGATATTGGAATCAATAACCGCTACCCGTATCGGCCGATAAGTATGATATTGGAATCAGTAACCGCTACCCGTATCGGCCGATAAGTATGATATTGGAATCAGTAACCGCTACCCGTATCGGCCGATAAGTATGATATTGGAATCAATAACCGCTACCCGTATCGGCCGATAAGTATGATATTGGAATGCTATTGGTTTGATTATAGCCAATAAACGATAACCTCATTTCTGGTTCAAGAACGTCGATAAATTTGCAATGTATATGGAAATTAACTCTGGAGTCAAGGAAGCTTATTTTACAAATTAATATTAAATCGTGTCTTGAAAGCTTAATGGTGCCAACGCTATGTTAAAGCACTGTAGCTGGGACATATACACCTTCAAGGAACGAAGCGGCGCCACTCATATTGTCGCATCTCATACAAGATTCAAGAAGATTAAACGCCTTTCAGTAGTCAAGGATGCACGCAAGCGTTCGACCATCAGAAATGAGGTAGAGCTGTTTGAAATTCGATGGTCTTATTGGCTGTTTGTTTACCCACCTTTCGTAGAAAACAAATAGGGGCGGGTATGAAAACTAAAACTATGATCGGTCGGGAAACCGGAATTATTTCATTTTTCACTCAGCCAAAGGTGAAACTAAGCTGTGAAACATTTTGAAGAACTGAAATGATCTCTTCTTCCCACTTCTTGCTTTTAACTCGCTGAACCTCAGCGGCCGTTTTTTTCAGGCCAGGTCACTAGCTACGCCATAATGTCATTAAGTGGGATGGCTATAAGGTAAATGTGTACTGAACACCAATCAATATTTTCAACGTGCAGCCCTACGGCTGCACGTTGCAAATATTGATTGGTCTAATCCCAAATAATGAATATGGACTCATCCAACTGCTGTCATTCAACTGACATGGAAGATACCACCAGGGTTTAAAGGGGTTAAAGTATCCCATGCAGTTACCGTGTATAACAAACCTTAGGCTACTGGCTTTTTTCAGAACCTCGCACAATACCTTCTCCCCCCGTGGAACCCCGGGAAGTGTAAAATAGGACCCAGACACCAATGTTTGGGCTAGGAGTTCTCTTAAATGGGCGACATGGGAATAAATAAATAAATAAATAAATAAATAAATAAATAAATAAATAAATAAATAAATAAATAAATAATTGGCACAGTTTGTCCTGCGACTATTTTCAAGCCAATAAAAATAGTTATCTCAGTTCATATCTGTGTTTTCAAGCAAACGTCGAGTGAACGCGAAATAAATTTTATCTCTGAGTTTTCGATCTAATATGCGTTCATTTTTCTTGATCAAAATGTTACCAGGCTTTTGCACAGATTTGATCAATATGATGTTCCCAATCACAACGTGAGTTTAGGATAACACTTGTGTGTGGGTGTTTGTATTCGGTGACTTTGTTAATATCATCGCTGGTTATTACTGAAGAAAGATATCCAATGGGGTATTTTATTCGAGATGTGATAATCATTTCATTTTTTTTAATTAAATTCAACTTTAGATGTCTGAAACCTTGAGCCCAATGTTCGAAATCTGCCTAGTTATTAATAAAACAGCAGAAGCCCAATCGGGATTATCAGCTATTAGATACTTACCCAGACGCCCAATCAGGATTGTCAACTATTAGATACACACACAGAGCGTAAGGATGTGTGAATACGTTCGTCAATACTGCAGGAGTGCCCACGCGGAAGGATAGAACGAGATGCGCAGCCCCGAGTTCTATCCTTCCGCGATGGCATGAGTGCCGTATTGATAAACGCATTACACATCGTAGCGTTATGTGTTTATTAACCGCCTCTGTGACACAGAACACATTCATTTAAAATTCGGCCTTATTCGTAGAATTTGACAATTCTGACGTATGCTTGAAATAAAAACAAAAACAAAACTCAGATCTGACTGACAAACACGTGTGACAGATCGCTATGTAAACAAAAAAATAGAAATGTAAAGTGTGTCCAATAGGTTATTTATTTGTATTTTTAAGAAATTAGCTGCCGTTAACTGAAAGATTTTCCCTTCTAAGTCAGAAGCAGAGTGTTATAAAATCACGCTCCATTTACGAATGAATGTTTGAAAAACAATGGAAGCCAAAAACTGTCATATATAAACATTGGATAATTCAAGCTCTTGAAACCTTTTGAGTGTAGCCATCGTCCTCAGTATTTACTGTGTAATATTCATTGGCGTTCACCCGTGTGAGAAAGGTTACAATCGTGTATCGGTAAATGTATCATGACTCGCTAAAGTCTCCAGTTTAGATGAATATGTCGCTGTGTGGTCACTATCCTTTTCGTTTTTTTCTACTTCAACTATCTTCCGACCCGAAGGCCAGCCTTCGGGTTGGAAGATAATTGAAGTAGAAGAAACAGATGGAAGCGACTGAAAGTGGGATTCTTTGGCTAAATATTGTTTGGATTTGCATATTATGTTACTAGCCCAAGAACATTAGGTTTCACTAGGGAAAAAAATCGGAGAAAGCTGATTTTTTTCAGGGAATGTCGAGTACATGTCACTGAACGATTAGACAAAAGTCCCCGAAAATCCCAGTTGAGCTTTTTTTCTACAGCCTTTTTTCGAAAACGCGTTTGAAAAAAATCAAAAAAAATCGCACGAACTTTGTAACCTCGAATTGATCCAACTGTATTTTTTGTTTACGCGTATTTCGAGCTACATAATGTCTAATATACATTTACCTAGAGGAAAATGTGCATTCTGTGACAATTTCTGCGAAAAATTATTGAAAATTCACAAAAAAGTATCGGATTTACGCAAAAAATGACGATTTTCCTAACGGATTTGCCCAAAGGGTCGTAGTACAGAACGGGATGTTAGTTGGACAGACGATAAAAAATCCACCACCATTTGAAGACCTTTATCATTGCTTACAAAATAGACATTATGGAAGACCCCCTCTGCTTCTGGCCGAGTTCCCCTTTTGGCATAAAATTCGTCAGCATGAGAACTCAACTATTTTCGGGCTTGGGACCGAACAGACACGTCTGTGTCTGGCAGCATTAGATCAATAAATAATATTTACAGAATGTACAAAAATCAATAAATAATATTTACAGAATGTACAAATCAATCAACATGGATTAAGTTACATTGACTATTATCAACGCTATATACAGAAATGACATGACCTATATACATATTATTCATCGAACTCAGAAATTTCCGACAGGACAGTGTTTCTGTGGTTGTTACAAGAATCCGAACTGCAATTACACAAACCTGAGCAAGAGAGTCCTGCCTTCTTACACCCACACCTTTTTGTACAAGCACTCTTGCAACCACAACTGATCAGATTCAGTAGGTTATCGGGGGCACAAGGCTTTGTGGCTGCAGTCGGTACAAGAAGTCCATTGTCTAGCGACCACCCCCAATCCGTCGGAGGAAGCGAAGTGCCCAGCCATTGTTGGACCTGGAGATAACATCTGTAGACATGTTGTTGTGCAGCATCGCTGCTTGGTGGGAGTGAGGCTAGGTCGATGGGTTTATTCAGTTTAGATTTTGCTACATAACGCTTGTAAGTGACATATCTATATTGGTCGAGAGAGGAAACAGTTTTACTCCCGTATACGATCAGGAGAAGTTGTTCCCCGGCAGAGGCTACTGCACTTGGTGTACTGTCATCCGCAAAAATTGTGTTGACATACTGTTGTGAGTCGCTAGTAACATCGGAGACAATTGTACTGAATACTTTCTTCTTACCAACTCGAAAGAGTGCAGAAGTAGTGTCACAACCACTTATAGAATGTGCTACAAGGAGGTTGCTTCTATGGTCACCCATTTTGGTTGCTATTTCACTAACTGAAACTAGTAAGTTTGGGGTAATGGAATACATCATGTGAATATTACATCCCGGTTGAACTCGAGAGGTAAGAATGACTAACAAGTCTGTGTCTGTTCCCACAACGACAACATTGTTGTCATCTTGAGCGATGTCAAGTGCAGTTCGGCTATCAGTACATCAGCATCAGCCTCGGCCTGCTTGGACTGAATATTGATAGCACATAGCTCCTGCATTAGAAGATCGATCAGTTGGGTTTTGTTCTTGGCATTTGCAAGGAAATCGGATTGGGGTGTGGTGGCTGGTAACTCGGGTGAGATATTGATATCAATGGAATACCTGTCTTTAGATCTACGGGCTTGTTCCATGCCCTTTGTCGACATTGTACAAGCATAACCATCAAAAACAACCACGACGTTCGCCCCAAAATGTCTCACTAGATAATTGGAATATGATGTACATATGTCCTTATATGACGACTGTTTAGGTCATACAACTGCCCTCAATAAAAATCCACCATCTACAACAAACAGAGAATGTTCTGGGATTTTAGTTTGCTCGGAACCGTATGTTTTGAGGATCTTACCGAGCGTGCTTTTCTGTGTCTTCCTCATTCCAGCAGAATCAAACAATGCTGGTGGTTTCGGGGCGAGTTCATATTTGAGATACTCTTCCATCTCTGCTTATGACTGAATAACACATGTGATGCGGTTGAACAGAATTGTGGGGTCAATCACTACCTTACTTCCGCGGACTTTGATGCTATTTGCCATCGATGCGAAAGACTTCACAGTGTCAACACGTCGTAGTTTGATGCTGTTGAACGTTTTGCTTACAACATTCGATACGCAACATTCACCAATTTTGCGAACTTGGTCACAGTTCACAGTTTCGTCGGCCACAAGCCCGGTCGCTATAGAGACTAATTGTAGTGGATCTCTATTCTGAAAAGGGGAATGCACTCTGAGCCAGTTCAATAATTTGGTGATATCATTGGCATCAGTCAATTGTGAACTTTGACGGAGATCCCGATGTTGTTCTCCATGACCAGTGTGAACATGAACAAAATTTTCGAGAGCATTACATATCGGAAGGCAAAGAGGTAGTCCATGTACCCATTTCGCAACAGTGCTATCGGTTATTCCCCTGCCATGTGTGAGACCACCGGGGAGCTTGAACATTCTCATTAAACACTGCTCTATGGTCTGATCAGAATATATCCCGTCCCAGAATTTATCTGAGCGCCTTATGGTAAAGTAACCTTTCTCAGTGAACAACTTCAAATCATCCTGTTGCATTATTTCTGTTAGCTCATTCATCTGCTGCAAATAGAGATGAGAACTTTTTGCGTATGCAAAATGACCACCTGCGTGAAATACTGGAATCATATTGCGAACACAATATGTGTGGAGTTCCCAGTCGCCTGTGCGCTCTGCTCTCAAGAACAACTGGAGAAGACCTATTTGCTGTAGTATTGTACTCAAAGCTTTCCTGTGCGTCCTACTTGATTTAATCGAACATGGAAATTGAAACAATGATGCTATAATACGGTATTTGAATGAGAAAAGTCGATGCCGTTTGAATTTGAGTTTAGGGGGTATGGTTAATATTTCACACGTTTCACCAGTTCATTATGGAATAAATGACTATTGATATATTTCATTATAAAGCCACTGCTTTTCTGCAATTTTTGATATATAATTTAACTCCCAAAGTAGTCGTAGATTTGATTTAATGGACGTTGTGTACCGTTGTGTGTATGAAAACAATAATTTTTTTTTCGTAATTTTGTACATTTTCGTGAATATTTCACCATTGAGTGTGAGGATTGGTACAAAGTTGGCATTTTTGGGGATATGTATTCTCAATATAATTCAGCACGATATTTATGATTCTCACCCTACTAAGGCGAATAAGAATGAGCTGGGTCGAATTTTTTTTTTATTTTTTTTTTTTCATCAAAAAAAACGCTATAACTAAAAAAGCTCAACTCGGATTCGCGGGGACTTTTCACACTTTATCCGCAATGTGTGTCCCGGAAACATATAAAAAAAATCAGCTTTCTCCGATTTTTTTCCTTACTTTCTCATTTTTATGTCTAATGTGCCTGGACTATACTGGAATGCCTGTATATTGACACGTTTGCAGGCGCAAATTTTAACTCATTGTATAACTGCGAAACATATCTGTGGAAAAAAGCAAGGGGCCCCCTGTGCCCCCGCCCCCTGGCTCCGCCACTTCTGGTGAAGACTCACCATAGCCTTAGTTTTATTATTTCGTCGGGTAGTTCCACAAATTATGTCAATATCTTGATATTTTCTGTTTTGATTGGAATAGGAAAAAATACCTTTATATTTTTTAAGTGCAAGCACATCACATTACATCAACGGGCGTCTACGCGCAAATTTCCGCAGAAGGTGGGTAAACAAATAGCCCATAACAGCTTCAAAATTAGAATGGAGACCTGAGAGTTTGATTAAAATAGTGTTAGACGTATCATAATATTTGCCTCTGTCTTGGGAGTCTCAACTGAACACACTTCACTTATGTCGAGTTAGGTCATAGCATATTTTTTTCCAAAATAGTAACACCTTGTAAAATAAGGTATATAATATGGAACATATTAAATAATGATTCAGCTGCTCTCTCGGCCTCATTGCCAGGCATCAGTACCGCTTCTGGATAGCGCGTAGCATGATCGACCATTGTAAGAATGTATCGATTTTTCTCCTCGGTTAATGGTGAAATTGGACCAACTATATCCACTGCCACTCTTTCGAAGGGTGTGTCAATCAAAGGCATCTTACCGAATGGCAGTTACTACTTTGGAATGTTTTTTGGTATATATCACACCACAAACAATGTAATGTGCAGGCCAAAAAATGAGTAAGTATTTTGTCGTACGTTTTCTTGATACCCAAATGTCCTAATATAGATTAATGAGCCAATTTCAGGATACCGTTTCTGAATAATTTCGGTACAAGAAATTGTTTTTTGGGAGTCTGCCATTTTTCAAAATTTCATTTTCATAGTATCTATAAATTATAAATTAAAAATTAAATTATGAATTAACCCATTATTTTTCACAAACCACGTCATACCAGATTTACATGACATAAACATTTCATTCAAAGCATAATCTGTCGGCTAAATTTGGAAACGTCGTAAACTAGATTTTGACGCCAAAATTTTTACAATGTAATCAAAAAAGTGTTTATTCAGTTTATGAATGTGTTCTATGGGGTGCAATGGACTTGCTGTAACCGGCAACTCTTTACACTCATGTTAAAATAAAGTGTTTTGCGTTATTGTTGCCAGTTTATCAAAAATATAGAATTTTATAAAAATACGCTCTTTCGGAAATTCGGAACGTCGGCGGTTAATTATACGCTGTTTCTAGTACATATCACTAAATCACCCGCAGAGTGGAGATTCCACCCAAGCAATAATTGCAAATTTATTGCAAAGCATAACCAGCTCAAGCAAATTTTCAGTACATGGACCTCCGGGTTTAACCCGGAGGTCCATTGGCTGAAACATTGCTTGTGTTTTTTCCGTTATGTACACAATTCGAAAGTTATAGTTTGGGTGATAACTCCACACCGCGGGTGATTTAGTTACAATCCACTCACCACGTACTGTATACGATCTTCCTGAAGTCGAAGTTTTTAAGTGATTGAGGTATACGAGTCTTCGCGCGCTGCTTTTGTCTTTCTTTCTTGGTCTTTGCAAAACGTACTTCATTGGCTATCGAGCCATGGTCGTTTGGTGTACGTGTGTGTCCGGGGGTGGGGCAAGAGACCACCAGAGAGCCTCTTTCTCGGTGACAACAATTTAAGTATCACATTCTTCTGAGAGAGGGAATCCGACGACTTGGAAGAATATGATATTATAAGTATATAGAATGCAGTTCAAAGCACATTTCGCAATAATGAAGGGGTTGTGGCATACATTAAATGCCGAAAAAAACCTCTACACTTCATTATGTAGCAGGTGGTTGATCTAGACAATAACTCCATTCATACTGTGACATGACCATAATAAGGAATTGTACTGAAAAAACTGTCGCACAAGATGGCATTTCGTTCTAATTTCTATTGATGATGAAAAAATCTGAAATTCTATGATGTTCTAAGTGGTATTAATACAATGAAAAGTGAACCACAAACGCGGAGAATCTCATCTATTGAACATGTACAGTTATTCTTCAGCTCGACAGCTTGAGCTATTAGGATTGCCTTGTCAAGCGCTCCCGAATAAATCGAGCTATCAGAGCTTTAGGAGACCCGAGCAATTTGTTATTTTGTATTTGGATTTTCCAAAAACTAAATTTGAATAAATGCAAAAAAACCCAAAACAGACAAAAACCAGACATTTGAACTTGCAATGTACCATTTTCTTAAATAAATGTTTCTTGTATTGTAAATTAAATGGATATAAAGAGAAATATTGATGCTCACAACTTACATGTTCCAGCATGTTAAGGAACTTCTAATACTGCTTAACTTTTAATTTTTCTTCCAAGTGAGAATCGTTAAGAAACCAAAAGTATGACAGAGAATACGACGATTCAGGAAACGGAACCCAAGATAATTATGTCAAAAGTAAAAGTGATGCTGATATTTGTTCTCAAAATGAAGCAATATTTTAATGAACTGGTAAAGAACATTTCTTTGAATATTGATTTCAATGAAACAAAAACAGACTCTTAATATGGAAAAAAGACTCTTTGATTTTAGCTTTTCGTGTGAATATACAGTCACGTGGTATCTATCATATTTCCGAAATGATTATTATACATTATCATGACATGGAGGTGGTTAATACCTGTAATCACCTGATATTAAACACCAAGTCTATCGAGCCAAAGTAACATAAAAAAAATGTGTTTGCGTATTCAAAGATGATGTTCGTTGACTGCTTGTGGTCTGGGAACCACTTGATTCTATTTTCTATTGAAAGATAAAACCTTATGGTTCTCACGTGACAAGCTGTCACCAATATCATCACTTTTCACATAAACACATAAACATATGCGCCTCCTCCCCTCCCCCGGGCGGTTACAGAATCAAACAGTAACTCTACTGAGTGAACGGAACATAATAAAACAATGTGTTCGTGCATTCAAAGATGATGTTCTTTGACTGTTCTGTTATGGTGGGAGTTGATGAGCTTACGAGATCTGCCTTTATGCCTGGGGTTGATAATCTGACAGACTTGTGCTTTGCCAACGACAAGTAATGCAATTGCTGCACGCTATATAACGGAAATCTAGCATCCATTAATACACAACGGGTGGAATTTCCATTCACAATATAATTTCACGTCTCCATTTCGAACATCTAACATCATGAATCTCGGTGTAGTTTATGGGTAGAAATAATATGAATTGAAACTGACTCCGTGCAAAATCTCATCTTTCTGTATGAGGTAAAGTCCTGATAACTGAGTGTATTTTATGGATGAGGATATGACTGAAAAAGAGAATGAGAACAAAAGCAGTTGTGTCGTACTCTTGGTGCGTGAATCTGAAGGTAAAATCCAAAACGTTTCTAGTTTCCGGAAGCATCTAAATATTTGGTAAATGCCAAAACAGCACTTTTGGCAGGCGGTGTTAGGTTAATTTGACAAGGGTGCTTTTACACTGCATGCGACACTAGCGTTGTGAGCGATGCGACAAATGTAAAATAGCCGATGTCTCTGTTCTTTTTTGCGGTTTTGCCATAGTTTGGTGTCTGTAACTTTGTCGGTGTGTGGAATGCAAATAGCAATTGATAGATATGAATCCAATTTGAGAGCTAAAACATAAAATTCCTTGCGTCAAAATTATAATCAATGATTTTCAGCTTGTACATTGGACTCCGTAAATTCAGTTGGTGCCTTTGTTCTCCAGTCTGGTAGAAATATAGACACCAAACACTTACCAAACGTTAAACAAAACAGAAATATCAGTGATTTTATAATTAACGTTCAGAACGCTCGTGTAGCATCCAGTGTGAAAGTACTTTCATCTTTCGTTCACCCTTTGGTCAAAATCCTCCCATTCCACTATAAATTCTACATGGCGCAAGGTTCAGTTTTGCAGGTATTAGACAAGAAACAAGATTTCAGCCTTTAGTTATTACATGAGAATGCTAAACAAGCGTTAAGGGAGATTTTTGTAATTTGGATTGTAGTTATGATACGTATCTTACCCCCACCATTCTGATAGCAAAGCCCAAAACATAGGCTATTAAGGGAACAGGAAAATGGACGAATGGAGGATGAACAGGACGACGGACGACCGAATGAAATGATACGCGAGATATTTAAGGGGTTTCGTTACTGTCACATTTACGCAGTCCATAAATGGTCAGAGGAGCCTCGTGTGTGTAAGAATACACTCTTCCTTGCATTAAAACACTTTGATCCCTGAATCCAGACACTTTTATTAAGTTTAACTTACCTGAATCGTAACAAAAGCCAAAGGAGACCATTCAATTTTCTGGAAAGATAAACTCTTTAAAATAGTTTGCAGTGAATTAAAACAACACTGATTCGTCATACAACGTTATGACATTGGCGCGAACATAGGGAATCTTGCATTTTTTTATTCGAAAACGTTGTAAAATTAATCTGAGAAATCTGACCAATGACAAATACGACATTTCGTCACATACGGAAAATTCAACTTTTTGATTGGACAGGTAGTGATATCCAAACTTATACGACGTAAACGGACTCGTAGAATCCGATGAGGAAATGAACAAAAATCGCGCCCGATTGATGAAACTCACTTATAAGACGTTTTGGAATTTAGAAGACGATTTATCTATGACAATATCCAGTGAATTATCAGATTATTGTTCAGCTTCGCATTTATGCACACCGATATCAATTTATCCAAATCTTCAAGTTTCTTAACCCTTTGAACACTAGTAGGTTAATACCTGTAATCACCTGATATTAAACACCAAGTCTATCGAGCCAAAGTAACATAAAAAATGTGTTTGTGTATTCAAAGATGATGTTCGTTGACTGCTCGTGGTCTGGGAACCACTTGATTCTATTTTCTATTGAAAGATAAAACCTTATGGTTCTCACGTGACAAGCTGTCACGAATATCATCACTTTTCACATAAACACATAAACATGTGCGCCTCCTCACCCTCCCCCGGGCGGTTACAGAATCAAACAGTAACTCTACTGAGTGAGCGGAACACAATAAAACAATGTGTTCGTGCATTCAAAGATTAAGTTCTTTGTCTGTTCTGTTATGGTGGGAGGTGATGAGCTTACGAGATCTGCTGTTATGCCTGGGGTTGATAATCTGACAGACTTGTACTTTGCCAGCGACAAGTAATGCAATTGCTGCACGCTATATAACGGAAATCTAGCATCCATTAATACACAACGGGTGGAATTTCCATTCACAATATAATTTCACGTCTCCATTTCGAACATCTAACATCATGAATCTCGGTGTAGTTTATGGGTAGAAATAATATGAATTGAAACTGACTCCGTGCAAAATCTCATCTTTCTGTATGAGGTAAAGTCCTGATAACTGAGTGTATTTTATGGATGAGGATGTGACTGAAAAAGAGAATGAGAACAAAAGCAGTTGTGTCGTACTCTTGGTGCGTGAATCTGAAGGTAAAATCCAAAACGTTTCTAGTTTCCGGAAGCATCTAAATATTTGGTAAATGCCAAAACAGCACTTTTGGAAGGCGGTGTTAGGTTAATTTGACAAGGGTGCTTTTACACTGCATGCGACACTAGCGTTGTGAGCGATGCGACAAATGTAAAATAGCCGATGTCTCTGTTCTTTTTGAGGTTTTGCCATAGTTTGGTGTCTGTAACTTTGTCGGTGTGTGGAATGCAAATAGCAATTGATAGATATGAATCCAATTTGAGAGCTAAAACATAAAATTCCTTGCGTCAAAATTATAATCAATGATTTTCAGCTTGTACATGGACTCAGTAAATTCAGTTGGTGCCTTTGTTCTCCAGTCTGGTAGAAATATAGACACCAAACACTTACCAAACGTTAAACAAAACAGAAATATCAGTGATTTTATAATTAACGTTCAGAACGCTCGTGTAGCATCCAGTGTGAAAGTACTTTCATCTTTCGTTCACCCTTTGGTCAAAATCCTCCCATTCCACTATAAATTCTACATGACGCAAGGTTCAGTTTTGCAGGTATTAGACAAGAAACAAGGTTTCAGCCTTTAGTTATTACATGAGAATGCTAAACAAGCGTTAAGGGAGATTTTTGTAATTTGGGTTGTAGTTATGATACGTATCTTACCCCCCACCATTCTGATAGCAAAGCCCAAAACATAGGCTATTAAGGGAACAGGAAAATGGACGAATGGAGGATGAACAGGACGACGGACGACCGAATGAAATGATACGCGAGATATTTAAGGGGTTTCGTTACTGTCACATTTACGCAGTCCATAAATGGTCAGAGGAGCCTCGTGTGTGTAAGAATACACTCTTCCTTGCATTAAAACACTTTGATCCCTTAATCCAGACACTTTTATTAAGTTTAACTTACCCGAATCGTAACAAAAGCCAAAGGAGACCATTCAATTTTCTGGAAAGATAAACTCTTTAAAATAGTTTGCAGTGAATTAAAACAACACTGATTCGTCATACAACGTTATGACATTGGCGCGAACATAGGGAATCTTGCATTTTTTTATTCGAAAACGTTGTAAAATTAATCTGAGAAATCTGACCAATGACAAATACGACATTTCGTCACATACGGAAAATTCAACTTTTTGATTGGACAGGTAGTGATATCCAAACTTATACGACGTAAACGGACTCGTAGAATCCGATGATGAAATGAAAAAAATTCACGCCCAATTAATGAAACTCACTAAAAAGACGTTTTGGAATTTAGAAGACGATTTATCTATGACAATATCCAGTGAATTATCAGATTGTTGTTCAGCTTCGCATTTATGCACACCGATATCAATTTATCCAAAACTTCAAGTTTCTTAACCCTTTGAACACTAGTAGTATCTTCCAAGACAGTTCAATGGCAGCAATTAGAAGATTCCATAATCATTGAGGTAGACCAATCGGGGCTGCACGTTGAAAATATTGGTTGGTCTACCCCGCCCATTTACTGAACTCACATCCTATTTAATGACGTTATGGCGTATAATGTTGCTGGCCAGAAAAACGGCCGATAGGGTTCAAAGGGTTAAACTACTTATGTACTTTCAAAATTCTAATTTCTATTGCAAATATTTCATCTTCTCAAACACTTTTACAATTACCATTTTTACCGAAAGATCCATCATCCTTTGGAACTGAACCATTTTCAATAGTAGCTTCATTTGAGAAATTATGGCTATCATAACCATATTGACCAGACTTAGTGTAACATAACATGTCGGGGACAGCACGTGCTTTTGCCCCTTCAATATTGCCAATGATCAAATCAAAAACAGTAATTTCATACACATGGCTTCTACATTCCACCTAAAATGGGGTGTTTACCTAAAGTTTTGCTAGAGGGGAATTACTAATCTTAACATCGATCAGAACACAGTTTCAGACTAACCTGTTAGCTGATGTGGTTCCACAAATTCACATTTTGCCACGACCCCACAACACCCGGTATCTCTAAGGACTTCGATTATCCCATCATTCAATTTATTGTATATTGTGGTGTCCTGTTTATATTGTGAAAATGCTCTATTTTCGGAAATCGCCAAATCTGCGAACATTTTTTGATTCATTTTTCGATTGTCGTTGTCTCCCAATGCAGTTCTTAATTGTATGCCCATTCCTATGACAGAACCTTTGTCCTGTTCTTTTTAAAATAATTGCCAATTATTTCAATAAGGAAATGAAAGAGCAGGGTCCTGCAAATCACACATTTTCTATTCGAATCAAATCTCGAGTCCAATTAGGTCTATTAATCGAAATCAAATGGAACCTAGAATCGAATCAGGGGTGTCTAGAAGGGAGGGGAGGTACTGTAAAACTGATTTGTTGTGACTGTGGCGGCTCAAGTCTCGACTGATAAAATATTCCAACTACATCATCAAGGCATGCCTTCGTCGAAGGCATGCCTTAATGATGTAGCTGGAATATTACCCAGTAAGGGTTACAGTTACAGAAAGGGGAGCTCGAATTGCCCGTTCTGTGTACTACACGGGACCAGCGGCTAGCAACAGCTGATCGTCAAGATTGCTTTTAAACTTTAAATTTGCTACCAACAATGGTACTGATTGATGAGACTGGAACTAGCATGGTTGGCGGCATGGGTGTAGATGCTATTTATGTTAATATAGCGAAAATTATACTCAGACTACACTTTCAGCATTATTTATGTACAGTTTCCATCTGATTTATGAGACGACGTATATGACTGATACCAAGCTATATTCCAGTGAAAAGATTCGAAGGGAGACTAAGCCTCGATTCTCCTAATTAAAACCCTGATATTTCTCTCTGATAGCTGGTGTTCTGCGGGTATTCTATATTTCTACACACGTTTCCTACTATCCTCAAACCATAAACCCCATCTAAATGACCAGCAATTAGTCTCAAAATGGTCTCAGATGCAACTTGGTTTCGAGACAAGAGCCTTGAAAATTACGGAAGAAATTAATTTTTATTAGCAAGGTAAACAAAAACAGCTCTCTAACTATTTCCGGCACCGGTAAGAGTTTGGAGCCAGGAAAGTGTCTTTGGTACATAAACAGTTTCTAACCAGAGTGAACACTTACTACAAGGAAGCATCTACTTGTATCTAATACATAGTCGTCTCAACCTGTCTCACTGTCGACATCAGCAAATACCGTCTTCTACTGAGCCACAGCCAATAGAGTCTATCAGCACTGTCCACGTCACTGTACTGCTAGAATCCCTGTTGACATCTTCCGTGATGTACTCCTATCACTAACACTGGGTTAAAGCACTGCTACTGGCTTCTAACACTACCGTGTCAACAGGTTCTTAACGCGGTGGGATCCAAACAAACAATATACGTATTTTTCCTGAATGTTCTCGGGTAACGTCAAGTCAAGAAAGCTACTCCACCACACCCGGCGACACCAAAGAGAGGCAGCCCCGCTAATCAAACTGCGCATGGTCCACCACACAAAAACGTATTTTCGCTGAACGCTCTGGGTAAGTGTCTCTTTCTATTAGGTATCAGGATGCCCAATGAGAGCCAATTAAAGATAGCCCCCAAGTAAATCGACTTTCGGAGTGTGCCAGTCTAGTGTGTTAGAATGAGTAACATTTCCAGTTGTCCAGTGTCATCAGGGTCAATAGCGATTTTCAGTCAGAGTTATTGCTGGGATTTTAACAACACTGTTCACACTGTAAGAAATACAATTGAAAATACAGGAAAAGTGCCGACAACCAGTTATTGCTGCTTAAAGTTCAGTCGTTCGAAATACTTTTTCAAGATTTACCTCAGTGAAGCAAACTATTTTTTTCAGAATCGCATAATCCATGTCGCAAATTCTATTAAGATAAAAGACTCATTTCTTAACCTTTTGAAACCGAGCGGCCGCTTTTCCGGCCAGGAACATGATACGCCATAAGTTACTCATAGCGTCATTAAATAGGATGCGTGTTCAGAAAATGTGTGGGGTAAGCCAATCAGTATTCCAACGTACAGCCCCGAGGCTGCACGTTGAACATATTGATTGGTCTACTCAAAATAATGAATGCGGACTCTTCTAGTTACTGTCATTCAACTGACATGGAAGATCCCACCAGGGTTTAAAGGGTTAAAGTATCCCATCCAGGTTCCGCCTAAAACAAAAGTGTAGGCTATTGGCTTTTTTCATAACCTCGCACAACCCCCCCCCCCCACCTCCGCCCCCGCCCCCGCCCCTGTGGAACCCTGGGAAGTGAAGCAGTGATTGTTTACTTTGGTAAACAAGTTCTATTTTGCTGGTACAATAGGACCCAGCCACCAGGGCTTGGGATGGAAGTCCTTTAGAATGGGCTACCACAAATAATGAATACGGACTCTTCTAAGTGCTGTCATTGAACTAGCATGGAATATACCACTAGAGTTCAAAGCATTAAGGCTGACTAATCAATATCTTTAATTCTTACCCGCTGAGTATTTTCAAAATATTTTTATCAAATCTAGTCATGGCTGCTGTGAAGAAGCCATGACTAGATTCGATAAAAGAAAAATCATCTAAATTTAACTAAAGAATTTATTGCTCAAAACGTCCATTCAGTTTGCAGAGGATAAGTTTTGTTAAGTGTTAAATGTGCCACAAATCTACTTATTTCAGTGGCAAGAGAATTTGTGTTCTGGCCAGGAATATCCGTCAATAACGTTTGAGTAGTTAACAATCTTCTGTTGTAATGTTTGTTGGTTTGCTTTATTAGGGGTTTAACGACACTTTCAACAGCCGGGATCACATTGTTTCAGATCGTTTTACGGGTGGGGGAAGCAGGAGTACCCGGAGAGAACCACTGATCAGTGGCGAGCAAATATCAGACTCCCCTATTTACTAACTCTTAGTTAGTAGTTGTTGAAGGCAAGTGCACCACCTGAATACACTTACACCATCTACGGGCGCCGTCGTGCTCACCACCCCTCCTCCACTTACGTAGGAAATCGGGATTAAGTGTTAGCGTTGTCCACAATAGTTACCCTTGGTAAGGATCGAACTGTGGGCCTTTCAGTTTCAAGTTGAATTCTCTTACCGCTGAGCAACCACGCAAAGGAGTCAATATTGCCAAAACACACGGTGTTGTTACCGTAACATTTTATTACAGAAGTACCGGTTGCTGGTTGCAAGTATTTTACCGCTTTCAATGGTTATCTTTTACAGTGCAGGCTTTTAGTGTTAATACGCACTTCACGTTCCCTGAATGTGTGAACAATTCTACTCGATGCACGGGTAAGAAATCAAAAATCAATGTACTGCGCAGAAGTGAAACGTATCGGCTGAAAGGATATTTCGATTCTTGGATAATAATCCTCTGTACAAAAATTGATAAAATACAAGCGCTTTCCGTATGTAAACTGTAGCGGAAGAACACAAGTCGCACGATTTCTTTCCTAATTTGCATATTCAATAAGACTTTGGCTATAAATGTTTACTCCCAAACCTTTAAGGTTACAAAAACTCTAAAAGAAAAGAATTAGACGCGATAAGGAGGAATATTTATATCCAAGTAACATTTGCAGTTATTAGACATTTGAACAACAGTATGAGAGATAATTTGATTTTCCTGATTTTTGTGACGATTGTCTGCCGTAAAGTGTATGGAGAAGGTTCGTATTTTTAACTTCATTGCATATTTTTTACTACTCTATGTGTAGTTTAACTGGTTGAGTGCTGGAAGATAAAATTTGGACTTTACTTTGAGATGTAGGTACCACAGGTTAAAAGACTTCATATTATTTTTGAAGTGAAATTATTTATTCTGTAAGGATTTGCCTTTTTGGAATTTACTGGAGAGTTACCAAAGACACTCCCCCATAAACTGTAAAGAGGCAAAGACATGTGAACACATTTTTCTAACCAAAAATAATCATTCACTCTACGAGTTAACAGGATAAATCAGTTGTGCATTTGGACTCGTGGGGTTGGGTTGGCTGCGCATGGACACAACCCTTCCTTCCAAAATTTTATTTTGTTTGTCATTTTGTCAAACTGTGGTATTATAATCTTGATATTTATTTTCATAGACAATTTTAGTATTTCAGGAAGGAATAGAGAACTCGGGGAGAGTATATTTTAAACACTGTCAGTACCTTCGTGTGCAAGGATATAACAGAGACTTTAAAGGAGAGAAAATTTTAAACCAGCAATATGATGCATCATCGCATTGTCCCCCACACCCCGATATGTAATCGTAGTATTATGGGACGCCAGGGTATTTGTGGACTATTAACTGGTGTCTAATTCCTCTTTTCTACAAGGACCGCACAGGAAAATCAAGATGTGTAGGAAACGAGCGTCCCGGAGCAGTCGACGATTTGTTTTGGACACCACTCTCCCTTAATCACAATTCCTGGAGCTATCCCTTGCATATACAATTCAGTAGATGTCCAACTTTTATTTATTTATTTATTTCTTTATTTATTTATTTATTTATTTATTTATTTATTTATGTATTTATCTATTTATTTATTTATTTATTTCTTACGGACAACGAGCATTTGCAAGTACCAAAGTCAAAGTTACTAATTAAAAATACGGAACTCATCTGTTCCCAACTAAGGTTATAACGGTAATATGCAACTATTTATCTATTAATACCTTCCGTGGAGGGCACTATGATCTTCTAGTGTTTCTGATGGAAGCAATAGGCCCACAGAAACTTATGAATCGGGGTATAGGAGACAGGTGCCCCAAAGAGAGAGAGAGAGAGAGAGAGAGAGAGAGAGAATGAGTGTTGGAGGCCTTTAGATTTCGAAATTAAGGATTTTCGGAAACTGCTAAGAAATCTCAGGACCTACGATCAAAGAAGTATCTTGTATTTATTGATGGATAGAGAATACCCCACTCAGATATTGTGAAGGGGGAAAAATAAAAGAAATAAATATAAGAAATTAAAAAATAAATAAAAAAATGATTAATTTTAAATAAAAAAATTCACTAGTTAAGAAATGATGAATGACTCGATTTCCCAAAACATGACAAAAATTATCAAGAAAAGAAACCCCCATATCTTCTCAATTATCCTACATCTTCTCCTCCTCCTCCTCCTCCTCCTTCTCCTGCCACTCTCGATCACATCAAAAATGTCACAATATATTATAATACAGAGCGAGCAGATGATATGCGGTATTGTGACATTAGCAAGCAGTTTGTGATGGACACACCTTTAGTATCTCAAGAAAGAATAGAGAACTCGGGAAGAGTATGTTTTCGAAATGTTCATTCGAAAATAAGAAAAGAATAAAAGGAAAATGTCCATCGATATCGACAAGAACTGAAAAGATGAAGTTTGTTCAACTTCTTCGGCGAGAAAAAAATTCAACTTAAATAAAAAGAAGAAAAATATAAATAATGTGTTTTAAATATAGGAAAGAAAAAAGTATCAAAATTAATTAAATTTTAAAAACATAACTTAAAGAAAAAAACATATATATATATATGTAGGGAAAAAAGATATTTATATAAAATAAATAATTCAAAAAATTGAACTTAATAAAAGGAAAGAACAAATATTCGTTTACATATTGGGAATTAAAAAAGACAAATCAATTAAATTTTGAAAACATTCAGCTGAAAGAAAAGAAAGAAAAGAAAGAAAAAACTCTTTATATATAATATAGGAAAGAAAAAAAGAAAAAATTAATTAAACTTAATAAAACCATAAAAAATTAAATTTATAAAGGAAAAGAAAAGAAGAAACAAAACCATGCCAGCAGGAACAAGGATTTAAAATTGCTCAGAGTCATTTCATCTAAGAAACTTAATAGTAACGTTTTTTTTTATCCGTTGCAAACTTACAATCTTGAATTGAAAGATGCTGAGATGAAAGGCTTAGATGATAAATACCAGATGTATTCCGTGCCAATAAATTAGAAGAAGGCAAAGTTGAATTGTTTTAGGATTTTACAGAAAAATCATGAAGAAAAAATACAATGACGGCGACATGTCATTAGACTATGGTAAATTCATATATCTTAAAATTTATAAAAGATCTTGTAGATCGGCTAGGAGAAGAAACTCTCGAAAATGTAAAACAATTAACAAAAGTAGATATACAGTACATGGAGAGTGGATTGTAATTAAATAACCCATTGAGTGGAGTTATCACCCAAAGTATCACTTCAAATTCTGTACATGTGGACAAAAAACAAGCAATGTTTCAGCCAAAGGACATCTGGCTTTAACCCAGAGGTCCATTGGCTGGAACTTTGCTTGTGCTTGTTATGCTTTGCAACAAATTTTTAGCCATTGCTTGTGTGGAATCTCCACTGTGTGGGTGTCTTAGTGATAATACACTCTCCATGTACTGTAGTTACGGCAGCATTCAAGTGCCATCTAAAAGAAAAAAATATGTAATCAAAAACAAAAACAAAACAAAGAAAAAAATATGAAAAGTGAAAAAGAGGTAAATAAATGATTTTTTTCTCGTTTGAAATGATTTTTTTTCGCCATCTAAGAAAAAAAAATACCTCATTCCAAAAAAAAGAAAAAAAATTAAAAATGAAATAAGTAAATAAATTTTTTTTCTCATTATAAATATTTTTTTTTAAATGTTAAATGTTTTTATTTTTGTTTGCAAGCCAAGAAGACAAATTACACCAATAGAAACTGAAAAAAAGAAATAAATAGTGAATAGATGATTTTTCATCTATTTGTAACGATAATTTTTTTCTCTTGAATCCACAAAATATTTGAACCCTCAAATGAGGATTCTGTTTCTACGAAAGCCTATTGCGAACATTGTAAAAAAAATAAAACAAGTTAAAAAAATAATAAAATGAAATGTAAAAGATAACTTAAGTTATAACATGACAAACTTTGTCGTACGCATGAGATATATCATGCGCACGAGAGAATAAATATTGCTCACGACATAATAAGTCATGCATGCGATATACTATCTCATCTGCACGAGAAACTATTTCCCACACAGACCATACCAAGACATGCGGAAGACATACTAAGTTGTGCGTACATTACATCAATGTTCCACAATACTAAAGCTTCCGCCATCTGCCTTGTTCATATCGCGATGTGGGTTTTGGGCTGTGGGTAGGGTCTTTTTGGAACATGTACACTGTTGTAATGATTTGACGGTAACACGGTTTAAGGTTTGCGGCTTGAAGCGTATGTTCAACCGAGACGCGAACCTCAGACCATGTTACCTTCAATTCATAACAATAACGTACAATGCCCCAATAAGACTAAAATCCTCGCTCTCTGATTGGACGAGAGCTCGCTTATTTTTTTTCAGTGGCATTTGTTACCAATCTTTATCTTAGGGGGTGTCCTCACTTTACCAGCAGCTATTGTTCTCCTAAAAAGGTGCTAACAGGTTGAACAATAGGGATTAACAGTGTAGTCTGTACAATACATTAGGATATATTTGAGATACAGAACACCAACAACAGTGTTGAGATATGCAAACACGCTTTAATGTTGTAATAGTAGTTGTAGAATATTTTATTTAAGTGTCACATTTCAATACACATACATAATATACATAGAGTATTTATAAAATATTTATATGAAATCCAGCCTATGAAGGCTTATGAGACACATTTTCATCAGAGGTAGGTCATTTTTACAGTAGTTCATAAAACGCAAAAATAAAAAACAAAAAAAAACAAACCCGAAAAACTAAAACACGCACACCGACGCACACCGACGCACACACACCCTTGCGCGAACACACACACGATTGCGTGCACACGCACGCACGCACGCACACACGCACGCACGCACGCACGCACGCACGCACGCACGCACGCACAGAGTAATATGTAGACATGCACCCACATGCACTTGCGTATACTTTCGTGTACTAATTTTCTTTCACTTTTCTTACACTCCCCCACCCCCCCCCCCCCCTCCATCACGTATATCTGTCTCTCTCTATCTCTTTCCCACTGTAGTGTACTCTCTCTTAGAAAGGTACAATCGCAGATATTTTAATTCGGCATCTCCCTTACATTCTCCCACGTATTTTTACTGCACACAGGCTTAGATATTTCAATTGATAATGCATATAACAACAAAATAGAGGAACGTTGAAAAATCTGCAAATGCAAAGAGTGTAAAAGTATGTACAACCCCCTACAGAATAGGATGAAGGAACACGTGCATGCCGGAGTCAGATCACATTAGGGTTGTGATTTGTTTCGGTATGCAAATATCTCCCGTACACCCACCCCCACCCTCCCCCTCCCCACTGTGAAATAACCATTCAAATCATTGATTTGTTGATAGTGTTATTATAAATAAAGGAAGATTACAAAAAATCTGATGATGGTTAAATACCTGTAAATGTTTATTGCATTTAGGCCACAAGTTATTGTTATTAGAATTACATTTGTCCTTCATTGATAGAAATGGACAGTTAATTATAATACTTATTACTATTACTATCAATTTATTACTATTTACACAACTAATTAAAATATTTTTAGAACAATTGCTAGTCAATGATAGCACAAGCTTCTTGATTCATTTCTTGAAAGCTTTCCAGGAAATGATGCCAGGAGCTGGTGTTATCAGTGACAAATGTTGTAAAGATATCTTAATTGGTTGTGTAAATAGTAATAGATATGTACATAAGAATTAGAGATTTTACAAGCCAAAAAAATATTTTGTTGATGGAATGGAAGGAAATTGAAACTTTCACTTGTAGTCGTAGTTTTTGTAGTTGATGAAACTTTGGCGGTAAATTGTTGCCGCGTGTGTGCGCGATGGGGGGGGGGGGGGGGGGGCAATTTGTATTTATCTGGTGTTTAAAGTTTTGCATTTATATTGGTTGACGTTAAAAATTTTAAAAATTGGAAATTTGGTGATGTAAACACAAATACAAAAAAAACATTTAATTTGCACTTGTCATTTTTTTTTTCATTCAGATCCATTCAGATGATTTTCTAATTTTCAATCATTTTCTCGAACTTTTGAATCAGCATACAAAATGTTCCGAAGTTGGGACTCGTATCTTTGACCGGTCCTGTTTTTTGAATTCATCGTTGAGTTTCCCTTACACTGGCTAGGCTGCCCTAAGCAACTATCTACTTTATTACACGCATGTTCTGTGTAAAACCCATCTACAGCAATACTAAACCATACGGTAAATGAAAATCTGTTCCGCACATATGTACGGAACGAAAATCGTTGACAGACTATTTTTAAATAGAAACGAAATTTCTCTGGAATTTTCTACAAATCGTGCAAGGCAATTACAATTTGAATCACTGGCCATAGCTTAAAATCGTCCCCTGAGTTCCAATGTGTTCTATGTGCCAGTTGGCACATAGAACACACTGAAACTCAGGGGACGAAATAGTAACACAGTTTCCCCTCGCAAATTTGGTTGGCGGTAAAATGTGTTCTTTTTGTTAATAGTTGTCAAATGAATTGCTGACTGTCCTGATAATTGTTTTATAGACGTGAAGGCGTGTAATAAACACAGAATGACACGCACGTTTGGATGAGTTAATCGATATGCACTTGTGCCATCGCGGAAGGATAAAAC
Organism: Pictodentalium vernedei; assembly: GCA_031216915.1. NCBI lineage: Eukaryota > Metazoa > Mollusca > Scaphopoda > Dentaliida > Dentaliidae > Pictodentalium > Pictodentalium vernedei. Next base: position 37,652,776 of record CM062289.1, on the reverse strand, counting down.
TCAAGGCCTGTGACCTTTTATGCCATCCTTCCGCGCTGGCACTCGAGGCCATATCGATTAACCCATCAACACAAGTGTGTCGTTCTGTGTATTTATGAATTCAGGTAACATCACGATCCTAGCCTAGAAAATCGATATTTCATAGGGTTAATGTTATGATTGTTGTTCCAGAAGGCAATGGCCATAGACGGACAGCTTTTCAGCCAATACCTATTCCTCCCTACTGACTAGCAGTCAGTTGGAAGCCATTGGCGCGCTCATGCACCTTAGTACGTCGGGGTGTCTGACCGTTGTCTGCCGCCGAATAGCAGTCAACGTATAGTCCTTGTGTTTCCTGGCCAGTGTAAGGGGAAACTAATTTCCTTAGGCCACGATTGCACGGGCATGACAACTTACATGTACAGCTTCACCGAGTTTACTAATAACACGACTGGAGATATTTCAGTCTGGGTTAACAATGTGTTGACAAACAGGTATGTATATTAGTGCAGAAGTCAAATTCAAAATTGTGGCTTGAACCCCACTGGATCGATAATAAGCAAACTCTTGTAATTGTTTTGTTGCTCGCGCCATCTGAAAAGTGATGTTAGAATTTCTGGGTTTGTGTAGTAGAATGAAAAAAATGTATTTTCGAGGAAAAATTTAGATGGCTTGTGGAGAAATGGTCGTGTGAACAAACAAAAAGGTTAATTTTCTCCAGTTTGTTTTTCGTTTATGTTACATGTCCATGCGAACGATAGACGTGAAAAACATTAGAAAAGAACGCATTTCGGCTTATTTTGGGCATTTTTTCTAATTGGTTTTAAAAATATCGAGGTTTTTAATCAAAACTAAAATGATTAAATTCAAAATTGTACAATTCTGTTTGAAACAGTTCACAACCTTATCAAGTACAATTTTCAACAGGAAAAGGAAGAATACAACGATATTTTTACCCCTCATGTTACCGGGATATTATGGGTATTTATTATACACCCGTAACTGTATTTGTCACGATCACATGGATTTTAGGGACATGTGGTAATTTTAACCAGAAAGCTCTAGTGCAATCCGATAAAAAGTACCTTTCGCGTGCATATGTTCTCTCGATAGACTGGTTCTTTTAGTTTGCAGCGTTCAGTGGAACATAACCAATGAGAACCATCGGCTATATTTATCTGTCGGAATTATCGATTCTCATTACAAAATGTTTGATGCCAACTATGCTAAAAACTGTTGAAAGTCACGAAAGACACATGATTTCTGCCAAGAAACTGAAAAGTGAAACTCAACCTTTGCTTTCGTTATTGAAAACCGAGGAAAACTTAATTAATTTTAGGGTAAAAAAGTCCAGTTGGGTTCGATATTGGAGCTAGCCACTAGTACAGTTCCTATAAAACTTTGTAACAATGCTGCCCTGTAAAATTTGGTAACAATGTTGCCCTCACCGCTGCTTGCTGCCGACGAGTCGATACGAGGCCTATTGGTCACCGTGAAGCGGAAAAACAGACGGCGACACGCCTACAGTGACTGCAGATGTTTGACATCTAGTACATGCAGTTACTGATTAACAATCACCAACTCCGCCTTCACTAGATGACCACCCCTCACCCCCACCCCCCCACCCCCCCCCCCCCCACACACACACACTAGCTAAATAAAGAAAATAAATTCGTAAAAAATGAAAAGCCTGGTTTAAGAAAAACTCAATAGTTAACATTAGTGGAACCAATGGGCTTTTTTACGTGTTAGTGGATGTTGGGGCAACACGTTTTTTTTTCATTTTATTTTTTTTTTTTTGTGTGGGGGGGGGGGGGGTTGTTAGGTGGGATGTCGTATGCTAAAATGTGACTTTCTGGAGTTTGTACTGGGGAAATTAACAATGTTACCGCGTACCCACTACTGGAATTCTGAAAAGTCTTGAGTAGGGTGGGAATGAGACCACAAAGAGGGGAGGGGTGGTAAATATGGTACAATATATTGTCAATTTTATGAGATGACTTCCATGAAATTCAAAAATAATTATTAGAATATTTAAACCATAGACAATATGACAGTATTTTCCAGGCACAGATTGATGTGTATTTTTAAATGACAAACTGAGGATTTTTGCTAGTATTTCTGTTTTATACAAGGATATTATTTTGCTTTCTATCCCCAGCAACAAAACTTAAATCGAATGGCGCCTATATGAAATAGCTATATGGGTGTATGAGATGGGGTGGGGGTTGTGGCACTCTCATCCCCCTCCACCAACAACCAGCTAATTTTGCAGTTTTCATTGCAAGGGACTCGTATTTTCAGAAAAAAAAAATGTTCAGTGAGAGGGGGTATTTTATAATTTTAGCAAATATCAGGGCAGTGGGCAGAGCATTTTCATGGGCAAATTCGAGGCAAGGGCCTGCATTTTGATTTTGAAACAATAGTTCAGGGCAGTTTGATTGGTCAGCCCCCATTCCCAAGGAAATGCCCTCCAAAAGCTTATCATAAGCTACATGCTATCAGTCCTCTTTAAAAGTACTTACTAAATGCAAATTCAGAATTCCTAATTCCAAATTTAATATTGACAAGATATAGGAGAAGACACATAAAATATTATTTTGTTGTGAACTAGATACCAAGAAAAAATATTGATAGAACCGTTCAGATTACAAACTGTTGAAGTATAGTACTAGTACAAAATAATGTAAATATTGATCAATCTTTGAAAATATTATTGACCAAAATAAGTTGGAGCTTACTGGTGAGAACGCCCCCCCCCCCCCTCCCTCTCGCCCGATATTTATCTTTCAGCCTCTGACTAAGACTGTTGGATACTCATTTCGTGAGCTTTCGAAAAAATGCTGTCAGGTTAGAGATGGGTGTGGAGGTTGTAAAGCCTGAAGGTGTACAAACTAAATTACTTGTGGAGACAAGGCATGACATTTTCTTGCAGTTATCGTACATTATATTTCTCCCTTTGAAATTGTATATCTGTAGTAAATGTGGACAACCTAAAGCCTTTTATTGTAAGTGCAGCCCATTTCAAACAAAGGTTATCAAGACTTGGGGTAAAATAAAAAGAAGGCTAAATTTCAAGTCAGAAACTTCATAACGTTGAAAAATAAAGTGCTAACTAGTAACTTACCAAGACTGCAGAGTTCGCTCAGAATAGAATCTCAAACAGCCTCAGTTACTCTAAACGATCGAATGAATACCCCGGAAGGTTAATTATTGCACAAAAATGTCTTTTCTCGTCCAGTGTGTAATTTTATTACAGTGCAGAACAGATATGACCGATGTCCACATCCGATAGCCTAATGGCTGTAGTGCATGTACAGTCAAACCGAGTTTTATTTTAGTTTCAGTTTGAAAAGCACGAAATTTTAACAGAGCGTCCAGTTCACACCGTATTTAAATTAAAATCCTTGTACACTTTCCACCCTCCAGATATAATGATGCCTGCACACACACTTTTCAAAACACATTTCAGAGCTCATAATTTCTGATGTCTGATATGTTGAACGCAGTCTTTTGAGTTCTGAGTGTTCGGACCGATATTGTTTTGCGAATAAAATGAATCAACAGCGATTCTACAGGTGGCAAGGCCAGAGACTTAAGACATGGTTCTCTGACAAAATTGCCCGTCTCTCAGTAAAATTCTTTCAACCATTCCAATCGTCGACTTTGTAATTCAATTAGCGATTAATTACAGTGAATTCATTTCACACTTATGTTTGAATGGGCTAACGATTACTGGACTCGAGAGTGTGGAGCTGGGATACCACGCGAGTCTACCGACTCCCGTGGTATCCCTGCGCCACTCGCGCTCGTCCAGTGATAGATCTTTCATGTTTTCAAAAATATAATTACAAAAATTGGGTCACTCAACCAATACAATACGAATGACTAACTCTTATTGTCATGATGGCTTGATACAATCATTAAAAGACGTTTCCTGCTTCTGGTGAAAATCATTAATATCATAAATTAAAAGCACGAACCGGCCTGCACGGCACACAAATCAAAGTCAATCTTGTTAATTTATGTATATAACTGACCTATTTGGCACATATTAAATTACAGTTCTAGCCCCCACCTTATCACTGTAGGTGTTTTCTAGATTAATGATTCTTGAGTGCTCCGCCGTGCGAGCACTCTCTGCCACATCGGGTGCACTGTATGCACGGCTGTGTATCTCTTTAGTCCAGACTTAGTCATAAAAAACGTTACTCTCTCCTCGTGTGGACAACGTAAAAGTGTGCCCATATATGATGCCTGCTGGTCAAGATCATGCCTGTCATAAAACTGTCTTGGACACGCGGTGCATTCCAACATCATACCAGAGTATTTTTCAGTGTGACTCTGCGAAGTGAATTGGCATTTGCGAACAGTGACGGCATTTAAGACGAATGCCAGACGCCATGGTTTCCAATCTGGACATCGGTCTCCACATCCCTCATCTCACTCCCTTATTAGTTTGTCCAGTAGTCTTATTCTATTGGGAAGGTATCCTTAGAATGCTGAAAGAAAATGTTCTAGGGTCTATATACTGCCTCCACCCTCAACCCCGAGGAATGAGTTCCAATGTGGAGGAGGATAAGTAGATAAGCTTCTTACAGAGTCATATATACCGAGGCCCCCACTCTCCTGCATGTCTGGGAACTCCCCTTTATTCCGGGCTTCTGGGGCTAAACAGTACCTCTTTAAGACAGCTACACGCTAAAAACTAAAGTGTTAAAAACTACACTTGAAGTGCTGTATTTAACACTTACTAAGTGCTGAACTAGCACTTTGTTGAAGTGTAGATATCCCAGAACTTGACAGGTATTACAATAATACCACTTGACAAGTGTAAGGTCGCGACACTTAGAAGAAGGAAACAACGCAGATGACGCGGATCAGGCTCGAACTCTCGAGCCTGATCCGCGTCATCTGCGTTGTGTCCTTTCAGTTATGTACCCACCAAGCGCTAATCAAATTATGGACGATTCTGGAAGAACCACGAATGCTAGACACATGGGAAGTGCCATCCATTCAATTTTCAGATGTCTGACGATTGTAATGTCTAAGTGCTTAAAGCATTGCACTTTGCGTGTTAAAATCAAACCCTAAGAGTTAGAATGGGTTTAGCACCTTGAAAGTGTCAGTTTTAACACTTACTTGTTAGTGTGTATATACTGCCCCTCCCCACCCGGGCCTTGAACCAATGCGACCTTTATTTGTCTGCTACAAGAATCGTCCGATACTACTTTGCCACAATTTCATTATTAGGCTTCTGATAGCAAACATTACAGATCACGCATGTAATGAGTGCCAGAAGATGTTCATAAAGAACTGTCAGGTTTATTGTCATATGAAGACTGTCCAGAGATTCGTAATCTACCAATGCAGTAGATCTCAAAAATATATTCCACAGAAAAGACAACCAACGAAAACGCGAGAAATGACAGAGCAAATCAACGGAACTACTGAAACAGAGAGCCAGCAGGAGACCATGGAACACCCATGGCTATGACACTAAAGCATCTAGGAATCGCACTATCGCCCTACCATATTCCAGCGACGAAGGAATGGGAAGAAACGACGTACGCGTCAGTAGAGTCCAAACTCTTAGAAAGCTAATAAAAACGTACAGTTAACAGCGACTCCGGTGAGGGAGCCGGTACAGACAAATGGGAGAGATGGTGGGCTTATGGGCCAAAAATGAAAAAGAAAAACTACTTTACTGGAACAAGATATCACAGAGATGCAAAAAAAGTCTCTAAGGCGATCACAACCCTACAGTCTATTGCAATCAAGACAAAGAACCGATGAACAGAGAATTAACATTGAAGACAACGAAGACTGAAGACTGAACACATCGAAAGTCAGCCGATAACAAAAGGAAGCGAACAGAACGAAGTCCAGAGGCGGACTGGCCGTATGGTCCACCGGTAAATTTCCCGGTGCCCCCCTCCCCACTATTGGAAGCCACCCAGATCCCCCAAAATGTACGCAGCCCATCATCTGTTGGCGCATGAAATTTCGTGAAAATCGCCAAAAGGCGAAATGGATCTGATTGCACAGAAATAAATCATTTCATTTTTTTTAAGTTTACATTGGTTATAAACAGAGAGCATGCAGCAAACAAAAGGACCATGCGGGAGGGACTGAGAAACATATTTTTAATTTTTTTAGGCCTTACTTCTAGTTTGTGCTGCTGTCCTGCATATGTCGTGACCCCATTGTCAGCTACACGAGTTGTGTATATAAGCTTTGCAAACATTGTGTTCCATTTTCAAGAAAAATATTAAACTTGAAAGCAATAGGAATTTAGCTTGAAAAATGTTGTAGCTCAGCTTTGAAAGTTGGTGTTCTAGGAGCGATCAGTCAAGGTTAATCTAAGAAGGAATATTTCAGAAAATAAAAAAAAATTAAAATGTCCGAGATCGTCTGTTCCAGCTAAGTTCGAGAGATTGGAGACTTTTTTTCCCCTGGCAAATTTTCCACTGAAATTTGTAAAAATGCGAACGACGGCGTGAATCAAATGAGATTACACTTCTTTCCAATTATCGTCTTTTTGGTCAATGTTATTCCAATGGGAAATTTTAGGAGAATTGTAGAGACGGTAGATTTTCCTTTTTTCATTTTCTACCTTTTGCTCTCTCGACTTCCGTCAGATTCCAATTTATCACCGTTTTGCTCAATGTTAATCCAATGGCAATATTTTGGAGAATTGGAGAAACATCGCGAGACTAAGCGTAATAATGACGTCGCTCGCCATCGCCGCGCAGACGATAGGCGATTTCAAGCTGGTAGAGAGGGAGACAGAAAGAAAAAAAGCCATAACATATACTTGCGATAGCAGAATAAAAACAATTCTTTCTTAACCCTTTCAAATCTAGTGGTATCTTCCATGCCTGTTCAATGGCAGCAAGTCCTTATTTATGATCTGGGGTTGACCAATAAATATTTTTAACGTGCCGGGGCTGCACGTTGAAAATATTGATCGGTCTACCCCACACATTTACTGAACAGCCCTCCTATATAATGACGTTATGACGTATCATGTTCCTGGCCGGAAGAGCGGCCGCTGGGCTCAAAGGGTTTATAATACACTAAACTGTGTTTATATTTCTTCAAATCAGACTGACAGGTTTGCTGTTGCATTCCTCTATCGAGTTTTCAAATATGTTCTCTCAGCTTTACTATCGACAATATAATTATATAGACACGACAATTTTGTCTCAGGTGTCGGTCTCTCTATAACTGAAATTCACTGGTCTAGAAAATATCAACGAAGGTAAAAGTACTCAACGCTGTGAACTTAGTATCTAAATCCGTGTGTAGAAAATTTAATGAAGAAAACTTTTTGAAGATGAGGAAAAACTTGAATTCGTGTAGCGAGCGTAACTACTTAGATGAGCTAATAGTAGTTTTCTAACTGGGTGCGTGTGTTTGTGATTTTCTAGGAAAAAGGGATGGTATTTATTAACCCTGTTCAGATGTGAAATGTTAAATCTAACAGGTGTTTTAGACAGATATTTTTAGGGCATTTTTTTTATTAAATAATTCTTGGGTTGCTCTCACACATATTTCAAGAAAATAGAACTAAAAAATAAATCAAAATAATATTTTAATTGTTTTTATGAAAAAAATAAACTAAAAACATATTAAGCATGTCATTTTAGAAGGTCAAGGATCCAAAGAAGAAAGTGAAGAATATGAAAAGAGATCTGTATGAGAAGTGTGCCTCACAAATATTTTCTGCAGAGGGTGTGCTCATCTCGCGGATTTAAATATACCTAGAGCGATGAGCGAAATTTGTCTGGGTTGCAAGTCAGAGGGATTGATCGAAGCGCACACCTGTTACACCACACAACACAAAGCTGCCATGGTACTTTGCTTTGCGTCGGTGTTAGAAAAACTCGACGAGGACAAGGTGACAGAGTGGTAGAAGACAATGATCAAGTGTCGAGGACAACCGAGGCCTTTTGATTTCAAAATTGAGCAATATCGGGAATATCCGACACATATCTTGTGAAAGGAAAAAATATATTAAAAATTAAATAGGATGATTTATTAGATCTTACGTCTACGGCGGATCGGGCTTGCTGGATTCGATGGTGGGTGTTTTATCGCGTATCTTCATAGACGCTGTAGCGAAACAGACCACTTCAACAGCCGTGAAGGTAGGAAAGAAGACCGCGATGGGCCTGGGTAAGGGTCGTGGTGGTAGTGAGTACTAGAAGTGCTTCTGAAGCCGAATTTAATTTAATTCAGAAGTTGAAAAGACCACTGGCTGGACGACCGAAATTGTCATTGAAATTGGGAAAGATTCTATCGAAAAAGAAGGTTGGAAACTTCAAAGCTTCTGGCGTCGAACCGATACAGGAACCTATTAAGACGTTGAATAGAGGATCAGGATTGAAAATGGTTTAACCCTTTATCCAACGCAGACGATATCAAAATTTATTTTTTTAAATATCATTTTTTCAAATTTTTCAAAAAGTTTCAACAAAACCATATCAAGTGCCCCTTCGTTGAGCTCGTTCCAACGAGGGGTCACATGATATGGTTTGTTGAAATATTTTGAAAAATAATATTTTTTCAGCTGCTGAATTTGCATATTACGCGGGCGGATGCGGCCGATTCGTTGGGTGAAGAGTTATTATACATCAGATATAAAAACATTAGCTAAACAAAACATAAAATAAGATAATTAAAAATAAACATTAAAAAAATTAACACGAGACGAGACGGAAATCAAAGATCCACCGTGGAACGAAACGAAGACGAGGATATCGAATCACGGACTCCTTCCCAAAGCTTAAGAGGACTGATAATGTGAAAATCGAACTTGTGAAAGACGTATCTATTGATAAATCTGTTGTTGCGACCCGAGGTGTTGAATTATGATTGTGATAGATTGTTCGTGTTCAGCAAGTATCTCTTTCAACCCGAAAATACGAATTATTGCGAAAAGCCCTGAGTGCAAACTTATAAAAGGACATGATAAATAGAATCTTCAGCCACCAGGACGTGTCCGACAAATGCGATGCATCGCTTGCAAGAATCTTGCAAAACACGTTGAAAGAACTAGGAACTAATAATAAAACATCGAACGTGGAATGCCAATATTACGAAAAGGCAGACGACGTGTCCAGTCCTCGAGACTTGAATTCGGGGCACACAAATCTCATGATCTTCAACGACCTGCTGTTGGTGAAACAGAATCGAGGCGAAACTTATTACGTTCGAGGACGTCAAAGCAACGTGGATTATTTGTATCTGTCGCAAAATTATTTCACACTGCCCATACAGATCATAAAAACGAACGCGAATTTTCTGTGTTTTGTCAAGAGCTCAGGAATATTAATCACGTCGCCGTCGATCACGTGGCCAACGACATGAGCAAAGAAGAATTCAAGCGATGTTGTAAGGGGGTGTGGGATTGTGGACCTTATTTTGTCGTGGCCATCGATCTGAGGTGTCACAAATACTATGGAAAATAGCGGATAAGGCGATTTATATATTCCGCGTGAAGCGATTAATGCTGAATAGAAAAAAATAATAATATTAAAAAGAAGAAGTAACAAAAATATAAAAAACTAATCAACAAATTTTGAAAAAAAACGTCACGACAATACGAAAGAAAAAGCCGAGAACACGGACAGGGCAAAGGATTCTTTTTCGATCGTAGTGAGCGACAAGACTCGATTCAATATAAGATTCGATCCGTCAATGGAGGGATAAGAGATACGAGATGGCACTGGTAAATCTCAAGACGCATTACTAAATACACACAACGACACGAGTGTGTGAATGGGTTAATCGATATGACACGGGTACCAGCGCGGAAGGATACAACGACAGGCCGCAAGTGCCATATCGATTAACCCATTCACACCCGTGTGTCGTTCTGTTTTTATAACAAGATTTCTTGTCTTCAAAACAATTATTAGAAGGACACTCGGCAAGCCATTTGACAACTCGTCCCCTGAGTTCCAATGTGTTCTATGTGCATACTGGCAGATAGAACACATTGGAACTCAGGGGACGAACTGTCAACAAGATTTACGAGATGCCACTGGTAAATCTCAAGACGCACTACTTGCTATTCGTTTCACAACATCACGAAAAAATAATATATTTAGATATTCCGACAGAATGGATTGGTTCGGGATTCGCATTCCCAAATACAGTTAGGACATAGCCAATCTGAACTAACGCTTTCAGACTGGAATGGTCGCATAACATTGAACAAAGCTGTTAACGTCAACACTCTGCAAACGATCTGACATGAGAGACGGATATTGAGTGGATTTCGGGGAATTCGATCAAAAGATGTACTTGGAACACGCAACATCCGAAAACGTGGTAGACATTCTCTCCATAAATAGCATCTTAGTAAACTAGGATATGATCTCTGAAATTTATGTGAACGGTGGCACACACAGCCCACGGTCTACTCTTTATTTCCGGACGTGCCTCCGGGCTACAAAATCATAGAGCAACCATGAAATCTAGTCTATCTGCCTATGATAGCACGCACATTTATTACACACCCGTAACTGTATTTGTCACATGGATTTTAGGGGCATGCGGTAATTTTAAACAGAAAGCTCTGGTGCAATCCGATAAAAAGTACCCTTCGCGTGCACAAGTTCTCTCGTTAGACTGGTTCTTATAGCTTGCAGCGTCCAGAGGAATATAACCAATGAGAACCATCGGCTATATTTATCTGTCGGAATTACCGATTCTCATCACAAAATGTTTGATGCACAACTATGCTAAAAACTGTTGAAAGTCATGAAAGACACATGATCTCTGCCAAGAAAATGAACAGTGAAACTCAACCTTTGCTTTCGTTATTGAAAATCGAGGAAAACTTAATTAATTTTAGTGCAAAAAAGTCCAATTGGGTTCGACATTGCAGCCAGCCACTAATACAGTTCCTATAAAACTGTGTTACAACGTTGCCCTCATCGCTGCGTACTGCCGGCGAGTCGACACGGGGCCTACCGTGTAACTGTAATCTTATTCGATTCACACTTCGGCAATGAAGCAGCACGTTTGCCAACGCAAACATACTTTGAAAAGCATGTTAAGGTGAAGTTGTCCTCCTGAAGCAAGACTAAATGAATCTTGAATACTGGTTAACATGAAGCGGAAAAACAGACGACGACACGCCGACAGCGCCTGGAGATGTTTGACAGCTAGAACATGCAGTTACTAATTAACTATCTCCAATTCCACCCTTACTATGTAGATGACCACCCCCACACCCCCTCCCACACCCCCGCCCCACTCTAGCTGAATAAAGAAAATAAATTCGAAAGAATGAAAAGCCTGGTTTTATAAGAAAAACTCGTTTTTTTACATTTGTGGAACCAACGCTTTTTACGTGCTAGTGGGTGTTGGGGCAACAGGTTTATTTTATTTTATTTTTTTTTTTGTGGGGGCAGGGTGGAAGGGCTTTTTTAGGGGGATATAGTATTGCTAAAATATGACTTTCTGGAGATTGTACTGGGGAAATTAAAAAATGTTACCAGCTACCCACTACAGAAATTCTGAAAAATCTCGAGTAGGGTGGGAATGAGACCATGAAGAGGGAAGGGGTGATAAATACATGTGGTCTGATGAATGCTATATATTGTCAATTTTATGAGATGACTTCCCTGAAATTCAAAAATAATTATTAGAATATTTAAAACATAGACAATATGACAATATTTTCCAGACACAGATTGATGTGTATTTTTAAATGACTAATTTAGGATTTTTGCTAGTATTTCTGTTTTATACAAGGATATTTCTTATTTTGCTTTAATTCTCAGCAACAAAACTTAAATCGAATGCCACCTATGTGACTTAGTTACATGGGTGTATGAGATGGGGAGGGGGTTGAGGCACTCTCACCCCCTTCACCAATAAGCAGTTAGTTTTGCAGTTTTCATTGAAAAGGACTGGTATTTTCAGACCAGAGTGTTCAGAGGGGTATTTTTATAATTTTGGCAAATATCAGGGCAGTGGAAGGAGCATTTTCATAGGCAAATTCGAGGCAAGGGCCTGCATTTTAATTTTGAAACAAAAGTTCTGGGCAGTTTGATTGGTCAGCCCCCATCCCCAAGAAAATGTTCTCCAAAAGCCTATCATTTTAGCCACATTCTATCAGTCCTCTTTAAAACTACTTACTAAATACAAATTCAGAATACCAAATTCCAAATTTAAGATTGACAAGATATTGGAGCAGACACATAAAAATTATTTTGCTTTGAACCAGATACCAAGAAAAAATTATTGACAGAACCGTTCAGATAACAAACTGGTGAAGTATAGTACTACTAGTACAAAATAATGTAAACATTAATCAATCTTTGAAAATATTATTAACCAAAATAGGTTGGAGCTTACTGGTGAGAACCCCCTCCCCCCCCCCCCCCCTTATTTCTCTTTCAGCCTCTGACTAAGACTGCTGGATACTCATTTTGTGAGCTTTCAAGAAAATGCTGTCAGGTTATAGATGGGTGGGGGTGTACAAAAGGTGTACAAACTAAATTACTTGTGCTGTGGAGACAAGACATGACATTTTCTTGCAGTTATCATGCAATATATTTCTCCCTTTGTATATCTGTGTATTGTAGTATTATGTGAACAGCCAAAAGCTTTTATTTATAAGTGCAGCCCATTTCAAACAAAGGTTATCAAGACTTGAGGTAAAATAAAAAGAAGGCTAAATTTCAAGTCAGAAACTTTATAATGTTGAAAAATAAAGTGCAAACTTACCAAGACTGCAGAGTTCACTCAGAGTCAGAATGGAATCTCAAACTGCCTCACTGCCCTCAGGCTCAGTTACTCCAAACGATCGAATGACTGCCCCAGTAGGTTAATTATTGCGCAAAATGTCTTTTCTCGTCCAGTGTTTACGTTTGTTACAATGCAGAACAGAAATGACCGATGTACAGTCCACATGCGATAGCCTTGTGGCAGTAGTGCATGTATCGTCAAGCCGAGTTCCAACTTGTATTTTTAACATCACTCAGTTTAAAAAGCACGAAATTTAAACAGAGCGGCCAGTTCGCACCGTATTCAAATTAAAATCCTTGTACATTTTCCATCCTTCAGATATAATGATGCCTGCACACACAATTTTGAAAACACATTTGAGACCTCATAATTTGTGACGTCTGGTATGCTGAACGCAATCGTTTGAGTTTTGAGTGTTCGGATCGACATTTTTTGCGAATAAAATGAATCAACAGCGATTCTACAGATGGCAAGGTCAAAGACTTAAGACTGGTTCTCTGACAAAATTGCCTGTTTCTCTCTAAAATTCTTTCGACCGTTCAAATTGTCGACTATTTAATTAAATTAGCGATTAATTATAGTAAATTTTTTTTCATGGTTGGGTGTGTAATAAATACAGAACCACACTTATGTTTGAATGGGTTAGCGATTACTGGACTTGAGCGTGTGGCGCTGGGATAACCACTCGAGCCTACCGGCTCTCGTGGTATCCCTGCGCCACTCGCTCTCGTCCAGTAATCGTTAACCCATTCAAACATAAGTGTGGTTCTGTATATGTACCTTATACTGCAGCACCACAAAATTGACGGATAAAAATTGCGAGTTGTTAGATCTTTGTGGCGAACGTGTGACAAAACGATTTCACCTAAGAGAATAGTTTTTAAAAATCTGTTATGTATATATATTTTATTAAATAAACGGAAAAAACAATATTATTTTTATCATTTTATTTTTTTTTTTTTTTTTTTTTTTATTTTTTTTTTGTTTCATTTTTATTCTCTATGAAATTGACGCATTATCTCCTTGCATCTTTGTTTACATACCCAGCATTTCTTCCTCCTCTGGTCATAACCCTTCCTTCTAATTTTCTTCTTTTTAGCTGAAAACATTTTTCTTTTACAACACTTTTTTATAAAAAGAATTTTCTTTTTTACAAATTTATTTGTTTTATATATAATAGGAAATTAAAAAAAATATAATAAAATGAATTAAGAAAATATTAAATTTTGGAAATAAAAAAGTAATGATGTGATACATGATATAAAACGCAAACATATCCAAAGACAAAACTACAAACTTCGTAGAGCATTAGAAAATCGAGACGAACATGCCGTGACATTGAAATTAAGGCATCAAGACTTGAACAATGGTCGCAAAACAAATTGCTGGACCAAAACACAAATCAATAGGACAGCGAAAGTGCATCCTACTCCAAGAAAATTGACCATGAGACCGAGTCCCGCTCAATTCAGATATAATTTGAAAACGAATGGTGATTTCTTAGGATTGTTTGCAGGACTGGCCACCAATGTGTTACCAATTCTCACCACGATCGTGTTGTTGACTTTGGGTATACGAGATCTATCGGGGCGGGCAAGTTCGGTAGAATATAAAATACAGAGAAACGGACTGCTTTGAAGGGAGGAGGAGTGGTGTATCGAATCGAAAAACAGATGGTAAAGTACTGTATCTGTGACCCACGGAGGGTAGCGGTGAATTCTACACCTACGGAGATGGCCTCTGTCTGAAGAGGAGAAAGAACTTGCGCGATGGTCGAGGTCTGAATTCGCCTTTTAAAAACGAACCCATTCTCAGTATGTTATTATTAGGCTTTAAAAAAGCATAGAGAAATAACTCGCGCACAATATATATTTTTTATCTGATAACCATAGAGTATAACAACCGTTGTATATACTTGAAGTATATACGACGGGTGTTGTATATAATTATAATTTATGCGAACGACCTCTGACCTCTTTCAATTCCATTTTCATTCATTCATTCATGAAACATCGTTATATCACAGGGCAGGTTTTAATTGTACGCTTATTGCACTTTGTCAAAATCCTCTGATGTTGTCATTTCTTATTTATTTTGCTTCAATAAAGGCAACCTAAAATTTTGCTTCAAAACATTGTAGAAATTACTTGAATGTTAATAGTAATTAGTATGCGGCGACTGCGAACTATTTATAGTCACGGCCTCGATCAAAAGTACTCGCGGAACTGCGCTAATAAAAAGTTCGTCTGCTCTACCTGAAAAAAAACACTTCGTAAAAATTGTAAACAAACGCAAAATTATTTGTTATATTGGGACTACAGAATAAAACACGGAAGAAAACTGGAACTATGTCAAAAAAAGAATAACTCTACTGAAACACCTTTTTGTTACTGTTAACAAAATAGTTGGAATTTATTTTGTTCCAGCGCAGTTACATGATGCAAGAAGTGCAATCGCACTTTACAATCGCCGTCATTGATTTTGTAATGTAAGGGACACAACTCTATGCGTCTTGTCCTATTTCTTTTGTCTCGTAGACTGGTTTTCTTTGGAGGCCCGTGGGAAGCATATATAAGTCGGGTAGATGCACGAGACGGGTGTCTGTTTGTTATCAGATAAAAACAATAAACATATAGTGTGTTTTTATATCTGTGTTATACAACTCGTTGAAATATGGTTTATTTTTTCTCGGCGAAGCCTCGAAAAAATAAACCATATTTCAACTCGTTGTATAACACAGATATAAAAACACACTATATGTTTATTGTCTATATATAAAATAAGAACAAAGAGGAAATAAAATAAAGTAGAAAAACAAAGACAAGAAATAATCTATATCCAGACTTATCAACGACTGTACTACTAACGGCACGTCCTCTGGAAGACAGAGGCAGCGTTTCACATCAATCAGATTAATAAAAATTCAACAATATTTGCAGACGGAAAAAGATAGACATCTTTTGATGAACAGGAAGTATTCGCAGTTGACTAAATTTGCCGACAGACTAGATCTGACTCTCATCACCATATCCATGGGTTTGAGCGCCGCAGGAATGTATCTACTATCAACTGTGGCCACCATTCCAGCCGTGTTGGCGATAGAAGGCCTCGCTCTCGCGACCGGATTCTTGAGCTCGGTCGAAAATTCGTGAGTAAAAATAAAATTATCGTCGTTGAAGGTTCAGAAACAAAAAATGGTCAAAGCGTTGTCCGGTGCAAAAATCAATTCCATAAGAGACATGATATCGGCTTTTCTGACAGGACAGAGGAATTTCCTATCAGGAGTATCACTACATTCTCGATGAAAAGGATAAATTCGACGTGTTCAAAGACGGTATAAGAATAAAGTCTCGTCATATTCTTGAAGAGGAGGTGAAAAAACAACCTGATAGAAAAAGGTCGAGAAGAAGCCAGGAATCTTTTCGTAAACTTTTGGGAAAAATGAAGATCCTAAAATAGTTGCAAATTTCAATAAAAATGATATTACATATATAAGAAAATAAACAAAATACAAAAACTAAAAAAAACTAAAATAAACAAAAAAATGTATTGTGTAAAATGTAAGAAGTCTGTGGACACCAGTGACGCGCGCAGAGTGCAAACTAAAAATAATATACAGATGCATCATGTCATCTGTAAGGTATGCAGTTTGACGAAAACTCAATTTGTAAAAAGAGGCGGAGGAGCGGTCAACAGACTCATCAATAAATTCCCTTCGAAATGCATCTAACGGGACATCGATTCACAGCACCCGGCACACAATTGTATTGAATAAGAGATTGAGTAAAGATCTTACTTCGAAATCGTAGAGCAACCCCATCAATAGAGCGGATCCAGTCGTCTACGGTCACGATCTCTTTTACACAACACATGTGGAGATGAAGACTCGAAACGACGTGTGCGACAAGACCATGTTGAGAGATTTAAAAAATATAGCCAATCTTACACTGAAAGAGAAATTCTAACGTTCGCTCATTGGTAAGCTAATCAGTATGAAATGGCAATTCGGAGTGGAAAATAAAAAAAGAACCCAGAAAAAACATTTCACTAATGCATTAGCGAACAAATTGCACAGGTCTGCAGTGCATGGATTTCGAAAGAGAAATGTGTTCATCAAAGGCTGGGATCACGTGTAGGCGGCCAATCTGGTGGAGATGCAATCATTGTCGAGACACAACAGAGGCGTGAAATATCTACTGACTGTCGTAGACATGTTTTCGAGATACGGATGGATAACGGCATTGAAAAATAAATCGAGAGCGAGAGTGTCCGAAGCTTTAGAAAACATCTTAACTTTTTTGTGAAAACCTGAAAAATTGTGAGTGGACAAAGTCAAGAATTTAACAACGTTCACGTCCGTCGACTCGTTGACATCTATTCCACAGAAAACGAAGAGATGGTGAGCTTGGTCAAACGATGAAACAGAGCCGAGCCACGAAGTAAAAAGTCCATATTTCACGACCAACTCGCAATATACGTAGACGCCTTAGACAATTTGGTGGACAACTATAACAACATGCACCCCTGTTCGTAAAAATGACGACAATGCCATCGTGAGAGCTGCTATTACGGATGCCGGAAAGTTATGGTTCATGCCACACGCATGGGGAAAGAATGAAATTCGTCGAGATCATCAAATTGAAACCCAGATTACCGGTGGTATTCAGAATGAAACAATACGATATTACAAATGTGCCAAGTCGCCTCAGTTCAATTGGAGATTGTTGATGAAATCTTCTTTGGTATTACAGGGTTTCATAGTGGGATTTCCTAAGGACAGGATCGAACCTCAAGAAAAGAATCCATCTCTATTCGATCATTGCAACTTGGAAAAATGCAAGTGTTTCTCAGTTCCACGAGATATCCGGCCATAGATTACGCCTCGTTCGAGAAGAATGGGTTTTCTAGAATCTACGGCGATGCTACAGACTTCAGATAGAAAAACGTGCAGGAATTGATAAGCAATCGGAACACAAAAACACGAAATTGAAGGAGCTCTGTCTCATGTTCGTTTTCAATGTCAGCAAACAGAGCGAGAAGCAGACGACACTTGCAAAAATAATTCTTGAATAACTATTTTTTTTCATTTTTTGTCTCAAAAACATAGGTTATGACCCCTCGTTGGAACGAGCTCGACGAGCTCGTTCCAACGAGGGGTCATAACCTATGTTTTTGAGACAAAAAATGAAAAAAATGATGAAAATTAATAGGCGATTTTTGAGAATAGCGCTGGCCGGTTTTGACCGTTACGTTAGGTAAAGGGTTAAGACGCATTTCGATAGGATCGTATGTATGCAAGCCGAAGCGTTCACAGTTTCCTCATCCGACGGAGTGTTGTCGTGTCAATCGGATGGAAGTAAAATGTCCAACATTCAATGATTTTAAAAAGACAAATAAATAAAAAACATAAAAAACATAAAAGACATTAAAAAACATTAAAACAAAACTTTAAAAAACATATAAAGTATTTTAAAAAATAAAAAAAAAACATTCCGTTTAGAGGAACTTAAAACTTCACCATGAACGGCGACGATATTATCGACGAACTATTGCCAGCATAGAAAACCGAATGGTGAAATTGCTATCCAGGAGGATGTAGATCATCAACACGGGACTAACACAGGCGAGCAAGTTATGCAGGATGGGCTACAAAGACTATCTGCGCTGGCAGAAGGATCGCAAAGTAAACAATACTTGAGACGTCTCCTCGCTTCTGACCAGAGTGACATCATGGACGACAAAGGGGTTGTGAGACTTAACACAAGGTACGGGGTGCGGCTAGTCTCTGCAATGGCCAAAACTCTGGGCACACCAGACCAGCAGCTTTATTCAACAGCAGCCTGTTTTTTGCCAATCCAACGGGAGAGCCAACCGGCGCTGACTGCAGACCTAGAAGTTACCCATTTGTTGGGCGTGGCCTTAGCTCGGCTACATGTGAGCTGTATCACAAGTATGTAATATACCTAGCTCCGCTAACCAAAGACCAGACATCAGCAAAGCATTGCCAGTTTAGTCGTGTCTGCCCTCGCACTTACCAGATGATGTCTGAGAATACATTTCCAGAGGTTCCAGCATCAACAGTGCAACCGAAGAGGATCACAACCCCGTTTGAAAATCTCAAACAAGAATATGCCATTGGAACGAGCGGATGAAGACCCTAAGAAGGAGGAGCTTGGTTGCAAAATAGCCGCGGCGCGAAAAACGTAACAAGAAAAGCTGCCGCCAAATTTAAGTGAGGCTAAGGTAGTGAGACGGGAGAACTGTCTTGCAGCAGCCGACCATGTCTCATTTAGAAAAAGGATCCCATCTTCCCCTTCTTCGTTGTTCCGGCAGACACCCGCAAGCGTTGTCCCAGTTTCCGAGGACAACAAGACTGACCACCATACATTATAGGCTGTATGTGGTTGGTTATAGGGGTATTATGGCTGGTGACTCACCGAACACAGCATTGTCAGACACGTGGTACCACATCGGCGGTGGTGTCGGCCCTAACACAATTGCACACTGCGCAGCTAAACACAAAGGGTCTGATGCTATTTTAATGATTAAAGTTAGGTTCCCACTTTCTGTGTTGGCGGTGTTACGTAAGCTCACGGTTTTAATCGATGACTGTCCCTGGTAAATCCGCACCGGGCCGTAGACAGTACCGTGGTGTTCCGGGATAAACCCTTGCGCTTCTGTCGCCTTTTTTTCCGTGAAGCGATTTTCAAAATCTTTGAAAATTTCACTTTTCCCGTCACCAACCGCATGTTAAGGTAGAAAACCGAAGAAAACCGGGACACAACCGAAGCATATCCGATCCGGCATTAACCGAGGTCATAAATGGGATCCCGATTGACCACGTAAAACGCTGGATATACTGGGGATGTGCTACGGTTGTGTCCCGTTGTCTACGGTTATGTTGCTATGTTACCATGACATGACCGTGGCATAACCATATATACCGTAGCATAACCGTACCACAGTAGCATAACCGTTAATAACCGGGGCACACCGTAGGGCAACGGTGGCTTGTCCGTAGCGCTGTCGGTGGTGCCGTAGCATACAGTAGGAACCGTTACATAACCATAATCATTCTTGGCAAATCCTTGGTACTTCCTTAGCACAATCTTAGTACATCCTTAACGTGTTATTAGATCTTCCGTAGGCGCCATAGCCACGCCCTAGTGCTACCGTAGAAATTGTTTACCGTGGCTAAAACACGCTGGTTTTACCACGGTTCAAAACCGTAGCAATCCTGGACACAAGCCGTCAAAGTGAAAATCCCGCATAAGTATGAGCCATTCCATATGCAGTAGTTGGCTCGAGGAATCATGGCTTCTACAAGCACTGAGGGAAAGATGCTCGTGAATATGTACTACATCTCAGCTGTTGTATACGGATTGGCAGTGGGTTATTCGCTACTGGGTAAAATGGCGGTGGGTGGTTGATTTAACACCTAGAGATGTGGGTTTGTTTGTTTTCGACGTTATACTTGCAATTGTGACAAAATATATGCAGACAAAGTAAGGCATCATACTAGCCGATATATTGAAGTAACCTGTACTAATACAATATTACGGTATGGTATGAGATGATACATGATATAAAGTGCCTTCAATATCATACATGACGACGCTGCTAGGTGGCGCCCTATTGAACACACTTGCCTTCAGTGGATGAAAATACCTCTTCGCAACGTTACGAAGATCAGGAATCCACGCCGAGCGGAAGCGCCACGAAAAGGCCATAGAAGAACTCCAAGACACCTATACCAATAAGGACACGCTGTACACACTTTCGATGATGCTGCGAGTACACTCTGACCATTAACCCTTTGCCTAACATGAAAAGCAGACGACACTTGCAAAAACAATTCTTGAATAACTATTTTTTTTCATTTTTTGTCTCCAAAACATAGGTTATGACCCCTCATTAGAACGAGCTCGACGAGCTCGTTCCAATGAGGGGTCATAACCTATGTTTTCGAGACAAAAAATGAAAAAATCATAAAAATTAATTGGCGATTTTTGAGAATAGCGCTGGCCGGTTTTGGCGGTTACGTTGGGTAAAGGGTTAATGGTGGTTATACCACGCTCCCGCACCCCCGATCCTCAACTTTCAAGTATTTATACGCCACCAGATAAGCAGAAGTGCGTTTGTCATTCAAGCATTTGGCGTTACTGCGATTGTTTTCTATAAACCAATTAGCTGTTCCAGTTTGCTTTTGTTTGATTATATCACAGGAACACAGGGAAAGCATTGAAATAGGCAGAAATAAAAATGAGATTTTTACGTGAGCCATGTTGAAAGCTCATCAATTTAGTGGAATACATCGCTTCCATGGGAGAAATGGAACTTATTACTAAGGTCACAACCAAACTTACAGCCACACAGGTTACTGGAAAGGGATTGCAACCATCAATACATTATATGAGGCTGCCAGGGTATTAGAAAATTATCCCATGCGTGGTTAAAAAAAAGTATTTGGCAGGTCGATCTATCAGTCCCATGACGGATTCTGAGACCTACATTTGACGTCTCTGTATCAAGCTAGGTCCAACAGGCTGACCTCCTATTTCTACCTCATGATCGACTTCCCCGCGTTCGAAAGCTCTTCAATAATTCTCCGATCCTGGTCAATGTGGTCAGCTCATTCAAAAGACGCCGAGCCTCTGACCTCAAATGACTCAACCGACGAGGTAGCAGGCGCTTTTCACGCATTTACAGTTGACCCCCCCCCCCCCCCACACACACACACACACCCAACACCTTCAAGAAGATCCTGGACTAGAGTTTATGGGGTCTGTGGTACCAATAACTGAGCGCTGTGGGACACCCATAAATAAAGGTGGTGGGCCAGAAGACATGTTCACGAATGAAACGAACTGTGTGCTTCCAGACAGATAGTCTTCGAACCAGGAGTTCGCTACACGCCTTATCCCATATAACTGAAGTTTTCTCAACAGATCTGAATGGCGCATCATGTCGAATGCTTTGGAGAAATCCCGAAAAAAAGTGACCGTGTATCGTCCTTTGTCGGTTTGTCAGTTATCTCTGTAAAGGTATTAATAGGTGGAGTACAGGATGAAAAATAGAGTGTCCCTTACGGAATCCAAAATGGCATCAGTATAGGTTATGTTATTCTAGAGAATTTGGCAATTTTCTGTGCATTATCTGTTTAAGAACCTAAGAGAGAGGGCAGGAAGGGCACTAATGGGTCAAAAGTTGGCGGTCGCCAGTTTTAAACATTGGTATGATGTTTGCCTCTTTCATTTTGTTGTAGACCTTTTCAGTAGAGAGGGAGAGATTAATTATGCGGGCTATTGGTTCACAATTTTAGTTATTATATTTTTAGGGACCTGGTGGAAATATTATCACAGTTCTTGCTCGTTTTTGCTCGTCACACATAAAACTACTTCGTATATATTTGTGGGCGAGATAGAATGCGATTCCCAGTTGTTAAACTTAATATAGTCTGACAAATCGTAACTTGCACTCTTAATTTTGTTTCTTATATTGTTACTGATTTCAGCAAAGAATAAGTTAATTTTCTCTGCTAGGTCTTTATAGTGAGTTAGTTTCCTACTCAGGTCCGTAACACTACCGAAACATATTGAGCTGAGAGGGGGGGGGGGGGGGGGGGGTATCAGCATTCTTCCCTGCTGTCAGTGCATATTGCCCTCCATATATACTCGCCCAAAAAAGAAAGTGTGCATTGCAGAAATTGATCAAACTCCAAAAAAATAATTTCGTAGGTGTAAAGAGTGTTAATCTGTTCATGAATAAGTTATATTGAACACAAAAACAGCTTTCCCCGATAAAATTGCATTAACGTTAAATGACGTGCTGCCCGTTTGTGAAAAGGCATGTTTTTTGCACGTGGAGAGTCTGAAAATTCAGGCAGCAGTGTGAATCCTTGGGTATTTAAACACTAAAGTAAGGCCTTCCTATCGTACACATTCAAACTTGCGCTGCTGTTAAAACGACTCCACATTAGCATGCCAAGATTGACAATGAATCAACATCTCCTTGCCCTGGGTATGATTAGAGCTGGCAGAACACACAGAGAGGTTGCCCAGCATTTGAACTGCCACCGTAACACTGACGACAGGCTAGTCCATCGACATGCACAACATGATGACGTTCGAGACCGACCCCGCTCCGGGAGACCCCGAGTTACCACCCCTGCACAAGATCGGTATCTCCGTGTCGTCCATCTCCGGAACCGGCAACAAAAGGCAACGACGACAGCCAGGAACATCCCTAACCTGAGACGGATACATCCTCAAACAGTAATCAACCGGCTGAGAGAATACGGCTTACGTCCTCGAAGATCTGCAATTCGTCCGATTTTGACGTTACGTCATCGTCGTGCTCGACTGCAGTGGTGTAGACAACATCTCAGGCATCCCTTACACTGGTGGCGACGTGTTTTATTCACAGATGAATGTCGTTTCCATCTATCATCATCAGATGGCCGCCAGAGAATGTACAGACGTCGAAACGAACGCAACGCAGATCCATGTGTCGTGGAGCGAAACCGTTATGGGGAGGGTCCCTCATGGTGTGGGGTGGCATCACTGCCCGTAAAAGAAATGAGCTGGTCATTATTGATGGCAATCTCAATGCAGCCAGATATCGTGATGAAGTGCTTACACCTGTTGTTGTCCCATTTCTGCAACGTCACGGCCCCGGCGTCATTCTACAGCAGGACAACGCCCGACCCCACGCAGCTCGTGTTGTTCAACAGTATCTGCAGCAACAACAAGTGGATGTTCTTCCCTGGCCCGCAAATTCGCCCGATATCTCATGCATTGAGCACGTATGGGACGAAATGAAACGTCAGCTACGCCGGCTTCCCCATGCACCGTCAACGCTTGTGGAACTCCAAAGACACCTTATCAGAATATGGAACAACATCCCACAACACCTCCATGCTAACTTGTTTGCTTCCATGAGGCGTAGATGCACAGCAGTAGTCGATGCAGACGGAGGTCATACCAGATATTGAGTGTGTGACTTTTGTGTTTGACCCTTAGTGTCTTTGACTCTCCATGGCACCAAGAGTATTCGTCGTAGCGTAATGAAATTTCTCGTGTTGATCACGAATTGATTCATCTGTGATGAATAAAATTTCCATGAATGAAAATGATAGATATCTTTTTTTAGTGTTATTTTTTAGCATGCACACTTTCTTTTTTGGGAGAGTATATATCACCTTTCCCAGTGCTTTCAGCAGTTCATATCTTATGATATCAGGTGCCCTGTAGGGCGTGCATTTTTTGAAACGGATGAATTTAGAAAAAAAACATGACGCTTTTTGGATCAATACGATTCAAACCCTCTGGCCATTTGGTGTGAACATATCAGAGGGAGAATGAGAAAGGAAGTCCATCATTCCTTTCACCTTAACATACAACAGAATGAATATCAAAATAGCAAAAATATTAAAAGATGAATTCACAATATCTTTTGGAAATCTTTCAGAAACGTGGATTCAAAATATTCAGTTTTTTAATGGACATCTTAACCCTTTGGCCTTATTAATTCGTTTTCTGTCGAATTGACGAAACTATATATATACATATATATATATATATATTTATATACATGTTGGATTGGATTGGATAAAAGGTGAGTAACCTGATGGCAGGGAGGGCAGGCTGGATATATATTATTTTTTTTTTTATTTTTAACTTCCCGAATATAATTCATCTAATGACTATTAACTGCGAGTTGTACACCCTTCCGCCTTCTGTCCGTCTATATTGGTGTCCGTAATAACCAGCTGGCAGGGAGGTATATATATATTTATATACTGCATCTGCCAGGAAGGGTGTTCATTACACCTGCGAAGGTCACAAACGTTTCTTAAAAGATAATAGATTTTAGTACTTTTATAATAGACAGTGTTGTTTATGTTTTATAACCTTTTCCTCGCACAGTTATTTTTCCAAACAGGAATCAATGGGATGCATTAATGGGCGCACCATCAGGTTTATATGAGTCGATAAAACATACTTCATAATTTTGAACACTGTTTCCAGTCTAAAGGAGAGCCCTTGTCCGGTTTGAAAAGAATACCATTAGACCACGACCTCTATTTTACCCTTTTTCAAATATACTCAATGAACATAAAGAATAAATTACTCAAACCGACGTCATTGTTTCCACCTTCCCGTAGTTTGTTAAAGTGTTTATCAATATTATAGAGCTGTCATTGTTGAAATATTTCGAAACTTGTTTCTTAAATGCAGGTTTACATTGTCCTTAATAATCAATTCAGACAACTGATGAACATCTACGTTTCAATCCGTAGACACTAACGATACTCCAAATATACTTGCTGTACAAGGGTGAAAAAACTCTCCTCTTGTTGTAATGGACGGTGAGGTAGCGAAAAAATCTAGATTTCGAACCCAAGTTTGAAATGATGTCTTACGATTTGTTTTTTGGGGGGATTGTGATAGTTCAGGGTCAATATGTTAAAACACTATCGGATGACACCACGTCATCGTTGGTTCTCTTTCTATGGCACAAGGCTTACCACAGATCAAACAATGTTCAAGACATTTAACATTTTGATGGAATAAAACTTCTCCTTCTTGGGGCTGGGGAGGGGGGGGGGGGGGTATGCATATCTATGTATGAGTCGTTGAGTTTATGTTTTTAAACCTCAGAGGTTTGGGTAGACTCTCAGGTTTTGTGGCATTAAATAGTCAGGCCAGGTTTCCTTTTTCTTTTGACATCAAGAATGTCCTGAAAATTATCGCCATATGTCCCGCTATGTCTGAAAATGTTCTGAATCCTCGCTTGACCCGATTCTATCAATCTCCCCTTCTTTCTCCGCGGCTGAATTGTTGTTGAATTGTTGTTATAGAACGAACTGTGCAGCTTCCATTTCTAATCGGAATTTCTAATCAGAAATGTTTTCACATGTATGGTTCACTTCAGTAACAGAAAGCTCAAATAAAAGACAAAGGAATGTAGCGCAATGGTTGGGGTTGAGTGTTTTCGTTGAGAAGGCGATTTAAAACAGCTGATGAAAACGAACCATGACGGCATAACAGGTTAAAATATGATAATGTCCAACGATGACATGGCGTCACCCGACAGTTTTTTAACATATTGGCCCTGACTATCAGCCTATCAGAATCCACAGAAAAAGAACACTTGAACCGAAAACTAACTAGCATGTTCTTCAAACATTGTTGTCATCTTTTAATGTTTTTATTTTTGACAGCAGTGTGCTGTAAAAGCAACATACAATTTTTTTTTAATTTTATTTAATTTAGAATTAGTTCTTAGGAGTGTTTGAAAAAATAAGTTCGAAATATTGAGAGAAAAAATAAGAAAAAAATTAGAAAATATATAATTCGAAAAAACTAAGTTATAAAAAAATATATAATTTGACAAATTTAGAAACTTCTGTATAAAGAAAAAAAATATAAGAAATAAAAAAATAATCCGAAAGAATAAGAGGAAAGAGTATTACTTTAATTTTATTTTTTGCATTTCTCAATTAATTTCGTTTTTCATTCTCAAAAAAATATAATGTTATGTATTTTTTTCAAGGTCCCAAAACGTCCGCCTACGAAAACAAGATTCGTATTCCTCGCCCAAAGTCAGATTATCCATCAACATCCGAACCTCCGCTTCTATGTCTTTGCAGGGTCGTCTTCTTCATGCACGCTCTACCATTTCTCTCCAATGACTCATCAAATCGTCACGACAGATCTCGAGTTATACCCGCCGTAAATCAAACCTTTTTTCTTCTTCCCATCCAGGTTTCTCCGTGAGAAACCGTCATGTGAACGAGATCTGCTATTGCTGTCACGAAGGTATCTTCTAAAAACGTCTGACACACAAGTTGTAGTTCTCTTGATCTTCGTTTCATTCCATCCGAGGCTTAAGTATAGTGTGTTACCAGTAGTCAGTTGACACCCGAGGCTTAAGTAAAGGGTGTTACCAGCAGTCAGCTGATATTCGAGGCTTAAGTATAGTGAGTTATCAGTAGTCAGGTGTTATCTGAGGCTTAAATATAGTGTGTTACTAGCAGTCAGTTAATGTCCGGGGGTTTAATTATAGTGTTACCAGCAGTCAGTTGATATCCACTGCTTAAGTATAGTGTTACCAGAAGTCAGATGATATCCGAGGATCCGGGTACTCCGGCTTCCTCCACCCATAAAACTGTCACGATCAGGATTAGCCATTGTGCATAAGTATGGGATCTTAAACACTAATAAATAACAATAAGTAAATAAATATCCGAGGATTAACTACTGTGTGTTACGAGAGCCAGATGATATCTGAGGCTTAAGTATAGTGTGTCACCAGCAGTCAGTTGATATTCGAGGCTTAAGTATAGTGTGTTACCAGCAGTCAGTTGATATCCGCTCAGAGGCTCAAGTATAGTGGGTTACCAGCAGTCATTTGATACCCTAAACTCAAGTATAGTGTGTTACCAGCAGTCAGTTGATGTCCGAGGTTCAAGTATAGTGTGTAACCAGCAGTCAGTTGATATCCGAAACTTAAGTATAGTGTGTTACCAGCAGTCAGTTGATGTCCGAGGCTTAAGAATAGTGTGTTACGAGCAGTCAGTTGACATCTGAGGCTTAAGTATAGTGTGTTACCAACAGTCAGTTGATTTCTCAGGCTTAAGTATAGTGTGTTACCAGCAGTCAGTTGATGTCCGAGGCTTAAGAATAGTGTGTTACGAGCAGTCAGTTGATATCTGAGGCTTGAGTATAGTGTGTTACCAGCAGTCAGTTGATTTCTCAGGCTTAAGTATAGTGTGTTACCAGCAGTCAGTTGATGTCCGAGGCTTAAGAATAGTGTGTTACGAGCAGTCAGTTGATATCTGAGGCTTAAGTATAGTGTGCTACCAGTAGTCAGTTGATACCCGATATACAATAAATGTTGAGAATGTAAGTCACAACAAACTTTCGCGTCGAAACTATCAGTTTAGTGTATTTTATCTTTCTTGAAGACCAGTGACAACAGACTTTATCGTGATGAGATTACGACGGTCACTCACGTGAGTGTAGTGGGCTCATTACGGTGGGGCCTTTGTCTGTATGATAGGGCCTTCTCTCCATCTTACTGATATCTATTTATTATCAATAGTCCTATTCATTGGCCAAAGTATTATTATTAGAGTGACATACTATACTCCTCTTGCTCCACTGTCCGATCAGAGGTGAGAGCCAATAACAAGTTCAGTCGTCGTGGAAGCTGTACTTTGTATATATGCCCCGATTCCAACCGCAATACCTTGCAGTGATTGGTCAATGCCTCGTTGATTTTATTTTATGTCGCCGGGCACGCGCATATGGCTACTGTCAGCGATTCTTATGTCTACTGTCAAGGAAAGCGTCTCGTTGCCATGAGCAACTGTTCATCGCAATGTCTTTTTCACTTGAAATCAACTGAGACAAATACATTTAACTGAAGTAAAATACGCACAGAAGTATCGT
Source organism: Pictodentalium vernedei (assembly GCA_031216915.1). Taxonomy (NCBI): domain Eukaryota; kingdom Metazoa; phylum Mollusca; class Scaphopoda; order Dentaliida; family Dentaliidae; genus Pictodentalium; species Pictodentalium vernedei. The sequence goes on along the minus strand of CM062289.1, from coordinate 37,624,568 downwards.
TATTACGTACAAAAAGATTAGTTATGTGAACATGGGTAATTATTTATGAAACCGATTAGATTATAAGGTCTCTTTTAATTAATTTACTGTAACACCAACTGAAACTAATCGAGAGCATATCGCCCCGTTGATTGCGTACGTAAACATAGAATAAAGGGAAATCACTCCAGTCTGTTATGATAAAAGTTAACACCTTACCGAAACAGCGTCTGCTTTCTAATATTTACTGAACAACTACAAATTTTAAAATGCTTCGAATGAAGCGAAGAACGGGACATATACGTTATTCTGTTTGTTGACAGGGGACATGGTCTCACGTTTCCTGCATGAAACATATATTCATATGTTTCATGCAGGAAACGTGAGACCATGTCCCCTGTCAGCAAACAGAATAAAGTATAATGTTTTCCTTTTTGCTATTAGAGTATATCACGCTCAACATTCTTTCACTTGCTCACATTTTACTGGACATACAATATTCTTGCACCCTTTCATATAGCTGTTTAAAACAAAAACAAATATTGTACTAGCCCCAAAGTAAGGAGAAATGGATCTCTATCTTATTTGGGTTTTATACCGCACAAACTCAAGATACCAGAATGGCTTGGTGTCTGCTTTGAATTAATAATAGGTAGCACATGCCGAAGAAATAAAGTTGATTTCGATTTCATTCATCTATACAATGAGAAACTCAGCATCGGCGATGTGATTGAATCACCTTTCAAAAACGAATTTTGCTCCTGTGATTATTATAATGCCTGATGGGTACGGGTGTGGGATGGGAAAATCTCACCCTCGGGGGAAGATATTTGGGCCAGACACTCGGCAGCCGAGTGTCTGGCCCAAATATCTTTTCCCGAGGGTGAGATGTTCCCATCCCACACCCGTACCCATCAGGGATTATTTTTCTCCCCCACCATACAGCGGTAATGTTGGCCAAAGGTAATCGGCGGTCACGTGCTGATATAATCAACTCATTTGGTATTCGTTGTTTTGAAAAACTAATGACACCATCGGAAAGAGCATGTAAAAGATACGTATATACCAAAGGTATATACCACGAAATCAATTAGGAAAGGTGGCATCTTGGGGTTTAAAGAGTTTTAGAGCATCAAACTTTGATCACACGGCATTCTGATGATGTCAATATGAATTAGTTGGTAGCAAAAAATTGATACGATATGCATAACATCATAATAACGTTATAAATGTATAACGTCACGTGGTTGGGGTGGGGTACATCTGTCTCTCCCTGCTATCTCACCCTGGACAGACTATGTTACACATGCAGTGGGGGGAGAATATATTAATCCAGGGCAATACAACTGTACACCCCATGGGTTCAACAGATCTTTTCACTACTCCACATTAATTGCCAGAGCCTTAGCGCTCATCGGGATGCACTTCCAGAACTATTATTTAATATACAGGAATCCGACAATAACCTATTTGATGTAATTGGGTTAACTGAAAACTTTAATATTCCAGATAATGTTTGTTTGACCTGAAAGGCTATCATCCACTACTGAAAAGAACGCGCCCTAATAATGACGATGGTCGTGGTGGAGTTGGCTTGTTTATTAAGGAGTGGTTTGATTACAAGGTTCGAGATGACCTACCATTTTTATTCCTCATATCATCGAGTCACTTTTCGTTGAGATTAGAACAGATAGGTCGTTAAAAATCATAGGTGTTATTTACAGGCCCATTATACCCCCCCCCCCACCCCTCCCACACACACACACACACACGGGAGATATTGACGTTTTTCTCCAGAAACGTAATGAAATAACGAATAAAATAAATCAGGACAATAAACCGGCTTATATTGTAGGTGATTTCAGTATAGACCTCTTAAAATTTGAAACACATACAAAAACTAGTAATTACATTGACGTAGTGTTTAGTCAGGGCTTCTAACCCCACATAACAAAGCCAACTAGAGCTTATTCTGCGACATTAATGGATCACATCTTAAATAACAACATTACATCTCCATCCACATCTGGTATAATATTAACAGATATATTAGGGCTGTCACGATTTTTCAATTTAGGAATCGATTAATCGTCGCAAATAATCGATAATAATCGATTAATCGTACCTAGATGACCCCCACCCCTCTCCTTCTCTTTGAAGTCGATAAAAATGAAGTTTAAGTCAGCTGACCTACCTCAAGTAAACAACGAAGACGATCAACTTTTAGAAACATTCAAACCTTTGATGTTCTGAACTTTTGAACCGTCAGTGTAATAATCAAGACCGGTCAGCAGTTGCGATCTTCGCAACTGCTGACCGGTCTTGATTATTACACTGACGGTTCAAAGATTCAGAACATGAAAGCTTTGATGAATGTACCTGGAAGACAAATGCTTCCAGCGGCTTCTTGGGGTTTAACATCGATGTTCTTAACTCAATACCTTTAGAAACAATAGTTTTTTCATCAAATTTTCTTTTAATTATTAAACATCTAAAACGGGATACAATTTACCGATTATTCGACAACGAAAAATACTAATCGATTTCGCCGTGACCGATCAACAATCGATTAATCGATTGGTCGTGACAGCCCTAAGATATATCCGATCATTTTGGCACTTACTACTACAAAACAATTATACAAACATGTGAAGATATAGGGCCCATTATGACACGACACATAAATGACGAAAGTCTCTCCCGTTTTGGGACTAGGCTCTCCGAAATCAACTTTTCTAATGTAATGGAAATAAACTGATTGCCCAAACAAGGCATATGACACATTCCTAAACATTTATAATAACGTTTTTGATGATACATTTCCTCTGCGACAAGTTCGTCCCATGACAAAAAAATATCAAACACCAGCCATGGGTGACTTGAGCCCTTATCAGATCATCAATCACGAAAAATAAATTTCATAGAAAAAAATTAAATAAACCCATTGATCGTAACATTCAAAATGATAAAAATATTGTCAAATGTTTAAAAAAGTTAGAAAACAAAGTAAAGCACTGTACTACAAGAATGCACTAGCACCTAGTAAAAATAACATACGCAAACATGGGGAATCCTAAATACAGTAATACATAAGGTTAAGAATGTAGGGAAATTACCTTCCTATTTTAATCACGGAGATAATAAAATTGATAATTCACACAGTATTGCCCAAGAATTCAATAATTTATTTTCGAATATCGGCAAACAAACCAGAGAGTCAATTGTGGAATCAAACAAATCATTTTCTGAATATATGGATGCAGATGTCCTGAATAGCTTTTACATTACCCCAACAACTAATACTGAAGTTCTTACGATTGTAAAATCTATGCAATCTAAGTGTAGCAAAGATTGTAATGGCATAACAATGAGCCTCATCAAAAACACTATCGACCTGTTGGTCAACCCAATAACCCACATTGTAAACAACTCTTTCCTGCAGGGTAAGGTTCCTGCACAAATGAAAATAGTCAAAGTAATTCCCTTATATAAATCAGGTGATGTCCAAGACTTTTCAAATTATCAATCAGTTAGTATTCTCCCAGTTTTTTCAAAAACTTTGGAAAAATTAATGTACAAAAGGCTAACTAGCTTCTTGGAGAAAAACAAAGTTTTAAATCCTTATCAATTTGGTTTCAGGAAAGTACATTCCACTGTACAACCTGTCATGCATCTTATTAAACACGTGGCCATTAAAACAATAAAAAGATTAAAGATGTCACTCTAGCTATCTTCCTCGACTTGTCGAAAGCATTTGATACCATAAATCATAATATCTTTCTCCAAAAACTTGATAAGAATGAAATTAGAGGTCTCACTAATAATTGGTTTAAAAGTTATCTCTTGAATAGAACTCAATATGTTAATTACAGAGGAAGCCAATCCGACAAAGCTAAAATATGTTACGGAATGCCACAGGGGTCTATTTTGGGGCTAATTTTATTTTTGCTGTATGTCAATGATCTCCTCCACTCCCCCCCCCCCCCGACCCTCCTATCCTTCACCGATGACACCAGCATCTTCTCCTCTGGTAAAGATTATTATGTGAATTAGATAAAATCTTTGAATGGTGTTCCGTTAACGGACTCATGTTAAACGCAAAGAAAACGAAATATATTTTAATAAATTCAACACAAAAGGCTACTACTATGACTTATAATATTTCAATCAACAGACAAAAATTAACCAGAGTGGGACAGAATGACATTGAATCTTCTTTTAAATTCTTAGGAATCTTTCATCCCATGAACATCTGTCTTTCAAAAAACATATTGACCAATATGTACACAAATTCTCCGCGCGAATTATGCCTTAAACAAAGTGAAAAAGTTACTACCACACAAGGCAATGGTAATGCTATATTATGCGCTCATTCACAGTCATACAACTTATGGAATACATCTGTGGGGTAACTCAAAATCTATCAAGAAGGTATTTCTTTTACAAAAAAGAAACATTCGCATTATAAATAATAAACGATACAACACTCACACCAACCCATTGCCCATTGTTTCTTAGAGATCGTATCCTAAACGTAGACGATCTATATAAGATGTAATCTCTCCTGTTTCTTCATGATTGACTTAACAATACTCTGCCAGTCTCATTTCACAACTTCTTCTCTGTGACTAATATAAGATCTAGAATCACTAGACAATCTTATCTTTTGGAAACGAAGCGCACTAGGGCAAAGTCTCTAGACTTACTTCCAGTATTTACTTATCCCAAAATTATAGAATAAATTAGATTGCCACTTGCGTGCAATCTCTAATAAAACCCTCTTCAAGAGACAAATTTTAAATAAGTTTTTAGGAGCGAACACGAATGATGTTCATTGTAATCATCGTTATTGTTTGGATTGCATTCAATAGAGATCACCACTTTGTGTATTATAGTAAAATTAATCAAACAAGAATTGTATTTTATGGCTAGTATAAGACCTAGTTCTAACACATAGAAATAAACGACTGGCTAAACGTGACTCAGTTCTTATGTTTTGGGTTATATTTGGCCACAAATGTATACAAGTGACTTTAAAAGTAATAAAAATAATAGAATAAACAAATTAGTCCGTGTGATACCCAAGTGTCTTTCCAGTTTGTCACAATATTTCTCCCTATCAGGTCCAGCTCAAGTAGCATCTGGGATAGATTATACTGTCCTGGTTAGTGACTGAGACAGGGGGCGTGGTGAGGATCCCGAAACACACAGCAGCCACCAAGAGCCATATTATTTCTAAATCCCTAAGTTGTCCAAAGTGATATTCAGACTCAAATATATGAGTCAAAGTATTTTGTCGAGGGCATTTAAGTGTGCTCCTACAATGTCCAGTACACTGTTGTAATATAATTTATACTGGGGATAACAGGAAGACAGCCAATCTGGCTATGTTATTCCCCACAGTATACACATGTGTTTTCATTTTACATTTTTATCATTATTCTTGCAAACTGTTAAGTGGATGTTTACTGTGAAATAAAGAGTCAATCAATCAATCCGAGGCTTCAGTACAATGTGTTACCAGCAGTCAGTTGATATCTGAGGCTTAAGTGTAGTGTGTTACCAGCAGTCAGTTGATATCCGAGGCTTAAGAATAGTGTGTTATCAGCAGTCATTTGATATCTGAGGCTCAAGAACAGTGAGTTACCAGCAGTCTGTTGATATCCGAGGCTTACGTTTGGTGTGTTACCAGCAGTCAGTTGATATCCGAGGTCTAAGAATAGTGTGCTACCAGCAGTCCTTGGTATCCGAGGCTTAACCCTTTGAACTCTGGTAACTTCTACGTCAGTTCAATGGCAGCGATAAGAAGAGTCCATATTTATTATTTGGGGCAGACCAATCAATATTTTCAATGTGCAGCGTCGGGTCTGCGCGTTGGAAATATTGATTGGTCTACCCCACATATTTATTGAACAGCCATCCTACTTAATGACGTTATGACGTATTATGTTCCTGGCCAGAAAAAAACGGCCGCTCGTGTTGAAAGGGTTAAGTATAGTGTGTTACCAGCAGTCAGTAGATATCCGATGTTTAAGTATAGTGTGTAACCAGCAGTCAGTTGTTATCCGAAGCTTAAGAATAGTGTGGTACCAGCAGTCAGTTGATGTCCGAGGCTTAAGTACACTTTCCTGCCAGCAGTCAGTGTTACAAATAGTCAGTTGATATCTAGGCTTACGTATAGTGTGTTACCAGCAATCAGTTGATATCTGAGGCCTAAGTATTGTGTGTTACCAGCTTTAATTTACGGAAGATAAAATGGACATCTGCAAAATCCGAAACGAATATTTCTAATTCTCCTTCATTTTATTTTGCTTTATTTTCATTGCTGCGCACTGTCTTTAAATAATACACGCAACAAATCCGTAATGGGTATATGTGCTTTTATGGTGTCTGCTAAAGTGTTATTGCAGCAGTGACTTGAAAACAATCCAACGAGAACGTCTGACCCAAATTTGTTTGACAGGTGATACTGAATACCGTTGGTCATGTTCCATTTGTCTACACCGCGGTACCAAAGTATTTCGTGAACAGAAATACGTGTCCATGGTACGTCCTAATCACTCACTCACCTTCATTAACGGGGCCTGGTGGGTCGTTTATGCATTATTTATGCTACGAAGGCATCTCATTTGTTTCTGTTTTTTTTTTTTTTTGTTTTTGTCTTCTAAATTTCCAAGGATATGCACGTATGCAAGCCATTTCGACCACTGACAATTTTAGTCAGTTGAGCGTCAAGTCAATACGTTTCGACCGATTTTATTTTTATCTGATTCAGCTACTGAAGACATATTCATTTGGGAGTGTATTGATTGAAGGCTGGATGAAGTAACATTATTCGCATGATTTTTTGTGATATAGAAAAGAGTATACATATAGCTTTGATGCATCAATTTAATTAACAAATTGGCACAAAAGGGTGATCGTTTTGTGCTGAAATAATTCATGTTACATCCTCATAATCATTTCCCCAACAATAGACACAATGGAATGAAGAAAAATAACAACAACAACAAAAAATACCAAACCGAAAACCATTAACAACAATAACAACAGCAACAACAAAAATTCCCAAAATAACGAACTGAATATTATTATTTTCCACTCATTGGACCAGGCTAGATTGTCTAGCCGAATGATAAAGTTGAATGCCATGAAAATAAATTGATACAAAATTGGTTAATATTCTCCTCTTATTTTCTTACGAGTAATCGTTTTGAAATTCACGCTTTCATTATACGTGAAATCATTTTTTCAGAAAATTAAATGATTCTATATTTGAAGAAAATGTTTTTTTTTTTTTCTGAATTAGAAATCCTAGTGCCTTGAGAAAAGATGTTTACTCGTAATCAATTCGCTAAACAAATCCCACTTGTTTCTTGCTACCGTACAATTTGTTCTACAAATCATGTCTGTACCTTTGGGTGAATTACGATCGAGCGAGATTGCTATTAATCCGTAACCCCATCCCCAAAAAATCCCAAACACTTTCGTGTTCTCCCCTCTAATGCGTTAGAATTCCGCCTCGCTGCCCAAGCCTTTCCAAGCCTCTATCTTTATGTGGATTATGATCGGACGAGATTGCTTTAACAGGCCGCCAATAGTCATGTCTTCAAGGTAAGTACTGAGTCACTGCAATGACAACACCCGCTTCGAGTTATATATATATTTTCTTTTGAGAAATTTCTCAATTATTTTTTTACAATATACACGCGATTTGTGAGACAAAAAACATATTAATTATAACTGTCTTAAATTTGTTGGTCCAAAAAGGGCAACTCTTTTAAATGCCGCGTTTGAAAGAAAAAGAAACCAATCGTGCGCTTATTTTTATCTCGGTTTTTAAGAGGCTTCTTGCGTTACTCGGATCACTGTCTGGTGTGTCATGTATGGTTGCTTATTAGCTCATATAATTGTTAGCTTAACTTGACAAAGTCTAGATAAACAACTGCCATCACGCGTGCGGAAGTATGTGAGTCTCCTCACATTGTTTTAGCACAGGCTACGCCCTATAGTTCCTGTCCTATCATCACGAAATTTCGTATGCAGGTTCATGTCTAGATGAGAAAGTCCCCCTTGGCCTCAGCCCAAAATCCGAAAACCTTTAGCACGGTTTGCAGGTTCTATTTATGAAAGGATTTCATTGTAACTTGGAAGAATAACTCCATATGGTGTCAAGTTGAGAACGCCCATTTTGATCGCTGTCGGTCAACCGTGACAGCTACGCGGGACCGAAGCCCGAAAAACTTTAACACAGTCTATAGGTCGTATTTATGAAAGGATTTCATTGTAACTTCGTCAGATGACTCTATATGATGTCCAGACCAGAAAGGCCTTTTGTGGTCGGGTTCAGTCAACCGTGATGGTCGCTGGGGTACGTTACTGTATGTTTACAGTTTGCATTTTTGAAGGATTTCATTGCATTTGAAGGATAACTCGGTATAATGCCTTGATGACAACGTCATATTTTGGCCATGATAGGTCAACCGTGACGGCCGCGCAGGCCTGTAACCTAGATCTGTTTAGCACAGTCAACAGATCATATTTACGAAGCGATTACATTGTAACTTTGAAATGATGTCGGCATGATGTCTAGATGAGACTTTCCTATTTTGGTCACGGTCGGTCAGCCGTTACCGCCGCCTGGTCACGTGACCTGGATTCCTATGCCACAGGTTGTTCTTTTACGAAGTGATTTCGTTGTAACTTGGTAGGGTAATTTGGTATGATATCAAGATGAGACTTTCCTATTTTGATCATGGTCGGTCAACCGTGACTGTCGAACCGTCATATGATCTTAATTCCTTCAGCAAAGTCTACGATTTATATTTATGAAAGCATTTCATTGTAGCTTGGTTGGATAACTCCTTTTGGAATAATTGTATTGAAACTTGTTAACGTTTATTGATATACGTTAACTGTGAGGGCCACAATAACCCAGACCTCAATTCTTTAGCACAGTAAACACTTCAAATTATTCTTATTGAAAACACCATACAAGGAACAGAAATTAACATATTCTCAATTATCACAATTCTTGTCTTATTTCATAATCATTTCATAAACATGGAACATTATCTTTTTCATCAAACACTACACACAGTCAAGTTAAACTACAGTGTCACTGACACTTTCATTGGTTATCAAATTGCAGCTGTAATGTAGTAAATTGTAACCTGCAATTCAGCTAAATTGTAGCTACAATTTGATAAATTGTACCTGTGGCTTAGCAAAATTGACCTACAGTCTACTAAATTGTACCTGCAATTTGGCTAAATTGGAGCTACAATTTTGCATCTTCACTCTCATTGGTCAAGCTAAATTGTAGCAGCAATTTAACTCAACCAATCATGGGAACAGACACGTTATTAAACGCGCGTGTATAGTGGGGCGATAATTGCCACAGATCATGCAGTATTGAATTCTCGGGTCGCTTCAAATGACTCGGAAAATCAAAAAATGGAAATGTATACAGATACATATATACTGGATCCACTAATATGGGGAATTCGTTGTTAAACTGGGATTTACCGCATTCAATGTCCCAATAGTGTTGTGTTATGCTATCACCAAAGTTAGAAGTACTTTCTTAAAACTTTTTTCGTTTTGTTACATCCACCCTCGATAATATTAGACGAGATGTCTGCGTGAATATTTTCTCCCAATTCGCGATATGCCTGTAGCCAACATTTATGCATTCTGCTTTGTGTATGTTGTGTGTGGAAGGGTAGGGTAGCTTTTCAACTTTTTTCGAAGGAGATCTTAACCCCAAAGTGCAGCCACCCCCCCCCCCCCTCGTCCAATAAGCTTGAAGTTCCATTTTAAAAAATAGAAAACCACCACTGACAACACTTGGAGATGGTGCCGGGCAGTTCCTCTCGAACATCACCTCAGCACGGGCGTTTTATCTCAAGTCGAGTTTCGTACCGGACGATTCGTCTAAAAAGCTGGGTTTTTAGGGGAGACTGAGGTGTTTTGTGTGGGATTGGTGCCTTTCAAGTGTTTTCGAAGCAATATATTAACCCCCATAACCATCAACCCTGTCCAATAAACTCGAAATTATTTTAAACTAATTTCTTGTGAATAACTAGTCAAATTGCTTTGAGATACGGTAGTCACTTTCTTTTAGTCAGAGGTACTCTACTTTGTTCACTAAATGTTTCTTGTTTTTACACGAAAAGATTGCATGATATATGCACAAAATAAGTGTTTTCATGGACATTGTATCGCGCGCATGTGCTTGCACAAAATTTTTCCAGTCATACACTGGAGTGTCTTCAACCAGAATGCTTATTTATTTGGTTGGAGACATAATTTTACTTGGGAAGATGCTGAATTACGGAACCCTGAAGGATACGACTGCTAACATTGTCGCACACACTAAAAACTAAAGTGTTAAAACTGACACTTTCAAGGTGTTGAACCCATTTTAACTCTTAGGGTTTGATTTTAACACTCAAAGTGCAATGCTTTAAGCACTTAGACATCACAATCGTCAGACATCTGAAACTTGAATAGATGGCACTTCCCATGGGTCGTGCATTGGTGGTTCTTCCAGAATCATCCATAATTTGATTTGCGCTTGGTGGGTACATAATTAAAAGGACACAACGCAGATGACGCGGATCAGGCTCGAGATTTCGAGCCTGATCCGCGTCATCTGCGTTGTTTCCTTTTAAGTGTCGCGACATTACACTTGTCAAGTGGTATTATTGTAACACCTGTCAGATTCTGGGATATCTACACTTGAACAAAGTGCTAGTTCAGCACTTAGTAAGTGTTAAATACAGCACTTCAAGTGTAGTTTTTAACACTTTAGTTTTTAGCGTGCATCATCTTTTCGACATTCTCGGGATTATTGTGCACATTGATGTCAGCGGGACTAATCATTCCTGTGACAATGTTCAGTAAGGGTGAATTCGAGAGCGAGTCGGCATCTAGACGAGCGATACAATTTGTCTCTTTCATCTGAGTCGGAATTTATCCTGGCCATACCCTCTTCCTTGAGTCTTGGTGTATGTATGTTGTGTTACAATGGGCGAATTAGAAATTCTGATAAATCAGATAACATACCGCTACATATATGCAAGAGCTTAGTGCCGACTTTTTCGAGAGCAGATTGGTTAAGGGGTATCCCATTCAATCCCCCTGGCTCCTTCCCGTATTTCATAAAGGTGGTTTCAATTAACATATTGCCCTGCATCCCATTGAACACCCCAGAATTGTTGCGTAATGTGTGTGCTGGCAAAGCTTCCATGACATGAAGGTAATAAAGTCCATATTTGGCATAATTGTGGTGCTTTGCTGAAAAAATACGGCAACATACAACGAACAGCCCAGAGATGTGACAGCCAGTCCCCTTCGCGCTCTGCTTGCACGCAGATAAAAGCTAGAATCATTGGTTTTATCAGGTTATTTATCCAATGTTGCAATGTTCTACTTGCTGTCTTGCATTTTTTAGTTTACGGTCAAGTTCTTCTGGGTTGAAAATTTTGCTAAGAGCGGCCGAGACATTCTTCCGTCAGCATACGTAGCGCTCTCACATTTTGGGAGAAGTTTCTCCGAATCAACATTTTCGGTACACCACAGAAAGCGTTATATATCTTCCATGCAACTCCCTGCAATTAAGTTCCCAATGCAACCCACAAAACTCGTAAGAAAGTGCGTGTCTCCCAAACGATTGATATAGTCTTTTAACAGATTTGGATACACCCAAAGGACGTCCACGGCAAATTTATATAAACATTGGTCATTTGTCGAAATAGTGTAAGTTTGTCCACAGCCTTGAGTTATTTGTTGACATTCTGTCATAACTGTCATCATAGTAGTATGGTCGTTCTGCATCATGTCAATGAACGGTCTGTACTTGGTACTGTTTTGTGATTGGCATCACCGCCAGTCTCACGAGCCAATCATGTATTGAGCCACCATATTCTGGTGCTTCTTGTTTTGTCACAATATCGCGCAGAAAATCGAAATCAATTCGCTCAGCCCGTTGAAGATTAAGTTGCTGTTGACACAAAAGAGCCAGCGAAAGAATAGACTTTTTGTGGCCGACGGGTGCATCGGCGGTTATTTTGGGGCCTTGGTAGACTAACGCGAGAAAATCCTTGTAGACAGGTTGTGATATGTCACTCCTTTTAACTCACAGAATTATCTCTTCTGACCGATTACTAACATTAACATTTTCAGTTTCTTGTTGCTTAATGATAATGGACACTCCATGGTAGATTTACATCCGTTTTGGGAACAAATATTCGCGTCAAAATTGTCAGATACCGTCTGTATTATGCCACCGGTTGAATGGTCGAACACGCTCCTCCGTTCTGTCAATTCTGAAGTAGCTTACACAGCGGAAGCCTTGAACCATAGGTTTTCATCAAATGAACAGCATACGCGATAGTTATTCAACGCAATAATAAGATGCTTATCGCGGAGCAACTCCAAGAGCTATCTGCAATGGAGGGTAACGATTGGTGAGTATGTTTGTTATTATTTTCCCTATAAGGAGGCAGAGCGTTACTATTTAGTGCATTCGACAGACACGCAAGAAAGGTCTGGAGACTTTCATTCTTCCACTCACAACATTCCCAATCACTCGGTTGTCTATAGTACATGTAGTTAATTAAGTACATGTCATTGGGTGTTTTTGTCAATGCACTCTTTAACAGTCTGATTTTCTAACTGCTCTGCATGATACACGGTTTCTTCTCGCTTATAGTGGCGCGGTTAAGCAAAAAACCGTGCACTTTGGGTTAAAAGCATGAAACTTGGCACACAGATTAAATGGACCCTACTGATTATTTTGGGATGCGGATCCACGACAGCAGTCACCGTGGTAGCCGTTATGGCCATCTTTTTCAAAATGGCCGCCAATTTATTCAAATACATATAACTTGGGAACTATTTATTATAGAAACATGAACTTTAGGTCAAAATGTATAGTTCTGAGGTCTGCAAAGCCACTGGGGACTACAAACAGATATATGCACTCATAAGTATGTAAGGATACTTACCTGTTTAAAATATCACACACACGACTAGATGGGGGTGCCCGACTTCGTCCGGGCTATGTAGAAGATCATGGTCATGCAAAAACACTAAATCCCATGTTTCGTCCACCCCGTTAATAGTTTTGAATTTCAATGTGAGAGTTGGGGCCCGTTTGGAATGCGTTCATTAAAAAGAGCGCTGACATTTTTTCGTGAATTAGCTGTATAAAGAGCGTTGTAATTAGAAAACACGATTTTTCAAGTTGCAGGTATCTCCAAGAAAACAAATCAAGGCTAAACCGTAGTGTAGTGGTGGTGGTTTAGATTGGACTCAACTGACGGTGTCAAAGCAATATAAGCTTGTAGATATTGTGGAACCGGGCTGTTCTTATCAGACTAGCAGTCCCACTGACTGGACATTATGCTTGCCAGAGAAAAACTTCAGAGACACTTCAATGTCCAATCAATTCAACAAGAAAGGATGTTGGCGCCGGGTACAAATATGTTGCCGAAAATCTTATATAAATATACAGCACCTGAATATAAGCTCAGGGCTGAAGGATACATTACATGAAAATGGTGCGTCTTGGCACAAGTCTTGTAGAAATAAAGTAAATAATGCCAAACTCCTGAGAGCATGCAAGAGAAAGAGTGAGGAATCACAGGAACCAAGTCCTGTGAAAACAAGAAAACCCAGTTCTAAGCACCAGCAACAAGAACAAACAAGGGACACATGCATATTCTGTGACAAAGTTGCCGGACCTGCTGGCCTTCACAAGGCTTGTACATTTGATGTTGATTTCAAAGTAAGAAAGTGTGCTACAAAACTTTGTGACCCACACCTGATGGTAAAGTTAGCTGCTGGAGACATGGTGGCTATTGATGCCCAGTATCATGCCAAATTCTTAGCAAAACTGTACAAAAAGGCACAACTCTCAAGAAAGGACTTGGCAGGGCGTTCATCAGAATGTCTGTTCCATGGCATAGCTTTTGAGGAACTGGTCTCATATATAGAAACCTACAGGGAGTCAATGGCAGCTAGGCCTGTGTTCAGTATGGGAGACCTCAAGAACCTTTACATATCTAGGCTACAGTAACTTGGTGTGAGTGATGTCCAGGTTCATACCTCCAGACTTAAGAATCGGACCTTGGCTGCCATTCCAGACCTGAGAGCTCATACTGAGGGCATGGAGGTTCTACTTGCGTATGACCAAGACATTGGAGCAGCTCTAAACAAGCATGCAATGACGATTTTGATTCTGAGGCACTGACTCCAGCAAAGGCATCTAAGATCATACGTCCTGATGTCTTTAAACTGAAGCAGGCCTTCAATGGACGCTTTCCGGCTGACTGTCAGGAGAGAGCTGTGCCTCAACTCTTACTGCATTAGTGAATATGATACTTGCTGGGCCCAATATTAAAGAGCAATCTGTTCAAGATAAGCCCAAGTCCTCTGCAAACCAAACTATCTCACAACTTATTGTGTTTAACAGTTTGAAATGTTCCAAATATCAGGCTTCATCAAGCACAACTCATCGGCACAACAAAGAGAGAGAGACACATGCATCCATTTACCATTTATCTTGCCCTGAAGATCCATGGAGAGACACGAAAGATAGGCCTGGTTGATACTCACCACAACATGGGGTTGTGCATCTCCTATGACCGTGTCCTTGGAATTTCTTCGGAGATAGCCAACAAAGTTTGTACAATGTATGATGAGGAAGAAGTGGTTTGTCCCCCCAACCTTGCAAGGAATCTCTTCACAGTGGCAGCAGTTGATAATATTGACCACAATCCAAGTTCCACAACAGCAAATGATTCCTTTCATGGGACTTGTACAGTTCATTCCATGGGTTTTCAGCCTTGATCATAAAAAACAAGAGCAATTTGGCGAAAATAATCGTGGAGAAAATGTTTTAATTGATATTTTATGACATATTCTATATCATAAATACAATATGTTGACGTCACCAAAAATTGTTTTAAATTCTAAATATTCAATGAACTCACTTCTGAAATCTACTTTTGCATAGGCCCTTAAAATCATTGATGGGAGGTGCAACCTCTTCAAAACAAATGTTAACTGTTCTCTCTGAAATGTTTGGTTTCGTGCTATAAAAGAAATAATAGTAAAAGTTTTATAAATATGTTAATGGTGATGATGTAACAGAAAACAACCATCTTGATGTCAACAGTTCTCTCTGAAATTTTTGGTGTCACAAAAGAAATAATAGTAAAAGTTTTATAAATATGTTAATGATGATGATTTAACCCTTTACCTAACACGAAAAGCAGACGACACTGGCAAAACAAATCTTGAATAATTAAAATTTTTAATTTCTTGTCTCAAAAGCATGGGTTATGACCACTCGTTGGAACGAGCTCCTGGAGCTCGTTCCAACGAGGGGTCATAACCTATGTTTTTGAGACAAAATATGAAAAAATAATGAAAATTATTTAGCGAATTTTGAAGAAAGCGCGGGCCGGTTTTGGCCGTTACGTTGGGTAAAGGGTTAAACAGAAAACAACCATCTTGTTGCATGCTGGGATGAAGGTTCTTTTCCCAAACTATGGTCGACAATACCAGTGAGTAATGTTTTTATCCAGAGTGTGTTTAGCCCAGACACACCGAGAAAACCACAACAGAGACACTACAATTTCATAATGGCCAGGTATCTATTGTTTGAGAAACCTCGGTGACTGTTTTAAGGCAACACTCTTCTTGTCTGGATGTGATGCGACTGATACAGTAATGAACACATTATAAAAAAGTGTCAGCTAGAGTATATACTGTTTGATTCTAATGAGCTAGAAATATAAAACAAAATATTAAGTTACACTTCTCCTTCAATATCACTGGTACATTTAACTGGTATTTATGTGTAGATCTGGATCAAGCTGCCTAAAAATAAACTTCATTCATATCACATCGCTGGGTTCATATCTGCGTTGATTGGAACATAATAGTACTTGTACTGAGTTAAATACTGACATAGAACACAATATTGATTGAAATGACCCACCAAACTCTCTCGACAATAATTCAACATGGCAGGTTCTGTTTACACCAGCTTCATTAACATATTTTTTAAAAAATCACACAATATTTCTTTGTGGCACAATATATCAAATTACCAGGCCTCATCTTAGACATACATGTACTACAAAACGATAGACCCGTTGATGTTCCAATAAGAGGGAAATCCTAACCCTCTGATTGGATGAGAGCTGGTGTGGTTTATTTTATGTTTACGGCCCCAGTAGCAAATATTACCGTCTGACGTCACAATGCGAAATATTTAAAATGGCGTCTCCCGTTTTGTAATCGCTTCATCTACGGAGTGAATAGCAAGCCGCTTCACTTTTCGATTTATTCAGACGTGCAGCAGACGGTGTTCCGGGTGCAGTGTTGCTTAAATTACAAACCGGTTTACGATTTGAACTAAGATGAAATGAGTTTATCTGATTTATTGATTATTTATCAGGTGCCGTCGTGGGGTACACGGGAGGTTTATTTGCAGAAGGCAACTTTTAACGATCACAAGTTTAGTAAATAAGCCTCTCGTGTTTCACAATGTAGGTTTTGGACTATGGGTTATGTCTTATTGGAACATATATGTTATTGTGATGAGTTGACGGTAACATGGTCTGAGGTTTGAACGTAAGCTCCGTGCCACAAACCGCAGATCATGTTACCGTCAATTCATCTCAATAACTTATAATGTTGGTTTTTGCGAGGATGAATTAGAGCCTAGAAAAATATTCGTCACAAGTGAATTAATTAAATACTTAAATTGTTAAAATCCAAACTAAAGTTCTCCGAATATATTATTTATTGCATAGATTGCAAATAAACTATAAATACACCTGAAACGAGAATTACACAATAACCATTTTGCTCTGGGTGACATTTGGTAATTTTTTACACTTTGTTTCTGTTTATGTTCCCCTTAACTTCAATTAAAACATACTTTCACAAAATCTCACAAACGTAACACGGGAAAAGGGTTAAAATAATATACAATTCTTCACACACAAGTTCATCAGTAGAATAAAAAATAGTGTGGTTCATTCATAATTCGCAATTTAGTTGAAAAGTTGGAAAAGGTTCACCTTTTCGATAATATGTGGTCTTGCAATCGAAGGTTCTGAATTCTTTCAAGAAGTTATTTCTCGGATAGGAGCACTGTTCAATTACGCCTGCATAGAAATAAAATACAACAAAACAGTGTTTTTCAAATGCATATAGTTTCCACCTATTCAAATCACCAATGATTAACGCTTGTTATCAGTCATACGGTGCTATTCTACAGCGTTTCGGGTATTTGAATGACCAGAGTGATTTATCGTTTGATGAATTACAGATTTCTGTCCCTTTGGTTGGACGAATGACACAAGAAACGACAGATGCATCAAAATAATGGACCAGCTTATGGACCAAATAAATGCAGCGGTCAGTTGTAAAAGCTGTGGTGGTGGTCTGATCAGAATAAGGAACCAACACGATCAGGACCTTGTAAACAGTATAATGAGGTAAGTTGACACACTACCAAAGTCACAAGAATAGAAAAAGACATGCGAGAAAAAATAAAATTATTTAATAAACAGAAATGTTAAAATTTTGCCTAAAATATTACTTATGATCGCTCACTGGAACGAGCTCGATAAGCTCCAATTAGAATCCATAAGCTACATTTTCAGGCAAAAATTGAACAAAAAAAACATAAATGGACGCAGATTGTGAATGGACACGACAGGATATTGCCGTTATGTTTGGTAAAGGTTTAACCAAGATATGCTCTTTAACTGCAGGCATTGAAACTGTTTTGATTATCTAGTTACACAGAAGAACCAAAAGCCAGGAAGCATAAAATAATTATGATTTATCCCACCTTTTGCATAAAAAGTTCAAAATGGATACTGTTCGTATTGTTCAGCTCATATATATGCTTGGAGTGCTCTACTGTGGGATATGTAATACAGTACGTGGAGAGTGGATTGTAACTAAATCACCCGCGGAGTGGAGTTATCACCCAAGCTATAGCTTCCAAATGTTGAACATATAGACAAAAGAGAGAAGCAAAGTTTCAGCCAGTGGACCTCCGGGTTTAACCCGGAGGTCCATTGGCTGAGACTTTGCTTGTGCTGGTTATGCTTTGCAACAAATTTGCAATTATTGCTTGGGTGGAATCTCCACTCTGCGGGTAATTTAGTGATAATACACTATCCACGTACTGTAGGCACCAAACTAGCTGGAGGTGTTCATGGATTTGAACAAACTGACAGCATGCGATGAGTGAAGTCGAGCCGCCTTGTCGCGTGACAGGTTATTCTTATTCAAGAATATTGACAGCTACAGTACGTGGAGAGTGTATTATCATTAAATCACCCGCAGAGTGGAGATTCCACCCGAGCAATAATTGCAAATTTGTTGCAAAGCATAACCATCACAAGCAAAGTTCCAGCCAATGGACCTCCGGGTTAAACCCGGAGGTCCATTGGCTGAAACTTTGCTTGTGTTTTGTGTCCATATGTTCAAAATTTGAAAGTGATGCTTTGGGTGATACTCCACTCCGCGGGTGTTTTAGTTACAATGCACTCTCCACGTACTGTAGGTTGGTAATGGACTTTTTCACCCTGGCACTATTATCTTTTCCGGTATGCAGGTAACTTGAAGTACCTGTTTAGTCCTGGTAGAACAACAGTCTCGGTGTTCGTGACGTCACTTGAATACCTCAGGTCAGCTGATCTGACCTGGGTGTGTGCGTTTTGTGCATTGAACAAAGGACAGGGTATAAGTGAACTACCAACCTCTCTATCGGTATTCCATGAATTTGAACCACCTGTCTCATAATATAACACTTCGCCGCTACGCGGTTTGATGTCACTCAAGGCAATGTTCGCGGCTAGATGTCACTCAACGCACGGGACAGGTTGCTGATACCTCCACCTCGATCGGTAAGTATCACGTACCTAATACGGATAAAGGTTGCTGAAAAAAGTTGGCTTAACTAAAACACCTAAGAACAGTTACACTATAAAGATAACTGCATGGTGTCTTTGTTTTATGGACTTATTGTTTATTCGCAGAACTAACTTCGAGCCAGTGAAGACTCGCCCATTTAGAGTGACTTGAGGAAGTCCAGGGGGACTCGATCTCAGGGAGCTGGGTGGGAGGTGTGGTCTCTGGATTTTGAGTGTCCACATGTGGATATGCTTTGGATAAATAAACGCAAGAGGAGAGAGGAAATGAAGAAACAGTGGGAGGGAGGAGATATCAAGACAAAATGAAATTGCCTCGATACACTCGCATCAATTATCTATCCGAGGGACCCTTCACAAAGATGTTCAGACAAAAGGTTTTCTTAGAAGAAATAATGGGGGTGCGGTGGCTCAGTAGATGGAAATGCAGGCTGCAAGCCGAGAGGTCCTCCGTTCGAATCCTACTTGCGGCAACCGCGTTGTATCCTTGGGCAAGACAAATCACCCCAATCGCCCACGTGGGGGCACGGTGGCGTTGTGTGCTAAGGCGTACTGCACGTCGATGGTGCAGCTGTCTTCAACCAATGCTAACCCTACTTGTACAGAGTTGGGGACCCTGACAGGTGCTCGCCGCTGCTCGGTGGTTCTCTCCGGGTACTCCCGCTTCCTCCACCCGTAAGGTTGTCCGACACGACGAGGTGACCCTACGGTAGCAAGTGTCGTTAAACCCCATAAATAAATGAGAGAAATAATATGCAAACTCAGGTGTTTAAAAAGTCCATCTTAAGGCCTCTAGATTCCAGAATTCAATGAATTTCACTCCTAAATTCTCAAATTTTCACCCACCGACCGATTATCTGGAGACCCTGTCGCCAGCTAGTTAGGATTGGAGATGGAATGATGCAGACCTCCGAACTATCTCTGTTTTATACAAAACCTTTCAATATGGGATTTTACATTGTTATCTGTCATATGTAGATGCAAAGTAAGAACAGTAGTTCATACTGTAGTAAAGAAGAATACTGACTTTGAGAGTCGAATTTTAAAATGCTGAATAACCCTTTACCTAACATGAAAAGCAGACGACACTTGCAAAAATAATTCTTGAATAACTATTTTTTTTCATTTTTTGTCTCAAAAACATAGGTTATGACCCTCGTTGGAACGAGCTCGACGAGCTCGTTCCAACGAGGGGTCATAACCTATGTTTTTGAGACAAAAATGAAAATATTTTGAAAATTAATTGGCGATTTTTGAGAATAGCGCTGGCCGGTTTTGGCCGTTACGTTGGGTAAAGGGATAAATAAAACTAAATTGTTGAGAATTTTTTTGAAATACCATTTTGAAATAACAGGCTGTAATTCAGGTCAAACAAGGATTCTGATTTTGTCAACCGCTGTTTCATAATCTTTTACGGTCACGCAGTAATCTGTACCTAAATAATCTATGTTAAACCCTTAAACCCGATAGGCCGCTTTATTGATCCAGGAACATGATACGTAGTAATTTCATTAAGAAGGGTGGTTGTTTAGTGAATGTGTGAGTTGACCGATCAATATTTATTTTTGAATCATGGCTGTTCGAAATCCACGAGGTGATGATACAAATTGATCACATGCAAATTCCATGAATCGATGGGTCCATAAAATAAAGACAGCATGCTGTCACGTCTATAGTGTAACAGTTCAAACGAATTTCTTCTGCAACCTTTTTTCGAATTAGGTACGTGATAGGTACCGATCGAGCTGGTGGTATGAACAACCTGGCCCGTGTGTTGAGTGACAGCGAGCCGCGAACTGTGCGTTGAGTGACATCGAACCGCTAAGCTGAGAGGTGTTACATCACGGGACAGGTTGTTCAAATTCATGAAATGACGACAGTGAGGTTGGTAGCTTACCAACATCCCTGTCATTTGTTCAATCAACAAAACGCACGGACTCGTGTCTCATCATAACCTATGTTTTTGAGTCAAAAAATGAAAAAAATGAACTATACAAGAATTTTGTTTGCAAGTGTCGTCTGCTTTTCATGTTAGGTAAAGGGTTAAAATAATGAATTTTGATATCATCTGCGTTGAGTGTGGGGAATATATTTATTCATTTTTAAGTCGACTTAGCCGATTGATCCGCCGCTAAAATCTCCCGGCTAATACGATTTGAAAAAAAATGAGTCAGGCCGCTTAGACAGGTAACCTATGATGGAACTCATCGAGTTAGTCATGAATAATATTTTACATAGCTGCTAGGCCTACCTTTCATTTATGTTAGTGGGTGCGTTATAAGAGAAACAACCTATATTCTGTTCAAATTTTCACTTCCAGGTTTTATATCACATTCTATATCCCATCTATGTTAGTAGTTGCTTTACAAGAGGATCAACTTGTGTGTTCCATTCAGATTTACAATACACTTCATTTTTTTTAGTACATTTCGGTTTTTCAATAGAAATAAAACACCTCTCATAGGAAGAAACCTATTTTACAATGGTTAGTAGGTTAGTGTCCACATTACTATTTTGTAGGATACACTACGACCAAGGGAAATTAAAAGACTGGGGGTATTTGATTGACATGAACGACAAAGATACAACAGGTATATGGGAGTTTGAAGACGGTGAACACGTAACATGGTTGAACTGGAAAAGTGGACAGCCAAATGGTTATGGATACATAGATGGACAACACTGTATGGGGCTTGAATTTTCATCTTTTAAGTGGCATGACATAGCATGTACTGGAACTCCATTGCAATTCATTTGTATGAGGAAACTCGGTGAGTACAATAAATACACAGAACGTTATGATGTGTGAATGTGTTCCTCTGTACGACACGGGTGCCAGTGCGGACGGGTAAAACGATGGGCGCAGCTAGAGTATTAAAAAATCACTTCCCATTTGCAGAATAAGTTTAATTGTGTTAATTTTGGTGAATTTGAACAAAACATTTCCCAATTGCTATTCGATTTACCGTCTGTCACCACAGCTTCCAAATTGATCTGGGTCAGAATGTGACGCTTCGATTAGCCGATTGCGAGAATGGGCCTTTTGAATGAGTTCTTTTGATGGACCCATGACGTCACGCGGAAATATCGTTTGGCAACGGAAATCTGGATGGAACATGTGTTCCTTACAGATTTGTAAACATGGAACAGGGGGGAAAGTAATGGCGCGTACAAACCTATATTATGTTCCGAATTAATAGCAGCGTGTGTTTGGCAGAAATAAATGGTGGGTGCCTCATTTTTTTGAATAGGTGCCAGAATTATCTCATGAGTGACTGGAGGGAAATGAACTCTCAATCCACTGTGTGTTTTCAAGATATCTTTTATCAAATCCGTGAATATCCGAATTCGACCACTCCTAGACATCAGTAGTAGCAGATAGCCTTTCCACCCTAGTTTTGCCGGACCGCGAGGTACGGCCTAAGTCAATGACCTAGAGCCCACAACGCCAGGCCTTTTTTAGGCTCCTCTTACTCCTCCCTGTGCCCACGCCTGTTAGGCCCTCTTTACCCTCCCCGTGGATAAAGCCAGTTGGGCCCTCCTTCGTGCCTAAAACCCGTTAGGCCACCCTCACCCCTCTCCGTGCCCAAGTCCGTGTGTCCCTGTACCCAAGATGGCGGAGTCGTTAATGCGCATGACGTCAACAAGATGGCTACGCCCTTTTTGGACATGCGCAATAAGGGCGGTGCCATGATATGCATGACGTCAACAACAAGATGACGGCCCATACATCTTTTAGAGATGCACTTACGTAAAAGAATATAACATAGCGGTCACTGATTTGGGAACGATGAGGGGTGATGGGGGACTAACGAACTTGGGTACGGGGAGGGGTAATTGGCGCCTAGAAAGGCATGGGCTCTTTGTGCTCTTAGTTGCTCTTAATTTTGATATGTTTGGGGAAACCAGTCAGTACTTTTCATGTCAAACACAAACAAAGTATTAGATTACATAAACTTTAATTAAAATTGAAGTTTAATTTAAAACATTACTTCCTTCATCTAATATAGAAAGCTATGTATATATGTAAACATGCATCTGGTAACTTTATCAACAATCATAAAGGGTCTTGAGTTAATCCTCTTACGATTGCGTTGTAAATAAACTGTGACCCTTTATGATTGTTGATAAAGTTACCAGATGCATGTTTACATATATACATAGCTTTCTATATTAGATGAAGGAAGTAATGTTTTAAATTAAACTTAAATTTTAATTAAAGTTGATGTAATCTAATACTTTGTTTGTGGGTGACATGAAAAGTACTGACTGGTTTCCCTAAACATATTAAAACTAAGAGCACAAAGCGCCCATGCCCTTTTTAAGTGCCCATTACCCCTCCTCGTCCCCAAGCCCGTTAGTCCCCCATCACCCCTCCTCGTTCCCAAATCAGTGACCGCTATATTGTATTCTTTTGCATTAGTGCATCTCTAAAAGATGTATGGGCCGCCATCTTGTTGACGTCATGTATATCATGGGCACCGCCCTTATTGCGCATGTCCAATATGGGCACAGCCCTCTTGTTGACGTCATACATATCATGGGCACCACCATCTTCAAAAGTGTTATTGCGCATGCCCCAAAAAAGGCGCAGCCATCTTGTTGACGTCATGCGCATAAACGACTCCGCCATCTTGGGTACAGGGACACACGGACTTGGGCACGGAGAGGGGTGAGGGTGGCCTAACGGGTTTTAGGTACGAAGGAGTGACTAACTAGCTTTGGGCGCGGGCAGGGCCAAACGGGTATTAGGCACGAAGGAGGGCCCAACTAGCTTTGGGTATGGGAAGGGTAAATATGGCCTAGACACAGGGAGGGGGAAGGGAGCCTAAAAAGGCCAGGGCGTTTTAGGCTCTAGGTCATTGACCTAGGTTGTACATCGAGGTCCGGCAAAACTAGGGTGAAAAGCCCATCTCCTACTACTGACATCTTCCACCAGCACGAAGTAACTCACTGCATGACTTCTCCCAGAAAGACCCAGATTAACTCCTGACCATGGGTTTTATAGAAGTTTCCCCACCTCGCATTTCCGAGGCTAACTGCTTATCACCTTTCAGTCGAGGAAGTTATATCAAGCTATTTTTTGCTAACCCTTTACCTAAACTGAAAAGCAGACGGCACTTGCAAACAAAAATCTTGAATAACTATTTTTTTCATTTTTGTCTCAAAAACACAGGTTATGGCCCCTCATTGGAACGAGCTCATCGAGCTCCTTCCAGTGAGAGGTTATAACCTATGTTTTTGAGACAAAAAAAAGAAAAAATAATGAAAATTAATTGGCTATTTTTGTGAATAGCACTGGCCTGTTTTGGCCATTGCATTGGATAAAGGTTGAAACCTGTTCATGGCTGCTGTGAATGAGATACTAATAACTTGAAAACAGTAGGTATTCTTTTTAATTTATGCATTGCGATGTTTAATTGCTATTAAATTATGTGCTGTACACAGAGTCAGTTTGGTTCCTCCGAGAACGAAAACTGGTTCTTCAGTTTTGTCCTGGTAGGGAACCAAATTTGGTTACATGGAACCAAACATACCCATGCTTTGACCCTTCAGTCTGCCACATTAACTGGAATGTCAAGGCCCCCTGGGCATTGTACAAATTGAAAATATAAAGCCGTACCAAGCTAAAGTTTTAAAATGGCGACGACGTAACGTCACACACACATTTTCAATAGTTAACCCTTTACCCAACGCACAATATATCAAAATTTATTATTTTAATTGTTTTGTTTTTTTTTGTGCCAGCGCGGAAGGATAAAAAATGGCGCAGCCGGAGTATTATAAAATCACCCCCCCATTTACAGAATAATTTTAATTTCATTAATTTCGGTGGATTTGAACAAAACCATTTTCAAATTGACATTCGATCCATCGTCTGTTACCGCAACGTCCGAATTGATCAATGTCAGAATGAGCCTTTTGAATTGAATTCTGAATTTGAGTTCTGAATATGAGTTCTGAATTTGAGTTCTTTTGATAGACCCTGCCAGAAAAATAGTCTGTGAACGGAAATTCGTATGGAACACGTGTTAAGTACGGAATTGTAAATATGGAACTGGGGGAGGGGGAGGGGGGGGGGGGGGGTAATGGGCGCGTAATAAACCATATTATGTTCTGAATTAATAGCAGCATATGTTTACGAGACAAAAATGGAGGATGCCTCATGTTTTTGTGTAGGTGCCAGGATTATCCCACGAGTGACTGGAAGGAAATTAACTTTTAACCCGATCTGTATTTTCAATATATTTATTTATCAAATCTACTCATGGTTGCTCTGAAGTAGCTATGACTAGATTTGATGAAAAAATCCTATAAAATTAATATGATGAAAAAATATATAAATGTTGAAATTTTTTTAAACATATTTTTTTACTCTCCCTCCCTCATACCCCTTACCCCAAGTCTCACCCCCACCCCGACCCCCTACCCCCAGGGAAAGTGTTCAAAATGTTGACTCCGAGAGACTGTATCGGTAGGTTGTAGGGGATTCTGAGAATATTTCCATGTAGTTTAAATGACTGCAGCTAAATATCTATGTATATAATTGGAGGTTTTAATCCAGCATAAAATTTCAATTTCTTGTGGTTTTGTTGTCTGTAAGTAGGCCATGTCTGCCTTTATTATGCATTACGTGAATTCCATGAATGTAAATGTATGGCGAATGCTCAAAAAGTCTGTATTCAACCAATAATTTATTAATTAATCATCTCAAATATGAGGTCGTGCTGAGCAGTGAGCACACTAATCTTGAAATTGACTCAATGACTAACAGCCATTTATTATACTTACAAAGTATGATTAATGAGTTAACTAACTCCGCCTATATGTCACAATGTGTGTGAGATATTTATTCAACAGTACAAAATACGCATCGAAATCTTCAGTCTGTCTCTATCGGTCGTTCACGAAAGTACAGAGCCAAAGAAAACTATGCACAACCTTGGTAGTAACTAGGGCTGTCACGAACAATCGATTGTTGATCGGTCACGGCGAAATCGATTAGTATTTTTCGTTGTCGAATAATCGGTAAATTGTATCCCGTTTTAGATGTTTAATATTTAAAAGAAAATTTGATGAAAAAAATATTGTTTCTAAAGGTATTGAGTTAAGAACATCGATGTTAAACCCCAAGAAGCCGTTGGAAGCATTTGTCTTCCAGGTACATTCATCAAAGCTTTGATGTTCTGAATCTTTGACCCGTCAGTGTAATAATCAAGACCGGTCAGCAGTTGCGAAGATCGCAACTGCCGACCGGTCTTGATTATTACACTGACGGTTCAAAAGTTCAGAACATCAAAGGTTTGAATGTTTCTAAAAGTTGATCGTCTTCGTTGTTTACTTGAGGTAGGTCAGCTGACTTGAACTTCATTTTTATCGACTTCAAAGAGAGGGAGAGGGGTGGGGGTCATCTAGGTACGATTAATCGATTGTTATCGATTATTTGCGACGATTAATCGTTTCCTAAATTGAAAAATCGTGACAGCCCTAGTAGTAACTTTAAAAAATCCAGGACACTGCCTCGCAGGGGACACATTTTGAGTCCCAAAACAAACTGCAATCTGTGACTGCATTGCATATAGAAGAGAACAAAATGCGCAACACGACCACAGTTGTGGAATTAACGTTGGAGCCGCTGAGTAGTCGGAAAATCCTGCGCTGCGATTAGAATTCTGTCTGTGGGTGTGGGCGGTTGGAATTTTCATGGAAATGTAATAATCACATTCCGAAAAAAACTCAGTTACAACAATGCTTTGAATTTCCAACTGTTGGAATTTTTGCCTGAAAAATTTCCAACTATCTGGATTTTTGGACAAATATTGTGGGAGAGATACGTCCATGGTGAGAATTAATATTGGCAATAGGTAAGGATTAGGTGGATGGCGAGAAGAAACAAGAAAGTTTTACACAAAATACAAAGCAAACTAAGATTCAGTGTCGTGAGCGAAGATTCCTTGAAATGAGAGAAGAGATTGTTCCACTTTCCTAACGCCGCGACTTCCCCGCAGGGAAACAGGGCATTCAGATAGCTGAACTAAGAGAAGAGGGAAATTCGCTCTTCATAAAAAGAATGAGGGAGAATAACACTGCCTGAAAACTGTGACAGATCTCAGAACTTTCTATAATTATTTGTTTTTGTTTAATAAATGAATAATTTATTACTTGGTTAGTTTCATATCGGTCGAGATATCAGCCCTCGGTAACTTCACATCAGCCTTTGTCCTTCGGTCTCAGGATGGTATGATATTACCTCGTACTGATATCTCGGCAGATATGACATTAACCAAGTAACAGCCTCTTATTTTTGTAAACAGAGAAATACACACTGGAATAGCATGCTACTTGAAGAGGAACAAAATGACAGTTTTAGTCGCTGGATATATTGTCATCATTGCAAAGTTGTAATTATCTCTCAAGTCGTTTAAAGCGAAATAATAACTATGAAGGTGGGAAAGGGGGAGGAGGGGGAAGGGGTGCAAAATTGAAAAAAAAAGTTACTGGCATATCAGTGGTCTAAATTTAGTATCACCGTATTCATGGGGCCGACCATGATGTGGTTCCATGGGAGATACGTTTGATTTTCGGAAAGATAAAATTTTATAGCACCCCATCCACTAATGAGTATAATATATCCTGGTATTCATCCTGTGTAGGGAAGTTTTTATATATTTAGTTTTGCATGTGTGTTTGGGGAGGATCGTAAGGTGTAATAAGGAGGTTTAGTTGATAGGTTTTTTCCAATTTTGCTGTTTGTTTACCTTGGTTACCTTTTTTCGTGTGTTTGTTGCCTTGGTGTTTTGTCGTTTTTCGGTCATTAGATTCTTTTTAATATTTATAATCATTGATGGTAAGTGCACGACAGGTGTTCAGATGGAGGTAAGTGTGGGTATTAAGAGAGGTCTGGGGGGGGGGGGGGTGAGCCGAGGGGTGCAGGTGCAGGTGGGGGAGAGTGAGGATACGGAGGCGTGCAGGCAGTGTAATATGAGGTATGGTGGTGGTCGACCAATGGAGAGTAGTGGGGTATGTGCGAATTGCAGGGATATTTTACAGTTGTTAGAGAAGTGTGTTGGATTCGAGCGGGAGATTGCAGAGCTAAGAGGGATGTTGGGGAGGGCCGGTGTATCTGGAGTTACCCCGTTGAAGGTTACCTTTGATGGTGAGGTGGAAGGTGGGTGGAAGGTCGTTGTGGACTCAAGGAGGAAACTGGGAAGCAGGAACCGTGGAGGACGAATGCTTGATGTGTGTGGGGGGGGGGGTGTAACTGAGGAGGGGTTCTAGTAGGAAAATTCGGAAGGTGGCGTCAGGACAGGGCTGCGTCGAGTCCGGAAACCAGAGTCGGCGTAAGGTTGCTAAGCGGTGTTTAGAAAACAGGTTTAGTGTTTTAGATTCTGATACCCTTCGGGACGAGAGTGAAGGGGAAATTGTGGGAGGTGAGATGGTTGTTGATGTTGATAGGCCAGACGGGGTAAGGATGGCGGTGAAGAGAAAGGGGGAGCCAGGGGCATGCAAAACGAGAGGAGGTGCAGATGATATAGGAACTGGGGCCAGAAGAAGAAAATTAGTTGCAGCGGGGAGCAGCATTGTACGTGGGATTGACAATGTAGTTTGTGGTCCTGATAGTTCCAATCGAACAGTCTTGTGCTTTCCGGGGGCGAAGGTGGAGGATCTCAGGGACCGGGTAGATGGCATTATGGCAGGGTCAGGACCGGAACCGATAGTAGTGGTCCATGTGGGAACCAACAATATCAGGGAGAGAAGGTCAGTAAGTTTGGTGGAGTCGTATAGAGGGTTAGTCGGCAACCTGCTAAGTAGGAATGCAAGGGTAGTCGTATCCGGGGTCCTTCCTGTCCTTGGAGGTGGGGGACGAACGGAACTCAAGGATGTTGGCACTAAATGAAGAGTTGGAGCACTACTGTGTTGATCTGGGATTACCCTTTATCGGCCATTGGGACACGTTTTGGGGCAATGGGAGCGTGTACGGGCGTGACGGGCTGCATCTTAGCAGGGTGGGGAAACGGGTATTGGGGGATAACATTCTACGGGTATCAGAGCCTTTTTGTAGAGGAGCGGGGTGGGAGGTGAGAGGCAAGTATAACTAGAGCAGACGTAGGTGGGATGAACAAGAGTGAGGTGGACAGAATACGTTTACCAAGGCTAGAGCCAGAAAACAATGGGCCCAGTAGGCGGAAGCCAATGAACCTCGGTACCTTGAATGAAAGTGGGTTATAGCGACATCCAGGGTCTCCACAGGAAAGTAAGTGAAATTGCTACATTGATCGAGGCAGAGGAGTTGATGTCATATGCTTAAGCGAGACGTGGGTAAGACACGAGGAACGGGTAGGCTCGTCGTGATCTGCCCTTAGAACCCGGAGCTCGACTCGGATACATATTTTGTGTATCCACATTATGGCAATAATCTCTATTTACTTGAAAACACTATACGTTTATTTTGTTTATCCCATAAATCATCTACAGGGCAGTCGCGGCGAAATCGTGCTGTTACTCGCTGAAAAACACTGCGAGAAGTGAGAAGCCCATTGCTCCAATTCGCTCGACAAGCAAAACTGCCAAAAATAAACAAGGCGCAGACATTTCTGTCTAAAAATAATTTCCCCACAAACTTGAGCTAAAGTTGCAAAAATACTTTATTAAATGAATAATTCATATTTTCGTTGTTTATTGTTGTTTTTTTTTTTTTGTTGTTGTTTGTTGCGTCATCGATTCAACTTGAGTTTTATAAACAAAGCAGACGACAAATGCATGTTTATTTACACTTTAGTACAGGCGTTGAACTTACAAAAGTGGTGTTACCTGGAAAAAATTTGATACAAGCTGCTTTTGGTGTCATTCAACGCGGAATTTATCTGGGACCAACATATCCAAAATCCGATAAAATCCGCCTTGGGGAAAATTTTTCATAGCGTCTCAACTGAGGGTGGGGTGGTGGCCATTTTTACCAATTTCCCGATGTCATTTTCCAGGCGGTTCTGTATTGAGGGCAGGAATTTGTCTCTTCTCAGATTTTTCCTGTCAGAAGAATACAATATAATGACTATAGTATTATATCAGCCCACGTAAATGATGTACACCGCGAATAAAGAGCGTCGTATAGCACACTGGAGAAAGATAATTACATCATATCAGTCGCGGGTATTCCAGCGATTCTGTTACACACAGCACATCGCTATAAGCTTATCGCCACGTGCTCTCGAATTATTCGATTGTTTTGTCATTCTGTCATATTTTCTTTGTTTCGGTGTTAACATACACAGGAAACAATTCTTAGTCACATTGTCCTTTTTCATATTTCGTCAATATCATATTTCTTGTCTATTAATCCAGTTTCGATAATCCGCCTCAGGATCCGTACTACTTATAGCTAAGAGAAAATAATCCGTTCCCTCCATCGGCATATTTCCACCATTTGATTAGATATGGCTTCACACCAAGGTGGTCGCTTTCGAGATGATACCTGTGTAATTTGCCAGGTTGGTTTCGATGAAGTCAAATCAGTTAAAGTCACCAAGAAAGGTAGTCATACCGTCATACCATGCTTAATTTCTGTAATGTCAGGGAGAGATCAGACCTTGAAGCACACCTTTTGGACAAGCTTCAACAGGACCCCGTAGGTGTTGTTCTGGTTCATTCAGATTGCCGTAGAAATTTCACTGATGCGAAACGGGCATCTGCTGCAAGCTCTTCTGACATCGAAGCTCCGTCGGCCAAGAGATTGAGATGTAATGTGCCTGTATTCGACTTCAAGACACACTGTTTGTTCTGTGGTAGCGCCGCAAAAATTGATCAACGCCACCCCGATAGGAACAAAATTATCAGGACCGTAGAGACACTACCTATACGAGAAACCCTCCTCGAACATTGCGAACAGAGAGGGGATAGTTTAGCTTCAGAAGTAAGCGTTCGGCTATTGAGTTGCATTGATCTGGTAGCTGCCGAGGCTGTCTATCATCCACTCCGCCATACGAAATTCCTAAACTATAGACAGTTGGAAATTGCGAGACCAGCTGGTCGAAAAACTGACCATGGCATGGAACATTGGTTTGAGTGCATATGTGAATTCTTAGAAACTCATTCCGATTCAGAACTGTACACATTGACCGAGTTGCATTCGAAGATGGAAGAGATCGCAGGTGAATCAACTGTGTACACAAAAAAGAGACTGAAGCAGAAACTAGAAGAGCGATATGGCGATTATATCTTTTTCGCCAGGGTGTAGGGTCGCGACAATGTCCTATGCTTTCGCAACATGGCTGAATATCTGATAAATGAAAAATGGTATGCGGACAAGAAAGAAAGTATAAGTGATGAAGCTGAAAGGATCATTGTTACTGCAGCAAAATTGATCAAGGGGCAGCTTAGATAGATGGAGTATGATATAGATATGTATCCAACCCCTGCTGACATACAGGACATTTTGCGAGGCAAAACCTGGATCCCAGCCTACCTACAGTCTTTTCCCCAGTGCTTGATACCAAATGATATAAAACGAAACAGCATAGGTCACTCTATAATCCAATCGGCCAGACCAAGATCAGTCATAACACCTATCCTATTCGGGTTAGGAGTAGAAATGGACCATACTTTCGGGTCAAAATGGCTCGTTAATGAACTAGCTAGGCTTGGGTTTTCTATCACCTATGAGGAGGTCAAACGGTATAAGCAAGGTGTGATGGAGCTAGATTCTGTTGACAGCTATACCTCTAACTATTTCCCCGGAGAATTCGTACAGTGGGTCGCAGACAACGTCGACCATAACGTTGCGACTATCGATGGGAAAGTTTCACTGCATGGTATGGGTATAATCGCCGTGTCAACCCAAACTCAGGTGCCATCCACCCCTATGTCGCGTACATCGATAAAACGCAGAGCTCGAGTTGGCGTTGAACAAATGTTGGTGAATAAAGGAATCCCAGTGGTTGATTACTTGGAATCAACGAGGAGAGGCTTTGGTGGTTTGAGGTACAAACCAGTAGTAGAGCTGCAATCACCACATACACTTCCATCTAGCCTGAGTACTGACGTTCTATGGCATTGTGGGTGGCTATCTAGAGCAGTAGATGACACTGTTCCTAATTGGTCCGGCGTCATGCAACTAGCGCATTCTGTGCACGGTTCAGAGCATCAAGCGAAATCAGATATACTCTTTCTCCCAATAATAGATCTCAGCCCAACAGACAGCACATGCATCTTTTCCACATTGAAATTCATCTCAGAGCAAGCGATCAGATTGAACATCCCATCCCCGTGCGTCACGTTTGACCAGCCTTTATGGTTGAAGGCAAATGAGATAATAATTGATCAATCCATGAACATTGTCTGCAGGTTGGGTGGTTTCCACACAATCATGAGCTTTCTCGGCAGTATCGGCTCGATGATGGCTGGATCAGGTCTTGATGAAGCTTTGCAGGAAGTTTATGGTCCACTAGCAGTTCGGTCGATGTTGACCGGCAAAGCTGTTTCCAGAGGTATGCGAGGCCACCTCCTAGTAGAAGCTGCACTGACGAACAAATTATTGGGTGCCATAACCACATCCGAAATGACCGCGAATGTTTCTCCTCCGATGAGCCCACCCACTGTTGAGAGTGTACAGATAAACCAGAGGGAATTAGATGGTGTGAAGGAGTTACACAAAGGTGTGCTTGAAGGCGCGGTCACCCTTTCTGATGTTAGCAGCTCATCAGCTCTCGTGACGATGAACACTTGCCTTGACAACTACAAAGCCAAACTGTCAAGAGAATCACGCACCGCTAAGCTATGGGTACAATATCTAGAATATATTCAGGTACTGAAAATGTTCATCCGTGGAGAACGTCTTGGCGATTGGAATCTCCATCTCATTGCTGTTGGTAGAATGCTGAACCTCTTCGACGCAACAGGGCATGTACACTATGCCAAGAGTTGCAGAGTCTAACTGCAAATGATGCTTGAACTACCAGAAAAAACATCCTTGGTTGTATGAGAGATTCTACTGTGACGGCTTTCATGCTATACGTCGAAGTTCTAGGATTTGGGCAGGCCTCTCTAGTGATCTTGTTATTGAGCAAGTTCTTATGCGTTCAATTAAAAGTCGGGGTGGGTTGACGCGAGGTCGTGGCGTGACGGAATCTGTACGACAGGAGTGGATTTACACGATGCATAAATGCGCAGAGATACATGAAGCCATGACAACGTTGACCGACCTAAAGCTCAATACCAGCGAACAGCATGTAGATATGTGCACATCTCGTCGAAAACGAGACAACTTAGACATGACCAGAATACTACAGTTGTTTGACACACACAACCCGTTCGATGGAAACGAAAGATTGCGTTCTCTGTCATCTGGTTTGTTAGCTTCCGAGGGAGATGGTATCAACTGCGATATCACTGAGTCTGTAGGGGCAGAGATACACTCTAGATTAGACAACGCTATTGTTTCCGATGCCACTATCAAACGAAGTGGTCAAATCCGCACCCTAGCTCACCTCACCCCCGGGTTGAAGCTAGATGACCAGAGGGTGACAATTGACCCCTCAACTTTGTTTACCAGACTGGTTGCTATTGCCCAGAGAGAGCAAGACATGCCACAGTTCTTTGCGTATGAACTAACTGTAATGCCAACAGCCCTCTTCAAAGATTTTTTCCTCAGAAAAGCAAACAAGGCGGACCTAGCAACTGCAATAACTGATGGCTTATCCCTTCTTACTAAACCACCATCTGATGGTCTGTACGTGCTCGACGGGGGCGCTCTCCTCCACAGAGTTAAATGGAAGACAAACACCACTTACTTGGAAGTGGCAAACCAGTATGTTGGATACGTGACGAAGAAATATGGGCAGAATTGTCGAATTGTCTTCGATGGTTATGGTCAACGACCAACAACCAAGACTCAGGAGCAGAGACGAAGAGCTCTCCACGTTTGTGCTGATATCCGTTTGACAAACAACACGACTGCCCACAAAAATCAGGAACTGTTCTTATCGAATGGAAATAATAAAATGCAGTTTATAAAAATGCTTTCCACATCACTGAGAGAGGCTGGGCATATTGTCGAATGCAGTTCTGGAGATGCTGACACTAACATTGTTGACAATGCAGTTCAACTTTCGTCCCAGGGAAAAACAGTTGTCATTGTTGCAGATGATACAGATGTACTAGTTATGTCCGTATACCATTGGGGTCGTACTTGGTCTGATATCTATTTCCAGTCAGAAGCACGGAAGTCACACAGGGGTGGAGATGCATGGAAAATCGCAGATATAGTAGAGAAGATTGGAGAAACAACTCAGAAGAACCTCCTCTTCATTCATGCATGGAGTGGGTGTGATGTCACATCAGCAACGTTTGGGCACGGGAAAACGTTGCTTCTCAAGAAGTTAGAGAAGTCATTGCCTATTCAAAATATATCAGAAGCAATACACGACAGTACCATTTCTCAGACAGAGGTTGGGAAAATGGGGACTGAACTGTTCGTTATGTTGTACTCTGGCAAACATTCAGACACTTTGAGATATCAAAATTTATGACAATGGTCACTTCCAGCAAATCGGGAATTGAACCACAAAAACTTCCCCCGACTGAGCATGCAGCACATTTCCACAGCCTGCGAGTTCACCAACAAATAATGGTTTGGAAACTATTGGATAACGATGCCCTAGATCCTGAGGAGTGGGGCTGGGAAAGTCGTGGGAATGAGTTGATACCTGTGATGACTGACCTGGGCGCAGCGCCTGAGGCTTTTCTCAAAGTTATCCGCTGCAAATGCAAAATGACATCCAAAAAGCCATGCGGAACAAACATATGTTCTTGTAGAAAGAATGCGCTCAAATGCTTGTCCGCCTGTGGAGACTGTCGGGGTGAGAATTGCTTCAATGCCGAGCCGATTGAGTTCGTGGAGGAAATCGGCGACAATGAATAACCGTGAAGAACACCAACAAATGTCTTGTTAGACATCATGTAGTTAAATTCCTGTTATTATATTGGACCAGTCAACATTATCTGCACCACATTGTATGCGAAAACATCGATCAAAGAACCATTTCTAGTTTTGTATTCTGTGCAGAAGTATCTTAAATCGGGAGTGAAAATTTGAGAAAAAAATGTGATTTTTGGGGTTATTAACCCTTTTTCCTCATAAAAAGTGTGAGGATTTCATCAGGCAATTGCCTCTCAATATAATTAACATTTGTATCTGGTCGCCTGCGACACAAAATAATATATAAAACTCAATCTGTGACATATAAACGGCCGAAACCCCGGAAACACAATTTCCCCCCTTCACGAACAACCCCCTGACGGGAAATCTGATATGAAAAATTTTCCCCAAGGCGGATTTTTGCGGATTTTGGATATGTTGTTCCGAAATAAATTCTGCGTCGAATGACACCAAAATCAGCTTGTATCAAATTTTTTCCGGGTCGAACCCTACTACGCCTCTACTACTTTCCTAATTTGGAAAATGAAACATCGCTCATCATGCCCCGCCTTTCACAATCGAACTTGTATTTTTCAACGCTTGATTTACTTTGTGTTTTCTTTGTTAATTTTTGTTCGTTTTATTGATAGAGTGGGAATGTGTCATATATTCTAAAACTAAACATTTCAGCGACGGTTAGCGTTTGGAAATCGTCGGTTCATTTCAATTTGTCTCCCACAAATGTAAAACATGTCATGACAACACGAATGCGGTAGAGGTCAGAGGTCAACAAGTTTGTCTCTACTGTAGGAATAAATTCTTTCGGCCTACGGGAAAAAATTATCACCCTAATAGCAGCTGCTACAAGGTGAATAAAACAAAAAATTATCCAAGACTTTTACTGTTCGAATAAACGTCCATGTATGGGAAAAATTGCTAAAAGATCTCGGATGGGGGTGTCTACCTCTAGATTTCTAATTGCACTCACTGGAAGGCAAAGCTCTCACTTCCGCTACATAATTTCCAACAAGGGGAAAATTCCACTAGCAAAGCCCTACCTGAGTCAAAATCTCCAACTACAGTTTTTTTCCAACTCACACGATTTCAAATTTTGTTATTTTAGTCATTCTATAAGCTCGTTCCAATGAGGGATCACATGATATG
The DNA here is from genome assembly GCA_031216915.1 of Pictodentalium vernedei. Taxonomy (NCBI): domain Eukaryota; kingdom Metazoa; phylum Mollusca; class Scaphopoda; order Dentaliida; family Dentaliidae; genus Pictodentalium; species Pictodentalium vernedei. Next base: position 37,588,538 of record CM062289.1, on the reverse strand, counting down.
GTTTGGTTGAAATTTTTTAAATTTGTTTTTATTTCAACTTCTGAATTTGTAAATTCCACGTCCGATTGTAGGCTGAAAATATAACGACCCACAACCATCCATGCAATTTGCTAGGAAGAGAATTGCAATTGTTAACCGTCAACAGTCATGAAAAAGACAACTAAACTCAAATACAGATATAATCGAAACAGACGAAAGCACGATTGAACTTGATTTAACAGATCAAAAAGGAATTCGACAGAATAAACAAATACCCCATAGTAAATACTGACCAAGTTTCCCAATAACAGTAGTAGTAGAACATGTACCCGATCGTCCCCGGTTGGATGGATCTCATGTGACGTCATAGACACGTGACCTGGTGGCGCCATGTGTGGTTGTCATGGTAACCCGCGTGAGCGGCCATCTTGTGACGTCATCTCCATAGTGATACGTGGTGTGAGTGCGCATGCGTAGCGCCTCTTGTTAGGGTGACACGTGTTTCCGTCGTCCATTTTGTATACTGGAGGCCGCCATCTTGGTTTCTATGGTAGCACGTGGTTGCTATGTGACCTAAAGTCTTACAACAAGACGGGTGTATGTTCGGAGGATACGTTCCTTCGTAGAAGAGCAAATTTCCGATTCGTAGAATTACCACAAACAACCCGACAATCCCTCCAAATCAGCGAAATTGACTTTATTTCCCCAATTTATCGGTGTAGTGCTATAGTACCAAGGGGGTACCAGGGGTATGTTCCTTTGTAGAAGAGTAATTTTCCCCCAAATCCTCGTTTAATTACCCAAATATGGAGATGACGTCGCAATATGGCCGCTCACGCGGGTTACCATGCCAACCAAACATAGCGCCACCAGGTCACGCGTCTATGCCGTCACATGAGATCCAGCATGAGATCCATCCAACCGGAGACGATCGGGTACATGTCCAACTGCTAACAGTTTAAATATCAAAGATCGAAGGAGAATGACAATCACAGGTCACATCAAACATGGACGAACTGACTATGAATAAAACAAGTCGTTCAGGGTCACATGACATATAAACGCGGGGAAAAATCATGGAAACCCATTCTAACAATCTTGAACTTACTTATTTGTGATATTGATCCCAAAATACATTTACATGTGTATTACTCTGGGGTCTCTGTGGATTAAAAAAAAATGCGTGCATGTCAGACAATAATAAGATAAAAATATAAAACATACATCTGCCATATTTACTTTTTGTTTGGTAGCCCGTTGTTTTTGTAGGTACAGTATGTGGAGAGTGGATTGTAACTAAATCACCCGCGGAGTGGGGTTATCACCAAACTATAACTTTGGTATTTTGTATCTATCAACTAAAAACACAAGCAATGTTTCAGCCAATGGACCTCCGGGTTTAACCCGGAGGTCTATTGGCTGAAACTTTGCTTGTGCTTGTTATGCTTTGCAATAAATTTGCAATTATTGCTTGGGTGGAATCTCCACTCTGCGGGTGATTTAGTGATAATACACTCTCCACGTACTGTATGTTGAATAATGTTTCTTCTCTATTTCTCACATGGGTTTGGGTATTTGATAGCCCAAAAAACACGTCGTTGTTGCTTTTTGTGATCTATAATGTCAGTGTATTGATAGATGTCCACTTATTATTTATTACTCGCCTGTTCTATGTAATCCCCATCTCCAGTAACACTAAACCACGTGGAAAATGAAAAAGTGTTCTGCACATATGTGCGGAACGGAAATAGTTGACGGACTATTTTAAAGTAGAAGTGAAATTTCACTGAAATTTTCTACAAATCGTGCAACACAATTACACTTTGAATAACTAACGATAGCGAAAACTCATCCCCTGAGTTCCAACGTGTTCTATGTGCCAATAGGCACATAGAACACGTTGGAACTCAGGAGAAGAAATAGTAACAAGGGTTCTCCTCGCAAATTTGGTTGACGATAAACTGTGTTGTTTTTGTTGATAGTTAACAAATCAATTGCTGAGTGCCTTTCTAATACCTGATTTTATAGACGTGAACGCGTGTAATAAACACTAAACGACGCGCATCTATGAATGGGTTAATCGACATGGCACTTGTGTGACGCCCACTTTTGTAGTAATTACCACTTTTGTGGTAGCTCACCACTTTTGTAGTAGAAAACGCCCACTTTTGTGGTAGCTCACCACTTTTGTAATAACGTCGCCCACTTTTGTAGTAAAATGAGGTCTCCACTTTTGTAGTAACCGTCGCCCACTTTTGTCATAAAAAAACAAAGTCACCACTTTTGCAGTAACGTTTTTACCACTTTTGTAGTAAAATATTTCCCAGTTTTCAAAGGCTAAAATTATTCGCGCGATATGATCAGAGTTAAATCAAAGAATTTGCCCTTTCTCACTGATGGAATTTTGTATAATTCGACCCAAACTTATATTGACCAATTGCTTTGGGAAATCCATACAAAAAAAAATTGGCACTTTAACCCTTTACCTAACACGGCACTTATTGAGATTATTAAATTTTGTATTTTTTCTAGACACTTCACCCCCATTGTCCATGTGGGGGCACGATGACGCCGTGTACTAAGGCGTACTGCACGTCGTTGGTACGCATGTCTTCAACCAATCTAACCCTGCCTGTGCTGCAGTGCGGAGTTACGATGTTGGGGAGCTGGCAGCTGCTCGTCGTTGCTCGGTGGTTCTCTCCGGGTACTCCGGCTTCCTCCACCCGTAAAACTGTCACGGTCATGATTAGCCATTGTGCATAAACATGTGACCTTAAACATCAATAAATAAATAATAAATAATTGTATTTTTTCTAATATAAGTTCCACCTATTTTCAATGAAACTACACATTGTATACACATTTGGATATCATTAGAACCCCAAAAGCCGATTCAGATAATATCCAAATTTCAAAAGGTCTGTGAGAAATTTTGGAGATATTTAAGGCTATTTTAGGCTTAATGTGGTCAATGTTCGGGCCGTTTTCGTCTTTATGTTGGGTAAGTGGTCAGCGTTTTGACGCCTTCAGTCCGGTGGCAGCTGACCGCACATATCCATTCTATAAAATGCATTTTCAATCGGTATATTCCTCCCAGTCAGTCTGCAAGTATGCATGAATACTTGAATATTGCATTATACTATAAATATTGCTTGTGCGGATATTTTAGGGGCAACTCTGTTTTATGCGTCTTGTTATGGCTTCTGTAAATAGGGAGGGGGGGGGGGGGGATCTTGAGGCTTGCGATTTTAGAATACGGTTTTAGCTACTCTTTAAGCTCATCTAAAAATTATTAAAATCTTCGAATTTATCATTTTCCCGTTCCTTACACAAATGTCGACAAAGAAATACACATTGTTAGTACGCATCGCTGGCTGTCTGAACTCGCTTGCTCATGTGGGTCACACTGACACCGTGCATTAAGGCGCACTGCACGTAGATTGTGTACGGCTTGATGTTGGAGAGCTGATAGCTGCTCGTCCGTGCTCACCACGACGTTGTCTGTGAGGGTGGGGATGGGAAGAGAGGCTTTGGGAACTCCGGTTTCCCCCGCTTGTAGAGCTTTTATCGACACTGAACGATTCTGCTGTTGAAGTGTCTTTAAATTCAGACGGGTTTCTCTATTATAAAATAAAGTTATTTTTCTGAAATCACTACCTGATGGCGTTACATCCAAATCACAAGTTTCGGCCTGATCGCCCCAGTAGTTTCCGAGATCGTTACTGCGCGTGCGCGAAGACGGACCCCCACCCCAGGTCGGATGGATGGAAAACCTTTCCAGGACCGAACTACATACGCATGCTAAGTTTCGTCCCGATCAGCCCAGCCGTTTTCGAGTCTATAACGAATACACACACACACAAAGCGGCATATTAAAAGGAAAAAAAACGTTTCAGTAGGAAATGTCTGTGCCAGTGCGATTTTTTAACCTCAAACACACACGCTCACACACAAACACACCCTCTCACACACAAACACACACCCTCATCCTGAAACACACACACACCCTCACACGCACACACACACTCACACAGACACACACACACACACCCTCACACGCACACACACACTCACACAGAGACACACAAGCTCAAATATATAGTAGACTAGCTGGGGTGCCCGACTTCGTCCGAGCTACAGAGATCGTCACTACGCATGCGCAAAATTTGGCTAACTCGCCATATCCGACGGTGGCAAATCACTACCCGCTAGATCGTACATACAAATTCTAGGTTTCGTCCCAATCGGATTTGTAGTTTCCGAGATCATCACTGCGCGTGCACAAAGATAAGCTGTCACCTCATAGCCGACAGAGGCCAGATAATTCCCGACATACAGATCCCAGGTTTCGCTCAAATCGGACCAGTAGTTACCGAGATCGTCATAGCGTATACGCGAGGATAGGTCCCCCACTCCAGAGCCGATGGTGGCAAATCACTACCCGATAGACCATACATACAAATCCCAAGTTTTGTCCTGATCGGCCCAGTAGTTTCCGAGATCGTTACTGCGCATGCGCGAAGACAGGTCCCCCACCCCATACTCGACGGTGGCAAATAATTAACCGATGACCCTACATACAAACACCAAGTTTTGTGCCGATCGGCCCAGTAGTTTTTGCGATCAATACTGTGCATGCGCGAAGATGGCCTCCACCACAACCCGGGAAGGTTTTCATCTATTCGGACATGTGGGTGTGGCCATCTTAGCGCATGCGCCCTGACAATCACGAAAATGACTGTGCCGATTGGCTTAAAACCTGAGATTTGTATGTAAGTTCCATCCGGCAGTGTCCTGGGCCACTCAAATTGCTCATGCTCGGCTCAGCTGTCCATGTAAATCATTCCTGTACGGAGTAGGGCCTCGAGCTCGTCTATTAAACATTTGAGTTTATGTGTCTGTGTGTGTGTGTGTCTGTGGGTTTGCTATAGACTCGAAAATGTCTGGACATATCGGGACGAAACTTGGCATGCACATGTAGTTTGGTCCTGGGAAGGTTTCCACCTATTGGATCTGGGGTGGGGGCCCGTCTTCACATATCTGTCTGTCTGCCTGTGTGTTCGCTATAGACTCGAAATCGAATGGGTTGATTGGGACGGAACTTGGCAGGCGTATATATTCCGGTCCCGGGAAGCTTTTCCACCCATCGGACCCAGGGTGGGGGCCCGCCTTCGCGCATGTGCAGTGACAATCTCGGAACTACTTTTGCGATCGGGACCAAACCTGGGATTTGTATGTACTTTCAACCAGGTAGTGATTTGCCACCGTCGGCGCAGTGACAATTTCGGGCCCCCATCTAGTCTATCTATATATTTGAGTAATCTTGCTTGTCTATTTGTCTGTCTGTAGGTATAGACTCGAAAACGTCCGGGTTGATCTGGGAAGAAATTTGGCATGGGTGTGTAGTTCGGGCCTGGGAAGGTTCTACGCTACTAGGACGTGGGGTGGGGACCCGTCTTCGCTCATGCACAGTGACGATTTCGGAAACTACTGAGCCGATCGGGACGAAACCTTGGATTTGAATGTAGGGACCATTGTGTAATCATTTGCCATTGTCGACTATGGGGTGGTGCCCGGCTTCGCGCATGCGCAGTGACGATCTCGGAAACTACTGGACCGATCGGGACGAAAACTGGCATTTGTATGTATGGTCTTTCGGCTATGGGGTGGGAGCCAATCTTTGCGCATGCGCAGATGCGCAGTGACAAAAGTCTGTCTGTCTGTCTGTCTGTCTGTCTGTCTGTCTGTCTGTCTGTCTGTCTGTCTGTCTGTCTGTCTGTCTGTCTGTCTGTCTGTCTGTCTGTCTGTCTGTCTGTCTGTGTTCGCTATAGACTCGAAAACGGCTGGGCCGATCGGGACGAAACTTGGCATGCGTATGTAGTTCGGTCCTGGGAACGTTTTCCACCCATCAGACTGGGGGGGGGGGGGGAGAACCGTCTTCGCGCATGCGCATTATCGATCTCGGAAACTACTGGGCCTATCGGGACGAAACTTGGGCTTTGTATGTAGGGAATATCGGGTAGTGATTTGCCACCGTCGGGTGTTAGTGTGGGGGGCGTCTTCGCGCATGCGCAGTGACAATTTCGAAAACTACAGGTCTAATCGGGACGAAACCTGGGATTTGTATGTACGTTCCACTTGGTAGTGTTTTGCCACCGTCGGCTATGGCGTGTTAGCCAATCTTTGCCATTGCGCAGCGACTATCTATGTAGCCCGGACGAAGTCGGGCACCCTCATCTAGTCTATATATATATTTGAGTAATCTTGTTTGTTTGTTTGTTTGTTCTTTATAGACTCAAAAACGGCTGGGACGATCGGGATCCGTCTTCGCGCATGCGCAGTAACGATTTCGGAAATTACTGGGCCGATCGGGACGACACCTGAGATTTGTATGTAGGGTCCATGGTGTAGTCATTTGCCATCAGCGGGTATGGGGTGGATGTCCATCTTCGCGCATGCGCAATAACGATCTAAAAAACTACTGGGCCGATCGGGACGGAACCTGAGATTTGTATGTACGGTCAATCGGGTAATGATTTGAGAGCCAATATTTGCACATGCGCAGTGACAAAAGCCTGGAGGAAGTCGGGCACCCAGCTAGTCTATATATATATTTGAGTAATCTTGTCTGTTTGTTTGCCTGTTTGTTTGTTTGTTTGTTTGGTTGTTCTCTATAGACTCAAAAACGGCTGGGCCGATCGGGACGAAATTTGTCATGGGTGTGTGGTTTGGGTCCGGGGAGGTTTTAGAATACTCAGATGTGGGGTAGGGCCCGTCTTCGCGCATGCGCTGAGACTATCTTGGAAACTACTGGGCCGATCGGGACAAAACTTGGGTTTATATTTACGGTCCTTCGTCAACGTCGGCTATGGGGTGGAAACCAATCTATGTGCATGCGCGGGCACAAAAGACGGAACGAAGACGGGCACCCAGCTAATCTATATATATATTTGAGTAATCTTGTCTGTCTGTTTGTTTGTTTGTCTGTTTGTTCGTTCTCTATAGACTCGAATACGGCGGGGCCGATCGAGACGAAATTTGGCACGGGTGTGTGGTTCGGGTCCGGGAAGGTTTTCGGGGGCTATTCGAAATCGGGGGGGGGGGGGTGGGCATGTCTTCGCGCATGCGCAGTGACGATCTCGGAAACTACTGAACCGATCGGGACGAAACTTGGGATTTGCATGTAGGGTCCATCGGGTAGTGATTTTCCCCCGTCAGATATGGGGTGGGGGCCGTCTTTGCGCATGCGCAGTGACGATCTCGGAAACTACTTTGCCGATACATGGGATTTGTATGTATGGTCCATCGGGTAATCATTTGCCATTATAGAGTATGGGGGTAGGCGCTAATCTTTGCGCATGCGCAGTGACAAAAACTCATTCGCCATCGTCGGGTGTGTGTACGGTCAATCGGGTAATGATTTGCAGGGGTGGGAGCCAATCTTTGTGCATGCGCAGTGACAAAAGCCCGGACAAAGTCGGGCACCGAGCTAGTCTACTATGTATTTGAGTTCGTTTGTGTGTGTGTCTGTCTGTTCGCTATTGACTCGAAAACGGCTGGGCCGATCGGGACGAAACTTGGCATGCGTATGCAGTTCGGTCCCGGAAAGTCTTTCCACCCATCGGACCGGGGTTGGGGGGGGGGGGGGGGGGGTCTTCGCGCATGCGCAGTAACGATCTCGGAAACTACTGGGCCGATCGGGACAAAAGTTGGGATTTGTATATAGGGACCATCAGTAGTGATTTGCCATCGTTGGTTGTGGGGTGGGTGCCCGTCTTCGCGCATGCGCAGTGACGATTTTTGTAGCCCGCACGAAGTCGGGCACCCCATCTAGTCTGCTATATATTTGACCTTGTTTGTCTGGGTGTGCGTGTGTGTGTGTGCGTGCGTGCGTGCGTGCGTGCGTGCCTGCCTGCCTGCCTGCCTGCCTGCCTGCCTGCCTGCCTGCCTGCCTCCCTGTCTGTCTGTCTGTCTGTCTGTCTGTCTGTCTGTCTGTCTGTCTGTCTGTCTGTCTGTCTGTCTGTCTGTCTGTCTGTCTGTCTGTCTGTCTGTCTGTCTGTCGACTCAAACCGACTGGGCCGATCGGAACGAAACTTGGCGTGCGAATGTAGTTCGGCCCCGGGAAGGTTTTCCACCCATCAGACTGGAGGGGGGGGGCGTCTTCGCGCATGCGCAGTGACATTCTCGGAAACTACTGGGCGATTCGGACGAAACTTAAGATTTGTATGTAGGGTCCATCGGGTAGTGATTTGCCATCGTCGGGTGTGAGGTGTGTTTCCGTCTTCGTGCATGCGCAGTGATGATCAAGGAAACTACTCGGCAGTTTAGACGAAACGTTGCATTACGTATAATTTTCATCAGGTAGTCTTCTGGGGCACTCAAGTTGGGCATGTTCAACACACCTGCCCATTTAATTCGTTCTCGGACGAAGGCGGGCCCCAGCTATACTACATGGAGTGCCCGACTTTGTCCGGGCTGAACTGAGTTCAGTTGAATTGTATGGAAGCAAACATGTGCCAAATATAAAAAAATGCCAAATTGGGAGATAATAACTCATGATTAGGAGTTACTAAGTCCAAATTACGAAATAATAACTCCTAGTTAGGACATATGATCTCTAAATTGGGAGATAATGACTTCTACTGAGGAGTAATTATGTCCTAATTAGGGGACAATACTTCTAATTAGGACCTAGTATCTCCTATTTAGGAGATAATAAGCCCCAACTAGGAGAAAATAAGTTCTTATTAGGGGATAATAGCCCTAATTAGGAGACAATAACTCCTAATTAGGACATAGTATCTCCTAATTAGGAAATAATGGGATATGTTAGTCCCTAATTTTCTCCTCAAACACAGTTTGTTGGTGTCCTGTCGGCGCTGTCCTCTGCTTGTTACCTTAACACCAGCCGCCAGGCATTCTATATGAAACTTGCCGCTTACATTTGTACCTCTGAAATAAATTATCCCCCCCCCTCCCTAAAAATAGCTAAAATAAAATCATATTGGAAGCGCTCTGTTTCCATTCTATCTTTCGCTGTACAAACATTGGCTAAGCGAATTCTCATGACTCCGGGCTGACTTCAAACATCAGAGCCGACTTCTCCTGACCTTGGGACAGACATCTCACGCCAGTATCAATTCTCCTCACCTCGCAAGGCCGACTTTTGCGGGCGACTTCTTTGAAATCGATTTCTCCGGTTCCCCGGACCAACTTCTTCAGGCCGACATCTTTTATTAGGATGGGGGTTTTAAGATACAGCTTTTTAGGGCTGACCATAGTAATGGTTTGAATTCCCTATTGACATCACGAAGTCGCTTTGCTGCCTACACCCCAGTTTAGTACAGGGGGTATGTACTAGACACAATTCAAGTACATAAGAGTACGTTCCGGTAGTGTAGTAGTGCTATAAAAAGCCCGACCTCGCCTTATTTTCCTTACTTTGATGAAATAATGTCCGCAATATTGGTTTCCCTGGTAACCGCATTTCACATTGTGGCCTAAAGGTCTGTACTAGTACAGGCGAATGTTTTCAAGCCCGTCAAATTAACTTCGACCACAATCAATTACACCAAAGAGTGCAAAATTGGTTATTTTTCTGTGCTTTGTCAAAGAAGGACCTACCTCCCCTTTCTCTCATTTGATAACTTTTAGGCTGAACATGGTTGCTAACCAAGATATAATTGTTTGTCAAATACAGGAGTACCGTATAATGTTACTTAATTCAATGGTAGTATAATAAACCCATAAGAGACACAAATACAAATAATCCCCTTTCACCCCCTCCCTCCGGCTCTTTTTTTGATGAAGAGCCACTATTTCCAAGTTTCCTGTATAATAATATTTAATTTGGCGGTACTATAACCAAGTGATAACGTGCCAATGCAAATAATATCACTGCCCCTCCCTCTCAAATGAGTCAAAAAGACGGTTTGTCTTTTTTCCAGCATTTGAATTGCTGCAAAATTTCTAATTTTGGGAATTTATCCAGTCGCTGTTCTCAGTAACCCCAATTCCAACGCCCTATGTTAGCGCCCCATTGCTAAACATCAGGCAGGCCCCTGGTGGCCCAAAATGAGTCTGTGGAAGCTATTAGGATGAGCGCACAATGCTATCTTTTTCATACTACTCTTTGACTTATTTCGCTATTTTGGTGCCCCAGCGTCCCATTTCAACTATTTGTATCTATGTCCCAATTTTAGCACCTCCTTTTAGCGAGGGATTTATAAGCGTCAGGCTTTTTGGTGTCCGCAATTGAGTCCATGAGACCGATGAAAATTAGCGCAATGTTCTATTTTCCATACGTCTCAAAATGGGGGGTATGAAAATGAAAGCATCGTGCCCATTTTCATAGCTTTCACAAACGCATTTTGTGTGTCAAAGTTAAGGAAACGGGACCTAAAAACATTACCTCGTACTATAATACAAACCTTTGGGCTACAAAGGGAAATAGGGTACTGTAGTGAACCCATACGACGGGCAAAGAATTCAAAGTAGGTAAAATAGGATCATAGGTATACGAGTAATTGCTTTTTTTCCTGGGGAGCGGCCAGTGGGATGGGGTCTTTGCTTTTAATGCCCTATGTATAGAGTTGTCTGTACCAATCCTGACGCGCCGAAGACCTCCTGTGTACACCTGTGTCGGCCACAGTAGATACATTAGAATGCAACGAGGGTGTAGGCCTTAGGCTTTTGTCGTTGATGTTCTTTATATAGAACTGCCCAGTCGCAGTAGGCGACCTATGTATGCTCATACCAAACCCAACAAAATACCCCCCCCCCCCCCGAACCACTTATATTTTTCCAGACTTATGCACCTACACCTATTTCTGTAGATTTCTATACAGAGTCTCCCAGACAGCCCAAGCCATTACCACAGTCGTCAGTGCCAGATATTAAAAGGTACTCCTCGACGATTTCTATGAATTTAATTCACACATCAATACCCATATCCCTAGAGAAGTTATACGTATATAGAAGCGATTATCAATACTGGCGCGCTATAGGCCTCCCGCATGTATTCATACTAGAGTCTAAAATTGGGACCCTCTTATGACGTCATAACGTCGGCGCCGTCAGAACGGTCCCAAATTCCCTTCACATTCAAGAACGTTTTTGTGAACATGTCTTGTGGGACAAACGTGTTCTATTGACACCCGCGTTACTACTCGTGTCTATCATGAAAGGATGGCCGAGTGAATACAGAAGATCTACCCCACCCCTTTCACCCATTCCAGAAGACGTCGGTCTGAGAAAGTTGGTTCTGAGAAATCGGTCCCAGAGAAGTCGCACCGGAAAAATTGGCCCGCACTTGTCGGTCCGAGAGGTCAGGAGAAGTCGGTCCTGGAGTTAGAAGTCTGCCCGAGGTCAGAACTCGACCCTGAGAATGTCAAACTGAGGTAAGGAGGAGTCAGCCTGGAGTCATAAGACACCCCGCCAAAATTTATACTTCGAAAGAAATAAATGGAAACAGGGTGTTTCTAATATAATTTTATTTTTACTACTTTTCACGGGGATGGATTGAGGTGGGTGGAGGTGATCATTTATCTTAGGGGTACAAAATGTAAACAGCAAATTTTATAACGAATGCCTGGCGGCTGGTGTTTCTGTAACAAATTGAGGAGCGCGCCGAAACGACACCAACAAATTGTGTTTAAAGGGAAGATTCGGGAATTATATACCAAATTATCTCCTAAGTAATAAATATATCACTATATTGTGTACTATATGGGTAAATAATTGTACAGTTGTGCAGATGTCCGGAGATATTTTGGACGAGGCGAAGCCGGGTTCAAATATTGGAGGACACCTGCACAACTGTACAATTATTTACCCATATAGTACACAAAATAGTGATATATGTGATTTAATCCACAGCCCCTCAATGTTAACAAACGTCAAAAAAATTATATTTTAGCAAGTTTGACACGACTAAAACCACATTTTAAAACACTTTTTGCCGGCTCTACCCCCGAAAAACAAAATGGGCATAACCCATTGTTTGCTTGCTAGAAAGTCTTTTGAAGTTATGACACGCACCGGGAGTTCATATATTGTGAACAGATCATTTATCTTAGAGGAACAAAATGTAAACAGCAAATCTTATAACGAATGCCTGGCGGCTGATGTTTCTGTAACAAACTGAGGGCCGCGCCGAAACGACACCAGCAAATTGTGTTTGAAGGGAAGATTCGGGAATTATATACCAAATTATCTCCTAATTAGGATTTACTAATTTATCTCCTAATTAGTATCTCCTAATTAGGACTATTATCTCCTAATTAGTAGTTGCTATCTGCAAATTAGGAGATACTAAGATCTAATTAGGACATAGCATCTCTTAATTAGTAGTTAATAAGTCCTAATTAGGAGTTATTATCTCTTAATTAGGAGGTATCGTCTCATAATTAGGACATATCTCCTAATTAGGACTTATCTCCCAATTAGGACATATTATCTCCTAATTAGGACTAATTATTTCTTAAACTGGTGTTAATATTTTCTAATTATGACTTAGTATATCTCAATCACGAGTTATTATCTCGGTATCTCTAAATTAGGACATATAGTATCATTCATTTTTTTAGATGTGGCACTAATACGCTTCCATTTTATTCAGTTTGGTTAAAACAAAGAGTACTGAAGACGCCGGTGTTCTGTTTCTTATTTCGCAATATCTTCTGAAGAAAGAAACATGATCATGTGCGCGGGAACATTAAAGGTTACACGTTTATGAAAGAACTGTTTGCCTTTTCCAGTTGCTAAATAATACAATTGAAACTTTCACTTTTCGCTCACAGAATTTGAGTTCCCATCCCCTACTGGTAAACGCTCGTTGAGCCTTTTAGTGTTCCGGGATGGAAAATAATAATAAAAAAACACATTTCTGCCAAATTAATAAATGTTTCATTTTGTGCTTTCAAAACATACTCTATGACTCTAACTGGAATGAGCTCGGCGAGCACGTAACAATGAGAGCCTATAAGTTATGTTTCGACAGAAAAATGCAAAACAAGCATATAATAAGAAATTGGATTGCTCTTTCAAAATGAAGTTTGTATGTCTATTTTTGTCTCATAATAAATAAAAACACATTTTTGTGCGCATTGAATCATCTTTCGTACGAAAAATGATTTATTTTAGAATTGAAATTATGGGGATCCATGTTAGCCAGGTATTGAAGTACCTAATCTGTTGTTCTGCCAGGTATTCATGCCACATGCTAACCAAAAGAGACAATGATAATGGTTCTAACTTATATTCTGTAACTGGTGCTTTAAGTGATGCGAGTATTGGGTTTCGAGTGTAGGGCCCAAGACGTGAGACAAACAAAAAAAACTGTTTTCAGCCCCTTAGATTGGCTCGGAAAAAAGTAACACTGGGTCGCGTATACTTGTAAGTAATGGAAAATGTGGAGAAGGGGAGGGGAGTCCAAGGCTTTGCTTATATCTAAATTACTCTGGAACCAAGTACCGGGAGTCTCTGGAAGCCAGAAACAAGGAAACGCTCAAATGGAAGTGCCCACCGCCACTTTTCCGACAGTCATTTCTTCGTCAATCATATATGTACCATTTTCATCTTATCTCGGACTACTATAAATAATTATTAATTACTTCATTCATTAATTATTATTCCCACCATATTTGACGTCTGGGGACAAATGGCCTATTTGGTCCAGGAAGGCCTACAAAATAATCAACCAATTGTTATATTCATATTATGAACATAACCATTGATTGATTGGTTAGTAGTTGTAACAAACAACCAAATTACCTCCAAGGAATCTCAAACTTTCCAGCAAACGTACAAATCACGGAAAATTCTCATGAATTAACTCATCGCACCACACCACAGAGATGGAAAGTATTCAAACATTCCATATATTTGATCATTCACCTATGTTTTGGTCCAAGGAAACTGTTTCCTAAATCAGATGTCAGTGTTGGATCTCCTGCAACCCCTTATAACAGCCGAAGTGTTCTCTAAGAATTTGTGACAACCGCTCTCATCTTTGACTTTGGGGACGTAACTCCGCCCCCCCCCCCAACCACCACCACCCCTGCTAATCGCTATGTAAGTCTCTCCTCGACAGGATTTCCTACATGTGCCAACGACGTTTAATTTGAAAGCGTGCGTGCATAATTATGTACGTAATACTCACCTGTATTGAATATTCGTCTTCACAAGGGAAAAATAATTTTCTCTTTACAAGAAAAATAGCGCAAAGATGCAGTTTCAATTATAAAAAAAAGAGCCCACTAAAAAGCAAAGTAGCAAAAATGTCATTATTATGGTTTTCCTACAGGTGCGTCTATTTTAATGATAGAAATCGACAACTTCGCGTATCTTTACCATTTCGACATGATAGAAGTCGACAACTTTGATTTTCCCCCAAAGGACCAGCACCTCAACATCAAAGAATAGCACAGGGAATCCGGTCTGTTAGAAATGTTATGTTATCAAAATTACAAAGAATTAACCTATGAAACTTTGGGCAGAGAGTTCCGTTTCGTCGATCTGAAAATCTTTGATCTAAGTCCCTGCCAATTCACACCCTTCTCATCTGAATGAAAAAGAGTGAATCTGAAATGAAACTGCCAAAACATAGTATCGTCAAAACCTTTTGTAACGCTTGGGAAATGCCAAGGTTGATTAATTTTGGTTAAACACTTAAACAGCCAGAGTCATAGAGTGCTGGACAGTGTCACGGGGAGGAAGCCGGGGAGAACTATCGGACAGAGACGAGTCACTGTCAAACTGTTTAAGTTACTAATCGCACTGAAGTAGGATTAGCATTGGTTAAATGCACGGACATAAGTAGTATGTCAGGTACATTTGAGGGAAAGGTTGGATGGCCTCGGTGGATGACCTCGTGGCGTCATGTTGTGTTGTGATGGTAACCCACGTGAGCGGCCATCTTGTGGCGTCATCTCCATAGTGATACGTGGTGTGAGTGCGCATGCGCAGCGCGTGTTGTTGGGGTGATACGTGTTTCCGTCGTCCATCTTGTATACTGGAGGCCGCCATCTTGGTTTCTATGGTAGCACGTGTTTGCTATGCTACCCAATTTTTCCGCAATAGGACGGGGTATGTTTTGAGGGTGTGTTCCTTTGTAGAAGAGTAAATCTAATTACCACAAACAACCCGACAATCCCTCCAAATCACCAAAATCTATCCCAAATCACCGAAATTGACATTATTTCCCCAATTTATCGGCTTAGCACGTAGTGCTATAGTACTACTATAGTACTAACGGGTACAAGGGGGCGCGTTCGATTGAACAGGAGTAATGTTCTGGCTCAGAATTCTCCTAGAATCCATTCATTCCATTCCATTCATCTATCCCATGATGTTTTTCCCATTAAAAGAAACGTTCCTTTGATCATTACCCAGAATTCTCTGCTTCTATCTGTGTGTGCAATAGTTTTTGTCTATCTGGTCCTGTTCCTTTGTTCTAGAGTATACTCCAGTAGCGTAGAAGAAGTTAACTGGAACAGCTTTGCTTATTATTACTATATTTAGCTATTCTAGTCTATTCTTGTTAGTTCTGACTCTATTCCGAGCACTCTTGTTGTTTCATTTATCTAGATAATTTATATAAATTATAACTAACCAATCAGATTGCTTGATTTCCCATGACCTGTACTTAATCGTATAGAGTTATTTCCCCTTATTACAACGAAGTTGTATCCGACAGTCATCACATCTATATCCAATGGCAATATCCCCGGGCACCCCAATTTCGGCACCCGTTTTTGAAAAACATATGACCTTCGGCACCCCTTTTTTGTCATATGTGCTTATGTGAAAAAGCACAATGTGACACAATGTGCCCTAGCACATAGCCACATGATTTATGTGCCGATATGTGCTTACGTGAAAAGGCACAATGTGACACAACGTGCCCTAGCGCATAGGCACATTCGGATATTTGAGGATACCTATTGCCTGGTATTGTATTATTTAAGGATACCTATCTAGGATACCTTCTGGAGAATCCTTTTTTGTCATATGTGCTTATGTGAAAAAGCACAATGTGACACAATGTGTCCTCGCACAAAGGCACATGCTTTATGTGCCGATATGTGCTTATGTGAAAAGGCACAATGTGACACAATGTGACCTATCACATATGCACATACGGGTATTTGAGGATACCTATAGCCTAGTATCGTATTATTTGAGGATACCTATCTAGGATACCTTCTGGAGAATCCCATTTTGCCATATGTGCTTATGTGAAAAAGCACAATGTGACACAATGTGCCCTAGCACATAAGCACATGCTTTATGTGCCGATATGTGCTTATGTGAAAAGGCACAATGTGACACAATGTGCTCTAGCACATAGGCACATATGACCAAAATGGGATTCCATAGCCACAGGTGTTTTCCAAAAGGGATTCTTTAAAAGGGATTCCGTAAAATGGAATTCCTATCCGACTCCGTAAAATGGGATTCCGTGTTTTATCATCGACGTTCGAGGATATGGAAAGGGACTAATAAAGCCTAATTCATCAACTACAACAAGAACCCGAACAGATACAACTGACAACCAAGATCGAAGGGAACACAACATAAACTTTGATTTAATCTTAACGCCCAATATATACAATACAATTTTTAACCTGAATGGACTGTAACCCCTAAATACTACATGCAGCAACCTAATTAAACAGACGAAACATGAACGAAGATCGAACTAGTTGAAAACAAATGGACAGAACCAACTCAACTACAGTTGAACTGTTGAAGTCGCAGTGAACGAAGATCCAACACAACCAAGATCGAAGTGAACAGAACAGATAAAAGAGAACCAATCCAATGAAGGTATCGAAGTGAATTGACCATAAAAAATTAACAAAGATCCAACACAGCCAAGATCGAAGTGAACATAACATAACAAAGTGAATGAAGATCGAACTGATCTGATTGAACACAACCAAGATCAAAGTGAACAGAACAAAGTTTTTAACTGAATGAAGGTATATATAATTAACCCTCTTGAATTGAACAAAATTGAATGAACCCTTTGAAGCCAATACAGTTTTTAAGTATAACCTTTAAAACCCAGTGTAAACCCATTTGAAGCCAATACAGTTTTGAACTATAACCTAAATAAAGGTATTAACACCCTTTGAACTGAATGAACTACAACCCATTGAACTGAATTCTTCCAATAGGGAAGGGGAATGCCCCAGAGTGTCGATGATAAAACACGGAATCCCATTTTACGGAGTCGGATAGGAATTCCATTTCACGGAATCCCTTTTAAAGAATCCCTTTTGGAAAACACATGTGGCTATGGAATCCTATTTTGGTCGTATGTGCCTATGTGCTAGAGCACATTGTGTCACATTGTGCCTTTTCACATAAGCACATATCGGCACATAAAGCATGTGCTTATGTGTTAGGGCACATTGTGTCACATTGTGTTTTTTCACATAAGCACATATGACAAAAAGGGATTCTCCAGAAGGTATCCTAGATAGGTATCCTCAAATAATACGATACTAGGCTATAGGTATCCTCAAATACCCGTATGTGCCTATGTGATAGGGCACGTTGTGTCGCATTGTGCCTTTTCACATAAGCACATATCGGCACATAAAGCATGTGCCTTTGTGCTAGGACACATTGTGTCACATTGTGCTTTTTCACATAAGCACATATGACAACAAGGGATTCTCCAGAAGGTATCCTAGATAGGTTTCCTCAAATACTAAAATACCGGGCAATAGGTATCCTCAAATACCCGTTTGTGCCTATGTGCTAGGGCGCATTATGTCACATTGTGCCTTTTCACATAAGCACATATCGGCACATAAATCATGTGCCTATGTGCTAGGGCACATTGTGTCACATTGTGCTTTTTCACATAAGCACATATGACAAAAAAGGGGTGCCGAAGGTCATATGTTTTTCAAAAAGAGGTGCCGAAATTAGGGTGCCCGGGGATATTGCCATTGGATATAGATGTGATGACTATCGGATACAACTTCGATGTAATAAGGGGAAATAACTCTATATGATTAAGTACAGGTCATGGGAAATCAAGCAATCTGAGTGGTTAGTTATAATTTATATAAATTATCTAGATAAATGAAACAACAAGAGTACACGGAATAGGGTCAGAACTAACAAGAATAGACTAGAATAGCTAAATATAGTAATAATAAGCAAAGATAGTTCCAGTTAATAGGCCCTTCTACGCTACTGGAGTATACTCTAGAACAAAGGAACAGGACCAGATAGACGAAAACTATTGCATATACAGATAGAAGCAGAGAATGCTGGGTAATGACCAAAGGAACGTGTCTTTTAATGGGAAAAACATCACGGGGTAGGGATCCAAAAATGGATTCTAGGAGAATTCTGAGCCAGAACATTACTCTTGTTCAATCGAACGCACCCCCTTGTACCCGTTAGTACTATAGCACTACGTGCTAAGCCGATAAATTGGGGAAATAAAGTCAAATTCGGTGATTTGGGATAGATTTTGGTGATTTGGAGGGATTGTCGGGTTGTTTGTGGTAATTAGATTTGCCCCGTCCTATTGCGGAAAAATTGGGTAACATAGCAACCACGTGCTACCATAGAAACCAAGATGGCGGCCTCCAGTATACAAAATGGACGACGGAAACACGTATCACCATAAGAACACGCGCTGCGCATTCGCATTCACACCACGTATCACTATGGAGATGACGTCACAAGATGGCCGCTCACGCGGGTTACCATGACAACACAACATGGCGCCACTAGGCCACGTGACATGACGTCACTTCCGAGGTCATCCACCGAGGTCATCCAACCTTTCCCTCAAATGTACCTGACATACTACTGACATACTCAATGAGCGGCATGTCTTATCACACAACGACATACTTGAATATAAAATACACAATATGTAATCACAAATAGAAACCCCACAAAAACTTTTTAAAACGACCTGACACCCCACCCACATATGCCCATAGTACTGGCTGAAAGACGAACGGACAGACCGAATATATTCCTGCCATGGTAATCTCAACAAAGAGAGCTCAACCTAAAATAAAAAGATGAAGATAAAAATCTGATCATTTCGTGTGGACATCTGAAATGAAATGGTTTGTTCAAAATTTTTAAAGTCTAACAGTTTTTGAAAAAGTTACTACAAAAGTGGTAAAAAAGTTCCTACAAAAGTGGTGACTGTTTTTTTATGACAAAAGTGGGCAATGCTTACTACAAAAGTGGAGACCTCATTTTACTACAAAAGTGGGCGACGTAACTACAAAAGTGGTGAGCTACCACAAAAGTGGGCGTTTTCTACTACAAAAGTGGTGAGCTACTACAAAAGTGGACAGTTACTACAAAAGTGGGCGTAACACACTTGTATTATCCTTCCGCTCTGGCACTCGTGCCATATCGATTAACCCATTCACACACGCGTGTCTTTCTATGTATGTACTCCACCAGACAGTGTGTACAGAATAGCTGATAACTGATTGGGTGCTAGAAACCACTAACAGGGCTTTCAAAAAAAATGAGGGTACCAAAGCAAAAGCCAATATTTTTCCCCACTAGAGTTCCATATTCAGTGAAAAGCAAATAATATTTTGTTAATGCAGATTTGTTCTATTACAAATTATGGGAGAGCGACTGTGGGCACTCTCCAATAATTTGAAATAATACAAATTTTAATGAAACAATTCTAATCAAGAAAGATAATGTAGCCCTCAACCAGTTAATACAAAAATGCACAAGCCACCGACCCCCTTCCACAGCTATGACCAATCTACGCCATTGTCTCTCTAAATATAATTTTGTCAATTCAAGAGTAATTCTATTCATTTGAAATCTAAAGCTGCAGATCATTATAGACTGAAAATGGTTAACATTCAGTCTAAAAAACGATAACTAAATTTAGATTGTTCATGAGTTAGCACGGAATTAATCTTAAATAGAAGTGAATATATAAAACTAATTAACTGGTTCTACTTAGGCTTGTTTGTTACTTAGGCTTGTTTGTTACTTAGGCTTGTTTGTTACTTAGGCGTGTTTGTTACTTTTTCCCGGGATCACGGATGTATGTTGCTAAGAGGTCTCGAATGGTGGATATCCACCTCTAGATTTCTAATTGCATTCACCGACAGGCAAAGTTCTGACTGCCACTACCTAATTTCCAACAAGTGGGAAATTCCATTAGCAAGCCTCACCTCCACCCCGGAGTCAAACGTACGAACTACAGGTTTTAACCCTTTACCTAACACAAACGATTTCAAATTTAGTTATTTTTTTTTAAAAACATTTTATTTCAACTTCTGAATTTGTAAATTCCGCTTCCGTATGCGATCTCTTCGTTAGGTAGAAGGTTAACCTGTAAAATCTATCTGTGTAACTTCCAAACGTGACTGTAAGTTACCCCACTGGGGCTTTTTGTAGTCACAAATTCCAATTTAAAATCAATATTTGGGTGATTTTTACCACTTTTCAACCAATATTTGGAGGACTCTTACTATTTTTCAGTCTAAAAATTGCGTACTTTGGCCACATTCTTAGACAAGTTTGGAACAAATGCACTGACGCCCAGTCTAAAATTCTAACTTACCCAATTTATTGCTTCATTACAGAATTAGACTGGTGGCCTAAAAGCTTGATGAATGCTGTCAGTAACGAATCTGCTCTACAGATATATCCTTCCATTAACTACACACGACTGGGGTCAAGAGATCACAAAACTCTTTCGTGAATTAAAACACGCAATTGATGCACTTTTGATTAACACCGACCCAATAGAGAAATATTGGTTCACTAATTATTGAAAGCTGGAGCTGTACCCTTTCATTTATTAGTCCACCTTAACTATGTACTCTTTCATACACTAATTCCCCTTAGAGGTGTATTATTTCAGAGCTAAGCTGCACAAGACGTAATCTTTCATTAATACACCAGACTAGAAACACGAATTCCCCTTGAAGATGTATTATTTCAGAGCTAAGCTGCACAAGCCGTAATCTTTCATTAATACACCAGAATAGAGACACGAATTCCCCTTGAAGATGTATTATTTCAGAGCTAAGCTGCACAAGACGTAACCTTTCATTAATACACCAGACTTGAGACACGAATTCCCCTTGAAGATGTATTATTTCAGAGCTAAGCTGCACAAGACGTAATCTTTCATTAATACACCAGACAAGAGACACGAATTCCCCTTGAAGATGTATTATTTCAGAGCTAAGCTGCACAAAAGACGTAATATTTCATACTTGAGATGTACCCTTTCATTCAACACTCCACGCCAGAGATGTACACTTTCGTTATTGATTCCACAATATTATACCTCACGCGACTTTTCGTTCCTCTGAGCAACTACTAAAAACCAATTTCGTGTAGTGTCATTTGCGATCGCTAGACGAGCACTATACCCTCTGGGTGAGAGGATTACATCACAGATTCTTCCCTGTGCGGGCACTATTACGTTCTATTTTTAGTACAAACTGCTCTGGATTTTAGGCGTCTAAACGCACAAAAATAAGTGGTGAAGCACAAATGAGGCATGTATTTAAGAGACAATATTGTTTTAGTCAATCTATCGAACAAATCGAGTGAATCGGTGGAAACTGTCGATAGAAAAGACTTTGTGAAGCTGCGAAGCGGCTTGGACACTTTCTAGCATATAAAGACTGTCCGATTGGCGATCTGTGAGGCAGATTTGACTGACTCCACTTTAACCCTTTACCCAATGTAACGGTCAAAACCGGCCAGCGCTATTCACAAAAATCACCAATAATTTTCATTATTTTTTCATTTTTTGTCTCAAAAATAGGTTATGACCCTTCTCGTCGAGCTCCTTTCAACCAGGAGTCATACCCTATGTTTTAGAGACAAAACAAATAGTTATTCACGATTTTTGTTTGCAGTGCCATCTGCTTTTCATGTTAGGTAAATGGTTAATTAATAAATCAGCCAGATTCTTTTGCCTTGAAGGGTGTTTGATATAATATACGGATTCGTGCATGTCTTGTCGTTGACTACGCCCGTATAGTGCCAAGTGATGTGGTGTAGTTCCCTCCGCCTCGCGCCAGGAACTAAATCATCTCATTAGGCAGAACAAAGGAATAATCAGTTCCAAGCCATGCTCTATTCCTTAATTAGTGACATACCCTTTCATTCATTAATCCACTCTTTCTTCAACAGTTCGGCTCCGGAAAAATGCGCTCTTCAAATAACTAATTTACACTGATGATGTAATCTTTCATTAGAGAATCCATACTAAATATACAGTATTTCATTTAACTATACCACACGGATGACGTACTCCTTTACTAATGAATAAACATTAGAGATGTATCATTTAAGCAATTAATCTTCACAAGAGATGCAGTCTTCTATCAATTAATCCACGATATGGATATACACTGTCATACACCATCTCAACCCTTAACCCTTTGATCTCTAGTGGTATCTTCAATGACAGTTCAGTGGAAGCACTTGGAAGAGTCCATATTCATTATTGGAGGTAGACCAATCAATATATTCAACGTGCAGCCTCAGGGCTGCACGTTGAAAATATTGATCGGTCTTCCTACACATTTACTGAGCGACCATCCTATTTAATGGCGTTATGACATATCTTGTTCCTGGGAGGAAGAGCTTCCGCTAAGGTTCATAGGGTTAATACACTCTAAATGTGTTTTCTTTCTTCAACAGTTCGGCGCCTGGAAAATGTGCTTTTCAAATAACTAAATTACACTGTAGAACTTGATGTAATCTTTCCTTTCATCAGTGAATCCATACTAAATATACAGTATTTCATTTAACTATCCACACGGATGACGTACTCCTTTACTAATAAATAAACATTAGAGAAGTATCATTTTAGAAATTAATCTTCACACGAGATGTTGTCTTCTATCAGTTAATCCACTATAGGGATATACACTGTCATCAGCAATTCCACACGAGAGATATTCTCTTTCATTAACTATACCACGTTAGAAAATATTCTTTTATCCAGTAATCCCCTCTGCAAATGTGATACTTCTACACTTCTCCACAGACTATGCAATCTGTAATTAATCTTCCTTAGCGATATACTTTCTGATCAATGATCTACCACAAATACAGGAATGCTATACTATTTAATTAACAGACTTTAGAGATATACTTTTTGATTAATCGATCTACCATAAATACAGCAATGCTATACTATTTAATTAATCGATTTTAGGGATGTTGGTTTTGATTACTCGATCTTCCATAAATACAGCAATGATATACTATTTAATTAATCGACTTTAGAGATGTTGTTTTTGATTAATCGATCCACTATAAAGACAACGATGATGTACTTTTTAATTAATCGACTCCAGAGATGTTGTTTTTGATTAGTCGATCCACTATAAAGACAGTGATGATGTACTTTTTAATACATTGAGTTTAAAGATGTTGTTTATGATTAATCGATTCACTATAAAGGCAGCGATTATGTACTTTTTAATTACTCGACATCAGAGATGTTGTTTTTGATTAATCGATCCATTATTAAGACAGCGATGATGTACTTTTTTAATTAATCGACTTTAGTGATGTTGTTTTTGATTTATCGATCCACTTTTAAGACAGCTATGATGTACTATTTTTAATTAATCGACTTTGGAGATGTCGTCTTTGATTAATCAATACACACTAAGATTAACACTTTCATTCATAACTTCCCACGATGGATGGAGACCGTCATGAATTAATCCACATTTGAAAGGATTCTTCTGTTACTTTATCCACACTAGATCTGTAGTTTTGTAGTGTTTGATACTAAATATTTACTCTTTCCTTCAATATTTCTCACGAGCAGTTTCTCCTTCCTTAATTAACCCACATTAGATGTGTAGTATTTCATTAACCAATCCACACAGGACATGAGCGCTTCCATTAGCTAGTCTACTCTAACGATATACTCTATGATTAATGAATCAAGACTAGAGATTACTTTTCTACTAACTAATACACAGTCAAGATGCATTTTTTCATAATTAATCAACACAAAAGACGTATTCTTCCATTAACATACCCACAATAAAGATGTACGTTTTCATTAATGAATCTACACTAAAGATGGAGCTGGGGGTGGGGCTAATTGCAATTCAAATACAACGTGCTGGGTAGGTGGTTTTAGCGTATCGAAACTGCGTTTTCTCACATCATGTTATTTGTTTCATTATTCACATTTATGGCTACATTTGAGTTCCAAATAAGTCCCAATGGCTGTTGGTATAAAATCTGAATTCCTGTTACTTAAAGAAGTGTTGAGCCAGGGGTAGAGTTGGTTTGAAAGTGAAAAATCATGATGAGCATTGCTTTAAAAATGTACTTGCAGAAAGTAATTCCTTTCATTTTATTTTGCTTTTTGTCTCAGACCCCGACACCACATTTCGAGAATGTTAAATAAACAAAGTAACACCATTTCTGGTGATTTGATTTTATTCAGTAAAAGTTGGCCCTGTTTTGTCTTCTTATTCAACATATTCTTAGTATTTTCACTATATCTTCATAAAGGACTCAAATATCTCCTCAGGCTCCACGATGGAGGACGGACTGATATTTAGAGGTGACTACTTGGCTAGTTCCCTATCGGCCGAGATACCAGCCCTAGGTAACTTCGTATGAGCCTGAGACCAAAGGCTGATATCTTGGCCAATGCAACTAACAAAGTAATATCCTCTTTATTTATTAACCCTTTACCTAACGTAACGGCCAAAACCGGCCAGCGCTATTCTCAAAAATCGCCAATTAATTTTCATTATATTTTTCATTTTTGTCTCAAAAACATAGAGCTCGTTCCAACGAGGGGTCATAACCTATGTTTCTGAGACAAAAAGTGAAAAAAATTAGTTATTCAAGAATTATTTTTGCAAGTGTCGTCTGCTTTTCAGTCTAGGTAAAGGGTTAAATGAGAACGTATAATTATAAAATGTTCTCAAATTGGTTACAGTTTTCTGATAATGTTATTATTTTTCGTTCTTTTCACAAGGTCCGAAGTTTCCTCTTCCCTTACTCCAAGTTCAGTAATCCAAACGTATCGGTTTCCCCTATGGTGAAGCTGCGACGTTCGGACTGTTGAACTATGTCTTACCCCACTTTGACCAATATTTGTTTACGACTAAGTTTGCGTTAAATTGTCTATACAACCACATTCTTTCTTCCCTTCCTCTGCCTAACCCTCCTTCATTGCCGTCGTTAATTTCTCGTCATTGAAACGCTCAGCTTGAAACCACTCCATTATGCCCGGAAACGGTTTTAATGACTTTTTTCAACGACTAACGATTTCCTTTTAACCAATCTCTATGCACCTGGTAACGACGCATCAAGGGAAACAACTCTGGTTTAGGTTATATCAGTCGAAGTCGCCGTCAAAAAAGCCGAGCTTGATAATGACAATTCTGGGACCGAAAATCACATCTAACAAATAATTCATATTATTGAACCCTTTACCAAACACGAAAGGCAGACGACACTTGCAAATACAATTCTATTTGTTTTCATTGATTGCGTCAAAAACATAGCATATGACCCTGCAATGGAATAGGATCGTCGGGCGTGTGGTTACTGCTTCAGGTCTGCAGCCTGCAGTGTCTCAAATGCATCTCCAGAAGAACCAGTCAATGTAAAAACCAAACTAATAAGTAAAAATAAATGGGGCGAATATTTTTGTTTTTATAGTGTTAATCTTGATATTAAATGTACATTCTTTCATTAATTTTTGTGATGAGGAAGTCCCTTGACAATCAGTTTTCTACCATATCCAATGTGACCACCATGGCAGCCATTTTGGATTTTTGGGAGTCATTTTTGCTTTTCCGTGCAATAACTTGAAAATGAAATGCACCATGGATCCTATTTTCTGTGGTGGATTAGAGGTGACTTTAGAAAGGTTCCTGTCAATAATCAGTTGTTTTGCCATATCAAAAATGGTCACCATGGTAGCCATCTTGTTTTTTTGTTTTTTTTTTTTTGTTGTTGTCATTTTTGCTTGTCTGCTCAATCAGTAGGAAATGAAAGAATTGTTGTAAATACGAGTATCTTTTCCAACTAAATACACCACATATATGTTTAACAAAAACAACCCCCACCCCCTCCCACCCACCCCCTACACACACGCACACATTAAAAGTGAATTCTTTACAGATATACTCTCTCATAAATGAATTTACAGTAGAAATATATTCTTTCACTCAGTAATCTATCATCCACAAAATATCCTGTTATTAGGTTGAAAAGGATATAATAAAACGTGGATCTGGAAATGGAAGAGAACATTCTTTTTATCTATTATGTAATACATAACACGCGGAATTTCCAATTATTAGATTGAAAAATAGATAATCAATTAACCCTTTACCAAACACATCTTTTTAAAATTAAATTAAATTTCACATTTTTAATAAAACCATACCAATATGGATATCATTAGAACCGGCTCAACGAGTCGGTTCTAATGATCTCCATATTAGTATGGTTTTATCTAGACATTTGTAAGATATTTTAAGCTGTGGTGGGCTTATGTTGTTCAATTTCCTGACCGCGTTTGGCCACTATGTTAGGTAAAGGGTTCCAGGTACTCTTCCATTACCCGATTCACATTTTACTGTGAAGTCTTCAGCCCAATAAATAGACAAAACACAGAGGATAATGCTTTAAACTGGATTTTGTTTTTTCAGGAAATGACGGCTTGACTGCGAACACCTATACTGGTGTCTCGCCACGTTGCCTTGCAAAGCAATCTCCAATGGATACATTTTTGTGTAGCAGAGCAGATGATTGTGCTGTGGCATGCTCTAACGAGCCATGTTGTACAGCTTTTGGGAGCGACAACAAGCAATGCATTCTTTATGCAGCGGATCCGTCCAAAATCATCACCGAATGTCCAGGTTCTTCATTTGAAATGTTCTTGAGAAAGTAAAAATTGGTGTTTTACATTTTTTTTAAATTTTGTCCCTACTCACTGACAAATTATCTTTATGTGTGTTAGTATTTCTTTTCTAGGCGTCAATACTCTGCAAAAACAAACTTATTAGGCGTAATTCTCGATTCGAGAAGGTGGTAGAGGAGGGGGTGGGCGAGAAAGATAAAAATAAATCTTTTACAGGTGTTTTAATGACAATATTTGAAGGCGGAAGTACTCGTGATACAATTCCGAAAATAGAAAAAGATGCGGAGAACATCATCATATTATTTTGAGCCCACCGTAATGCGCTTGTGTGGAATATTCTGTTTTGTGTCGTTCATGAAAAATCTTATCAGTTGTAAATATTCGGCGTGGAATTGGGACACAAGGTATATGGTCTTACAGATGCTCTGTATATATTTGTTAATTCATCACATCTTAAATTTGTTTCCTGGCGAGTTTGCCAGATGTTTTATTTTCTCTGTAAGTTTATATACTTATTTGTGTTTTATAATGAAATGAAGTTGCATTGTTATCTCCGTGGGTTCTTAACACCGTCACACCGAGAACAAAATATAAAAATTTGAATGTAACCAATTCAGTCTTTGACACGATGGTGAACATAAGTTGCTCAAAATATCAGAAATCGCAAGAATAAATCGTAATTTTCAATATCAATATAACTATGAAAATCACAACGAAGTGGAAGTTACGACGTTCATGCAGTTGGCCAAGATTAAGTTATTACTCATCCTATCCACAAATACCAAGAGCATCCGTCCATTTACAGGAGACTGTCTTCTTCGGACGACGTTTATTTAGGAACACGTGCTCGATAAGTGGAATATTGTATTGACAAATCCATTTAAAACGTACATTTGTGAAGTTTCAGAATTTCTAAAATCTGAATCGAACCAAGATCAATATGTACTCACAGGGATAACCCGTAATTTGGAAATACAGGAAGTGTTGATCGTAGAGGCGAGACATTTCTATTTTCAGTATCTTATTTTTCAATCGACTGGGATTGCTACATATTTATAAAATGCATCGTGGATTCTTCGTCAAAACGTAAGTATGCTGTAAGCTTACATACAGTTCGTGGATAGTGTATATCACTAAATCAACCACAGAGTGGAGATTCCACCCAAGCAATAATTGCAAATTTATTGCGAAGCCTAACCAGCACAAGCAAAGTTTCAGCCAGTGGACCTCCGGGTTAAACCCGGAAGTCCATTGGCTGAAACATTGCTTGTGTTTTTTGTCGATATGTCCAAAATTTGAAAGTTATAGCTTGGGTGACAACTCCACTCCCGACATTCTTGACTACTGGCACATTTCGAGTGAAAAAACTTGTTTTGATCATCTCGAAAAATCTCTTTATTGTTAAAGTTCCCTCTTCAAATGTCCTTTTAGTACATTTCTGATGTCGAACAGAAGTTATAAATTTATCCTGGAGATAGATCATTGTGTCCCTGACAAAAACGCAAATAGTCTATATTCAAGTAAAACATATGCTCGCGCAACGAAGTGATTTTTTGAAAAAACTAATTTTTCATTGCACGTAGTAAAAAGGTGTAGTCAGTAGTCGTAAAAAAACCCGTACGCCCAGTTGCGATTATGAAAGTCACTGAACGTCGTTTTTCGACTGTTGATGTCAAATCACGGAATCCAAATTTTACGAAATCGGATAAGAATCCCACTTACGGAATGCCTAAAACAGATTGCCTATAGGTGTAGGTGTTATACAGGGGAAATGAAGCAATATGCTTGAACATTTTGAAGGCATGGGCGAAGGTGTAGCTGGGAACTAGAGTTACAAATCAGTAGTAATAGTTCAAAGCTGCAACAGTGGTAGAAGACTATAGTATTGGGTAACCAGAAGTAATGGTTCAGGACAGCAAGAGTGACAGAAGACTATAGTATTGGATGACTGCTGTAGAAGCTAATGATAGGCCAGATAGACTATAGGAAAGTAGTGTCCTTGGAGCTTTGGAGATAAGACGGAGGCCGTTGGTAAGACTACCTGTATAGGAGCTGTATAGGAGCCATATAGGAGCTGGGCCATAGGTATCCTTACATACCGAAACGAGGCTAAGAGGGATTCCGATTCCGATTCCGATTCTTTATTTACGGAATACCTATAAAAAACGTTTTTACAGATAAATGTTTTACAAATAATGTATTCAGCATACCGTGGGAAGTGACATAGCCAGAGTGGCTGTCTACCTGACACTCCCTAGCAAAATAAAAATTGCAACAGACTGTGATGAAGTGATCGGACTTGAAGCAATTAGTCTAATTCCTAATGAGGGATGGGTGTTCATATTCTTTTGCCAATAATTTGTTCTCGTATAAAAAAAATAAGTAAGGGGGAAATAATTATAGATTCCAGCAGACGACTGGTATCTCAATATTGCCAAAATCCTGCTTAATATGTTGTTAACACATTTCAGGTTAGCATCCAGTAACAACATATCCCACCATAGACTATCGTACACATCTTGGAATGATGTCCGTTAATGGGAGGTCCGCATCGGCTGGCACACAGTGGGGCGCAAATAGCGCTGAATCAGCCCATTTCAGTTCAAACTGGATCGCCCCCACCCCCAAGGTGTGGCAGTCGGCGTCGGATAGTAAATTAGACCTCATTGAGGGATTTTTTCATGGTTCTCATGGCCTCAGACGAAATGAGGCAAAGAGGGATAGTAAATTAGACCTCATTGAGGGCTTTTCTCATAGCCCTCATGGCCTCATACGACTAAAAAGGGGTGTCGAAGGCCAGACGTTTTCCAAAAAGGGATGCTGAATTTGGGGCGCCACAGGATATGGTTGTTAAATATCGAAATGAGGCTAAGAGAGCTAGTAAACTAGACCTCACTGAGGGATTTTTTCATGGCCCTCATGGCCTCAAACGAAATGAGGCTAAGAGGGATAGTAAATTAGACCTCAATGAGGGATTTTTTCATGGCCCTCGTGGCCTCAAACGAAATGAGGCTAAGAGGGATAGTAAATTAGACCTCATTGAGGGATTTCCTCATGGCCCTTATACTACAAAAAGGGATTATCCAGAAGGTATCCTCGATAGATATCCTCAAAAAATACAATACCAGGTCATAGGTATCCTCAGATACCGAAATGAGTCTAAGAGTCCACGATCTATTTTATAAATATGCAGCCAAGATAGTAGATTGGAATAAAGCTTCTAAACATTTGTTTCTAAAAACATAAATGTCTCGCCCCAACGATGAACACTTCCGGTTTGTCTAAATTACGGTTGATCCCCTGTGGTACTAAGGCCACAGATATTTGATCAGGCAAGGCATGGGGAAAAGTTTAACGACTGTTTTTATCTGGCATACGCCGAGAAAAGGTTAATGCGCAATTGCCCAGCGAACATATCAAACCCAGAGCAAGGTGCATATGACAATAACATGTTTTTTCTTTCTTTTTTCTTGAGGGAGGAGGGGTTTTGTGATTTATTAACTTTCCAACAGAAATTATTAACGGCCTAGCAACTTATAAGCGGTCCGAGACTTCAGTTCTGTATGGGGCAACCGCGACGTTCCGAAAGCTGAATTAGAACTACAGTCTACTTTGTTGTCAAACAGAATCGGGCGGTCGCGTGGTTATCACCTGTCTGATCAACGGTGAATTAAGGAAACTTACATACTGTCAAGTGGTGTAAGAACAGGTGGAACACGTAGTTCAGGAGGCCTATCATCATCCCTCCGTGGCGTCACGAATACACCCCGAAATGAAACTTGTTTACACAACAACGTCGCGGAGAATCGCAGTTTGAGCGAAGAGGAATGCTGGGAACTATTGACCTGACGGAGCTCAGTCTCGTGATGTGTTAGACTGTTTATGATAAACTAACTAATTAACGACCCTTCGCGGTACGAGATCTGTCGAGCTTTATGCTATTTTACAGTCCTAGGAACACCATGCAAAGTGGTAATAATATTAGTTTTCGGTTACCAACAGGATAAGGGGCCAATACTAAAGACCTTTTACAATTGTATTTTTTAAAATTAGATTTTCTAGTTATGACTTTAAATGGGTTGAAATGAACCATTATCATGTTCAAAGATATGGCCATTTGAGAGTTGGCAAATTGCCATATCTTTTAAAATGCTAATCATTAATTTTAGTCAGTTATATTAACCCTTTACCGAATATGAAAAGCAGACGACAATTGTAAAAACAATTCTTGAATAACTACTTTTTCATTTTTTTTTGTCTCAAAAACATAGGTTATGACCCCTCATTGGAACGAGCTCGACGAGCTCGTTCCAACGAGGGATCATAACCTATGTTTTTGAGACAAAAAATGAAAATATAATGAAAATTAATTGGCGATTTTTGAGAATAAAGTTGGCCGGTTTTGACCGTTACGTTGGGTAAAGGGTTAAAAGGTAGAAAATACAATTCTAGAAAATACAATTGTAAAAGTGTTATAGAGTTGTCTTCTGGATAGTTAAAATTTGCAAATGTAATTTCATGTGAGTAATTTCATTTTATTGAAAGAATTTCGTAATTGATGTGCTTTTTTCAATTACATGTCAGTGTCTTGTATTTAACTTTGTCAAACATGCCAGGAATTCCATTATTTCAAGTAAGAATTCAATTAAGTTTTCAATTACGTTTTTCACTTCAAATATTTTACTCTTAGCGGTTGTTAATTATACCACATAAATTTACAGGTACATCTATGTATATATAAAACCAGCTTCATCTTCAGATTTGTTAAATACATAACAAATGTTGAAGCTAAAAAGACTTTTATCAACAAACAGCATTTTCTATTTTGTACATATTGACATGTTATTTTCCTTTTCCCCATCTGTACATATTTTGTAACTATTTTGATATCTGTTTGAAATAAAACAAGTCACTTTTTATCTGTATTTTGTTGTTTACATTTCATCTGCTCCTCACGGACGCCGTAACTGCCCCTGAATGGCGTGTCTAGATATTATTGTCAGCCTTAGTCACGGACTTGCGCTTTGGAGCATCGAGGGCTATTGCCGAGTGATGAAACAACGAGACAGGGAGGCCCCGAAAGAGTTGTCTCCTCTCATTGTGGAGGCTCTGTACTACAATCACAATCAAGGGACTCCGGGTTGTAACTTATACAGAACCGATAAAAGAGATCGTTCAAGAACGGTTCTGATAGCTTTTGGTTGTTATATTCTTTGTGATTGTTCAGTGTGCACTAAATACATGATATATTTTCAACCGTAAATATGGCCAGCCTCCATTCTTACAACTGTAAATATATCCAGCCTCCATTCTTACAACCGTAAATATAGCCAGACTCCATTCTTACAAGCGTACATATAGCCAGGCTCCATTCTTACAACCGTAAATATAGTCAGCCTCCATTCTTACAACCGTAAATATAGCCAGCCTCCATTCTTACAACCGTAAATATAGCCAGCCTCCATTCTTACAACCGTAAATATAGCCAGCCTCTATTCTTACAACCGTAAATATGGACAGCCTCCATTATTACAACCGTAAATATAGCCAGCCTCCATTCTTACAACCGTAAATATAGCCAGCCTCCATTCTTACAACCGTAGATATAGCCAGCATATATTTTTACAACTGTCAATATAGCCAGCCTCCATTCTTACAACTGTAAATAGAGACTGGAGTAATATTTCTGATATGGGCTGGCGGTAGTAGTGACTGACGTCAGGGTCTGAAGTTTTGAATGAATGAATGTTTTATTTTGTAATATACACAGTTAAATACAACGAATATGGTACACCTACATATTGAATGTAAAGTAACGTTACTGAAGATATAATAGAAATGGAAGTCGTGAACATTGCAAGGAGAAGGCTTATCCATATTGGCTGTCTTCCTGTCTACTCCTTCAACGTATAGTCTGGTTGATATAGGGTTGGACCCGGAAGAAAATTGTAAAACGCGTTTCTGGGTGTCAATCGACGCAGGAATATCTGCTCTACAACATATCCCAAATCAGCTAAAATCCGTCTTTTGGAAATTTTTTATCCAAGATAGCGTCGAAGATGGCTTCCAGTTCTTAAAAAAAGACGAATATTGGAATAGCATTAGTATGTATCTGCGATTTGTACCTCAGCAATGAGCATAAAACTGAACGGTGGTGATAAATTTCGATAAAATTTCAACTTAGCAATACTAGCTGCCCTTGATGGTTGTCACAATGGCCGCCAAAATGGTCGAATATCGGAGCGGAGTCCAGAAATTCTCTGTAACAAAATTCCGACTTGAGCGTAAATGGAAAATATTAATTCTCGTGCTTCTATTGCCACAGGTCTTAAGATGAAATGCAACAACCAAAGTATCCTGATAACCAGCAATACAAATCAAGATTTAAGTGCCAAATATGCAGGCGTTCGCGATACAATCCCAACAGCCCGTCAGATTTAAAGTTACCATCTACGGTAACTATTACGGAGACGAATCAAATTCCCTCGTACATGTATAACTCATCTCAAATGTATCTTTCATACAGGTCTTGGGAACTGAAACTCCGACGGTTGCTTTTGACTCATTATATCATCATGCACAACAAAGCGAAGGCACCGACCCTTTGTATCGTCTACCTCAGAGTCACACATTCCCTCGACAATCCACACATTCATTACACATTTCAGCCCATTCTTTCTATACGTGCATGTATTTCCACCGCATGAATTTTTGCTTATAAGTTTACACTAGTAGCGCAAATTTTTAAGCAACATTTCGGGGGCCGGTTCGATGTCTGTCATGATTGGCACGAGTTGATTTTCATGCAACTTCCAACCCCAATCACGAGGATCAATTGCTCTGTTGTTCAAGGTTTTCCAAATGATAACCTAGGGATGAACTCTCAGGCTGTGAAAGTATGCTGCATGCTCTGTGGGTGGTAAGTTCCATGGGTGCGGCATCTCTTTGCTAGTCGATACCCTCTCCATAAATTCGGAAAATTGTAGGCCATTCCAAGTGTCATCTATTTTTCCCTAAAACATTATCCCGAACAACTGGATACCACCCTCTCCAATTTCTTGTTGGCTGGCGTTGAAATCAGCCATAACGCAAGAAATGCGTTGTACGCCTTCAAGTAAGATCTTGCTCATCACGCTTGTCTTACCCTGGCCATAAATTGCAGAGGATGAGTCGGATCCACTTCAGGTATGATTGAAAAGCATGTGCGCAGCTTTTTCATGGCCTACATGTACTCTCTGTACATTGTCAGCAATTGTGAAGAACGCCGGACTGCATCCTGTTGATTCTTGGGCTCCAGACATGAAATAAATGTCAGCCATCCCATCATTCCAATGATAAATTAGCAGCATTAGCAGGTCAATATCATCAGCGACAACAGTCACATTTGACCCACGAGAAAACATCTCAAGTGCACAAGACACGATCATTGTGCCATTCATTCTCCAGCACGAGTGACATTCAACCACAACGCAAGAAATGCGTTGTACGTTTTCAAGTGAGATCTTGTTCATTAAGCTTGTCTTGCCCTGCCCATAAATTGCGAAGGTTGAGTTCCATCCACTCCAGGTATGAATGAAAAGCATGTGTGCAGCTTTCTAACGGCCTACCATCTGTATATATTGAGGATACCTATCGAGGATACCTTTTATAGAATCCCTTTTTGTCGCATGAGCTCATGAGGGCCATTGGAAATCCTTCAATGAGGTCTATTCTACTATCCATTTGGGCTTCAACCGAAATGAGGCCAGTAGAATAGATCTCTTGAGGGATTTCTCATGAACCTAATGGCCTCATGCGACAAAAAAGGGATTCTATAAAAGGTATACTCGATAGGTATCCTCAAATAATACAATACCAGGCCATAGGTATACTCAAATACCGAAATGAGGCTAAGAGGGATAGTAAATTAGGCCTCACTGAGGGACCTGTTCATGGCCCTCATGCCCTCAAAAGAAATTAGGTTAAGAGGGATAGTAAATTAGACCTCAATGAGGGATTTTCTCATGGCCCTCATGGCCTCATACGACTAAAAAGTGGTGCCGAAGGCCAGACGTTTTCCAAAAGAGGTGCTGAAATGTGGGTGCCACGGGATATGGCTGCTAAATACCGAAATGAGGCTAAGATGAATAGTAAATTAGACCTCATTGAGGGATTTTTTCATGACCCTCATGGCCTCAAAGGAAATGAGGCTAAGAGGGATAGTAAATTAAACCTCATTGAGGGCTTTTCTCGTGACCCTCATGGCCTCATAAGACAAAGAAGGGATTCTCCAGAAGGCATCCTCGATAGGTATTCTCAAATAATAGAATACCGGGTCATAGGTATCCTCAAATACCGAAATGAGGCTAAGAGTTGTATGTGCGAGTCACTCGAATGAGAAATTGCTCAATAGCTTATTTGTTCGATGGGGTTCGAGACATTCGAACAATGACTTATTAGTAACTGCTCGATAGATTCTTGGCTTTGGGAATCGCACAGGCTTTCATTATACACAAGGGAGATAACTATGCATACAGGTTACGGAACATCAAGCACTGGTGATTATAAGGCTTGGACGAGGGAACCAAAGATAGTGTGGACTAGATGAACTTCTAGGGTTAGAGTAACATCTGTAATAAGCAGAAAAAATGGGATTCTGAAATCCGAACCAGAAAAAAACTACTCAGGTTCCATTGAACTTACCCCTGGGGCCTTCTCGGTATCAGGGGGCCTCTCGGTACCATGGTATTGCGGTACTAAAAAGGATTTTTGAAGAATCCGTAGTAAATAAAAGTGGATTTTGGTGATTTGGAGGGATTGTCGGGTTTATTTGGGCAATTCTACGAATCGGGTAATTACTCTTGTACAAAGACACATACCCTCCGAACATACTCCTGTCTTATAAGGTTTTAGGTCACATAGCAACCACATGCTACCATAGAAACCAAGCTGACGGCCTCCAGTATACAAAATGGATGACTGAAACACGTATCACCCTAACAACACACGCAGCGCATGCGCACTAACACCACGTATCACTATGGGGATGACGTCACAACATGGCCCCTCACGCGGGCTACCATGGCAATACAACATGTTGCCACTGGGTCACGTGACATGACGTCACTTCCGGGGTCTTGCAACCTATGCCTCAAACATACGAGACATACTACTTACATATTCGCCCTAACCAGGGTCAACGAGTCATCAGCTCAAATGGAGATTTTCTTCTTTTTTCCATAAAAACATTCACAGTCCTCCAGAACTCATTTTAAAGCAGAAAGAAACCATCACAAAAATAGACCCTCGCCTCAACCAATGGGCAAGGAGTCATATGAGTATTTCTTTTTTAAGGGGGGGGGGGGGGGCGCTTGAAAATACCATCTGCAATGCTTGTATCCCACCTAGCATGCAATAGCCTTTGCCTAGACAGACATTATTAATAATTGGATAGCAAAATTTGTTACTCTATTAACTAAAATCTACTTGACGTTTCCAATATGCTGACGTTACCAACAAAAAGAAAGCTATTTAAAGCACGCCGTATTTCGGGTCATAGACTACAACCCATTCTTTTGAACTCAGAATTCTTGTTGCTTCATGACGTTATCCCTAAACTGGGAGCACAGGCTATGCCCCTCAAACTGATCCCAAACTCCTTTTCAATAGCCACACAGCAGGAAAGTGTTAATGGAATAAGCTCACAACAAGCAGCCTGTCTATCAATTTTACATTTACATTCAAACGAAAATTCAGTTTTCTAGAGAAACTGGTATACTAATGTCCCCATACAATGTGACCAACACAAATACCAACAAACGTTTTGATAAACTCAAACTTAGTGACAACTTGTAGAGATCCCCGTGGTATGCACGATTATTCCTGGTTTCCAGATTTGGTGTGATTGAAGGTTTTACCGTTGGGACAACACCAAATCGTCGCCTGAGGGCTGGGATGTTCTATGTCCCCCACGGGAAATAGAACATTCTAGCACTCAGGCGACGAAATGCAACCGGCACCCACACCATGTTCGTTTCCTGGTAAAATTATATCAGGTGACACATTTCAACTCGATATCTGTAAATGTAGGAATGCAGCTCGGTGCTGTACGACTGGTTGATGAATGAAGGGTTAAAACAACTAGGGACCCAACAACGCTCCTGCCATGTTAG
Source organism: Pictodentalium vernedei (assembly GCA_031216915.1). NCBI lineage: Eukaryota > Metazoa > Mollusca > Scaphopoda > Dentaliida > Dentaliidae > Pictodentalium > Pictodentalium vernedei. The sequence continues at coordinate 37,551,491 of CM062289.1, read as the reverse complement.
TCCAAATAACAAATACCCCCTAATACCAAATTTCACCCCGATATCTCTGACATGTAGGTATGTATACCGGTGTTGTTCTGATTGAAGTCTTTACACTCAATTTTGAGGCCTTCTTTTGGCAGATTTTCTTTTTAGTAAACTGTCGCTAACAGTTTGTGATTATTAAGTGTAAATAGAAACACACTACACACATCATCAAAGCATTCATTTATTGGCTGTGAATACACTACCAACCCATGGATGTCTCGCTCAAGGGCAGCCTGGCATTAGCTAGGAACATTCTACAAGAACTTCATTTAGTCAGAATCATTGATTTCCAATTTAGATATAACGCATTGGTTGTGAATTACACCACCAACTAAGCGAAACTATAGGCGGACTATGATATAGCTCATTATTACCACCCCAGACAAAGATACCCTCAGTCCACTTTTTAACATTTGATATCAATTCTCTGATCTAGCTATCTCCCTTGATAGACACCATTGCAAATTTTACAACCAGGAAAAAGCAGGTCTGACACAAAACTGTTTTACTTCCCTTGATAGTTTTGTTTCCTCAATTTGTACTCGTTTGCCACAACAAAAGATAATAATATGTGATTTTACTTTACCACCACTTTAACCCTTTGGGACTGCTAGTATTGAGTTACTTGGCTATTATACACACCAATGATCAAGCCACTGTTAGTATGTGAGTTACACTGGACCTTGATAGCTATGATGCTAGTATTGAGTTACGTGGCTATTATACACATTAATGATCAAGCTACTGTTAGTATGTGAGTTACACAGGACCTTGACAGCTATGATGCTAGTATTGAGTTACGTGGCTATTATACACATTAATGATCAAGCTACTGTTAGTATGTGAGTTACACTGGACATAGATAGCTATGATGCTAGTATGGAGTTTCGTGGCTATTATACACACCAATGATCAAGCTTCTGTTAGTATGTGAGTTACACTGGACCTTGATAGCTATGATGCTAGTATTGAGTTACGTGGCTATTATACACACCAATGATCAAGCTACTGTTAGTATGTGAGTTACCCTGGACCTTGATAGCTATGATGCTAGCATTGAGTTACGTGGCTATTATACACATCAATGATCAAGCTACTGTTAGTATGTGAGTTACACAGGACCTTGATAGCTATGATGCTAGTATTGAGTTACGTGGCTATTATACACATTAATGATCAAGCTACTGTTAGTATGTGAGTTACACTGGACATAGATAGCTATGATGCTAGTATTGAGTTACTTGGCTATTATACACACCAATAATCAAGCTACTGTTAGGATGTGAGTTACACTGGACCTTGATAGCTATGATGCTAGTATTGAGTTACTTGGCTATTATACACATCAATGATCAAGCTACTGTTAGTATGTGAGTCACACTGGACCCTTGATAGCTATGATGCTAGTATTGAGTTACATGGCTATTATACACACCAATGATCAAGTTACTGTTAGTATGTGAGCTACACTGGACCTATATAGCTATGATGCTAGTATTGAGTTACTTGGCTGTTATACACATCAATGATCAAGCCACTGTTAGTATGTGAGTTACACTGGACCTTGATAGCTATGATGCTAGTACTGAGTTACTTGGCTATTATACACACCAATGATCAAACTACTGTTAGTATGTGAGTTACACTGGACCTAGATAGCTATGATGCTAGTATTGAGTTACTTGGCTATTATACACATCAATGATCAAGCTACTGTTAGTATGTTAGTTACACTGGACATTGATAGCTATGATGCTAGTATTGAGTTACTTGGCTATTATTCACACCAATGATCAAGCTACTGTTAGTATGTGAGTTACGCAGGTCCTAGATAGCTATGATGCTAGTATTGAGTTACTTGGCTATTATTCACACCAATGATCAAGCTACTGTTAGTATGTGAGTTACACAGGACCTAGATAGCTATGATGCTAGTATTGAGTTACTTGGCTATTATACACATCAATGATCAAGCCACTGTTAGTATGTGAGTTACACTGGACCTTGATAGCTATGATACTAGTATTGAGTTACTTGGCTATTATACACACCAATGATCAAGCTACTGTTAGTATGTGAGTTACACTGGACTTTGGAAGCTATGATACTAGTATTGAGTTACTTGGCTATTATACACATTAATGATCAAGCTACTGTTAGTATGTGAGTTACACTGGACCTTGATAGCTACGATAATAGTATTGAGTTACTTGGCTATTATACACATTAATGATCAAGCTACTGTTAGTATGTGAGTTACACTGGACCTTCATAGCTATGATACTAGTATTGAGTTACTTGGCTATTATACACATTAATAATCAAGCTACTGTTAGTATGTGAGTTACACTGGACCTAGATAGCTATGATGCTAGTATTGAGTTACTTGGCTATTATACACATTAATGATCAAGCTACTGTTAGTATGTGAGTTACACAGGACCTTGATAGATATGATGCTAGTATTGAGTTACTCGGCTATTATACACATTAATGATCAAGCTACTGTTAGTATGTGAGTTACACTGGACCTAGATAGCTATGATGCTAGTATTGAGTTACTTGGCTATTATACACATCAATGATCAAGCCACTGTTAGTATGTGAGTTACACAGGACCTAGAGAGCTATGATGAGAGTATTGAGTTACTTGGCTATTATTCACACCAATGATCAAGCTACTGTTAGTATGTGAGTTACACTGGACATAGATAGCTATGATGCTAGTATTGAGTTACTTGGCTATTATACACATCAATGATCAAGCTACTGTTAGTATGTGAGTTACACTGGACATAGATAGCTATGATGCTAGTATTGAATTACTTGGCTAATATACACATTAATGATCAAGATACTGTTAGTATTTGAGTTACACAGGATCTTGATAGCTATGATGCTAGTATTGAGTTACTTGGCTATTATACACACCAATGATCAAGCTACTGTTAGTATGTGAGTTACACTGGACCTAGATAGCTATGATGCTAGTATTGAGTTACTTGGCTATTATACACATCAATGATCAAGCTACTGTTAGTATGTGAGTTACACTGGACCTAGATAGCTATGATGCTAGTATTGAGTTACTTGGCTATTATACACATCAATGATCAAGCCACTGTTAGTATGTGAGTTACACTGGACCTTGAAAGCTATGATACTAGTATTGAGTTACTTGGCTATTATACACACCAATGATCAAGCTACTGTTAGTATGTGAGTTACACTGGACCTTGATAGCTATGATACTAGTAGAACGTTACTTGACTGTTATACACATTAATGATCAAGCTACTGTTAGTATGTGAGTTACACTGGACCTAGATAACTATGATGCTAGTATTGAGTTGCTTGGCAATTATACACATTAATGATAAAGATACTGTTAGTATGTGAGTTACACTGGACCTTGATAGCTATGATACTAGTATTGAGTTACTTGGCTATTATACACATCAATGATCAAGCCACTGTTAGTATGTGAGTTACACTGGACCTAGATGGCTATGATACTAGTATTCAGTTACGTGGCTATTATACACATCAATGATCAAGCCACTGTTAGTATGTGAGTTACACTGGACCTAGATAGCTATGATACTAGTATTGAGTTACGTGGCTATTATACACATCAATGATCTAGCTACTGTTAGTATGTGAGTTACACTGGACATAGATAGCTATGATGCTAGTACTGAGTTACGTGGCTATTATACACATCAATGATCAAGCCACTGTTTGTATGTGAGTTACACTGGACCTAGATAGCTATGATACTAGTATTCAGTTACTTGGCTATTATTCACACCAATGATCAAGCTACTGTTAGTATGTGAGTTACACAGGACCTAGATAGCTATGATGCTAGTTTTGAGTTACTTGGCTATTACACACATCAATGATCAAGCTACTGTTAGTATGTGAGCTACACTGGACCTTGATAGCTATGATGCTAGTATTGAGTTACTTGGCTATTATACACACCAATGATCAAGCTACTGTTAGTATGTGAGTTACACTGGACCTAGATAGCTATGATGCTAGTATTGAGTTACTTGGCTATTATACACATCAATGATCAAGCTACTGTTAGTATGTTAGTTACACTGGACATTGATAGCTATGATGCTAGTATTGAGTTACTTGGCTATTATTCACACCAATGATCAAGCTACTGTTAGTATGTGAGTTACGCAGGACCTAGATAGCTATGATGCTAGTATTGAGTTACTTGGCTATTATTCACACCAATGATCAAGCTACTGTTAGTATGTGAGTTACACTGGACCTAGATAGCTATGATGCTAGTATTGAGTTACTTGGCTATTATACACATCAATGATCAAGCCACTGTTAGTATGTGAGTTACACTGGACCTTGATAGCTATGATACTAGTATTGAGTTACTTGGCTATTATACACACCAATGATCAAGCTACTGTTAGTATGTGAGTTACACTGGACTTTGGAAGCTATGATACTAGTATTGAGTTACTTGGCTATTATACACATTAATGATCAAGCTACTGTTAGTATGTGAGTTACACTGGACCTTGATAGCTATGATAATAGTATTGAGTTACTTGGCTATTATACACATTAATGATCAAGCTACTGTTAGTATGTGAGTTACACTGGACCTTGATAGCTATGATACTAGTATTGAGTTACTTGGCTATTATACACATTAATAATCAAGCTACTGTTAGTATGTGAGTTACACTGGACCTAGATAGCTATGATGCTAGTATTGAGTTACTTGGCTATTATACACATTAATGATCAAGCTACTGTTAGTATGTGAGTTACACAGGACCTTGATAGCTATGATGCTAGTATTGAGTTACTCGGCTATTATACACATTAATGATCAAGCTACTGTTAGTATGTGAGTTACACTGGACCTAGATAGCTATGATGCTAGTATTGAGTTACTTGGCTATTATACACATCAATGATCAAGCCACTGTTAGTATGTGAGTTACACAGGACCTAGATAGCTATGATGAGAGTATTGAGTTACTTGGCTATTATTCACACCAATGATCAAGCTACTGTTAGTATGTGAGTTACACTGGACATAGATAGCTATGATGCTAGTATTGAGTTACTTGGCTATTATACACATCAATGATCAAGCTACTGTTAGTATGTGAGTTACACTGGACATAGATAGCTATGATGCTAGTATTGAATTACTTGGCTAATATACACATTAATGATCAAGCTACTGTTAGTATGTGAGTTACACAGGATCTTGATAGCTATGATGCTAGTATTGAGTTACTTGGCTATTATACACACCAATGATCAAGCTACTGTTAGTATGTGAGTTACACTGGACCTAGATAGCTATGATGCTAGTATTGAGTTACTTGGCTATTATACACATCAATTATCAAGCTACTGTTAGTATGTGAGTTACACTGGACCTAGATAGCTATGATGCTAGTATTGAGTTACTTGGCTATTATACACATCAATGATCAAGCCACTGTTAGTATGTGAGTTACACTGGACCTTGAAAGCTATGATACTAGTATTGAGTTACTTGGCTATTATACACACCAATGATCAAGCTACTGTTAGTATGTGAGTCACACTGGACCTTGATAGCTATGATACTAGTAGAACGTTACTTGACTGTTATACACATTAATGATCAAGTTACTGTTAGTATGTGAGTTACACTGGACCTAGATAACTATGATGCTAGTATTGAGTTGCTTGGCAATTATACACATTAATGATAAAGATACTGTTAGTATGTGAGTTACACTGGACCTTGATAGCTATGATACTAGTATTGAGTTACTTGGCTATTATACACATCAATGATCAAGCCACTGTTAGTATGTGAGTTACACTGGACCTAGATAGCTATGATACTAGTATTCAGTTACGTGGCTATTATACACATCAATTATCAAGCCACTGTTAGTATGTGAGTTACACTGGACCTAGATAGCTATGATACTAGTATTGAGTTACGTGGCTATTATACACATCAATGATCAGGCTACTGTTATTATGTGAGTTACACTGGACATAGATAGCTATGATGCTAGTACTGAGTTACTTGGCTATTATACACATCAATGATCAAGCTACTGTTAGTATGTGAGTTACACTGGACCTTGAAAGCTATGATACTAGTATTGAGTTACTTGGCTATTATACACACCAATGATCAAGCTACTGTTAGTATGTGAGTCACACTGGACCTTGATATCTATGATACTAGTAGAACGTTACTTGACTGTTATACACATTAATGATCAAGCTACTGTTAGTATGTGAGTTACACTGGACCTAGATAACTATGATGCTAGTATTGAGTTGCTTGGCAATTATACACATTAATGATAAAGATACTGTTAGTATGTGAGTTACACTGGACCTTGATAGCTATGATACTAGTATTGAGTTACTTGGCTATTATACACATCAATGATCAAGCCACTGTTAGTATGTGAGTTACACTGGACCTAGATAGCTATGATACTAGTATTCAGTTACGTGGCTATTATACACATCAATTATCAAGCCACTGTTAGCATGTGAGTTACACTGGACCTAGATAGCTATGATACTAGTATTGAGTTACGTGGCTATTATACACATCAATGATCAGGCTACTGTTATTATGTGAGTTACACTGGACATAGATAGCTATGATACTAGTATTGAGTTACGTGGCTATTATACACATCAATGATCAGGCCACTGTTAGTATGTGAGTTACACTGGACCTTGATAGCTATGATGCTAGTATTGAGTTACTTGGCTATTATTCACACCAATGATCAAGCTACTGTTAGTATGTGAGTTACACAGGACCTAGATAGCTATGATGCTAGTATTGAGTTACTTGGCTATTATTCACACCAATGATCAAGCTACTGTTAGTATGTGAGTTACACTGGACCTAGATAGCTATGATGCTAGTATTGAGTTACTTGGCTATTATTCACACCAATGATCAAGCTACTGTTAGTATGTGAGTTACACTGGACCTAGATAGCTATGATGCTAGTATTGAGTTACTTGGCTATTATGCACATCAATGATCAAGCCACTGTTAGTATGTGAGTTACACAGGACCTTGATAGCTATGATGCTAGTATTGAGTTACTTGGCTATTATACACATCAATGATCAAGCCACCGTTAGTATGTGAGTTACACTGGACCTTGATAGCTATGATACTAGTACTGAGTTACTTGGCTATTATTCACACCAATGATCAAGCTACTGTTAGTATGTGAGTTACACTGGACATAGATAGCTATGATGCTAGTACTGAGTTACTTGGCTATTATACACATCAATGATCAAGCTACTGGTAGTATGTGAGTTACACTGGACCTTGATAGCTATGATGCTAGTATTGAGTTACTTGGCTATTATACACACCAGTGATCAAGCTACTGTTAGTATGTGAGTTACACAGGACCTAGATAGCTATGATGCTTGTATTGAGTTACTTGGCTATTATTCACACCAATGATCAAGCTACTGTTAGTATGTGAGTTACACAGGACCTAGATAGCTATGATGCTAGTATTGAGTTACTTGGCTATTATACACATCAATGATCAAGCTACTGTTAGTATGTGAGTTACACTGGACATAGATAGCTATGATGCTAGTACTGAGTTACTTGGCTATTATACACATCAATGATCAAGCCACTGTCAGTATGTGAGTTACACTGGACCTTGATAGCTATGATACTAGTATTGAGTTACTTGGCTATTATACACATCAATGATCAAGCCACTGTTAGTATGTGAATTACACTGGACCAAGATAGCTATGATGCTAGTATTGAGTTACTTGGCTATTATACACATTAATGATCAAGCTACTGTTAGTATGTGAATTACACAGGACCTAGATAGCTATGATGCTAGTATTGAGTTACTTGGCTATTATTCACATCAATGATCAAGCCACTGTTAGTATGTGAGTTACACTGGACCTTGATAGCTATGATACTAGTATTGAGTTACTTGGCTATTATTCACATCAATGATCAAGCCACTGTTAGTATGTGAGTTACACTGGACCTTGATAGCTATGATACTAGTATTGAGTTACTTGGCTTTTATACACATCAATGATCAAGCTACTGTCAGTATGTGAGTTACACTGGACCTTGATAGCTATGATGCTAGTACTGAGTTACGTGGCTATTATACACATCAATGATCAAGCTACTGTTAGTATGTGAGTTACACTGGACCTTGATAGCTATGATGGTAGTGCTGTGTTACGTGGCTATTATACACATCAATGATCAAGCCACTGTTAGTATGTGAGTTACACTGGACCTTGATAGCTATAATACTAGTATTGAGTTACTTGCCTATTATACACACCAATGATCAGGCTACTCTTAGTATGTGAGTTACACTGGACCTTGATAGCTATGATACTAGTAGAAAGTTACTTGACTGTTATACACATTAATGATCAAGCTACTGTTAGTATGTGAGTTACACTGGACCTAGATAACTGTGATGCTAGTATTGAGTTGCTTGGCTATTATACACATTAATGATCAAGCTACTGTTAGTATGTGAGTTACACTGGACCTTGCTAGCTATGATACTAGTATTGAGTTACATGGCTATTATACACATCAATGATCAAGCCACTGTTAGTATGTGAGTTACACTGGACCTAGATAGCTATGTTACTAGTATTGAGTTGCGTGGCTATTATACACATCAATGATGAAGCCACTGTTAGTATGTGAGTTACACTGGACCTAGATAGCTATGATACTAGTATTGAGTTACTTGGCTATTATTCACATCAATGATCAAGCTACTGATAGTATGTGAGTTACACAGGACCTTGATAGCTATGATGCTAGTATTGAGATACATGGCTATTATACACATCAATGATCAAGCTACTGTTAGTATGTGAGTTACCCTGGACCTTGATAGCTATGATGCTAGTATTGAGTTACTTGGCTATTATACACATCAATGATCAAGCTACTGTTAGTATGTGCGTTACACAGGACCTTGATAGCTATGATGCTAGTATTGAGGTACATGGCTATTATACACATCAATGATCAAGCTACTGTTAGTATGTGAGTTACACAGGACCTTGATAGCTATGATGCTAGTATTGAGTTACTTGGCTATTATACACATCAATGATCAAGTCACTGTTAGTATGTGAGTTACACTGGACCTAGATAGCTCAGATACTAGTATTGAGTTACTTGGCTATTATTTACATCAATGATCAAGCTACTGTTAGTATGTGAGTTACACAGGACCTTGATAGCTATGATACTAGTATTGAGTTACGTGGCTATTATACACATCAATGATCAAGCTACTGTTAGTATGTGAGTTACACAGGACCTTGATTGCTATGATGCTAGTATTGAGTTACTTGGCTATTATACACATCAATGATCAAGCTACTGTTAGTATGTGAGTTACACATGACCTTGATAGCTATTATGCTAGTATTGAGTTACGTGGCTATTATACACATCAATGATCAAGCCACTGTTAGTATGTGAGTTACACTGGACCTAGATAGCTATGATACTAGTATTGAGTTACGTGGCTATTATACACATCAATGATCAGGCTACTGTTAGTATGTGAGTTACACTGGACATAGATAGCTATGATACTAGTATTGAGTTACGTGGCTATTATACACATCAATGATCAGGCTACTGTTAGTATGTGAGTTACACTGGACATAGATAGCTATGATGCTAGTATTGAGTTACTTGGCTATTATACACATCAATGATCGGGCTACTGTTAGTATGTGAGTTACACTGGACCTTGATAGCTATGATGCTAGTATTGAGTTACTTGGCTATTATGCACATCAATGATCAAGCTAGTGTCAGTATGTGAGTTACACTGGACCTTGATAGCTATGATGCTAGTATTGAGTTACTTGGCTATTATACACATCAATGATCAAGCCACTGTTAGAATGTGAGTTACACTGGACCTTGATAGCTATGATACTAGTATTGAGTTACGTGGCTATTATACACATCAATGATCAAGCTACTGTTAGTATGTGAGTTACACTGGACCTTGATAGCTATGATACTAGTATTGAGTTACGTGGCTATTATACACATCAATGATCAAGCTACTGTTAGTATGTGAGTTACACTGGACCTTGATAGCTATGATTCTAGTATTGAGTTACTTGGCTATTATACACATCAATGATCAAGCTACTGTTAGTATGTGAGTTACACTGGACCTTGATAGCTATGATGCTAGTATTGAGTTACTTGGCTATTATACACATCAACGATCAAGCCACTGTTAGTATGTGAGTTACTCTGGACCTAGATAGCTATGATGCTAGTATTGAGTTACTTGGCTATTATACACATCAATGATCAGGCTACTGTTAGTATGTGAGTTACACTGGACCTTGATAGCTATGATGCTAGTATTGAGTTACTTGGCTATTATACACATCAATGATCAGGCTACTGTTAGTATGTGAGTTATACTGGACATAGATAGCTATGATGCTAGTATTGAGTTACTTGGCTATTATACACATCAATGATCAAGCTACTGTTAGTATGTGAGTTATACTGGACATAGATAGCTATGATGCTAGTATTGAGTTACTTGGCTATTATACACATCAATGATCAAGCTACTGTTAGTATTTGAGCTACACTGGACCTAGATAGCTATGATGCTAGTATTGAGTTACTTGGCTATTATACACATCAAAGATCAAGCTACTGTTAGTATGTGAGTTACACTGGACCTAGATAGCTATGATGCTATTATTGAGTTACTTGGCTATTATTCACATCAATGATCAGGCTACTGTTAGTATGTGAGTTACACTGGACCTAGGTAGCTATGATGCTAATAGCTATATTGGCTATTATACACACCAATGACCAAGCTTCTGTTAGTATGTGAGTTATACTGGACCTAGATAGCTATAATGCTAGCGTTGAGTTACTTAGCTATTATGCTCATTAATGATCAAGCTACTGTTGGTATGTGAGTTACACTGGACCTAGATAGCTTTGATGTTTTTTGTACATTTTAAAATCTATTTCAACATAACCGCCTTCAGGATAAACTCACCAGGGGAAAATAACAAAGGTGGACAAACCCCCTCTTGACAACACCCCTCAAAGTTTGTTTTTTTTTCTCACCTTCTTGATGAATAGATTTTTTATCGTTTCCTTTTATATTTATTCAATAAATCATGACACGCAATCATAAAGCTGAGTAGCGAACGCATGCAATTAAAATATTATCAAACAAAAATGTATGGATAATGTAATCGATGGCAAAGTGCTATTGATAGTAGTTTGTTTATTGGGTTCCAACGACACTTTCACACTGCCAACAGTCAAGGTCATATTTGGTCGTACAATTTCACTGATGGAGGAAACTAGAGAACTCGGGTGGAACTTTTGGCGAGTAACGGTCGGCCTCTCAACTTAATAATCCGACACAAGCATTGTTAGCATTTGTGGGGGGGGGGGGGGGGGGGGAGTTGTACATTCTATGTGTTGCACGCCTCAGTTCACAGGGTCACTGTGCTTCTACTTAACAAATATATAAGTGTTCTCACACAAGAACACAATGCATATGGCGCTCGAACCGTCAACCTTTCCACCTGTAGTCCAATGTGCTTCTCAATGAGACAGGGTGCGCCTCGCTGGGTATTTACTTAAGTAACTGTTATTCTTTAGATTGGATAACATAGAATGCAGCACAGTCGGCAGTAACAAACGAGAAATTATTACTCAAACATTCGGAGTTGTTTCTGTATATTTTGTATCTTTACTTAACCCTTTATCCCACGTAACGGCAAAAAATGGGTCAGCTCTACTCTCAAACATCGCCAATTAATTTTCATTTTTGTCTCAAAAAAATTTGTTATGACCCCTCGTTGGAACGAGCTCGTCAAGCTCGTTCCAACGAGGGGTATTAACATATGATTTCCCAAGTGTCGCCTGCTTTTCAGGTTAGATAAAGGTTTAATTGTAACCTGTTGCTGAATCGGTAACGAAAGAAACATATGTCCCCTTGGGTATAAAAAGGTACCTTGTTACACTCAAAGGTCCATAATATGTACATACAAAGAAATTGAATAAATATCTTCATTAGAAGCTTGGTTAAATTAGTCTGCTGTCATGAATAGGTCTGTACATTTTGGGGAGAATACGTTAAACCAATTGCACAGAATCAATTTGCATTGAATGCCATAAAGACAATCTGCCATTAGGCATACAATAAAGCTTAATGAAATAATTGCAGCCATAAGTTTGAAAGTGCTAGTTGTATTTGCGCAGTGTTATGAAAGTAGTATGTCTCCTATGTTTCACCTCTCATTTGGGGGACCTCGGTGGGGGACCTCGAAAGTGACGTCATGTCACGTGACTTAGTGGCGCCATGTTGCGTTGTCATGGTAACCCGCGTGAGCGGCCATCTTATGGCGTCATCTCCATAGTGATACGTGGTGTGAGTGCGCATGCACAGCGCGTGTTGTTAGGGTGATACGTGTTTCCGTCGTCCAGTTTGTATACTGGAGGCCGCCATTTTGGTTTCTATGGTAGCACGTGGTTGTTATGTGACCCAAAAGCGTACTCAAGACAGGGGTATGTTCGGAGGGTGTGTTCGATTGAATCGGAGCATCACGAATTACCACAAACAACCCGACAATTTTTACTATGTCGAATTCTTTCAGAATTCTCTGCTTATATCCATATATGCAATAATTTTCGTCTATCTGGCCATGTTCCTATGTTCTGGAGTATACTCCAGTAGAGTAGAAGAGTCTATTAAATGGAACAGCTTTTCTTATTATTACTATATTTAGCAATTTCTGGTCTATTCTTGTTAGTTCTGACCCTATTCTGAGTACTCTTGTTGTTTTATTTATCTAGATCCTTTATATAAATTATAACTAACCAATCAGATTGCTTGATTTCCCATAATCTGTATGCAGAGTTATATCCCCTTATTACAAAGGAGTCGTATCCGATTCTCATCATCTCTATATCCAATGGCCATATCCCCACGCACCCCAATTTCGGCACCCATTTTTGTCGTATGAGGCCATGAGGGCTATGTAAAAGGCCTCAGTGAGTCTTCATATATTATGCCTCTTAGCCTTATTGAATTTTTTAGGTTATGAGGGCCATTAAAAATCCATCAGTGAGGTATAATTTACTTCGACTCTTTTCAGTATTTGAGGATACCTATGGCCTGGTATTGTATTATTCGAGGATACCTATCGAGGATACCTTTTGGAGAATCCCTTTTTTTGTCGTATGAGGCCATGAAGGCTATGTAAAAGCCTTCAATGAGTCCTCATATATTATGCCCCATAGCCTCGGTGAATTTTGAGGTTATGAGGACCATTAAAACTCCCTCAATGAGGTATAATTTACTACGACTCTTGGCCTCATTTCAATTTTTTGAGGATACCTATGGCCTGGTATTGTATTATTCGAGGATACCTATCGATGATACCTTTTGGAGAATCCTTTTTTGACGTATGAGGCCATGAGGGCTATGTAAAAGCCCTCAATGAGTCCTCATATATGTCTCATAGCCTCATTGAATTTTGACGTTATGAGGACCTCAATGAGGTATAATTTACTACGACTCTAAGCCACATTTCAGTACTTGAGGATACCTATGGCCTGGTATTGTATTATTCGAGGATACCTATCGAGGATACCTTTTGGATTATCCCTTTTGGAGAATCCCTTTTTTGTCCTATGAGACCATGAGGACCACGAGTAATCCCTCAATGAGGTCTAATGTAGTCTTACCAACCGCTTCCATCTTGTCGCCAAAGCTCCAAGGCCACTACTGGTGTATGGTCTATCTGTCCTATCATTAGCTTCTACAACAGTCTTGTTCCATTGCGGCCTTGTACCAGTACTATTGGCTTCTGTTAATCTGCCCATATCTCATCCATTGCTTCCTAGATATACCTATCTCAGTCTCGACTATAACATTGATCAAGGTTAAATCAGATTTCCCCTGTATACATATAAGGCATTCCGTAATTGAGATTCCTAGCCGATTCCGTAAAATTTGGATTCCGTGTTTTAACATCAACACTCGAGGGTATAGAAAGGGCTTGATGACACCCAATTATTATTACAAGACTCTGAACAGATAAGACCTGATAAGAACCACTACAAAACAGCAAAGGTACAGAATGAAGGTCCAACACAACCAAGATCAAAGTGAACATAACAAAGTGAACGAAGGTCGAACTGAACAGAACTGAATTATGAACAGATACAAGACAACTGTTCGAATGAAGTGAACGAATATCCAACACAACCAAGATCTTAATACCCAATAAATTCAATAAAGTTTCCAACTGAATGAACTCAAATATAACGCAATGTTAACCCTTTGAACTTTTTGAAATGAATTACAACCCCCATATGTAACACAGTGTTAATCCTCTTGAATTGTTTGAATGAACTATAACCCTAAAGAAGGTATATAATGTTAACACGTTTGGACTGAACACAGTTTAACTGAATGAACTCTATTTTTGAACCATAACCTAAATGAAGGTATTAACTCCCTTTGAACTGAATGAATTTTTAAACTTAATGAAAATATAACGAAAGTGATCTTAATTAAAGTTCAAGATATTTTTTATTTGTGTTCAAGAACACTCTTGCTTATTTCCCCCTCCACGCGCTGGTTACCTGATCCCATCCTACCAGCGGAGCACGACCTGTTTATCACAGTAAGCAAACACTGGTCCATTCCCAAAGGTTCCCGTGGGGAAGTGTTATAAGGATGGGGTAACCACTTGTAACTGAGCCACAAGTCCATGACAGTATATCTGAGTATTTATTCCCACCCTACTGAATTATAGTGAAAGGTCTATTATCAGTAACCGGTACCCGTATCGGCCGATAAGTATGATATTGGAATCAGTAACCGCTATCCGTATCGGCCGATAAGTACTTATATTGGGACCTGTAACCGCTATCCGTATCGGCTGGTAAGTATGCTATTGAAATCAGTAACCACTAACCGTATCGGCCAATAAGTATGTTATTGGAATCAGTAACCGCTATCCGTATCGGTCGATAAGTATGATATTGGAATCAGTAACCGCTATCCGTATCGGCCGATACGTATGATATTGGAACCAGTAACCGCCATTCCAATCGGCCGGTAAGTATGATATTGGAATCAGTAACCGCTACCCGTATCGGCAGATAAGTATGATATTGGAATCAGTAACCGCTATCCGTATCAGCCGATAAGTATGATATTGGAACCAGTAACCGCTATCCGTATCGGCCGGTAAGTATGATATTAGAATCAGTAACCGCTACCCGTACCGGCCAATAAGTATGATATTGGAATCAGTAACGCTACCCGTATCGGCCGATAAGTATGATATTGGAATCAGTAACCGCCATCCGTATCGACCAATAAGTATGATATTGGAATGCTATAGGTTTGATTATAGCCGATAAACGATAACCTCATTTCCGGTTCAAAAAGGTTGATAAATATGCAAAATATATGGAAAATAACTCTGGAGTCAACGAAGCTTATTTTACAAAATATTATTAAATCGCGTCTTGAAAGCTTAATTATGCCGTCTGCAATGTTAAAGCATTGTAGATGGCACCTATATACCTTCAAGGAACGAAGCGGTGCCACTCATATTGTCGCAACTCATACAAGGTTCAAGATTCACGAAGATTAAACGTTTTTCAGTAGTTAGGGATGCACGCAAGCGTTCGGGCCATCGGAAATGATGTAGTGCTGTTTGAAATTCGATGCTTGTTACGACCCATAATGTAATAAATGCTCATAATGTAATACCTACCCATAATGTAATACAAAAATGCCCGTAATGTAATACCTACCCGTAATGTAATAAAAACGACCCATAATGTAATAAATGTAATAACGTGTAATAAATGTTAGGCGCCCATAATGTAATACAATTCAAACAAATTATATTCAAATTACACTATTCCAGGCCCGTAATGTAATAAAATTCTGAGCTTGATTTTTGTTTTTTCTCTTTACTCCATCAGTGCATTCGGCTACTTATGACACATCCTACGCCTCCGTCAATACTTCCAACGACCCCATGCCGTACACAGCCAACATGTATGTGTGTGTTGGGATTACGATGGAGAGTATTCCGGGGCCTGGGGCGGGTATACTCTGCTCTGAGTGACAGGCATTATTCCTCTTCTAGTTGTACCACCCACGCAAACGACTTCCTCGATAGCCTCAAATACTCTACCACAACCATATTGGTCTACCTTACCAGACATTCAATAATTTCGATTCCAGGATGGTCATTTATAACTGCAATCATCATATTCGACCGACTGTTCACTTGCACAAAACAATGTGGTAGCAAGTTCCTGATGTTAATAAATGCAAGTAACTCTGACCAAAGTTGCTGGGGCGGAGGGTGAAGTGGGGTGCGGTGGGGTTTGGATGCACAATGACCGGATAGTGGGGGGGGGGAGGTGGGATACAAGGAAAATATAGAACAGAATCAAGACGTTGAGTCAAGCGGCGTAGAGGAATATCGGGAGGCGATATGGTGAGTGTACTGGTATTGGGATAGGGGATATCCTATAGCCCGATGGGATTTGGATTAGGCTACTTTGCTCCAAATTAAACGTACGATCTATCCTCTGTCTCTCCAATTTTCACTACCTAAACAAATTAGTCATTCCCTGTACTGTACTACTATAAGTTCATGTCGCACTCACCGCAACGGAAACCAGTGAGCTCGATCCCAGGTTGACACTTAATAACGACCACATCATATTCCCGATCCTGTGATCACATGTGTCAAGTAATATTATCAGTCCTCCACACGGACTACCATTTAAACCACCTACAGTCCCTAACTGTTCCAGGCGGTTGGCAGGAACTTCCTGCCAACCGCCTACTCTATCACATCGACTATTCGCGTGTTCATCTTCGCTATTGTGTCATCTTCTCCTAGGCTGCACTCAAACAACATACGTAGCTAGACAGAGGAGTAACATGGGCCTATCCGTTTGACTGTGTGGTGTGACCTTGACCATCAACCCGGTGACTTTGAGCCTGTATGGGCCGATTTTCATGAAACTTGGTGTGTGGTTCGGACACCCAACAATTTCGCCACACCTGATGCCCGTCATGTGTGACCTTGATATTCACACCGTTGACCTTGAACCTGATTTTCGTGAAACTTGGTATGTGGGAGTAGTTCGGGGCGCTCAATATATATATATATATAGTCTAGCTGGGTGTACCCGATTCACTGGTTAGTTTAGTGAAGAACCGTGTGTGATCACCCCCACCCACCCGAAACCCAACTTCCATCCACCCCATCCCATCCCACCACGGGGCATCACCCCCCATTGGTGTACCCGTTCCACTGGGTAGTTCAGTGAAGAACCATGTGTGATAATAACCTCCACCACCCCCACCACCATCCCAATTAGGAGACTGATTGGGAGTAGGGGATCGGTCACACCAAGTTCAATGGTCGTGGGTCTCAAATTATCCCGGAATATCACTCCCCCCCTCACCCACCCCCACCGCAACACGTTGCGCCCCACCCCAGGGATATCAATCCCCTTAGGTCACTCCTTTGGGTTAGCGGATTGTTCATATTAAGTTTGGTGATGCTGGGTGTAACGTTGTAAGAGTAGTTAGAGAACAAACCGGGAGCATCACCCCATCCACACCCCATAGGAGGCGACCCCTGGGGACATGAATCCGCTTAGAACACTCGCCGAGGATAGGTGATCGTTCATACAAAGTTTCATGTTGCTCGGTGTAACGATGTAGTAGTAGTGAGCGACCAGACATACTTCACTAAACTATCGAGTGAACGGTTCTTCACTAAACTACCGAGTGAAACGGGTACACTAATGGGGTGATGTTTCCGGGGTGGGGTTGGGTCGGCTTGGGGTGGGGTGATCACACACGGTTCTTCACTAAACTACCCAATGACCCTTATGATAAAGTACCATGGTATACCATGGAACTACCATGGTAATACCATGGTACAGCCTGGTACTAACATGGTGCAGCCTGGTACTACCATGGTACAATTCATGTGTACCATGGTACCACCATGGTACTACCATGATACAAAATGAATGTACAACCACACAATATATTTCAAAAGGGGTTCGACTTTGATGAAATAGGTACACCGAGGGTTTGGCAGGTGCCCAGGGGTATCCGGCTTATTCTAACCTTGGTTCTTTCGAGCCTTGGTTTGTTCGTACCCTGGCTTTTTCGGCCCTCTGGCTCATTGGGACTTGGCTTTTTTGCCCCTTGGCGAAGGAATTTGTCGTGATTGCCGAAGGCACGATCGTACTGGAGGGACGAGACATTTTCCCCGGGAATTTTTTTAAATTTAGTATTAAAAGGAGCTCTCTGGTGGACTTTTGGTGATTTATTAACATTCTTCGTTTTAGAAAAAAAAAACGTCAAAGGGGGTTCGTTCTCAGCCTGACTCCCCCACAATCTCCTATCCCACCCGACGACACCTATGAGGCCCCACTTCTTAACACCCGAAACAATGCCGTGATGGCCAATAACCATAAGGACAAGTCCATGATTGTTTTTTTTGTTTTTTTTGTTTTTGTTTTTTTTTTTTTCGGGGGGGGGGGGGGGGAGGCCGGATTTCATAATTTATGAACAGAGGCCAACAATTCCAATTTTAACAACTACTTAATGGGGCTGATTGAAGATAGCCGATTTCCCTTGTGACTTTCGTTCTTTTGGAGGGCCATTTACTTAATCACCACTTGTGCAGTTTATAAGACAGCTACACCGCTTTTTCATATCTATTACCATTTGGCCTATGTTGGCAACCGTTCTCGGGTTTTGCCTTTATCTTTATGCGATTGTGCAAGAGGGATAAAATATGCCTACAATTACTCTCTGGGTTAAATTTTGAAGTCGTTTAGGCCTAATTACTCTTTAAAACATAAGGTCAGAAAGTGCCTTTTGACCCAGTGATGGTGTTTTGAATTCCGAACACAAACCTCCCATGGACTTGTCCTTATGGTTGTTGGCCATCATGGAATTGTTTCTGGTTTTTAGACACAGGGCCTAAATACAACGAACGTTGATGTAAAATTGATGTAAAAATTGATATCCTTCCCACGACCCCACCTTCAACCAAGAAAAAAGTAGTTCAGTCCATCACCAAAGGAACTGAGGGGTAACCACACCACTGCCCCCTCCCAAAAGACGAATAGACCAAACGAAGAAATATATCAAAATAAAGAAATACGGGTTCGGCCTTGCGATGGCGCGAAATAAGCAGACGCATAGCCGGGATATAGTTGGGGGGGGTGGGAGGGGGAAGGGGCAAGAGTAATATCTAGTGGGACTAATTCAGCAATCTGAACGTAACGGCTACCCCTTCGCCCCATGAAGGGGGTAAGCGCTACGTTCAGATCGCTGAAGTACTAGGCGGTATACAGAATAGGATGCGCAGCATCATCCGAGCCACGTAGCGGCGAGATGGAAGGCGAGCACACGAAGGGGACACCCCCTCATTGGAAAAAAATGAAATTCGAGACAAACGCAATTTTCTTGACTCTGAGTCCATATGTGTCCATAATTTAAAAGTTGTAAAGGCATTAATAATTAGGCCACATCACGTGGGGGGGGGGGGGGGCATTTGTTTTGGGGTGGGGCACATATGTGCGGTCCCCCCCCCCACCCTGGCCGTACAACTGGAAATATGACAGTAGTACCCGAACGTTCATCATTCCCCAGACTTTTTGAGGGAGCAGGCGGTGGTAAATTTTAAATTTCCATAGGAACCGGACTTTGTGGAGAACAAATGTTTTCTGTGCAAAATTTGGACACCATTCCAAACTGCATATATAGCAGGGGTGTGTTATGGAAAAGAGATGGGGAGGGTGGGCTTTTTGTTGAAAGCTTTCCCCACAAAACGGTTGACGTTGCTATTGAAGTCGCCATGATGCGCACTCGACGTCATTAAAACGTTGACCGCCCTTGTTGTCCACTATACAATCTAATATGACGTAAGAATGGTCGGGCTTCTCGAATGGGAGCGATATCGCAGTATAGTATAGGCACCATAGACTCCTGTAGGTCCTGTTTGCTCCTGGTACTCCCAACAAACCTAATGCTTCATATTATCCCATGACTCGTTTTGGTAGTACGTAAGGCTTGTGCGGCTAGTATTGTGACGTGGGGTGAGAGTAATGCATGGTTGTCTGGTGCGGTAGTATATGGTGTGTGGTTTGTGCTCCTGCTGGTCCGGTGTTAGCTTCTGGATCTACTATCCATCTAGGACGGTGTGCTAGCCCACAGATGTTATGGGTAGTACGCGATGCTAGGTGAAGCAGTAGAGTGGGCGCGGTAGCATATGGTGTACGGTCTGCACCCCAGTTAATCTACTGTTAGTATCTGGTACTACTTTTCCATTGAATGTATTTTAACGCCGGGATTGGTGTAGGTAGTGTGTAATGCTAGGTTTGTAAGTAAGTTTATACGATAGTATTGGGTGTACGATCTATATCCCATAGGTCTATTTTATCCCTTAGTACTTTAAAACCGCCCAATTGTTTGTAGTGTCCCATGGATAGTTTGGAATGTTAGATCATGTAGTGGGATGTGTGTGGTGTATGCTTGGTTTCTGATTTCGTAGTAGAATATAGATGGTCTTTTGACATTCTAGGACTTGGCTGAGGAAGAGGTAAATATCTGAGATAGTTAGCAAGTCTGTAGTAATATTACAAATCAGTAGTAATGGCACAAGGCTGGCAGAACACTATAGTAATGGTGAATACAATAGGGCTAACCATAGGACAGATAGTTGAAGACACGGTGGAAGCCTATTGTAAGGCCACCAGGAGCTATTTCGGAGCTTGGAATTCCACTTATCTAATCCCACTAAGAGAATCCCTTTTTTTATCCCCGCATTTTAAAAAATGCGGGGATTTTGTCGTGCTCTCCGTCCGTCCGTACGTCCGTGCGTCCGGTTTTGTAATTCGAGACGCTGTAACTTTCTACAGTTGTTCAGTAGGGTTTGTGAAATCCGAAAATACCACTTTTAAAGTTTTGCGCCACCAGGTGGCTTCTGTGGAGCCACTTGAAAAATGCGCTAATTTTTCACTTTTCTTTCGAATAATCCCAACCTATGTAATTCAGAGCTCTATAACTGCACTAGGGTGTTGCTAAATGATCTGTAGATGTTCCGGAAGGTTTCAGATTTTTCAGATGCCATGTGGCTGTGCCACCGCTGCCACTTTCGTGTTTTCTTAGACCGTTTCCGCCGAAAGGCCCCTAGGGTATGTCATTCGAAACGCTAAAACCATGCTCAAATTTTGCAGTGGGGTCTGCAGACGCGCACGAAGGTTTCAGATTTTTCAGCTGCCACGTGGCTGTGCCACTGTTGCCACTTTCATGTTTTCTTAGACCGTTTCCGGCAAAAGGCTCCTAGAGTATGTAATTCGAAACGCTAAAAGCATGTTCAGATGTTGCAGTAGGGTCTGTAGATGCGCACGAAGAGTTCGGATTTTTTGGGTGCCACGTGGCTGTGCCACCGTTGCCATTTTCGTGTTTTCTTACACCGCTTCCGGCGAAAGGCTCCTAGGGTATGTAATTCGAAACGCTAAAACCAAGCTCAAATGTTGCAGTGGGGTGTGTAGATGCGCACGAAGGTTTCGGATTTTTTCAGCTGCAACGTGGCTGTGCCACCGTTGCCACTTTTGTGCTTTCTTAGACCGTTTCCGGCGAAAGGCTCCTAGGGTGTGTAATTCGAAAAGCTAAAACCATGATCAAATGTTGCAGTAGGGTCTGTAGATGCGCACGAAGGTTTCAGATTTTTCAGGTGCCTCGTGGCTGTGCCACCGTTGCCACCTTCATGTTTTCTTAGACCGTTTCCGGCAAAAGGCTTCTAGGGTATGTAATTCGAAACGCTAAAATCATGCTCAATTGTTGCAGTAGGGTCTATAGATATGCATGAAGGTTTTGGATTTAGGATTTAGGTGCCACGTGGTTGTGCAACCGTTGCCACTTTCCTGTTTTCTTAGACCGTCCCCGGTGAATGTCTCCTAGGGTATGTAATTCGAAATGCTAAAACCATGCTCAAATGTTGCAGTGGAGTATGTAGATGCACACGAACCTGTGTCACCTGTGCCACTCAATATGATTTAGTGTGTCATATAATACATTTCATCTTTGTATCAAGCATTCATTCAAAGTCAAGGATGCAAATGCGGGGATACACCATAGTCTGCTTTGCACACAAATGACACCCCCTCTAGTTTAAAACGTCTGTGGCTACAGAATCCCCTTTTCGTCCTATGTACCCCTGTGATGCAGGTGTTGTGCATTAGAACATATTGGCGCATCCAGCATATCTCTATGTGCAGCATGTGATGTGCACTAGCACACCAGCAGATCCCATCAACCACCTATTGCTCCTAACAAGCGACCAGCATCTAGATCACCCACGACTTTCATAGATCTTAGACCACTACTGTTGACTTACACATAGTCACCATCATCTGTCCTAATGTCAACTTCTTCGCTAGTCACCCAATAGTATAGTCTTCTACCAACTCTTCCCTCGGTCAAATCCTTAATAGGCGCAACCAAATTGCTCCATTCATCTTAGCCCGTATTGGTTTTTACATTCCCTTGACCTAGTGCATGCTAGGGCACCGTACACATAAGAACCAAACACATAAGAAGAAACAGTCTTTTGATGACCCCGACATGTGCTTATGTGCTAATTCACAACGTGTAACAATACATGCAACACGTATACACATACGACGAAAAAGAGATTCTGTGACCAGAGACGTTTCTCAAGAATGGAGTTTCTCTTAGTGGAATTCAAAGCTCAAAAACAGCTCCAGATGGTTTTACCACCTGCTTCCACCATGTCCTCAACTATCTCTCCCATGATTATCCCCTATTGTATTCATCATTACTATAGTGTTCTACCAGTATTTTGCCATTACTACTGACTTGTACGATTACTAAAGACTTGCTAACTATCTCAGATATTTACCTCTTCCCTCGACCAAGTCTTAGAATGTCAAAATATCATCCATGCTCTCAACCAATCATGTACCACACAACACTGCATGATCTAGCATTCCAAACTACAAACCATTGGGTGATTTTGTAATACTATGGGATAACACTAGCTCTATGGGATACAGATCGTACAATCTATACTACCATTCTAAATATTTCTTGTAATACCGCATTGCCTAGCATTACGCTTTACCTATACCAGCCCCGATAGTAAAAGAACGTTCAGTGGGCTAGTAGGACCAAATACTAAGAGTAAACCAACTGAGGTACAGACAATACACCCTATACTATTGCAACAGACAATCACGGATTGCCCCCCCCACACACAACTCTACTGCTTGACCAAGCACGTACGACCTATACCATATATGGGCTAACAAGCCGTCCTAGGTGGATATTCGATAATAATACCAATGGCTAACTTTGAGCGAGCAGGTGTACATGAAGCACATCCTATACTAACGCACTAAACAACCATGCATTACCCCATCCCACATCAAAATTCTGTTCGGACTAGCATTACGCACTATCTATACCAGTCATGGATAATATGAAGCATCAAGTCGATTAGTAGTACCCAGGACTATCAGGGAACCTACATGGGGTATATAGTGCCCATACTATACTACGGTATCACTCTCGTATGAGAAACCCGACACAAGGAGGCGCGGTGGCTCAGTAGGTAGAGGTGCATGTTGCAAGCCGAGAGGTCCTCGGTTCAAATCCCACCGGCGGCAACCGCGTTGTGTCCTTACGAAATACGAGTCATACCACATACGTATCGCAACGCACTTTATCGTTCTTGCCGTCTTATGCAAACATTAACTCTTTTAATGCTGCTGGCAGATATTCCTGCCAAGACAGGATTTATCTTGCCACTACAGTATTATAAATTTGGGCATATTTAATCAAATTTTCTCCCTGTAAATTAAATGGATTTTTTCACCAATGATTTTCTTGAGTTGAATTTAAATGAATTTTTCGGAAGGCTCAGTAGGTAGATATGCAGGTTGCAATCCTAGAAGTCCTCGGTTCGAATCCCATCTGCGGGAACTGAGTTTTGTCCTTCGGCAAGACACTTAATCCCAATTTCCCACGCGGGGCACGGAGGCATTGTGTACTAAGGCGTACTGCACGTCGATGGTGCACTTGTCTTCAACCAAAGCTAACCCTGCTTGTGTGGAGTACGCCGTGTCCTTAGGCGAACGTGCATAAGTATGTGACCTTAAACATAAATAAATAAATAAATAAATAAATAAATAAATAAATAAATAAATAAATAAATAACCGGACGTTTGGGGAAGCAGTTAAATTCTCTTAAGAACCTGACTTTGGGTTGGGGGAGCAATTTTTTTCTGTGCAGAATTTCGGCACCATTCTGAACTGCATCTGGCAAGGGGTGTGCGTACTGCTGCGTATATAGTATGCTATGGCATGTAGAGTGATACACACACACACAGGGCTATGGGTATATAGTGAAGGTGGGGGTACGGTGGCTCAGTAGGTGGAGGTGCAGACTGCAATCCGAGAGGTCCTCAGCTCGAATCCCAGCTGCGGCTAAATGCGTTGTGTCCTTGGGCAAGACACTTCATCTCCATTAGCACGGTGGCATTGTGTACGTAGGCGTACCGCACGTCGATAGTGCACATGTCTTCAACCAATGCTAACCCTGCTTGAGTTAGTATGTGCTCGCCGTTGCTCCGTGTTTCTCTCCGAGTACTCCGGCTTCCTCCACCCGAAAAGCTGTGCGACACGTGACCCTGGCTGCCGAAACTGTCGTTAGAACCCAATAAATAAATGAATAAATAATATAATAGGGGTATGTGATGGAAAAGTGATGAGGAAGGTGAGCTTTTTGTTGAAAGTTTTCCCTCGAAACGGTTGACGTTGCTATTAACTTCGGGACGTCATGATGCGCACGCAACGTCATAGAAACGATGACCCCTGTTGTTGTCCACTGTAAATCTGACATGACGTTATTCGGATAGGGTGTGTCGGCTTTTATTTATTTATTTATTTATTTATTTATTTATTTATTTATTTATTTATTTATTGGTGTTTAAGGTCACCTATTTCTGCACAATGGCTAATCGTGACCGTGACAGTTTTACGGGTGGAGGAAGCCGGAGTATCCGGAGAGAACCACCGAGCAACGGAGAACAACTGTCAGCTCCCCAACATACCAACTCCACACAGGCAGGGTTAGCAATGGTTGAAGACAAGTGCACCATCGACGTGCAGTACGTCGTTGCACACAACGCCACCGTGCCCCCCCCCCCCCCCCCACGTGGGCAATGGGGATTAAGTGTCTTGCCCAAGGACAGAACGCGGTTGCCGTCGGTGGGATTCGAACCGAGGACCTCTCGTCTTGCAACATGCACCTCTACCTACTTAGCCACCGCGCCTCCTTGTGTCGGGCTTCTCGTACAAGAGTGATACCGTAGTATAGTATGGGCACTATATACCCCATATAGGTTCCCTGTAAGTCCTGGGTACTACTAATCGACTTGATGCTTCATATTATCCATGACTGGTATAGGTAGTGCGTAATGCTAGTCCGGACAGAATTTTGATGTGGGATGGGGTAATGCATGGTTGTTAGTGAGTTAGTATAGGATGTGCTTTATGTACACCTGCTCGTTCAATGTTAGCCCTTGGTATTATTATCCAATATCCATCTAGGACGGCTTGATAGCCCATATATGATATAGGTCATATGTGATTGGTCAGGCAGTAGAGTGGAGGGGGTGGGTGGGATGCGTGATTGTCTGGTGCAATAGTATAGGGTGTATTGTCTGTACCTAAGTTAGTCTACTCTTAGTATTTGGTACTACTAGCCCACTGAACGTGTTTTACTATCGGGGCTGGTATGGGTAAAGGGTAATGCTAGTCAATGCGGTATTACAAGATTTTTTTAGAATGGTAGTATGGATTTACGATCTGTATCCCATAGATCTAGTGTTATCCCGTAGTGTTACAAAATCACCCAATGGTTTGTACTACCCCGTGGGTAGTTCGGAATGCTAGGTCATGCAGTGTTGTGTGGTACATGATTGGTTTCTAGTTTCGTAGTAGAGGATGGATGATATTTGGCATTCTAAGACATGTTCGATGGAAGAGGTAAATATCTGAGATAGTTAGCAAGTCTTTAGTAATCTTACAAGTCAGTAGTAATGGCACAATACTGGTAGAACACTATAGCAATGATGAATACAATAGAGGATAATCATGGGATAGATAGTTGAGGACATGGTGGGAAGCAGATGGTAAAACCATCTGGAGCTGTTTTAGAGCTTTGAATTCCACTAAGAGAAACTCCATTCTTGAGAAACGTCTCTGGTTACAGAATCTCTTTTTCGTCGTATGTATATACGTGTTGCATGTATTGTTGCACGTTGTGAATTAGCACATAAGCACATCTCGGGGTCATCAAAAGACTGTTTGTTATGTTTACGGTGCCCTAGCATGCACTTGGTCAGGCCCTATGTCTAAAACCCGAAACAATTCCATGATGGCCAACAACCATAAGGACAAGTTCATGGGAGGTTTGTGTTGGAAATTCAAAACACCATCACTGGATCAAAAGGCACTTTCTGACCTTGTTGTTTAAAGAGTAATTAGGCCTAAACGACTTCAAAATTTAACCTAGAGAGTAATTGTAAGCCTATTTTATCTCTCTTGCACAATCGCATAAAGATAAAGGCCAAACCCGAGAAAGGTTGCCATTAAGTTGCCAACATAGGCGAAATGGTAATAGATATGAAAAAGAGGTGTAGCTGCCTTATAAACTGCACAAGTGGTGATTAAGTAAATAGCCCATACAAAAGAACGAAAGTCACAAGGGAAATCGGCTTTCATCAATCAGCCCCATTAAGTAGTTGTTAAATTGGAATTGTTGGCCTTTGTTCATAAATTATGAAATCCGGCCTCCCCCCCCCCCCCCCCCCACCCCCACCTCGAAAAAAAAAACAAAGAAAAAAAAACAATCATGGACTTGTCCTTATGGTTATTGGCCATCACGGCATTGTTTCGGGTGTTAAGACGTGAGGCCTCATAGGTGTCGCTGAGTGGGATAGGAGATTATGGGGGAGTCAGGCTGAGACCGAACCCTCTTTTACGGTTTTTTTCTCTAAAACGAAAAATGTTAATAAATCACCAAAGGTCCACCAGAGAGCTCCTTTTAATACTAAATTTAAAAAAATTCCCGGGGAAAATGTCTCGCGCCTTCGGCAATCACGACAAATCCTTCGCCGAGGGGCGAAAAAAGCCAAGTCCCTATGAGCCGGAGGGCCGAAAAAGCCAGGGTACAAACAAACCAAGGCCCGAAAGAACCAAGGTTCGAATAAGACGGATACCCTTGGGCACCTGCCAAAACCTCGGTGTACCTGTTTCATCAAAGTCGGGCCCTTTTGAAATATCAATTATCGTGGCGACTCCCATGGGCCCAGATACACAGGTACTCGGCACAAGCTGGGAAATCGAAAGAAAAAAAGATATTTGAAACCATTTTTGAATCTATGCTGACGTGCCCCTGTAATGGTATATAAATATTAACAAGGTTCACAACTCGCTTTTCGAAAACGATAGCACTCATCTTAGTTATACCCCCCCCCCCCCCCTCTCAAATTTGATTCACACAACGTATCCAACTCAATACCCAGTATCAATGGAAAGGGGAATGAATAAGCTTTACAGTGGTGTATTACACGACCGTTGGGTGTTCTTGGGTTGTTCATGATAACTGGGAGAAGTCGCAGAAAAGGCCGAAAAACAATTAGTGGGACAAGATAGTGCACAGTGGAATAAGGTTTACGAGCAACAATTATCCGATTTATTATAAATAATTCGGGGTCCCATTGTCTATTGAGGGCAGATTCAAATATTAACCGTATACCTTTATCAATTACCAGTCTCTGATCCACATTTATTCTTTTCTGGAGATCACATTTACCGTTTATACATTTTTTTAACCTTCCCTTGGAAACTAAACAAGCTAACGGCATCCATAGAAGCGAAGGTGTACACAATGACATCCCATTGGCTACTATTTATGCCGAGAAAACATCGATGAAAATAAGCCAATGGGAGAATGAGGAAAGTTTTTGTCGTGAATCTATGGACGTCGTCAACTTGGGAAAAGATGTCAAAGTTACGACTAAAAGTGTATAAACGTTAAATGTGAACTCCAGAAATGAATAAATGTGGATCCGAGATTAGTAATTGATAAAGATATACGGTTAATATTTGAATCTGCCCTCCATAGACAATGGGACCTCGAATTATTTATAATAAATCGGATAATTGTCGCTCGTAAACCACATTCCACTGTGCACTAGGCCCTATCTTGTCCGACTAAATGTTTTTCGGCCTTTTCTGCGACTTCTCCCAGTTATCATGAACAACCCAAGTACACCCAACGGTCATGCAATACACCATTGTAAAGCTTATTCACTCCCCTTTCCATTGATACTGGGTATTGTTGCATACGTTGTGTGAATCAAATTTGAGGACGGTATAACGAAGATGAGTGCTACCATTTTCGAAAAGCGAGTTGTGAACCTTGTTAATATTGTTGTATTTTCAGTGTTGATTATCAATTAAGAAAGACATGGAAATCATAACAGTCTTACCGCACACAGTAGTAAATACCGAACATATCAGTGTAAAAGATAGCATACCGCACACAGCAGTATAGCAGACGGAATACCACACGCAGCAGTATTATAGATGTCATACCGCACACAGCAGTATAACAGACGGAATACCGCACACAGCAGTATTATAGATAGCATACCGCACACAGCAGTATAACAAACAGAATACCGCACACAGCAGTATTAAGAAACAGAGGTTGACACATAGTCGAAATAAACGTCCGAACGGTTTAACATCCAAAGTCACACTCAAATTGCTCCCAAACTGACACATCAGTCACACTTATAAACCAACCGAGCATTACTGTGAATACTGTTCACTGACTGGATCTTGGCAACTGATCTTCACTAAATCAATTAACCCCAATTATACAACATTCCCCCATGAATATTTGCGGTTTGAAACCTGTCTGAACAGAGGCTTACGTGTGAAAAGTACTGTGGGCCCTTAACTCAAAGGAAATTGACACGAGTTTGTGCAATCCATCAGGAGGTAAAAACATCTATTTACAAACGAAAATATTCAATGAAGCAAATAACCTCATCAAATATCTGATCTTCGTTGGGCGTTTAAAATGATATACGTAAAAAAGACATTTCACTGATCAAACAGGCGACAGATACCACACATTGCTGAATAATTCTGTTCAGAAACACAACATATCGAGACTAGACCTGGGCAGAATCAATAATGATTCCCTGCATTAGCTGTGCTGTGATACATTAAGAGTTGATTCGAAGAACAGAAGTTTTGTTAAAAGCAAGTGCTTGTAGTGAAGCCGCATTTAAGAAGTGAAAGGTTGTGTAAAATGGAATTAGTTATCCATGTGTCTTGCAGAAGTGCGAAGTAACAATTTGCCGAGTTTTTACATGCAAACAAGTGAACATTGGTGCAGAAAACTACAATGTAGTTGTAGAATCATGTGAAGAACCATAAAATATGTTCTATGAGCAGCTCAACAGTAAATCGAATTACGTCACTGTCGAACTCATAAATTCCCAGAAAAGACAATAATTTAATCAAAAACATGATTACTCGTAATCAATGAAGCTAATAACGTCATCAATTATCATTATGTTCTCTTTTTTTCTTTGGCTGTTATTTTTACAACCGATTCCAAATATGATTCCTTTTAAAAAAGTAAGTGCAGCTTCAAGTTTACTTCAGTTAGCATCAGGATGCTCAAGTTCACCCACCCCGAGAAGATTGGATGATGTATCTGGAGGTAATCTGGTGTGATAAAAGTGAGCATTGTCCTTCCGCACATTGATCCCGCGCTGCTATTTGGTTATGGCTTCTGTTTGAGAAAATCGGATTAACTACACTATGTGGCCACAAACCTGTAGTTTACCCAGAAGGCAG
The DNA here is from genome assembly GCA_031216915.1 of Pictodentalium vernedei. Classification (NCBI taxonomy): domain Eukaryota; kingdom Metazoa; phylum Mollusca; class Scaphopoda; order Dentaliida; family Dentaliidae; genus Pictodentalium; species Pictodentalium vernedei. Next base: position 37,521,318 of record CM062289.1, on the reverse strand, counting down.
CTCAACACTATCACAACCATTATTGTAAATAACCCAACCATTATTGGGTTTACTCAAGTCTTCAGTTTCGCATACACTTTCATGGACTATTTCATCATTTATAACAGATGCAGTAAATGACCGCATGTCTGGTAAAGGTGAAATGTGTTGAAGTTGCTGGCGTTTAGGTAACTTATTTTACTGACATAATTATTGCATTCTCCCCCAAACTAAATGCAGCAAATGGCCGCATAAATGTTGAAGGTGAGATGCTTTGAATCTTCTCGTGCCTAATTTCATGTATCGGATAATTTGCTGGCAGTGTAAACATAAAATCCAGAGGTGAATGTGAAACATACGAAACTGAAGAATAAACTAGTTTAGGATCTTCCTATGAAGATTTAATACCACTTGGCTGGGTCGACATGGTTGAGTAGAATTGTGTTGGCACAGACAGTGGCAATTAGGAGCTGGTAACTGTATGCTGGGTAGCATTTGTGTATGGTGCAGAATTGAATATAGCTTCGGCATCCTTTAGTGCCATCATGAGAATGGCCAATTTCTCATCAGCGTCTGTAAGTTGGGCTTGCACCAGATTTATTTCCTCGTAAATTTTCTTTGTCCAGCTGGACAAGCTATCATCGACATTCGGATGGTTACTTGAATCGGCTTCGTCCAGTTGTTGCCAAGCTATTCCTCTATTTCCGTGTTCTCCCTCGTTGAAATGAGGAGGTATCCATACTTCAATGTACTATCTTCACTCAGTGGCCAAACCGATTACACCATTCTTCCACCCCTCCATGTTTGCGTGTCTGGGTAAAATGTATTCGTATACATCTTGCTACATGCAAAAATCACCAACAGCAGTGTGCTTAAAAATAGAGAGGTCAGTTACAATTTTAAAAACTAATACAAAATATTTAAAAAATCAACAGATAGAAAAATTATATAACCCATGAAAGCAATTAAGCTTCAATAGGGTGTTAAATATGAACAGATTTCATTGTCGTGAATGAAAGCTAATAACCTTCAAATCATAACTCTTTGAATTGACATTTTCATAAAATGTTGAACCAAAGGAACATTTTAATAAAATTAGAGGAATGGTTTTCAATCGCCAAATTTCTTAAGTTTTAGTCGGCGACACCAATGTTGTATTTTCAGTGTTGATTAACATTCAATGAATATGGATGAAATTTAAGGGCGTTATCAATTAAGAAAGACATGTCAATTATAACAGTCTTACCGCACACAGCAGTAAATACCGCACATATCAGTATAAAAGAAAGCATACCGCACACAGCAGCATAGCAGACGGAATACCACACGCAGCAGTATTATAGATGTCATACCGCACACGACAGTATAACAGACGGAATACCGCACGCAGCAGTATTATAGATAGCATACCGCACACAGCAGTATAACAAACAGAATACCGCACACAGCAGTATTAAGAAACAGAGGTTGACACACAGTCGAAATAAACGTCCGAACAGTTTAACATCCAAAGTCACACTCAAATTGCTCCCAAACTAACACATCAGTCACACTTAGAAACCAACCGAGCATTACTGTGAATACTGTTCACTGACTGGATCTTGGCAACTGATCTTCACTAAATCAATTAACCCCAATTATACAACAATATTTATATACCATTACAGGGGCACGTAAGCATACATTCAAAAATGGTATCAAATATCATTTTTCTTTCGATTTCCCAGCTTGTGCCGAGTACCTGTGCCCAGATACAACGAATGTTGGTGAAAAAATTGAGTCTACTCCAACGCCATTTCAAACAATGATTCAGGAATAAAATAATATTATAAAATCCAGTTATACTTATTTTACAATATTATTTCATTCCTGGATCATTGTTTGAAACGAACCTCTGTGCTCCCACGGTCCCGATGATGAACAAATCAGAATAAAAGCATCAGTGGGATTGGCCAAACAAAACACGAATTACTTGATTGGTCGCAATGATCACGGATATTTTATGGCACACGTTGTATGTCGTATATCCTATCTCGCATGTCGAATGTCGGTCCAGGATTTACAAGTTTTAAAGGTATTTTCTGATTAGATTCTATTTGTAGTAACTGGGTGCAACGGTAATTTTCTGATTGGCTAGAAACAAAACGCACGTTGAACTTATATCTCCATTTAAGGTAATCAGGTCACCTTGCTTCCTTTTATAGAATTATGCGTTGGACGTGTAATTTTTATCGATGCACCTGTATTTTATAGGTGCAACGGTATTTTGTCAGAAATATACGTTGGACGTGTAAATTTTATCGATGCACCCGGAATTTACAGTTGCAACGGTATTTTGAGATGTAGGTGCACCTGTAAAAATGTAGGTGCATCGCTACTTTTCGATAAAAAATACACGTCCAACGTATATCTATACGTCGGACGTATAAATTATGCGATGGGCGTGTAATTTAGTATATGATGGACGTATAATTTATAGGTGCACCGCTAAATTTTATAGGTGCACCGGTATTCGAAAATAGCGTTGCAACTGTAATATCCAGGTGCAACGATAAAAAATATACGTCGGACGTGTATTTTCAGAAAATTATACGCTGAACTTATATTTTGACGGGGAAAATATACGATGGACGAACATTTTCTTCTAAAATATACGTTGGACGTGTAATTTTCATCGATGCACCCGGATTTTATAGTTGGAGCGGTATTTTGAAATGGAGGTGTAACTATAAAAATTTACAAGTGCACCGCTAATTTCTACGAAAAATACACTTCCAACGTATACTTATACGTCGGACGTATAAATATACGTTGGGCGTGGATTTTAATACACGATGGACGTATAATTTATAGGTGCACCGCTAAATTTTACAGGTGCACCTGTATACAGAAATAGCGTTGCAACTGTAAAATCCAGTTGCAACGATAAATAATTATACGTCGGACGTGTTTTTCATGGGAAATATACGTTGGACTTGTATTTTGACCGAACAATATACGATGGACGTGTATTTTGTCAGAAATATACGTTGGACGTGTAAATTTTATCGATGCACCCGGAATTTACAGTTGCAACGGTATTTTGAAATGTAGGTGCACCTGTAAAAAATGTAGGTGCATCGCTATTTTTCGATGAAAATACGCATCCATCGTGTATTTATACGTCGGACGTATAAATTATACGATGGACGTGTAATTTAATATACGATGGACGTATAACTTATAGGTGCCCAGGGTGCACCGCTAAATTTTATAGGTGCACCTGTATTGAGAAATAGCGTTGCAACTGAAAAATACAGGTGCAACGATAAAAAATATACGTCGGACGTGTATTTAGACTTTTGACCCAAATGGTACACCATAGTGTACGGCATAGGGGCCATTGGCAGCACTGACAGAGGCGTAGGATGTGTCATAAATAGCCGAATGCTCTGCTGGAGTAAAGAGAAAAAACAAAAATCAAGTTTAGAATTTTATTACATTACGGGCCTGGATGAGTGTAATTTGTATCTAAATTTGTGTGAATTTTATTACATTATGGGCGCCTAACATTCATTACACGTTATTACATTTATTACATTATGGGTCGTTTTTTATTACATTATGGGTACGTATTACATTACGGGCATTTTTTGTATTACATTATGGGTAGGTATTACATTATGGGCATTTATTACATTATGGGTCGTAACAGAAGTTCTTATTGGCAGTTTTATAACACACCTTTCGTAGAAAAAAAAATAGGGGCGGGTATGAAAACTAAAACTATGATCAGTCGGGAAATCGGAATTATTTCATTTTTCACTCAGCCCAAGGTGAAGCTAAACTGTGAAAACTGAATTGATCTCTGCTTCCCACTTCTTGTTTTTAACCCATGGGACATCTGAGGCCGTTTTTTCAGACCGGATCACAAGCTACGTCATAATGTCATTAAGTGGGATGGCTACAAGGTAAATGTGTGGTGTGGACCAATCAATATTTTCAACGTGCAGTCCTACGGCTGCACGTTGAAAATATTGATTGGTCTAATCCCAAATAATAAATATGGACTCTTCCAATTTCTGCCATTCGTCTTACATGGAAGATCCCACCAGGGTTTAAAGGATTAAAGTATCCCATGCCTTTTCCACATAAAACAAAATTGTAGGCTACTGGCATTTCGAGAACCTCGCACAATCCTCTCCTCCCCCCCCCCCCCCCCCCCCCCCGCCTGTGGAATCCTGGGCAGTGAAGCACTGGTTGTTTACTTTGGTAAACAAGTTCTATTTCGCTGGTAAATAGGACCCAGTAACCAAGGCTTAGGGTGGGAGTCCTCTAAAATGGGCTACCCCAAATAATGAATATGGACTCTTCTGATTGCTGCCATTGAACTGGCATGGGAGATACCACTAGAGTTCAAAGGGTTAAGGCTGATTGAGCAATACCTTTAACTCTTAACCCGCTGGGTATTTTCAAAATATTTTTGTCAGATCTAGTCATGGCAGCTGTGAAGCTGTGAAGTAGCCATGACTAGATTTGATAAAAAAAATCCATCTAAATTTTACTAAAGAAATCATTGCTCTAAACGTCCATTTAATTTCCAGAAGAGAAGTTTCGTTAAATGTGACCGAATTCTACTTTTTTCAGTGGCAAGAGATTTTGTGTTCTGCGCAGGAATATCCGCCAATAGCTTTAAAGAAGTTAACAAGTTTCTGCTGTAATATTTGTTTTATTGGGGTTTTACGACACGTTCAACAGCCAAGGTCACATCATTTCGGGTCGTTTTACTGGTGGAGGAAGCCGGAGTACCCAGAGAGAACAACCGATCAGCGGCGAGCAACTGTCGGACTCCCCAACTTACTAACTCTCCACAAGGAACGTTAGCAACGGTTGAAGGCACGTACACCAACTGACGGCACGTACACAATCTACGAGCGACGCCGTGCCCACCCCCCCCCCCCTTAGTCCACCCACGTAGGAAATCGGGATTAAGTGTTACCGTTGTCCACAATGCAGATACTTGGTAAAGATCGAACTGTGGGCCTTTCAGTTTTGAGTTCAATTCTCTAACAGCCGAGCCACCACTCCAAAGAGTCAACATTGCCAAAACACACGGTGTTTTACCGTTACATTTTGTGACAGAAGTAGTGACTGCTGGATGCAAGTGTTTTACCGTTTTCAACGGTTATCTTTTACAGTGCAGGTTTTTAACGCGCTTCATGCTTCCTGTGTGTGAACAGTTCTGCTCGGTGCACGGGTAAGAAGCCAAAAATCAATGCACTGCGCAGAAGTGAAACTTGCCGGCTAAAAGGATATTTCTATTTTTGGATAATGATCCTTTGTGCAAAACTTGACAAAATACAAGCGCTTTTCGTTTGTAAACTGTAACGGAAGAACACAAGTCGCACGATTTCTTTCTTAATTTAAACATTCAATAAGACTTTTGCTATAAATGTTTACTCCCAAACCTTTAAGGTTACAACAACACTAAAAGAAAAGAATCAGACGCGGTAAGGAAGAATATTTATTTCCAAGTAACATTTGCAGTTTTTAGACATTTCAACAACAGTATGAGAGATAATGTGATTTTCCTGATTTTTGTGTCGATTGTCTGCCGTAAAGTGTACGGAGAAGGTTCGTACTTTTAATTTTATTGCATATTTTGTACTACTCTATGTGTAGTTTAACTGGTTGAGTGCTGGAAGATAAAATTTGGTCTTTACATTGAAATTTGGTACTACAAGTTAAAAGGCTTCATATTATTTTTGAAGCGAAATTATTTACAGTACAGGGGTCGTGGATAGGTCGTAATCCACGCGTGGGCAGTGATGTCTACGCATGCGTTTACAAGGTAATAAAGCTCATCATCAGCAAAATTTTAATTACTGAAGCACCGGGTAGTACCCGGTGCTTCATTAATTAAATTTTTGATGATTATTCCTATAATTAGTGTTTGGAATCTAATATTATTGGTTCCGTGGAAAAAAGCGACTAGTCCACGGCGGTCGTACTGTAGTCTGTAAGGATTTATCTTTTTTTGGAATTTACTGGAGAGTGCCCATAAATATCCCCCCATAAATAGTATATAGGCAAAGATATGTGAACAATTTTTTCTAACCAAAAATAGTCATTCACTCTACCAGTTAACAGAATAAATCTGCGCGGGGTAGGGTTGTCGGCGCACGCACCTAAACCTTCCTTTCGATAATTTTTCAATAACTGCATACACTTGGGCATAATCAAAAATTTTGTTTGTCTTTTTTCAAATGGTGTCGTTATAATCTTGATATTTATTTTCATAGACAATTTTAGTTCAAACACTATCAGTAACTTCGCGTGCAAGGATATAACAGTGACTTTTTTATATATATATATATTCTTTTTTTCATACATTAGGGAGACTTTCGATAGGAAAAAAAACATACATTAGGGGGACTTATTCGAGTCTCCCTAATAATTTAACTTCAATTGTGACTTTTCACATTAAGTTTTATTTTCAGTTTTGGGTCGCTGGTATTCTTACGAAAAATATGTTTTATCTTAGGTGCCCGATGCCAAATCTATATCTGTACAGAAGCCACTAAAGAGTGGTGAAAATTTGATATGCTGATATGACATTAAGTCGACATTCAATTAAAGTTATATTTTTCTTTTTTCGGGCAATATGTTTTAATTGTAAGATACCGTAGTGACCGACAATACACTGATAAACCATCTCACAAAAAATAATAGATTTGTCCTTTAAAATCATAAGATATATTTGATAATCTTTTTTTGTGTGTCCATTTCCATAAAATCGTCGAGGTCTTAGGTTACGTGGTAAAAAAATGTACCTTACGGGTACTTACATTTATATTTAAGTTGATCTTCCCACCCTCAAAATATCAATGTTTTCCCTATTTTGTCCTGTTTTGTTTTTGTATTAAGTTATTTATTTTTCTTAAATTGGTATTAAAACTGGGCATGTTGCTTTCAATCAGTCGAAGCTACTTGAAACCGATAATAATAAGAAGATGAAAAATCTCTGCCTCTCTCTCTCTCTCTCTCTCTCTCTCTCTCTCTCTCTCTCTCTCTCCGCTCTCTCTCTCTCTATCTCTGTCTCTCCCCTTCTCCCACCCCTCTCTATCTCTCGCGCGACCTCCCTCTCTTTGTTTATGAGTATAGATGGGTATGATTGCCCAATGGCGACGTTGGGTTATATTTTTGTGGTCAAGACCCCTCCCCACAAGAAGTGATTTTTTTGCACATCTTCAACAAACCCTTATCATACGAATCGTAAGTCCTCTCACTGGAATGAGCTAACCAAACGCTTTCCAATAGAAGGAGGTACATGATCTGGTTTAGTAGTTCGGTTTCCAAAAATCATGTTTTAGAAGTGAATTACGGAATGTAGATCCCCGTCTCTCTCTCTCTCTCTCTCTCTCTCTCTCTCTCTCTCTCTCTCTCTCTCTCTCTCTCTCCCTCTCTCTCTCTCTCTCTCTTTCTCTCTCTCTCTCCATCATTTTCTCTTCTCTCTCTTTATCCCCCTCTCCGTCTGTCTTTGCCCAGCTCTCTTTCCCCATCCCTCTCTCTCTCTCACTCTACCTTTGCCCTATCTATCTATCTATCTATCTATCTATCTATCTATCTATCTATCTATCTATCTATCTATCTATCTATCTATCTATCTATCTATCTCTCTCTCTCTCTCTCTCTCTCTCTCTCTCTCTCTCTCTCTCTCTCTCCCGTCTCTCTCTCCGTCCCGCTCTCTCTCTCCGTCTCCCTCTCTCTGTCTCTCTCCTCATTGTCTCTCTCAGCGTCTCTCTCTTTATCTCCCCCCTTTCTGTCACTCGACCCTCTTATCTCCCTCACCCTCTCTCGCCCTCTCCCTTTCTTGATGTGAGAGTATATATGGGTATGATAGCCCAGTGTCGTCGTTGGTATATATTTCGGTGGTCAAGGCCCCGCCCACCCCCACCCCCTCCCCAATATGTGATGTTTTGCAATGTCTGTCTATTTGTCTTTATAGATATCTTCAACAAACCCTTACCATAAGACCTCCCACTGGAATGAGGTAACTAATCTCGTACCAATATGAAGAGGTTGGCGGTGGGGGGGGGGGGGGGGAATGGCGGGAACATGGTATGGTTTTTTGAACCAGTTTTTTTTAAAAATCATGTATTTAGATGCATAGTTTGTGAATTACGAAGTGTGGATCCATGTATGAGTATGTGTTAGTATATGTGCCCAGAGGCGTTAACCCTTTACCCAACGAATCGGCAACATCCGCCCGCGTAATATACAAATTCAGCAGTTGAAAAAATATTATTTGTCAAAAAACTTCAACAAAACCATATCATGTGACCCCTCGTTGGAACGAGCTCGTTCCAACGAGGGGTCACATGATATGGTTTCGTTGAAATTTTTCGAAAAATTTCAACAAATGATATTTAAAATAATAAATTTTAATATCGTCTGCGTTAGGTAAAGGATTAATAGGTTATATGTTGGTCATTTTTGGTCCGGACTCAAAACAAATTTGAGCTTATTTACCATACTTCTCTATTTGTCTTTTCAAATAACTTCACGAAACCCTTATCATTTGACCTCTCTTTGGAATGAGCCAGCCGAGTTCGTCATATGCATCCCTGGCTGTTGGCAGGGGAGTTTGCCAGGGGAGTTTGCCTGACAGATGACAAATTCTCTACTGGTCCCCATTCATCTGCGAGCCCTCCCTCCTCCCACCCAATAACACCCACTCAGGAAGAGGGTCCCTAAAAACGAGGGGGACTCATAGGCTGCTTGGGTGAACCAGGCTGGGGGTGGTCAGGTCATGTGCATGGGAGTTTGCCAGGGTGTCCGACCAACTACCGATCAATACTCTCCTATCCATTTCTAAGCCACGGATCGCCCCTCTCTCCCACCTTCCCCGATCCCCCTAAACCGTGGAACGTCCCTCTCCCCGGACACCACCACCAGACTAAACACCATTATGCCACACTGCCACAACAACTGCCGCTCACCAAATGTAATGAAACAGGTTTTTTTCTGAGTGACTCACTAACAGCCACCTCTTTCACTACAACCTCCCATTTCCGCACAGGACAGGCTCCTATATTATCATATACGAGACAACGGGGCACCGGGGCGCACAATGCACCTGCCAACAAAACATCCTGGAACAAGACACCCGGTACAGCATCGAAACATTAGTCTGTACCGGATTGGGACGAAGAAGCAAATACTCAAGAAGCGATGCTGGGCGTAGAATGCCCGTATCGCAAACATATCTTGAATCAGGACTCCAGGTACAGCATTGAAACATTAGTCTGTATCGGGCTGGGACGAGGAATCTGAGATAATTGCTTCCAATTAAAGGAAAAGAATAAAGTACGCACCTATTAACATCATCGAAGCCCACAATATTGACATTATCACAATGATATACCGTATATTAATTAGTACCACGCCAGATTGACGCAGACGAATCGGTAAATAATTGCTTGGAATATCAAACGGATGATCTGCTAGTCAACAATTCTATTATTTTAGACCACCTGGCTTACTGACAATATGTCTTGGGGCAATTTGCCGCGAAACCGAGTCGTAGCGTTGACATGAAGTCGCTCACACCAATTGTTCCTTGAGCACAGTGGCGTAGGGGATGGGCCCGCAAGGCCCGCATTGCGGGAGGGGGCCGGCTAGAAGGGGGGCCCCGTCTTGAAGGACGTCCCAACGCTGGAAGAAAGAGGGAAAGAGAGAGAGAGAGCGAGACTGTGTACCAAATACACTAATTCCAAACTCTCACTTCCACAGGACGCACTCTTTGTAGTCTATGTATTATTCTTTTAACCCTTTACCTAACATTACGGCAAAAACCGGCCAGCGCTATTCTTACAAATCGCCAAATAATTGTCATTATTTTTTTTATTTTTTGCCTCAAAAACATAGGTTATGACCCCTCCCCTCGTTGGAACGAGCTCGTTCCAACGAGGGGTCATAACCTATGTTTTTGAGACAAAAAATGAAAAAAATTAGTTCTTCAAGAATTATTTTTGCAAATGTCGTCTTCTTTCAGGTTAGGTAAAGGGTTAAGTGAACGCTACATCATTGTAACTGATAGGGGTGAGAAATGAACAATATACATGCATGGTGCCTCTCAAGTCACACATGTTGGGCGTGCATGTGTATATCGTTGGATGGTGGGGGTGAAACTTAAATGTAATGAAAAAATCTACAGAGTCGTACTTTTAGAATCGATCCTATAGGCAAAACCTTCATTTAATTTATGGCATATGTACTATGTGAAATCCTGTATTAAAGGCAACCACCATTATGAAAGGGCCCCCGTCTCTATCTCGCGGGGGGGGGGGGGGGCGGTGGGGGCACAAGATTTTTCGCTTCGCCACTGCTTGAGCAACTGGTCGTCTGGACAAAACATCCAATAGACGGGTCGGATCTGGCATTATCTGGGCGAGCCATCGCGCCATTGTTAAATATTATATTATATACTGTTTATTGCTACTGTCTAGGTGTGATTAGTTGGCCCTTTGTGTCACACTCTCCCGGATTCTTAATCTCCATCGGTTTAAATCCACTTAAGTATTTCTGGTGATTACATTTCCAGTTTATGCATGTTTTACCCTTCACTTATAAACTGAGAAAAGATATGTGATCACCAGAAATGAATTAATGTCGATCCAAGATTAAAGATTGACAAAGGCATACGGATAATATTCGAATCTGCCTTCCATAGATGCTGGAACATCGAACTTTTGTGATAAATTGGAGAATTATAGCTCATAACATTATTACCGCTGAACCTCAACTTGTCCGACTGAAGTTTCTTCGGCCTTTTCTGCGACTTCTCCCAGGTATTATGAACAACCCAAGAACGTCCAACGGTCGTGTAATACACCATTGTAAAGTTTGTTCTTTGCAGTTTGTTCTTTCCCTTTCGGCTGGATCCGCTCTGTAAATCAAATTTGAGAGGTTCGTAATGAAGGTGAATGCGATCGTTTTCGAAAGCGAGTTGTGTACCTTGTTAATATTTATGGTATCGCGGAACTAAATATTGAAATTAGAGTGAACCGCCTTAAAATGTTGCACTCGGAAATGACGCAATCTCTAAAAATAAACAGCCTTGGGAAAATCCATTGTTCCAATAAAAGTTTGAAACATTCTATTGACATCTTGCACTATTGTTGAATATTCCTGATAAAAAAGAGGGTGATTTGCTGACTTTTGGACCTAAAAAATACAATTTACTTTTTGTGTGTTTTTGTAGGGAATTCCCTGAAAAATATGTGCACGTGACCGGTACTTCCCTTTGTGTCAGTTTTTCTCTCTTATTTGTTGCATGACCCCATGTTTTCAGATCAGAAAAAGTTGTCTGAAGGGCTATACTTGACAGAGATATTTGAATGCCAAAATTAAAGTGATGCGATCATATTTTTTCCACCTGAACGTTATAATGGTCGCCTATGGGAAAATATTTAGTTCTGTGATACCTATAATTCTGTTATGGAGGCACGACAGCATCTATCCAACCAGAAGGATGCGTCCATCCCCAACGCACCAACGCATGGCATGCAATAAATCTAGGCTTATTACAAATCTGCAAAAAATGTCCGGTCATGCAAGTGTATAGTAAAGCAGGTCAGAAAAGTCTAACGTTGCATTAAAAAAGACTAATGTTTTTAAAAAGTGTCCGGCCAAGGGTTAATGCCATCTTATTTTGATGCATTTAACATATGTATGAAACAAAAGCAACAGCATACCGGTGGTACCCTCCACTCATGAACAGCAAAACAGGTCAGAGTGACAAAAATGTCTAACATGGCAAAAACACTAAATATCGATACAATATCACTGGGTAAGGTTCTGTGGGTAATTGTAAGTCATCGAACACACAGTATGGGATGCATAGCAACAGGGCTGAAAGTCAAAGTGGACTGGTACAATAACTTTAACACAAGTGCCGACGCCGACGCCGACGCCGACGCCGACGCGCCTCGAGTCATGACATAATCTCACACAACTTCGTTGGTGAGCTAAAAATGTCATCGCATATTATTTTTTTCGATTTCGCAGCTTGTGCCAACTACCTATAGTTAAATGGTTGCTCCAATTGAACATTTTCGAACGAAAATAATGAAATATATTGTTCTGCCCTTTCTGCATAGCCATTATTATAACTAAACGTTGAAATATGCTTTTTCACCTTTAGACGGGGTTTTCAAGTTTGAATGTAAACACAAATAAAACACCCCTCCAATGCCTGGTTCACAAGGCTACAATGATGTAACATTTGATATCTAATAAAAGAGGACATTGTGCGGGACCCATTGGATAGAGCATTGGTCTTGTGATCGAAAGGTTGTGAGTTTGATCCTGACTTGCGCAACTTATGTTGTGTCCTTGGGCAACCCACTTAGCTTTGCTTGCTCATGTGGGAGCGTGGTAGCGCAGTGTGCCTTCAACCAACGCGACTTGAATTCAAGCCCGAGAGCGCCCGGTTAGCACATTGAAAAGTCTGACCGTTGCTTTCCGCTGGTACTTTCTGGGTACTCTCTTCCTCCACCGCCTAGCTAACACCGACAAACGAAATACCCCCAAAATAGCCTCACGGCGTTCCCTGTGGGCAAACAGCCCGTAAAATCCCTGCCCTACTTAGCTTATAAAACTGTTTGTCTGTGAAAAACATTCTTCAAGATTTTGACCAGGAATCTGCGCGTGTTATTATTATTATTTATTTTTAAATTTGTTGTGCGACAAAAGTGTCCGAAAACCTGTTCTCTGGTCCTGTGTGCAGATGTGTTAGAGGGAGGCGGGGCCTGAGAACGTGAGCGTTTGTCAAAAATATTATAATCTGTTAATTCCATCTATCTAATCCATGGCCCACTGTACAAAATGTGACGCGTCACATGTTTAGTGATTAAACCGTGGTGTTTTTAAGTTATACGCATCGAGTTTATCTACCAGAAATGAATGTGTTTAAGTGGAATGTGTTTAATACGGATTTTTTTTACTGAATCTGCAACCGATTTAATTGTTGTTAGTAGTATGTCTCGCACGTTTGGGGCCCCATTGGCAGGATCTCATTGCAGGATCTCATGTGACGTCATAGTCACGTGACCCAGTGCCGCCATGTTGTGTTGTCATGGTAACCTGCGTGAGCGGCCATGTTGTGTCGTCATCTCCATAGTGATACGTGGTGTTAGTGCGCATGCGCAGCGCGTGTTGTTAGGGTGATACGTGATTACTATGTTACCAATGGCTTCTAACAAGACAAGGGTATGTTCGGGGGGTGTGTTCAATTGAATCGGAGTAAATCTAATTACCACAAACAACCCGACCATCTCTCCAAATCACCAAAATCCACCCAAAATCACCGAAATTGACTTTATTTCCCCAATTTATCGGCTTAGCATGTAGTGCTATAGTACTAAGGGGGTACAAGGGGCGCGTTCGATTTAACAGGAGTAATGTTCTGGCTTAGAATTCTCCCAGAATCCCTTTTTGGATCCCTATCCCATGACGTTTTCCCCTTAAAAGACACGTTCCTTTGGTCATTACCCAGAATTCTGTGCTTCTATCTGTATATGCAATAGTTTTCGTCTATCTGGTCCTGTTTCTTTGTTCTAGAGTATACTCCAGTAGCGTAGAAGAGCCTATTAACTGGAACAGCTTTGCTTATTATTACTATATTTAGCTATTTTAGTCTATTCTTGTTAGTTCTGACCCAATTCCAAGTACTCTTGTTGTTTCATTTATCTAGATCATTTATATAATTTATAACTAACCAATCAGACTGTTTGATTTCCCATAATCTGTATGCAGAGATATCTCCCTTGTGTATTATAAAAGCCTATATCCAATGGAAATATCCCCAGGCACCCCAATTTTAGCACCCCTTTTTTGAAAAACATATGACCTTCGGCACCCCTTTTTTGTCATATGTGCTTATGTGAAAAAGCACAATGTGACACAATGTGCCCTAGCACATAGGCACATGATTTATGTGCCGATATGTGCTTATGTGAAAAGGCACAATGTGACACAATGTGCCCTAGCACATGGGCACATACGGGTATTTGAGGATACCTATTGCCTGGTATTGTATTATTCGAGGATACCTACTAGAGAATCCCTTTTTGTCATATGTGCTTATGTGAAAAAGCACAATGTGACACAATGTGTCCTAGCACAAAGGCACATGCTTTATGTGCCGATATGTGCTTATGTGAAAAGGCCCAATGTGACACAATATGCCCTATCACATAGTCACATACGGGTATTTGAGGCTACCTATAGCCTAGTATTGTATTATTTGAGGATACCTATCCAGGATACCTTCTGGAGAATCCCTTTTTGACATATGTGCTTATGTGAAAACGCACAATGTGACACAATGTACTCTAGCACATAAGCACATGCTTCATGTTCCGATATGTGCTTATGTGAAAAGGCACAATGTGACACAATATGCCCTATCACATAGGCACATACGACCAAAATGGGATTCCATAGCCACAGGTGTGATAAATTGGGAAAATAAAGTAAATTTCGGTGATTTTGGGTGGATTTTGGTGATTTGGAGAGATTGTCGGGTTGTTTGTGGTAATTAGATTTACTCCGATTCAATCGAATTCAAAATTTATACAATAGTTCTGCTTTAATTAGTTTTTAATTAATATTTCCTCTTTTTGCGACGGAAATCCACCAGATATGTATTTAATTTTATCAACATCGCTGGGCGAACTGGGGAGAACTGAACCACCTAAATCTACTACTCCAACCAAAGGATGGTTGCAAGTGACAATTTAAGTCACAAGCGTAGATCAGTGGCGGATTTAAGGGGGGGGGGGCGCCCCCGGCGCGCCCCCCCCCCCCCCCCCCCCCCCCCCATTCTCCAGAGCAAAGTTATCACAAACAGTCTATATAATACCACGACAGCAGATCAGAACCACGCCTAGCGTTGCCTAAGCACAATGCTAGCAAGTTAATCTTTTCCTTGCAAATGAACGTCACACTTGTGCACGGACCGAAACGCACAATGTTATCTTACACGTCATACATGTGCCGCAGCCGTTTTTGTGCGATCCGTAATCGAGTCAGTTTTTACCCTATATACATTTATTCGTCGGATCAACAAACTTCCGGCATTGTTTTGAAAAGTAAACTAGCGCGGCAGCAGTCAAATATGTCGCAGCAAAGTAAAATTGAATCATTTTTCGGGACTAAAGGCAGTGAAAAGTCCACGAAGAGACAATCAAAAGACGACACGATTGCACTTATCGAATATAAGGCTAAGAAAATGAATGACGATTGTGAATCACAGGCCGGTACTTTATCCAAAATTGAGCCGATTGTGGCCGCTCGATCTGTCATGGCTGATTCACCCCAAACAAATTTAGCATCCACAATGAACTCGGGTCTTGTCGGTAATAGTGCTGAGAAAGGAGAGAAGTCTACACGAGTAGATATATCCGATTATATACCCGGATCAACGAGTGAAAATGTTATCACAGACGACATCCGTGCATACCTGTGGAAAATTAGAGCGCCCGAAAGGTCTTATAAGTTTCCACCCAAGGTTTACAAAGACAAGCGTAAAAAATCGGGTATAATGAACAGGTACTGTCAACACGAGTGGTTCTCCAAATATGATTTTCTTTCTTACTCCAAAAGGATGGACGGGATCTTCTGTATAAGCTGTGTCTTGTTTCCTATGCCATCTCATAAAGGGACACGTGCTATCAATATGATAGATACATGTTATACCAATTGGAAAGATGCCACCAATGACTTTGATCTCCATGCAACTTTGCAATACCACAAAGATTCCATGCAGAAACTCAAGTCCTTCATGGAAACATATGAAAAACCTGATATGCGCATCGATTCTGTTTTGTCAGAGAACTCAAAGTCAATTATTGCTGCTAACCGAGAAATACTAATAACTATTCTGAAATGTGTCGAGTTCTGTGGGAGACAAGGGATTCCACTCCGAGGGCATAGGGATGATGGTATCCCTGGTAGTGATAACTGTTACTCGACCAACATGGGTAACTTTAAGTCTTTGTTACATCTAGTGGCTGAATTTAACCCCCAGCTACGCAATCACATTGACTCCGTCTCGTGTAAAGGGAATGCAGTATATATTTCCAAAACCGCTCAAAATGACATACTGCAATGTTGTCTGAAATTTATTCAGAACACCATCACTAAGGAAATTAACTCTCAACCATCAGGTCCATTTTACGGCTTAATGATTGACGAGGTAACCGACTCCTCCAACCACGAGCAGTTGGGAATTGTACTTAGATACGTTAAAGATGGCGTTGCTTGTGAGCGCCTTATCGAGTTTATAGAGTGCGATAATATCACTGGCGATGCTTTGTCTGATTATCTTTTGAAGTGTTTGAAAGAGCTCAACGTAGACCCTATGTACTGTCGCAGCCAGACATATGATGGGGCGGGAAACATGGCCGGTAGCAATAAAGGTGCTGCAGCACAGTTTCGCATGAAAACAGGCAACAACAAAGCAATATATTTTCACTGTGCCTCACATGACTTGAATTTAGCTCTCTCCAAAGCATGCAACGTACCCGAAATTCGAAATATGATTTGTGTCTTACAATCCGTTGGAGTTTTCTTTAAATATTCGCCAAAGCGTTCCAGACGGTTAGAACGTGCAGTTGATGAATATAATAGCATACATCCCGAATCTACCGTGTCTAAATCTAAAGTAAAACCCCTATGTGAGACGAGATGGGTGGAAAGACATACTTCTCTTGACACATTGAAGGCCATATACGAACCACTGTTAGACACTCTTGATGTAATAAGATACAACCGGGAAGGGAACTGGGATTCCAAAACCGTTACCGAGGCTAATGGCTTATATGCACAGTTAACGGCTGTTGGTTTCATTGCATCTTTCCAGACATGTCATTTCTTATTTGGATTTACAAAACCACTTGCAACATTGTTACAAGGTAGGGAGAATGACATCGTCGTCGCTTATGAGGAGATCGATTTAATACGGGCAGAGTTGGCTGATATTCGCAGCAACTCTGAGAAAGAATTTAAGGCCATATATTGCGAAATTAGCCAAATGGCAGATGCAGCTCAAACAACAATAACAGTTCCGAGGCGGTGCGGTCGCCAAACACTGAGAAACAATGTTGAAGCCGAATCTCCTGAAGACTATTATCGTCGCTCTATCTTCACGCCATTTATTGACAGTATGTTAGCACAACTGAAAGAGCGATTCAATCAACTTTCTAACAATGCTGTGCGTGCGATGGTTATTATTCCAAAATATATGGGTCTTCACAGCAAAAGTGAAAAATTTCAAAAAGATATCGCGAGTATCCGAGATTATTATAGTGATGATATGCCGACACCCGATAGTTTCAACCAGGAAGTCAGACTTTGGGTGAGGTATTGGTCCACAGAGAATGAAAAACCAGCAACCATTGACAAAACCGTTCAAATGATGAAAAGCCGATGTGATTCTCAATTCCCAAATATATATGCCATACTTAATATATTACTTGTCACCGCCGCCACGAGTGCTTCAGTTGAGCGGGCAAATTCTGCATTGAAATTTGTAAAGAATAAATTTAGAAGTACTATGGCTGAAGACAGATTGAATGCATTGTTACTCATGTTTGTACACAGAGATATTCAGTTGAATTACTCGGAGATAATTGATTCTTTCTCTAGAATGCATCCTCGCCGCATGCTTCTGGAATTCCATAATGATAAGTAACTGGGTGTTTCCCAATAGGCCGATAATGTCAGACTCACAGTGTTCACACTGTACTACTGCCAAGGGTCCTATACTTGGGTGATGAGAAAATGACTTCAAGTAATTTTGTTGGCCATTATCAAAACAATGTATCCTCTAAGTCTTTGGGTGTATATTTTTGATAATGGTCAGCATAATTATTTTAGGGTAATTTCTCAATACTCAAGTATACGCCGCCTGTCATATGCTGATGTATATATACTCTTATTAAACAGTTATCTCGGACTCCATCAATATTATTACATTATCATGTCTGTCACATATTAATTTACTTTGCTCATTACCTGTCGTTTAGTTTGCAAGAAATTCCGAGTTTACTAAAAAGTATTGATTCCATGCTAATCGTGCTACCTAGCTCGTTAACCCGCAGCACTCTGATGTTGAAACGCGGTTAGCTTCCAAAGTCGACTTTGAAATTGAAAGTCGATTAGTCGAAAGGTGTCCCAGTAGTTCACGTTCAAATTAATTTCCCTTCACTTTTGAATTGCGTAGTTCAACGTCATTACTCATATGTCATATGCGACTCCATTTCGCTAGACACCCCCCTAAATATTTACATGCCCTCACCCCCCCCCCCCCCCCCCCCCCCCACCTCTTATAAATTTCAAAATCCTGGCGCCGCCACTGATCAGTTGACATAGGACAATAGACATTCTGGTTATCACACGACAAAATGGCACACCTCTGATCATTTACTCAGTAACTGACCAGACATGCGCCATTTCGTCGTTTGAGAACCAGAACGTGCTTTGTCCAGTTTTGGACATAGGAACCTGGATGACCCTCTGGATCTCACATGACGATTTGTTTGAATTTATTCATTGACAATTTGTCAGGATTCGAATTTCTTTCAATAACGATTGCGCAACGCAAGCTTAAAAACGAAATGCTAGTGTTAATTAGCTCCCTTGATGCCCAACATCAAACCTGAATGATCATTGGTCATCAAGCACGACGGTTTAGAAGGCACTCTCTAACCACGAGGCAGTGAATTACTGTTTGCGTTGTAGTTACGAATGGGCAGACTGGGCGGACGCCCAGAGCGGCAGGGCCCCCATCTTTGGCACGGAATTTTGTCATGTTAACACTAGATCTGATGTGAGGTTTGTAGCTCCATTTTTTAAATTTCTCAAATTTTCCCAACAAAATACTGATTTCGCTGTTGAAATGTTCCTGTGGGAGGCCCATACCCCCACCATTTTTCAAGCCAGTAACGTTGGATATGGCATGTGGGTCGGACCAGACGGACCTGAGAATAGACATTTTTTCCCTGAATAATTATTTGCTGAACATTTTTGCGCTTTGACAACGTCATGAGTTCTTTTCGATGTGCGACCAGCACGGGTCGACAACTTCCAACAACTTGGCGTGCGCCCGAAGTGGACCTGGTCCACTTCGGCCGCTGGCGAGTTGTTGGAAGTTGCCGTTGCCGACTAGTCGACGATGACTCGATTTTGGGGCTTCGGCTAGTCGACTGTGAAATTCCATAGTCGTCCGAGCACTAGTGATCTCCCTGCATTGTCAGAAATTCAGCAATTTATATTTTGGTTAACAGAGCTCTGTCAACCAAAATCTAAATTGCTGAATTTCTGACAACACTGGAGCCACATAACCATGGATGACTGGAAGATGGGTTGGGGTTTGAGGGTGGGGACGGATGGGTCTCGGATGACGCTTCGCGTCATTATGATTGGCGCCCCCACCCTTATTCCCAAATCTTGTATCCGCCAGTACCCGGGTCCAGCTGTCACAACAGAGCGCACCATTTGAAGGCCCATTTTAAAATGTATCTGCACCCCTGACCCCCCCCCCCCGCCACCCTTCCATTGCGAGTGCCCCCCGACACTCGCAGCAAAGTATAAGTATATATATTACCACTTTTAACCAGCAGGTTTGAATTTTCCTTGGCACCGCACCGGTAATTGTTGGTTAAAAAGTGACATTTTAACAGCAAAAGAAATCTCTACATTTTCACCCGAAAAGTCGCCAGAGCGCACCATTTGACCGGTCATTTTAAAATTTTCTTGGGGGGAGAACCACCCCAAACCCCCCTTCTATTGCGAGTGCCTTCGGCACTCGCGGCAGATGCCTTCGGCATCTGCGTGCTGGGATCAACCCGTTCTGCCACACCCCCAAATTTTCGTCATCAAGATTGGCGCCCCCCTATTCCAAAATCCTGTATCCGCCGGTGTAGATGCTTGAATTTTAGACAATATTTGGTGTGTGGTAGGGGGAGGGGAGGGGAGGGACGGGTGCTGAACATAATTGTCTGAGAATTATCGACAATTTCTCCAATCCTTCCCAAATATGACCGAATTTTGACCGATTGATGCATCCATTTGGGATGGGGTGGGTGGATTGGGGGCGTCCCCACTCTTCTCCGAACCATTCATATGTTTCCGGTCATTGAAGCCCTGGCACCAAAATAGTTAAATTTTTTTTCGCACATCACTGGCCCTTAATTTTACAAACGCACGCTGGCACGAACAAAATTTACCCACCATCTCACCCACCCAAAATAAAGTCGACCAGTAAAGTTCCTAATGGGATACGTTTAAGCATTCCAAAGTCTTTCACCTCAAGTTACTGATGGGAAGAAACTTCGTGTTGCTTTTAACTGGGGGCGATTTCGTCCCAAATGTCTTGGGTGAATGGGGTTCCGCGACATCTCTTTGGACGCACTCGGTGAGCTTTGCCACTCTCCAATACAGGAGCATTTTATTGTCCCCAGGTCCCGTCCAACAGAAGAGGGACACATGTGGGCTCAACTAGAACTCCCAAACCTTACGTGCTCCAACCAAATTTCAGGCGGCCCCACGCCCGTGATAAAACATAAAATTGTCACCCTATTTTTTTTTTTTTTAAGTACCGTACCAGCATTTTAACTTGAAAATGCACGTAGAGATCTTCAAATAAATAATTGTATTTTTTTCGGGATTAAGGATTGCAAAGACCTCATGTGGGCCAGCTAAACAACTGGGTGCCAGCTGCATTAAAATAAACCTGATCTGCGAAGTTAAACATGATGTTTAACTTTCCCAGGTCCTGTTTAACCATTTGTGGTGTTTAATTACAACGCGCCAAATTGAAGAGCGCGAAAATTACGAGACGGTCTTCTATGTTATTCGTTCGAAGAGGAAGGGCAAGCGGAAACTTTGGGATACAGAGGGTGCTGTGAAGGAAGCATTTCATTTCGTAAATATTTCATGTTGTGTAAAATACAACTTGTTTAATTGATTATTTAAAACTGTCACATAACAATTTTAATAGATACTATTTTCACGTGTGAATCGTCATATACTCAGTGTATATTTACACAACCGTACACGTTCCGTGCGATTGTTTAAAATGTAGCCTAATTTCGTTGTAAACGAAGCTTCTGTTTTCAGATTTCTTTTCGTTTGCCTTAACAATAATACACACATACACGCAAGATAGTTATGGTATTTAGAAGTTAGAATTATGCTGTAAATGAGAAAATTCACACACGACCACAGTACGACCGCCGTGGATTGGTCACTTTCCACTTGTAAATCCTACTCGGTTCGCAAGACAAGCGCAGATCCGACGTGGCATACTCCTCTCCAAACGTCCAATATCAGCTCGACTGATGTTATACTATTCTTCCTGCAGTCTTCCTTCATGAACATTGGTAGGGGGTTGTTGACGTTGTCGTAGGCATGGGCGTCTGCCATGCATATCCCAGATGTGCTCGATTGGTGAAAGATCTGGACTTAATATTGGTGAACTCAGCGTAGTGATGTTCTGCTCCTGGAGGAACTCTCTAGCGACACGGGCCGTGAGTGCTCTTGCATTGTCATGTTGGAAAATGAATGTCGGCCGTGACGTCGCGCAAATGGCACCACATAAGTTTCTAACATGTTGTCAAGGTAGTATTGCCATGTGGTACGCACTTGGATAACATGTAATGCTATTCTGCTTGCCATGGTTATGCCTCCCCACACCATAACCGATCCACCACCAAAACGATTGCGCTGCCTAACGGTTACGTCATGGTGTCGTTCGTTCTGCCCCGCCGCACTCTGTGTCGCCTGTTGTGGAAGCCGAGAGTGAACTTCTATTCATCGGAAAACATGACGTTGCTCCATAGACGATTGTCCCAGTGCTGTCGTGCTCAACACCAATTACTTCTTGCTGCGATGTGACGTTCCGTCAAACGTCGAATTATTCGAGCGTACAAATTCCAGCTGTGTATGCGATTTCGGATAGTCTGGCCACTGACTCGCACATCTGTCGCTCGGTGCAGCTGCTGTCCAATTTCTGAGAGACACTTTGATGGCAGTTGCGTAACGCTGTGATTTGGATGAAACGATCCTGGTTAGCAGTTGTCGCCCTTTGACGACCTGACCGACGTCTGTCATCTACATTGCCTGCCTGATAGTAGTGTGACCACAACCTGCCAATCACCGATTGAGTAACGTTGAGAATTTGAACCACTGCAGTATTCTGTTGCCAGCTTCCAACATGCCAACGGCACGTAAACGTTCGTTACGTGCCTGTCTTCGCATACCTCAAAAGTTACATTTCGACCAATAACAATTGATGCACGAGTTTATACCAAGAAAATAACGATGAGACCTCAGTAAAAGCTCGTCCAGTACAAATGAAAATTTCAAAATGTACCACAGACATTAACGCGGGGCTCGTGTGAAAAACCTGCACCAAGTTTTCGTGGGCTGGTGAGATTCATGATCCACACTAAACTTGGTAACATGTTGATGTGTCCAATCACGCGTATCCAATACAATTTTCTGAAAATATCAACATCAGTTTCGATATCCCCTACTTTTTTTGAATAGTATATATCGTGGTCAAATTATTCAACGGCCCGATGCATCCGTTTAAACCTTTACCTAACATGAAAAGCAGACGACACTTGCAAAAATTCTTGAATAACTAATTTTTTTTCATTTTGTGTCTTACAAACATAGGTTATGACCCCTCATTGGAACGAGCTCGTTCCAATGAGGGGTCATAACCTATGTTTGTAAGACACAAAATGAAAAAAATAATGAAAATTAATTGGCGATTTTTGATAATATATTGAATGGTATTTCTTCCATGGTGTTGGAGCTGAACACCACACACAAACGGTTGGAATTTTATGAACGTCATTTTCATTTTGTTCGACCACAAGAAGTGTTTCTTAGAAAAAGAGTCTTAAAACGTGATGGAAAAATTGTTTTGAAGAAAATGTATGAATATATAGTTCCCTTTGTTCAAAACCTGGAATCATTGTCAATGCCTGAGGTCTAGGGTTGTGTTCAGTCTCCCCACTTGAGTTGTGATGACTTCATTCGTGACTTTTTTGATGGTTCATATTTTAATGCTCATGCCCTTTTTCCCCAAAATCCAAAAGCATTGCAAATTATTTTGAACACAGATGACATTGAGATTGTCAACCCTATAGGTGCTCATGTTAAAAAACAAAAACTGTCAATGTTCTATTTTACAATTGCAAATATTCCACCACAACACAGATCAAGACTGAAGGTTATCCAGCCACTTGCTGTCGCAAGGACGAGAGATATTCGAAAGTTTGGGGTTGACAAATTGTCATCAGATGTTATTTCTTCTGTAACTAGAATGACTTCAGGTGGCATACAAATGCAGTTGTTCATTAACACAGAAATTATTGAAGGCAGTTTATTGGCGAAAATTGCACACACACACCTGCTGCTCATTGGTTAGCTGGTTTTAAAGAAGGTGTTGGCTTTGCCAATAAGATTTGCCGGTCTTGTGATACATACAGGTTATCACCACAGTGTGTGTCTCCGGGAATTCAGATCAAGTCGAGTTGTAGGAACAGAATAGTATTTCGACGAGCCCGTTAAGGCGAGTCGAAATGCGATTTTGTGCCTACAACGAGACTTGACCAGAATTTCCGGAGACACACACTGTGTTGATGATAAATTTATCTCACAATATTGACCACAAAATGTGCTATAAAACTATTTTAAGAGGAACTTTTTCATTTGCCTTATCGATGGAAAGACGCAAATTGAAAAATAAAATAGCGTTCTTTGATCTCCATATTGAGGTCAGTGATGACGTTACTCTTCAGAGAAAATTACGTCACTGGGATTCCCTTTAATGAATACTGTCTTGCGAAGTGGGGCAACTGTGCTTTTCGTCAACGTGAATTTGGTTGTTACTTTTGCAATAATTACTGGTGAATTAAATATCCCTCTTGGTGTAAAGGTTTATTATATTTTTAAATATGCCGTTCATCGTTTATTGAGGTGGAGTTTTCCACATTTCATAGCGAAAGCTAATCCTTTAACTTCAACTCAAGAGAGAAGCCTCGACTTGAGCGTTCCGGAAAATTCCAATAGGCAATAATAGGCTACAAACCAGCCCAAGATGCCGAAAGTGCGCATAATTTAACTATCCGTTGAGTTTACTTCCCCAGTGACATTTTAGAATGCCGTGCATAATAAATACGTTACAGGGCATTTTGTTGGCAGATACAGTGGCATATACGTCTCAGAGAAAACAATATTAGGTTCGGCTTCGTCTCACCTAATATTGTTTGTTTTCTCTGAAGGGAAAAACGCGAAGCGATCGAAAATGAGATTAATGCCGTTGTTTTGGCAACAGCAGAATCACGCGCTTGTATCAGGGGCCCTTGATACAGATTCGGAACAAGGACCCAGATACATAAAACTTTAGTTGCGTAACAGTGCAAAAACGCCCCGCTTGTGAGATAAATCAAAATACCATATGAAACACCAATTTGTTTATGACAGTTTCCAGTACAGAAAAATTGCTAAACGTATCCAAAGATGTAATGATTTGGAAAGTTTATCTAAAAGTGCATTTAATTACTCGAGTACTCAATGGGGGATCAACAATATGAGTTGTTTGCTGGAAATACCATTGTTTGACCTTTGTGTATGTTTGCCTCGTGATTCCATGCATGTACTGTTGGAAGGAGTTGTTCCCTATGAGCTAAATGTATTCCTTTACTGTTGTATTGTAGCAGATAAACTCTTCTCTCTAAATTGTCTCAACACACAGCTTTCAGTATCTGAGTATTCTTATTTGGAAGTAGAAAAACCCGCGAACCCTTAAGCTAAAGGACATTGAAGGTACTAACAAAATTAAGTAGACAGCATCAGGTACCTTGACACTCTGCATGTGTTGCCATTTATTTAGGGGAAAAAATGTCAAAAGACAATATTAAATGACAGAATTTTTTAAGACTTCTGCAAATAACATTTTTTACACTGTGTCCTTATGCTGCCGTTGATACTGCCGGACAGCTAAAACAGATTGTTGCAACACACTATTCAATTTTTAAAGAAGAATATCCAAATGCCTCCATTACACCGAAGATGCACTATCTTGTCCATTTTCCAACACAGTTGTTGCAATTTGGACCATTACGTCACCACTTGCGTTTCAGATTTGATGCCAAACATGGTTACTTTAAGGGACAGAATGGAAATGCTTTAAAAATTTGCCCAAGTCACCTGCATTAAAAAAACAGCTCTGGATGTATCAACAGCAGCTGGGGTCCATTGGTCAGCAAAATCTGTATTATTTGTATGAAGGAGATCACATAAAGGAAGGCACAGTGCAGTTATTTGAAAGTCTTTTCCCTGATCTTGCAGATAAATTTGCTTATTTAAAAGGTACGGTCTTAGAATGCCGAAGCAATGTGCATATATCTAACTGTCTAACAATCCATGGTATTGAGTATCGCCCTAGTTGTGTACTTGTTAATGCACGTAATTAATTTGGATTTCCAGACTTGCTGTTCGTCCCCTGAGTTCCAATGTGTTCTATGTGCCAGTAGGCTACCAGCAGGCACATAGAACACATTGGAACTCAGGGGACGTGTTGTTAATTGAATTTGGATTTCCAGACTTGCTGTTGTTAAAATCAATCATTGTTGCAGATAATGAAAAATATTTTGTTGTGGAAAATTTGTTGATTGAGGATTTTAACAGGCATATTATTAGTTACACAGTTTGTTGGTGGCGAAATATGGCTTCCGTTAATTTCATATTGGAAGAGAGCGAATCTCTTCTAATATGAAATTAACTGACACCATATATACCATATTACCATATACCATATATATTGTAACGAATATATCTTACTGACTGCTGCATCGATGCACAGAACTAATAACAGCCGCGATCAAAATTAAATGAGAGAATTCTCACAATGTATTCACGTGCCTTTGCCTTGTTACAATTTATGGGAGAGTGCCTACAGGCACTCTCCCATAAATTGTATCAAGGCAAATGCATACATACCAAACAGTTTCAGTTCGAAGGTAACATGACACACATCCACAGAATATGAAGCCTTTTAAGTTGCCTAACCTGCACTTCAGACCAAAAGTGGTCTTCCAACACTCAATCTTTCAACTTGAAGCGTTTATCGGCTGCCGCCATTTTGAATAATCAATTAACAAAGGGGAGATTACCCATAGCTGTCAGCGTATATTGATGTTGCCAGGCAGTATATGGTTTTATATGCAAATTGCATGTGACGTTTTTGAGCCAATGAAATTCCCAGATACTTGTAGGAGGTAAGATATAATATCATATTCAGTTGTAAATACAGAAATGTATGATGTGATAAAACAAACCAGTCTGAAAAACTGATGGCCTCTGTCTGCACATAACTTTGAAGGCAAACCATATGTACCAAATAAATACTCACATATCTGTGATGTTTTGTAGGTACTTTTGTCATCCATTAGTGAATAAATGTAAACTTTAAACAATTATGCGTGTACAAACCTTCTCAGTTAAACCATTTCAAGTAATGTATAAAAACTTTAGTAAGTTGGTAATTTCAAACTACACTATTTGGCCTAAAGGGAGCACAGTGGCTCAGTTGGTAGAGGTGCAGGCTGCAAGCCGAGAGGTCCTCGGTTCGAATCCCACCTGCGGCAACCGCGTTGTGTCCTTGGGCAAGACACTTCATCTCCAATGCCCGCGTGGGGGCACGATGACGCCGTGTACTAAGGCGTACTGCACGTCGATGGTACGCATGTCTTCAACCAATCTAACCCTGCCTGTGCTGCAGTGCGGAGTTACGATGTTGGGGAGCTGGCAGCTGCTCGTCGTTGCTCGGTGGTTCTCTCCGGGTACTCCGGCTTCCTCCACCTGTAAAACTGTCACGGTCATGATTAGCCATTGTGCATAAATATGTGACCTTAAACATCAATAAATAAATAAATATATTTGGCCTAAAATATGGCACAAATTTATGCAACAACTTCAGGTTTTAGTGTTAAAATTTGTTAACATGAACAATACTTGAAAATATACTATTCTGAATTCAAATGAATAGTAAATGTATACTCGCCCAAAAAAGAAAGTGTGCATTGCAGAAATTGATCAAACTCCACAAAAATAATTTCGTAGGTGTGAAGAGTGTTAACCTGTTCATGAATAAGTTATATTGAACACAAAAACAGCTTTCCCTGTTAAAATTGCATTAACGTTAAATGGCGTGCTGCACGTTTGTGAAAAAGCATGTTTTGCACGTGGAGAGTCTGAAAATTCATGCAGCAGTGTGAATCCTTGGGTATTTAAACACTAAAATCAGGCCTTCCTATCGTTCACATTCAAACTTGCGCTGATGTTAAAACGACTCCACATTAGCATGCCAAGATTGACAATGAATCAACGTCTCCTTGCCCTGGGTATGATTAGAGCTGGCAGAACACACAGAGAGGTTGCCCAGCATTTGAACTGCCACCGTAACACTGCAGACAGGCTAGTCCATCGACATGCACAACATGATGACGTTCGAGACCGATCCCGCTCCGGGAGACCCCGAGTTACCACCCCTGCACAAGATCGGTATATCCGTGTCGTCCATCTCCGGAACCGGCAACAAAAGGCAACGACGACAGCCAGGAACATCTCTAACCTGAGACGGATACATCCTCAAACAGTAATCAAACGGCTGAGAGAATACGGCTTACGTCCTCGAAGACCTGCAATTCGTCCGATTTTGACGTTACGTCATCGTCGTGCTCGACTGCAGGGGTGTAGACAACATCTCAGGCATCCCTTACACTGGTGGCGACGTGTTTTATTCACAGATGAATGTCGTTTCCATCTTTCATCATCAGATGGCCGCCAGAGAGTGACCAGACGTCGAAACGAACGCTACGCAGATCCATGTGTCGTGGAGCTAAACTGTTATGGGGGAGGGTCTCTCATGGTGTGGGGTGGCATCACTGCCCGTAACAGAACTGAGCTGGTCATTATTGATGGCAATCTCAGTGCAGCCAGATATCGTGATGAAGTGCTTACACCTGTTGTTGTCCCATTTCTGCAACGTCACGGCCCCGGCGTCATTCTACAGCAAGACAATGCCCGGCCCCACGCAGCTTGTGTTGTTCAACAGTATCTGCAGCAACAACAAGTGGATGTTCTTCCCTGGCCCGCAAATTCGCCCGATATCTCACCCATTGAGCACGTATGGGACGAAATGAAACGTCAGCTACGCCGGCTTCCCCATGCACCACCAACGCTTGTGGAACTCCAAAGACAGCTTATCAGAATATGGAACAACATCCCACAACACTTCCATGCTAACTTGTTCGCTTCCATGAGGCGTAGATGCACAGCAGTAGTCGATGCAGACGGAGCTCATACCAGATATTGAGTGTGTGACTTTTGTGTTTGACCCTTAGTGTCTTTGACTCTCCATGGCACCAAGAGTATTCGTCGAAGCGTAATGAAATTTCTCGTGTTGATCACAAATTGATTCATCTGTGATTGAATAAAATTTTCATGAATGAAAATGATATATATCTTTTTAGTGTTATTTTTTAGCATTCACACTTTCTTTTTTGGGAGAGTATATCATTTATAAAATCATAAGGCACGTAAAGATTTGACCGGCCATTTCGACACCCGATTGAGTATTTCCAAATAACATGTGACAGTTTTAAATTTATTGTGGAACTACCCCCCCCCCCCCTCCCCCCTTACAGTGCGTGGAGAGTGGATTGTAACTAAATCACTCATGGAATGGAGTTATCACCCAAAGTATCACTTTCAAATTCTGTACATATGGACAGAAAACAAAAGCAAAGTTTCAGCCTACGAGTATAACCCGAAGGTCCATTGGCTGGAACTTTGCCTGTGATTGTTATGCTTTGCACCAAATTTAAATTAATGCTGAGATGAAATCTGCACTCTACAGTTGGTTTAGTGATGTTACACCCTCCATGTATTGTACATCAAAATTTATTTCTAAAACAGCTTTTTGAGACTTAATCTGATCTTGTTTGCTCTTAAAAATTGAAATGCTTTCTGTGTACAATGCAACTCTATTTTGAATATATTTGTTTCTCGTTAGCTGCTATGTCGCTTTGCAGATTTTGTAAAAAAAATACCAACGTGTATTTTGTGTATCAAGTGAAGCTAAAGCCAAATTAGGTAAGTAATTTAGCATTAGTTATACTACATAATAATTGTCATTTGTTGAAAAAAAATGTTTTTGAGT
Source organism: Pictodentalium vernedei (assembly GCA_031216915.1). Lineage (NCBI taxonomy): Eukaryota > Metazoa > Mollusca > Scaphopoda > Dentaliida > Dentaliidae > Pictodentalium > Pictodentalium vernedei. The sequence goes on along the minus strand of CM062289.1, from coordinate 37,492,049 downwards.
ATATTAAGTATTTATCGAAAAGAGACAGTTTTGACTATAAAAGGTTTTCCCGTTGTGTTAAGTAAAGGGTTAACCCTTTACCTACATGTAACACTGCATTAAAAATAAATTTTACATTTTTTCATAACAATTCTTACATTTTTTTCAATAAAACCTTATAAGTGTGGATATCATTACACCCGGCTTGATATATGTACTGATTATTTCTCTTTCACTCTATAGTTAAAACTAGAAGTCCTGTCATGTAATGCGCACAAATAGCACGTCGATCTGCGCGTTAATCTACGCGTTATCACCAGAGTGAGGCTATCAAATTCTGTACATATGACCTGTGCACAAGCAACGTTTCAGCCAATGGACCTCCGGGTAAACCGGAGGTACATTGGCAGAAACATTGCCTGTGTTTACTATGAGTAACCAGGAGAACCTGCCGTGCTTTGGATGTCATTCGATATGGCAATTGCGCACAATTCCTACGCGCAATTATGCCTAGATAAGCGCACAGTTCGCGACAACACTTCTAGTTTGAACTGTACAGTAAGGTGCCTGCTAACAAAGTGTTTGATGTGAACAGAGCTAGAAAGAAAATTGTTATAGCTGTGAGTCTTAAAGTCCTTATAGAGAAAAGTAAATATTGACTTATCAAATCTAGCTTCTAAAATGTCCATATTGGTTATTTATTTATTTGGGGAACCAACAACATTATTTATACATTTATCAATGAAACATAACATTTTCAACTTCATATTTACAGACATGTATATTAAAGTACTAGATGGGTGAGTAATTTTAAATTTTGAATCCAATGCCATTTGGAAATGGATTTGAAACTTATACTTACCCTGCCCTGCACCTTAGCAAAGATTATCGACTTGAAATATATTGTGATGAATAAGAACTTGGAACACATTATTAACAGCAATTGCCTTTTGAAATATCTTAATGGACCAGAACAAGGCCATCAATTTTGAATTGTAAGTAGCAGTTCAATATTTTTTAGGACTCACTGTCATCAGAATATTTGTAATATTTTAACACCAAATTATTGTCGTTGTTGCCAACATCTGTTCCAATGTTTAGAGTGAATGTATATACTTGATTTTTACTACGATTTGTTTATTTAGCATATTTCAACGAGCTGTGGTATTATTTTCTCCCACCACTAAGGTACTGAGATATATATAAAGTCGTGTAGGACAGCTGGGAGAGACATGCCTATCTCACCCTACCCAAGTGACAGCTACTAGGGCTGCTCGATATTCAAAACTGAATACCGCGGTATACCGGTATATCGAAAACTGTTCAGATATATGAACACAAGTACCACAATCGAGACTCGAGGCACCACAGTCGGAACGAATTAGCATGCCTTGATGATTCGGTTCGAAAAACCTTTACCCAATGCAGACGATAGCAAAATTTATTATTTTCAAAATTAGTTTATCAGATTTTCCACCAAAATTTCAACAAAACTTATCATGTGACCCCCTCATTGGAACGAGCTCAACGAGCTCGTTCCAATGAGGGGTCACACGATATAGTTTTGTTGAAATTTTTGAAAATTATTTTTTCAACTGCTGAATTTGTATATTTACGAGGGCACAAGCAGACGATTCCTTGCATTAAGGGATAATATTAATCATTCGGGTCTACAGTTAAAAAACTCAAAACATCTTGAAAATTAAATTCCGAGTAAATAAATAATGACGATAAACCGATATTTTTGTAATTACACCGGTATTCTATCGATATTGGTTTGAATACCGGTATATATCGGTTTATCAGTATACCGTGCAATCCTAACAGCGACCTCACCCCACCCACGTGACCAATCTATTTGCATATTTAATTGGCACCGGAACTATTAAATCATTGCAAATCACGTCTGCACATGTATAAACAAACAAAATGGAAGGCCGTTTTGCTTCGGTATGTACGTCTGACTTTACAGACGAAAATCGAAATCAGAAGACGCAAAGAAAAACTTCAGCACACCTCAAATTGCTCTATCAGTTTATCGGAGGGAATCATACATCTGATATCATTGCGCACTGTCAAACTGAAGTAAAAGTCTGGAAATGACGTGTGCATGCATATCGATTTCATTTGAGGTCGCTTCAGTGCATTAACGCTCAACATGCGGTGCTAGTCTGCGTGTTTTGAAGTATATACCTTTGGTATATACCACACTTCTCGACAAGCTTTCCGAATATCTTATTGGTTTTCTCCTAGATTGAACGCCCCAAGAAATATTTTTTCCTGGAAGATATAGTATTTTCTTATTAATGGCGGCGCACCCCTAAAATGGTGGGAGAAAAATCACCCGCGTTGGGTATCTGGGTGGGACGGGGAAATCTCACCCTCTGGGCAAGATATTTGAGCACGACACTCGGCAAGCCTCGTGTCTGGCTCAAATATCTTTCCCCTCGGGTGAGATTTCCCCGTCCCACCCAGATATCCATCGAGGATAATAATATTCTCCCCCATTTCATGTGTAACATGCGTCTGTCCAGGGTGAGATAGCAGGGAGAGACAGATGTATCCCACCCCACCCACGTGACGTTATACATTTATAACGTTATTATGACGTTATGCATATCGTATCAGTTTTTTGCTTCCAACTAATTCATATTGACGTCATCAGAGTGTGATCAAAGTTTGATGCTCTAAATCTCTTTAAACCCCAAGATGCCACCGTTCCTAATTGATTTCGTGGTATATACCTTTGGTATATACGTAACTTTTGCATGCTCTTTCCGATGGTGTCGCTAGTTTTTCAAAACAACAAATACCAAATGAGTTGATTATATCAGCACGTGACCGCCGATTACCTCTGGCTAACGTAACCGCTGTATGGTGGGGGGAGAAAAATAATCCCTGATGGGTACGGGTGTGGGATGGGAAAATCTCACCCTCGGGACAAGATATTTGGCAAGCCTCGTGTCTGGCCCAAATATCTTGCCCTCGGGTGAGATTTTCCCATCCCACACCCGTACCCATCAGGGATTATAATAGTCCCACGCAAATCTGCAATGATTAGGGCTGAAATGAACACAAAATTGATTATTTCCTTATTTTCTTCAGGAGAATAAGATTTTCGCATCTAACACTACCATGAAGTAGTGTACCATCCAGCACAAAAGTATCCATGTTTGCATGCATTTGGAAGAAACAATTAGCACTAACCCCCTTTACCGGTAGAGTGCTAAATTATTTTTACCTCTCTGTTACTATGTAAGAAGTCTAGACATTATGAGGTCTTTTGTTCATAAATATTTGTTTTAGTTCACTTGAGCATGCTAAAAAGCATTCTGCAGTAAACTGAAACAAATTAATGTTTATGACAAAAACAGGTATACACTATTGATGAAGCATCTGTAAAACTACTGCCTAAGATACAAGCCAGTAGAGTACAGTATTAGAGAAGATGCCTCCATAATGGCTTCAAGCACTCAACCATTTAATGGCAGGACTATTATTATTATTATTATTATTATTATTATTATTATTTATTGGTGTTTAAGGTCACATAATTATGCACAACAGCTAATCGTGACCGTGACAGTTTTACGGGTGGAGGAAGCCGGAGTACCCGGAGAGAACCACCGAGCAACGACGAGCAGCTGTCAGCTCCCCAACATCGTAACTCTGAACTATGCACCGCAGCACAGGCAGGGCTAGATTGGTTGAAGACATGCGCACCATCGACGTGCAGTACGCCTCAGTACACAGCGTCATCGTGCCCCCATGTAGGCAATCGGGGTGAAGTGTCGTACCCAAGGACACAACGCGGTTGCCGCAGGTGGGATTCGAACCGAGGACCTCTCGGCTTGCAGCCTGCACCTCTACCAACTGAGCCACCGCGCCCCCAATGGCAGCACTACATCCAAATATGTTATTTTCATCCCTATATGTACTTGTCTTATGTTGATATTGTATGTACATTTATTTTTTTTTTTTTTTTATTTTGTTTTGTTATTTGGTGTCATTGGGCTTGGCTAGGATTCCCTATCGGGGAATAATTTGTTCTGGGGTACCAGATCGATATATGCCATATGCATATCTGAAGACCATAGATCTGTGGTGGGGTGGGTATGGCTCTCCGATTGGTAGGGGTTTTCAGAGAGCCCCGAACCCCCACCAATAGGAGGTCCACACCTACTCCCACCTCCGACCTATGGTCTCAGGCGAGAGACTTAGGCCCTTGGCACCTCTTGTTTCTTACCAGTGATGACTATCACCACTATAGTCGTCGTATTGCAAAATGCACATATCAACTCAACCATTAGAGTTTTCTTATGTAAGGTGTAAATTTGAAATCTGCTGCCTCCGTGGATGGCTTGAACCACACAAAAGCATTGTATATAGGAGTTAAGTATATATGGCTGGTCATCATTTTCAGGAGAAGCCTTGACCTCAAATGGGTATAGATTTTTAAATTGAAAAAGTTTATTTTTGCTAACTCGTGATAAATAAATTGCCCATATATTAGGAACAATGCGGCAGTACGTGGAGAGTGTATTATCACTAAATCACCCGCAGAGAGGAGATTCCACCCAAGCAATAATTGCAAATTTGTTGCAAAGCATAACCAGCACAAGCAAAGTTTCAGCCAATGGACCTCCGGGTTTAACCCGGAGGTCCATTGGCTGAAACATTGCTTGTGTTTTTTGTCGATATGTACACAATTTGAAAGTTATAGCTTGGGTGACAACTCCACTCCGCGGGTGATTTAGTTACAATCCACTCTCCACGTACTGTATCTGAAATACTTCAAGTTTCCCTTAAATTGATTTCCATTTCTTATTCCACAACATGAAGTGAGGGGGGGGGGGGGGGGGGGTATAGAAATGTGTTCTATCCATCCATCTTTCCATCTATCTGTCCTGCCACATTCCTTGTCATATTTTTAAGAAAACCATTCCAAGATTTTTTTCCTCCAAATTTTACAAAAAGCTTTTTGGTGATTATATCACAAGTGGGATTGCAAACCAGCTCTGTCCAAATATTTTTTCTATGTTTTTGCCCTTGTTGGGCTTGCAATTTTGCACATTTTGTTTCATGTTTGTTATTTTTATTGTAAATTAAAAAAGACCTTTTCCTTATATATCGGACAATTTTGTAAAAATTTGGAAATAAAGTTAAACATGTTTAAATTATAAACATGAGTTTGTGTTTATTAAATGTAACAGCCGATTAAACACATAAAAGGTTTACCAGTTAAACTCGTGACGTGTTTAAAACCTAAACACATACCTTTAGAAGTTAATCACATACCTTAAAAGTTATACATTCAATGTGTTTAGAAAGGTTAAACATTTTTAGTTGATTTATGAACATGTTACTTGTTTAAGCTAGTTAAACACATTCCATTATAAGTTAAACATATTCTTTTTTATACATGTAAGTTAAACACATTCCCTTTTGAGTTAAACACGCAAACACTTAGAAGGTATTCATAAAGTGTAAAAGAAATGTGTTTAACTGTGTGTTTAGAAGTTAAACATCTGTTTTTTACAGTACACAAAGAAATTGATCCATTACTTAATACAGTAAGCTGTTCCAGATTCAGATTCAGTCCCTGAATATTCAGGTCCGAAGCCAGGACAGCCGGCATGAGGGGGCGAAGATGCAAATATGCTCGATGTGCACGAAAATTACAGTTAATGCAGTAATATAAAACACAGGTGGATAACTAAAATAAACACAAATAATAAATTGGGTTTTCATCCACACATTAAGTCGATTCCATAAGAAGCTCCTGCATTGTTCCAGCTAAAGGACTTTCGGGTTATACTAGCTGGAGTTCAGTTGGCTGAAAACATATATTCCTGTGCTTCTGGTGTGTTTCATTGTGAAATTTATTTAAATTAAACTCAGTTTTTTTTTCTTTTCGTAGTAATCTACCTGACATCTACTATAGAGCATTTTTGCCTTCTTTCCAACGGCTAGCAAATTTTTCAGAAAGGTATATCGGTTGTGTGACCTCTTCTCTCCCCACCACCCTACGCGAATTACTGCTGTTTGAGTTAGACTCTACCTTATGAAAAAGCATTTTCAAGCATATGCGGGTCACACGTTTAAAATAAGCATGCTTCCATAAGAAATTATAGCCCATGTGTTTCCTGAACACATGGTGAATATACAATGATAAAATCGAGACCAGCCAGTGTCCAAAAGTTCAAAATATGCTTGTTTCATGAGGAATTGTAGTACATGTATTTTGTGAACACGTGGAGAAGATAAAATCATAAAATCGAGACATTTTAGTGTCAGAAAACCTTTGCTCTGTTCCTCTGTGTGTGACGGGAGGCGGGGTGGGATCTAATATTTCTGTATTGACTATAGGTAGTATCTAAAAGGGATGGGGGTTTAGTCTGTCGTTATACACAGTGAAGCAGAGACTGGGGCATTTCAAAATAAAATGCTAAAGATACGAAGAAGCAGAACAAAATGCATCTGATGGTGGGGTGGGCCAAGAGAATGGGAGACAGATGGTTAAATGGAAATATGGGGGATAAATCATTATAGTCGTCAGGAATATAGAACATGGTTGAGTTCTGGGTGTTATAAATAATTTGGTTCGTATTGTAGGGAAAAACATTTTTTGTTTTTATATTGGCTTGGACGTTGAAGGGTGGGGGTATAAGTCGGACCCTATACAGAGTGAACGGGGTGGGCGGGGGCCTTGCGGTAAACCGTTCTCGTCAGATTACCGAAGTCAAGCAACATCGAGCCCGGTTAGTCCTTGGATGGGTGACCGCCTGAGCGATCGATTCGGACTAAATAAATAAATAAATAAATAAATAAATAAATAAATAAATAAATAAATAAATAAATAAATAAATAAATAAAATACAGAGTGAAGGACTGCCTGGAATAGTTATAAATAAAATACTCAAGATATGAAAAATGTGTTCAGAAATCTAATGTTGTGATGGGAGAAGAGATTGGTAGACAGATGGATAACTGGAAATACTGATGATAAAGTATGTATAGCCGCCAGAGGGATAGGCAATGGAGGAATTCAGGATGTTATAAATAATTGTTCCGTATCGTTGGAAAAATAACAGGGGTGGGAGGGCACAGAGTAAGTATCTAAACCGAACTTTCTTGCCTCCTTGAGAACCGCGGCAAATCAGCGGATCGACAGACATATCGTCGCCTGAGTGCTAGAATGTTCTATGTCCCCTATGGGACATAGAACATTCTAGCACTCAGGCGACGATATTATTATTACACAAACTCGCTATTAATCACCGGCATAAGTAAATGGTATTCTTTTCACATTGGCATTTTTTGTCCGCATATTTTATAGGGTCGGACAAAGTAAATTACACAACTAACACATAGGCTCAGTAACATGCGTGAATATGGCTTAACGGGGAGGGAGAGTCCTCGAGGGGCGATAGTTCTCAGATAATAGAAATCTCTACTGCATGCAGACAAAAGAGGTACAACAAATTACGACCACATGCACATGTAACACTATCTGTTAAGACCACTACGGGTGGTGAATTGTTGGCGATGATACAAATTTGATGTTAGTTGCTTGCACTGTGTTTCATTGTGAACTATCTTGTACAGGTATTTGTATAGACAACTGGCAACTACCTTTTGAACTCCGTCTTACGCTATAACTTTTCTCCTCGTCCAATCTATTGTTAAACAAAATGTGTTTCTTTTAGTGGTGTAAAAACATGTCGTTTGGGACGGTTGTGTAGAACCTCTGCACAATTGCATGAGAAATTATGCTTTGAGCATCACGAGGGAAACAAATACCAATGTCGGCAATAAAAAAAATATAATTGTATTTTGTTTTATTCCTTGATTGGTATGCTTCCACACGAGCACATGAAATGTGAGAGAGATTATTAATCGCGCAAATGTGTTGGGAAGGGGAATACCCTCGTGTGTTTGTCGAGAAGTCGACCAGGAATCCCAAATTACGGAATCACAAGTTACGATCAAACAGTGGTTATAGAATCTTTTCTAACGTTTGTGCCCATGTGCCGCATGATTTTGTGACATATTATGCATTTGCACAAAACCACATATCAGCACATCTGACTGGTGTCCATCTGCGGTATGGTATGTGTCCTACAGACATTGTGTACAACTTCACGCATACATTTCATCGAACACCAGTCCCATGCAACCTGTCCTGGTAGATAACGTAACATAGCATCCCACAGAGTCATTTAATATAGGGTACTGGGAAGGCTAAAATGACTATCGGGACTAAAGATCGACCAACAAGGGTACAGACAGTCTTTTGTATACTACCAAGATACTCCCGTTTTCCCCCATTCCACCAGACTATATGTAAAACATATAACATAGCATAGCATCTCATAGCGGTGTTTACCATATGGCTTTGGGTGGGTTAAAATGCCTCTATGGACTAAAATAGACCAACAGGGGCACTCCGTCCCATGCTATACTGCCATTGTGGCGAACGAACCATCAGAACATATCCCGGTATGTTAAAGGCGCCTCGGCCCTCTGGATCAGGGTGGACGAAGAACTGAAGATAAGACCTACCCCCATAACTTATATTGCGTCATGATTATGAACGAGTATTTTTGCAGTAGTCACTGTATGGTAATACTGTATTAAGACCTTGATACGATGGTATGACCACACGTTTAGGATAGAACGATAAACCCCACACACACTCAGTGACCCGATATACGTCACGTTGGAAAGCACAGTGGACATCGATAGCGGTTAATATCTCTTTGACGTCGCATGTGCATTATGACGTCACACGTCATTGGCAATCTCATCCCTTTCGCGGGAAAGATTGAGAAACCTCCTACTTTTCCCGATCAATCTCCAATGCAATACCTGTACTACATTCCTCAAGCCATATGCATACTCACATAACTATTGACACCACACCATACCGGACTATATACATACTACACGTATACAACGTGTGGGCCCGATTCAATTAAGAGAAGCATAGATTGTAGCCCGTCACTACTGGCATCGACAAAAAGCTCCATCAAAAGTCTCCGGCCCTTTGGGGATTTAACAATGTTTGCTCCGGCAAATAATGGTCAATGATACTCACGTTGACTTGCCCAAATGTTATTTTCCGGTGTGGTTGTATGATTAACCCTTTACCCAACGCAGACGATATCAAAATTTTAAATAATTTTTTTTTTACATTTTTTAAAACTTTTCGACTAAACCATATCATGTGACCCCTCATTGGAACGAGCTCAATGAGTTCGTTCCAATGAGGGGTCACATGATATGGTTTTGTTGAAATATTTTGAAAAATTAAATTTTTTCAACTGCTCAATTTGCATATTACGCACGTCGATGCGGGCGATTCGTTAGGTAAGGGGTTAAGCAAACGTCGTTGGTAAAATAAAAACTTTTTGTCCGTGATTGATTTCGGCTCAAATCTATTGTTTATTCGTGCTAACTAATGATTTTTTAAAGATTTGAGTTCACATAATCGTATGGTCATTCAGACATGGGGCACTGCACAACACACCTTCCCTTTGAGGCTTTGTTCTTGAACCTTCTGTGAAGTTTCATGAAAATCAACCTAACCATTACAGAGTTATGATGAAGACACAATTTTTTGACGGACAGACAAAATTATTTGTCTATTTGAACTATTTGTGCGTTCATAATCATGTGACCTTGACTGTTGTTGTTTGTACCTGGTGGTGCTGCACAAGACACCTTCCCTTCCTTCTTTACCCTTGTGTGACGTTTAGTGTAAATCCACCTAGCCATTACAGAGTTATGACTAAAGCACAATGTAACAAAGACAGGGAATTTTGGACAGATAATCAGGAGTAATTAGGATGTCTCCTTTCTGGGCATTAACCCTTTACCCAACGAATCGCCCGTATCCGCCCACGTAATATGCAAATTCAGCAGCTGAAAAAATATTTCTTTTTGAAAAATTTCAACAAAACCATATCATGTGACCCCTCATTGGAACGAGCTCGACAAGCTCGTTCCAACAAGGGGTCACATGATATGGTTTTGTTGAAATATTTTGAAAAATTCGTGATAGATTCGGTTCTAATCTATTGTTTATTCGTGCTAACTATCGACTCAATGAATAAAAAGGTCGAAATCCACAACTTATAAATTAATGGGGATTACTGTGATATCCTCACAACAAAAATCGACACGGATGCAAGTTGAATAAAATACGAATCTCTGAGCAGGAAAGGGGGTTTACGGGATGTATACCTTAGGGCTGCACGGTATATCGATAAACCGATATATACCGATATTCAAACCAATATCGAATGAATACCGCTGTAATTACAAAAATATCGGTTTATCGTCATTTGTCATTATTTATTTACCCACAATTTAATTTTCAAGATGTCTTTAGTTTTTTAACTGTAGTTCCGAATGAATAATATTATCCATTTATCCAAGGAATCGCCTGCTTGTGCCCTCGTAATATACAAATTCAGCAGGTGAAAAAATAAATTTAAAAAATTTCAACAAAACTATATCATGTGACCCCTCATTGGAACGAGCTCGTTGATTTCGTTCCAATGAGGGGTCACATGATATAGTTTTGTTGAAATCTTTGGGGAAACTCTCATAAACTAATTTTGAAAATAAGAAATTTTGATATCGTCTGCGTTGGGTAAAGGTTTTTCGAACCGCATCATCAAGGCATGCTAATTCGTTCCGACTGTGATGCCTCGAATGTCGATTGTGGTATTTGTGTTCATATATCTAACAGTTTTCGATCTACCGGTATACCGCGATATTTTTTTTAAATACCGATACCGGTATTCAGTTTTGAATATCGTGCAGCCCTAGTATACCTACGCGGGAACGATGTGGGGCTTTTCGACCCCCGTAGGTGGTATTTTGTTTGTCAGGTGGACAGTTGCGGTGACGAAGCCGGAGTGCCCGGAGAGAACCACTGGGCAGCGGTAAGCAGCAACTAACGGGTGTTGAAACATCGAGGTTTGAAACCAGTTTGCTACCTAACTGTTTAACCCGGAGGTCCATTGGCTGAAACTTTGCTTGTGCTGGTTATGCTTTGCAACAAATTTGCAATTATTGCTTGGGTGGAATCTCCACTCTGCGGGTGATTTAGTGATAATACACTCTCTACGTACTGTACATTTGTTAAGAATCTGAATTATAAGCGATTGAGCTCTACCCGTCATCCCACCAACAGTAATTATGTAGTCTCCCAGGAACTGCGCAATAATTAATGTACATTTCCAGAGCTCATCAGAATAGGATGTTGGCCTCGGATCAATAGTAGGTTAACTCTTGCTGTGTAATGACCGTGTCTCGTTATGTGTTGATTTCTCAACAATCTGTTTATAACAACCTAAGAACCCATTTGCAAATCGTCTTCACCTCGTCGGCTGAGTACTAGAATGTTCTATGTCCCAAAGGGGACATAGAACATTCTAGCACTCAGACGACGCCCTGTAGACAGTTTAATCTACAGATAGCGACACGACTCCTAGGGATGGTTATTTATTTATTTATTTATTTATTTATTTATTTATTTATTTATTTATTTATTTGTTTATTTATTTATTGAACAGTAAATGATGTTTGACTACCCTTCCGACAAACAGGGTCACCTCGTGTCGTATAGTTTTACGGACGTAGGAAGCTGGACTCGCAAGCGGAGTTAGCTATAGTTAAAGGCAATCAAAGGCATCGAATTGTAGTACACATAAGCATACAACGCCACCCTGCCGCCATGCGGGCAATCGGGATTAAGTGCCTTACCCAAGGAACGACGCAGTTAACATATTGACCCTGAACCTTCACACTCCAAAGACATAAATCAAAAGACTTCATTTAAAGGTTAGGCTCGAAATCTGGATTTTTGGGTGCCTCACTGTCCATCACAACAAGAACGTGTTTCTTTACCCTGGTATAGCAAGTGTATTTGTAGAATCGCTAGTGTGTCGGAACATAAGGGTATACAAATGTTCACCAGTTATCTGTATTGGTTAAAGACTATGTAAACCTACATTTCGTCGCGTGATAACCATTAGGGTCCATCTTCTCGTGGACGATAGAACCTTATGGTTCTCAGACGACGAATTGAGAAACAAGTTTCGAAATATTTCCCCAATGCCAGCTTTATAATATTGACAAACCCTGGAACAAACAACGGGACGCTGGAAACAAATGGAGACGATTTGAGCAATTTATTATTTATGTACATAAAGAATATTTGGAAAAGAGTCAAATAGAGGTCTTAGTCTAATGGTATTCTTTTCAAACGGAATAAGAGCTCTCTTTTAGTCTTAGAACAATGTTTAAATTATACAGTATGTTTTAGCGACTCATATAAAACTGCAGGTCTGCCAACTAATGCACCCCATTGATTCCTGTATAGAAAAGAACTATACGGGGAAAACTTTTAAAATAAAAACAACACGACGTACAGTACGTGGAGAGTGTATTATCACTACATCACCCGCAGAGTGGAGATTCCACCCAAGCAATAATTGCAAATTTGTTGCAAAGCATAACCAGCACAAGCAAAGTTTCAGCCAATGGACCTCCATTGGCTGAAACATTGCTTGAGTTTTTTGTCGATATGTACGAAATTTGAAAGTTATAGCTTGGGTGATATCTCCACTCCGCGGGTGATTTAGTTACAATCCACTCTTCACGTACTGTACATATGTATTACGAATCCACGTTTCTGAAAAGTTTCATAAAGATATTGTGAAGGAGGAAATGTGTCTATAGACGACATGTTTCGCTGGGGCTAGGCCTGCCAATGTTTGATTGTGTATGATCGTGAGGGTGCATTGGTAGACTGTGAGATGGGATGAGCGGTATTTCTGTGAGATTGCACGCGGGCTGAACCTTGATGGGTTTCAAACATGACAAGAAATACATAAAATTGGTTTACACAAAGTGACTAGGAAGAGGTTAAACTGGCAAAATAATTGATATTATTCATTGATGGGATCTAATTTAGTCCTTACAAGGAAGTTACGCAAGCTTTTGTTTTTCTTATGGGCGATGACAAGTCGAAGATTCATTTAATTTTGCGTTGGTTCAATTGAATTCATCTTTTAATATTTTTGCTATTTCGATATTCATTCTTTTGTATGTTAAAGTGAAAGGACTGATGGACCTCCTTTCGTATTCTCCCTCTGATATGTTCATACCAAATGGCCAGAGGGTTTGAAGCGTATTGATCCAAAAAGCTTCACGTTTTTTTTCGAAATTGGCCCGTTTCTTCTAATGTGTCTTTTAATTGGTGATTGTTCAATAGGATGGATTTCGAAATCGTCCAAGGAATGGCCAGGAAGGTTAAAATGTTGTGCTACTGGGGCATCAGCATTATGTTTTATATCCTGTTTGTGTCTAGTAGCACGTTCCCAGAATGGATTTTGACTCTGACCAACATACTGCTTCCGACAGCGTTTGCAAGTGATAAGATAAATACTATTTGGTGAATCACAATGGAGGGGGTTACGGATCTGATAATGATTTTTCGTTTGTTCGGAGGACAATTTCTCTTTCTGATCAGGCATAAAAGTACGCAATCTACAACGAGGCTTTTGGCAATTAAATACCGCGCCACTACCATTCTGCAACAGTCTGTTGTGTTCAATTTTCAGTGGTTCTAAATCAGTAGTTTCAGCTAGACTTTCGAGCTTTTCCAGAGTTTGGGAATTCAGGCTACGCGAAAAGCGCAGTGAGCACCCCCTCGGTCTGAGGGCGCCAAATAGAGCAGAACAAGCCTCATTGAAATTTATCTTATCACTTGAATTGTGGTGGAAACGAATGAGCTGTGATTTGATGATATCTTTAAATGGAATTGTTTGCCTTTATACACGGTCACATTGAGAAAATCAACGGCATTTTCACTGATAGTAGCTTTTAATTTAATGTTTGGATCATGATTGTTCAACATTTCTAAACCTTCATCAAAATCTTCTTTTGAATGTCCCCCAATAATAAAAATGTCATCTAAACATCTGAGATATACGAGAGGATACGCTGCACATTTGCTTAAGGCATTTTCCTCCCATTTCGCTGCATAAGTACTTGCAAAGTTACGATTGAATCTTTTACCCATAGGATAATCCATTATTTGTAAAAAATATTCTCAATTGAATTAAAAGCCGTTACCTTCTAAACGAAGCTCTAAAAGATCCAAAATTTGTTCAACCGGACGTTTTGCGTCCGGATATTTTTCACATTCATTTTTAACCGATTTGACACTTTCATCAAACTCAATGTTATATACATACTGTCGATATCCAAAGTAGCCAGGATTGCATTTTTCGATATTTTCAATTTCGAAATTTTTGACAGTGTATTTTTTGGATAGCTCGGATGTCTATTTGCTATAGGTTTCAGATGATAATCAATTAATTCCGAGATCGCATAAGATTCCGAATTACAATCTGACACAATTGGCCTCCCGGGTGGAGTTAAGTCATCCGTCCATGAAGAACGGTCCTTGTGGATCTTTGGAAGGATGTAAAATTGTCTAGGTTGAGCACTGAGCTTAGCTGTTAATATTTCAATTGTTTTTTGGTTATGTGACCTTCGTCGAGGAGAAATTTTAAGATCTTATTGAATTTTTCGACATTACTAGACCAAATAAATGCATCTATTTTCTTATAGTGTTTAGTATTGCTGAGTGGTTTCATAGCTTCCTTTATATAGTTATCCCGAGATAGAACGACTACCGACCCACCTTTGTCGGCTGGTTTAGTTACTAATTTCTTATTTTTTCGAAGTTTCGTGAGGGCTCTCCGTTCACCAGCTGTTAAAGTGTCTTTATCGGAGAGTATGTTCATGCTAAACACCTTTTGGAGGATTCGTTTGTAAGCCTCAATAATTTCGTGACCTACTTCACAATCTGGAGGTGACCAACCAGATGATTCTGTAAAAGGAAATTTCCGACCGCTGGAGGTTTCAAAGCGGTCTGCTAATTTCATTTGCCTAAGAAAATTACCGTTAAATGATGGTTTATTTGTTTGGTTACCAGTTTTCCGCTTCGGTGCTGGTACAAAAGTTAAACCGCCATCTAAAAGAGACTTCTCTTGGGTTGTTAGGTCATTGGTGCCAGACACCTTAACCATATTAGTTCCTAATCCCACATCTGTTAGGAATTTGTTACCTTTGCCTTCACTTAGTTTAAATCTAGATGGGTCAGCCAGTGATCGTACATAATATTGGCGGTTCTCGCGGTCCAGTGTATTAAATCCTGAGCAACATCAAACTTCGCGTCATCAATGTTTGGGATCACGTTAACGTCATTCAATTTCCGAATGGTTGTATTAATGATGCTCAAGGTTCTCCTCACAGCCAAAGGGAGTCTTGCGAAAATTTTAGTTCAGCGAAGTGAATTTTTGCTGATCTGAACTTGACCCTGATATCGCTGAGCATATTCCGCAACTGCTTAACAACTACGTGATCAGTATGATCACTTCGAGAATTCATGCCCATATTTATAATATTTTTTGAGACTGGACTGGCCCCAGTGCCCTTTAAACATAGAGTGAAAATGATTTAACTTGGCGCTGGCGTAATACTCCACCTGGATGTCCGGGTTGGGATTTCGATCAACGCGACCTAAATTTGAACTACCAATCATAAGGATGTTTTTACAAACATCGGGGAGGTGCCTGTTCTTTTTGTCAAAATTAACTCCGCTCTAATGCCGACACGTTTTATTGTTTTATTTATTGATTATCAAAATAAATTATTTTTATTTTAAGTGCACATTTTTTTATTCCAAAATAGATTATTTCTATTTTTAGTGAACATTATGTTTTTCCTTTCTGTGTTTTTTTTTTCTTTTTTGACTATCAACAAAAAGTTACGGAAGCACATTAAGGGCATTTGTGAAGGTTACTTTATTTCGGAGATATACGTTTTGTGCCACTTTGCAGTACATTTGCAAATATTCCCCAAAAGTTGCAAATATTCGCAATAACATTGAGATTATGAGCATTAAACGTCCTTCATGTTTCCAAGCATAGCTCACAGATAAGCTTGGGTACACGGCCGGGGATGGGAAATTCGGGACCCAGGGTTAGTTCTAGGACAGGCACCCTTTCAAAAGTGTCGGGATAGAGAGGCAGATACCGAAGGCAAGAGCGATGAGGTGGGGAGGATTTCCCCTCCCAATGAAAATTTTGAAATCGGTATTTAAATGGAGACTTCAGAGGGTTTTTGGGATGAAAAATCACATTATTTCTTGGCCGTCAATATGTTGATTTTTAGAAGCAATGTTTCAAATTTGCAAGTTCTCGGTGAGTATCCTGCGGCCCAGATTGATCGCTCTTGAATGCACAATTCTTGAAGTGATAACTTTATTACGCTAAATTGATTTTAAAAAGTTATCTCTTCAAGAATCATCACGCTAAAAACTAACGTGTTAAAAACCACACTTGAAGTGCTGTATTTAAAACTTACTAAGTGCTGAACTAGCACTTTGTTCAAGTGTAAATATCCCAGAACTTGACAGGTGTTACAATAATACCACTTGACAAGTGGTAATCTCGCGACACTTAAAAGGAAACAACGCAGATGACGCGGATCAGGCTCGAACTCTCGAGCCTGATCCGCATCATCCTCGTTGTGTCATTTTAATTATGTACCCATCAAGCGCAAATCAAATTATGGACAATTCTGGAAGAACCACCAATGCTAGACACATGGGAAGTGCCACCCATTCAAGTTTCAGATGTCTGACGATTGTAACGTCTAAGTGCTAAGAGCATTGCACTTTGAGTGTTAAAATCAAACCCTAAGAGTTAGAACGGGTTTAACACCTTGAAAGTGTCAGTTTTAACACTTTAGTTTTTAGTGTGATGCAACAGATTGGTTACTCCCTTCCTTCTTTATATGATTGGCAACTAGTATTCCAATACAACGTGCAAATTATCTTGCTGGTTCTCGCTTTGAGATTTTTTTTTGGGGGGGGGGGGGGCGTGGCAGTTTGGCACATGAGTCGAAACTTTTGGAGCCCAGACCTGACTCAGGAATCCAGGATCCCTGAGCCGAGCCCGACCCCAAAGGTCCGGGATACCAGGGGTTACTTTACCCGGGCCCTGTTCGGAGAATACAGTACGTGGAGAGTGTATTATCACTAAATCACCTGCAGATTAGAGATTCCTCCCTAGCAATAATTTCAAATTTGTTGCAAAGCATAACCAGCTCAAGTAAAGTTTCAGCCAATGGACCTGCGGGTTCAACCCGGAGGTCCATTGGCTGAAACATTGCTTGTGTTTTTTGTCGATATGTACAAAATTTGAGTTATAGCTTGGGTGATAACTCCAGTCCGCGGGTGATTTAGTGACAACCCACTCACCACGCACTGTAGGTATTAAAGTAGGGTGGTCGGTATAAAGAATGTCTTGTGCGCTTGTCGGATAAAAAGTATAAGGAAGAACTATATGTTTTGTGTGTTGTTCTACATGTCGAGTACTAATATTACTGATATTGTACTCTACATTCTGGGGCGGGGCGCTCAAGCAGGTATTTTGTTGATGGATTGGAAGGAAAAAGAAACTTTCACCTGCAGTAGTAGATTTTGTAGTTTTGTAGTGTAGCCAGAAATTAGGTTTCCTTCCAAGTGACACAATGCAGATAAGGAGGGAGACGGGGGAAGGGGGAGCACTGTCAAACGGTTTGAGGTATAATGTGCTAATCCATGAGTTCACGAGAGCCTAAAGAAAAACATCCTATCAATACAGATGTCGAATACTGAATGTCGTATTTGGCTGTACATTTGTTAAGAATCTGAATTATAAGCGATTGAGCTCCACCCGTCATCCCACTAAAAGTAATTATGTAGTCTCCCAGGACCTGCCTAATAAATATTGTACATTTCCGGAGCTCATCAGAATATGATGTTGGCCTCGGATCAATAGTAGGTTAACTCTTACTTGTAATGACCGTGTCTCGTTATGTGTGATTCTTCAACAATCTGTTTATGACAACCTGAGAACCCATTTTCAAATCGTCTTCACATGTAGACAGTTTAATTGGCTGTACATTTGTTAACAATCTGAATTATAATCGATTGAGCTCCACCCGTCATCCCACTAAAAGTAATTATGTAGTCTCCCAGGAACTGCGCAATAATTAATGTACATTTCCTGAGCTCATCAGTATATGATGTTGGCCTCGGATCAATAATAGGTTAACTCTTACTTGTAATGACCGTGTCTCGTTATGTGTAATTCCTCAACAATCTGTTTGTGACAGCCTAAGAACCATTTTCAAATCGTCTTCACATGTAGGCAGTTTAATCTACATAATCTACAGATAGCGACACGACTCCTATTTATTTATTTATTTATTTATTTATTTATTTATTTATTTATTTATTTATTTATTTATTTATTTATTGAACTGTAAATGAGGTTTGACTACCCTTCCGACAGCCAGGGTCACCTCGTGTCGTATAGTTTTACGGACGAAGGAAGCTGGACTAGCAAGCAGAGTTAGCGATAGTTAAAGGCGACCGAAGGCATTGAATTTTAGTACACCTGAGCAAACAGCGCCACCGCGCCGCCATGCGGGCAATCGGAATTAAGTGCCTTACCCAAGGAACGACACAGTTAACATATTGACCCTGAACTATCACAATCCAAAGACAAAAATCATAGGACATCATTTAAAGTTTAGGCTCGAAATCTGGATTTGTGGGTGCCTCGTCGTCCCTTGCTGTACAAGGGTAAAAAAGAGCGTGTTTTTTACCCCTGTACAGCAAGTGTATTTGTAGTATCGCTAGTGTGTCGGAATATAAGGGTATGCAACTGTTCATCAGTTATCTGTATTAATTAAGGACAATGTAAACCTGCATTTCGTCGCGTGATAACCATTAGGACGATAGAACCTTATGGTTCCCACACGACCAATTGAGAAACAAGTTTCGAAATATTTCCCCAATGTCAGCTTTATAATATTGACAAACTCTGGAACAAACAACGGGACGCTGGAAACAAATGAAGTCGATTTGAGCAATTTATTATTTATGTACATACAGAATATTTGGAAAAGGGTCAAATAGAGGTCTTGGTCTAATGGGATTCTTTTCAAACGTAATAAAAGTTCTCCTTTCGTCTGGGTACAATGCTTAAATTATACAGTATGTTTTATAGACTCATATAAAACTGAAGCATGCGCAAACTAATGCACCCCATTGATTCATGTATAGAAAAGAACTCTTCGGGGAAAAGCCTTTAAAATAAAAATAACACGACGCACATGTGTATTCAAAAACTTAAAAAACTCTAACATCTTTCAAGAAAACGTGTTGTATCTACGCCGATGTTGTAAACACCCTTCTTACCAGATGCAGTATATATACAAAACATCTATGTGTGCACATTTGGACCATTTCCTACATAATAGCCGGCCCTACTGCATTCATCATTTCCTGAAAAAAAGAAAAATTTCGTTTGTGCACCTTCATAACCTCAATCACTGGGGCGGGGGTGGGCGGAGGGTGTCCACACAATTCGAACGAAAATGAATTAATAAGGCCAATCGGTTAAAAGCTCCATTTAGAAGCTGAATAATTATTTGGAATCTACGTTTCTGAAAAGTTTCAAAAAGGTATTGTGAGGGAGGAAAATGTGTTTAACGACGACTTGTTTCTCTGGAGACAGTCCTGCCAACGTTTGATTGTGTGTGCTCGTGAGGGTGCATTGGGAGACTGTGAGATGGGATGAACGGTATTCGCGTGCGTGCGTGCGTGCGTGCGTGCGTGCGTGCGTGCGTTTGAGGTTAAAAAATCGCACTGGCACTCACATTTCCTATTGAAACGTTTTTTTCTTTTAATATGCCGCAGAAAAATTGTTTTCATTTACTGAACCCTGATGGGTTTCAAACATGACAAACACTTACATAAAATTGATTTAAACTAAGTGATGAGCTTAGGAACTGGTTAAACTGACTGGCAATAATTGATGTTATTCATTGGTGGGCTCTAATTTAGTCCTTACAAGGAGGTTACGCAAGCTTTTGTTTTTCATATAGGAGATGACAGGTCGAAGATTCAAAGGTTCATTTAAATTAGCATTGGTAAAATTGAATTCATCTTTTAACATTTTTGCTATTTCGATATTCAGTCTGTTGTATGTTAAAGTGAAAGCAATGATGGACCTCCTTTTCCATTCTCCCTCTGATATGTTCATACCAAATGGCCAGCGTATTGATCCAAAAAGCTTCACATTTTTTTCTAAATTCATCCGTTTCTTCCAATGTGTCTTCAATTGGTGGTTGTTCAATAGGATGGATTTCGCAATCGTCCAAAGAAAGGCCAGACAGGTTAAAATGTTGTGCTACTGGGACATCAGCATTATGTTTTATATCCTGTTTGTGTCTAGTTGCACGTTCTCGGAAAGGATTTTGACTTTGACCAACATACTGTTTCCGACAGCGCTTACATGTGATAAGGTAAATAATGTTTGTTGAATCACAATGGAGGGGGTTACGGATCTGATAATGATTTTTCGTTTGTTCGGAGGACAATTCCTCTTTCTGATCAGGCATAAAAGTATGCAATCTACAACGAGGCTCCTTGCAATTAAATACCGCGCCACTACCATTCTGCAACAGTCTGTTGTGTTCAATCTTCAGTGGTTCGAAATCAGTAGTTTCAGCTGGACTTTCGAGCGTTTTCAGAGTTTGGGATTCCAGGCTTTGCAAAAAGAGCAGTGAGTACCCTCTCGATCTGAGAGCGCCAAATAGAGTAGAACAAGCCTCATTGAAATTCACCTTATAACTTGAATTGCGGTGGAAACGAATGAGCTGTGATTTGATGATACCTTTAAATGTATGTTGAGGATGAAATGATTTTGTGTGCAACAAGTGATGTGAATCAGTTGGTTTAAAATATACTTTATAATCTAAATGACCGGACGCCTGAAATTGCTTGCCTTTATACACTGTCACATCGAGAAAATCAACAGAACTTTCACTGATAGTAGCTTTTAATTTAATGTTTGGATCATGATTGTTCAAAATTTCTAAAAATTCATCAAAATCTTCTTTTGAATGTTCCCAAATAATAAAAATGTCATCTAAATATCTGAGATATACGAGAGGATGCTTTGCACATTTGCTTAAGGCACTTTCCTCCCATTAGGGCTGGATCGTTTGCCCGTAGGACAACCCATTATTTGTAGAAAATATTCTCCATTGAATTGAAAGTCATAACCTATTAAGCTCAGCTCTAAAAGATCCAAAATTTGTTCATGCGGGCGTTTTGCATCCGGATATTTTTCAAATGCATTTTTAACCTATTTAACACCTTTATCAATATCAATGTTCGTATACAGTACGTCGAGAGTGGATTGTAACTAAATCACCCGCGGAGTGGAGTTTCACCCAAACTACAATTTTCAAATTTTGTACATTTCGGGAAAAAACACGAGCAATGTTTCAGTCAATGGACCTCCGGGTTTAACACGGAGGTCCATTAGCTGAAACTTTGCTCGTGCTTGTTATGCTTTGCAACAAATTTGGAAATATTTCTTGGGTGGAATCCCCACTCTGCGGGTGATTTAGTGATAATACACTCTCCACGTACTGTACAACTTTCGATATCCAAAGCAGCTAGGATAGCATTTTTCAATATTTTCAATTTCGGAATTTTGGTCAGGAAATCCTGTGTATTTTTATATTTTATCATGTGATAAGCTCGGAGAGAGAGAGTAATCATGTGCGTGTGCGTATATTGAACGACACAGTCGTGTTTTCGTAGAATTTGGGATGTTGATTTCTGATTTCCGGCCGGAAATCGAACCGTCGACAATCACCGTCTGGCATTCAGAAGTCCAACACCTTTTTTATTCT
Organism: Pictodentalium vernedei; assembly: GCA_031216915.1. Classification (NCBI taxonomy): domain Eukaryota; kingdom Metazoa; phylum Mollusca; class Scaphopoda; order Dentaliida; family Dentaliidae; genus Pictodentalium; species Pictodentalium vernedei. Next base: position 37,470,218 of record CM062289.1, on the reverse strand, counting down.
ATAATAATAATAATAATAATAGTAATAATAATAAAAAAAAGTGGTTAGCTCTAAATGAATAGTAATTCTATCAATTATTTCCATTAATGCTTATTAAGAAATAAAACGCACACTAATCCACCAAATGTTCACTTGTTTTCAAGTAACAATTGAACAGTCTGCTGACCAGCCAATGAACAATATACAGAACTGAACGGGCCTTTAACCCTTCGACCCTTTGTGGTATCTTCCACGTATGTTCAGTAACTGCAAGTGGAAGAGTCCATATTCAGTATGTGTGGGTAAACTAATTAATATTCTCAGAAGATATTGATTGGTCTACCCCACACACGCAATAAGCACCCATCCTACTTAGTGAAATTATGAAGTATCATGTTCTTGGACTGAAAAGGTACCGGCCATTGAATAACAGACAGAATTGAATAGGCCTTTAATTTGTACAATTAATCATTGATCAACCAATCACTTGTCGGTCATACTAAAGTCCTGTTATAGAGTTTATATATATTTCTTGTCTCTATTCGTTCATAATGGTCTTAACACTATTGGGGGAAATTGATTTGACCGTTATGAATATTCACAATAGAGTTATTTACGATAACTTTATCTGCAAACATGTGATAATCATTATTACTCTCACAGTAATCGGTGCCTGAGTGCTAGAATGTTCTATGTCCCCTATGGGACATAGAACATTCTAGCACTCAGGCGACGCAATGTTTAAATTCTTCAAGATGTGTTTGTAACAATAATTTTAATATCGAAATGATCTTTATGAATTTTTCTTCGTGCAAAAAGTAGCTCCGTTTTCGGTATACAGCCATTCCGTAGAAACTTAAGAAAAATTAACAAAATCAAAATTAACATTTTGAAAAGTTTGTAAGTCAAACAAAAGCATCATTTTAAATTGTTTTTCTGAGATACTTTGTTGTGATTGTACAAAGAGCATATCTAAAAGTTTTAGGCAATAATTTTATAAATATGGTCAGTCAATAAATAAATGCCAAATATCTTCTTTGTATCTTTTACACAGAATACATAAATCAGAAACTTGTTTTCCTATTGTATTGTTCTTCCATTGTATATATATAGAGGATCTCAAACGAGTGATGTTTGGATATAAGATTTTTTGAAACGAGTTTGATAAATTTGATTCACAACGAGCCTTTAGGCGAGTTGTGAATCGAATTCATCAAACGAGTTTCAAAAAATGTTATATCCAAACATCACGAGTTAAAGATTCTGTTTTTCACATGAATTTTCGAATGTTTTTCACACTTTTTATTTAATTCATTGTCGCTTAATTCTCCCCAAACAACCGACAATCAGTTCGTTGGCTCAGACGCCTCACACCATGACGCCATGAATGCGCTTTACTTGCACCTGTTGTCGTAATTGACATGATGTGAACTACGCACAAGAATACAATGCTGCTGCTATGGGAACTCGCGCCGATTAGACACTAGTTGATAATCAGGAAATAAGACATGGGTTGTAACGTCGAAATTAACGACGTTTCATGTGATATACAATGTTGTGTAATATTTTAAACTCAAAATCACACATTTCATTTGATTGATTGATTTCTTTCTTTATTTTGCAGTACAGTGGAGCCCACTTAATTGGATATCTCTTAACTGTATATCCCTGTTAATTGAAAATAATTTTCAAAAACAAAACCATTTACCATACCTTCAGTACAAATTTGATTTGTTTTTTGCTTATGGGTTGTAGAGTAAACTCCTGTTAATTGTATATATACATTTGTGTAATATGTCGAAACAATTACTGTGAAACGCACCAAATTCCCCTTATTTATCAACCTTTTTGGCCTCACTGCATCCAATACAGGCATTTATTCTATTATATCTTGTTTGACAGAGCTCATGGAGCTCTGTCAAATAAGATATAATAGAATAAATGCTAAGTTTATCTCTAGAATACAGAAAAGTGACACAATTCCTGTTAACTGAATACTCTTGTTAATTGAATAATTTTCATTGGCAAAGTGGCTATTCAATTAACAGCGTTCCACTGTATATATGGCATAAATAGAAATGGTACAAGATGATACAATGATAAAGAGTGTTTTAAGGATACAAAAAGATATGTAAATTAACACTACTCAAGCATGACAATAGCAGTGTATACTGCAGGGAGACAATATAACCAGACTGTTTTACAAGTATATCTTTTTACTTAACGTGACTTACTCTCGTGCATAAAGAACAGGGAAACAATTGGATAAGATGAGGTAAGATGACCCAGGAGGTAGCTGAAACAATGGCACACCTCCTGGTACAAGTACTTTTTATTAAAATACACACAAGGAAGAAATTACTACAGAGACCAAGAGGTGCACGTGGAGTGATCCAGGGCCAGTACTAGGAATAGGTTGATACTAATTTAGAAGATCAAACAATTGTATTAGAAGTAACGTTTTCTTACTTCTGGTTTCTCATAGCGTATTGTAACTATAAGCGTAGGGCTTACTATACAAGGAGTCCACTATATGGAGGGTTAGTAATTTAGTACGCAAAAGAACTGGGGACCCAAAGAGACCTAACAACAAATATCCTAAGCCTATTAGACGGCGAAAAAGCATTGTGTCTCTATCTGGGACTGCAGTCGGGTCAATATGGATTGTTGCAATCAACAGTGTTGGGATATGATCATAGAAAAAAGCCCGTTAGTTCTTTTTTTAAATCTATTTTTCTCCGTTATACTTCTGATATTGCTATCCAGCTCGTTCCAAATTTTGCTGCATATGTCTGAGGGAAGGTAATCGGGGGTTTTAGTTCGCGTTTTATTGAATTGAAGAAGTCCAGTTCGTCTGCTTGACCTACATGTTTGATTATCTATTACGCTAAAATAGTTTTCAAAAGAATCAGACAGGTTTGCATGATACCATTCGAATACAAATAAGCATGTCTTGAGTTTATAGAGGTCTTCAACATACTCTATCATTGCGAAAGAGGGGGTGTGTATGTGCATTATATCTCTTATTGCTTATAATGCGCAAGGATCGCTTCTGTAACATCGTTAGCTTATGTACTGATCTCACATTTCCCCACACGTTTATTCCATACATTAAATGAGTATTACTAAGCTACAATAGAGGGTTTTCATGGCATCATGATGAAATATGGTCTCCACTTTATTAAGGGCAAAATTTGCATGAGCTATTTTAGAACAAAGTTGAGATGCATGATATTTATAGGATAAATTCTCGTCGATGTAGATTACTAATTGATTTTTCTGTACCATCTGAGCCTACCCTACTTATTTCCTGGCCATTTATTAAAATCCTTGGTATAGGTGTATGTAGTTTAATTTTATTGGAGGGAATAATGAGAATGTATTTTGTTTTTACGGCGTTTTAGGATAGCTGGTTCGCGCAACACCGGTTAAATAAATTCTCAAGCTCTCTGTTTAGGTAAGGAATTAATTCATTTGGGTCGCGGCCTGAGGAGTGCAGGGTAGCATCATCTGCAAATCATAGCAGATTCAGATAAGTGGCATGACAAATATCATTGACATATAATAAAAACAACGTTGGACCGAGAATGGATCCCTGGGGAACCCCGTGTGTTATCCGGACAAAGTCGGATTGTTGGCCACCATCTGCGACATATTGTTTTCTCCCCGATAAATAGCTTTTGAACCAATTTTGACTTAGTCCTCTTATACCATATCGTTCTAATTTGTTTAGTAGGATGAAGTGATCTATAGTATCAAATGCTATAGAAAGGGCAAGAAACAGAGCGAGGGTATAGTTTTTACTTTTGTTATTATTTTCATCAACCACCCTTTTGAGCAGCTGCATGACAGGGTGCATAGTGCTATGACTCTTTCTGAATCCATATTGGAAAGGATGCTGTTAAGGGTCGTTCTGACATGAGTTTTTCTAAGATTTTTGAGAAAGTGGATAATAGGCTGATAGGTCTATAACTAGTAAAGTTATGCTGATCACTGGATTTGAATAAGGGAATGACTTCGACAATTTTCATTCTATCTGGGGCAATACCGTGTGCAAACGAGCAGTTGATCATGTGCGTTAGTGGGCTAATAACATAATCAGTACTAAGCTTAACAATGTCTGAACTGATGTTGTCACAGTCTTGACTATGTTTGGTTTTTAAAGATTTTATAATATTTCTAATTTCTATGTCACACACTGGGGTTGATGTAAAAAAATTCACATGAACGTTCATCCATGTAGTCGTAAGAAGATTTACTTGATTTAGGTATATTTTCACTTGTACAGTACGTGGAGAGTGTATTATCACTAAAACACCCACAGAGTGGAGATTCCACCCAACCAATAATTGCAAATTTGTTGCAAAGCATAACCAGTACAAGCAAAGTTTCAGCCAATGGACCTCCGGGTTCACCCCGGAGGTCCATTGGCTGAAACATTGCTTGTGTTTTTTGTCGATATGTACAAAATTTGAAAGTTATATCTTGGGTGATAACTCCACTCCGCGGGTGATTTAGTTACAATCCACTCTCCACGTACTGTAAGCTTGCCACTATTTGCAAAATAATTATTTAGTTCACACGCTATTTCATTTGGGTGATCAATTTTTTTTATCTTTTCTAAAGAAAGTTGGTAAGTTGGCTTCTTGACTAGATTTTCTTGATGACTTCATTTAGTATTTGCCAGTTTTTTTATGTTCTACTTATTGTTATTTTGGATACTTTTATAATAGATTGCTTTATATTGCTTTTTTCACTTTATAAAAGATCTTGCAATAATTTTTATAATGTTTTTGGTTAGATTCCGTGTTTTTGTTTTTTTTAATTTTATGATAAAATTTGTTTTATGTATAGAAGATATAATTAAGCCCTTTGTTATCCAAGGATTCTGTTTAATGGGCTTATTGTTCCTACAAACGCGTTTTAGGGGGAACGCCAATTCGAATATTTCCAGGTAAGAAATGTCAATAAAAGCGTTGTAGGCAGAATTTGGACAGTTCGATTCTAAGACTGATGAGAAGTCACATTGAGATAGAAGTGAAGTGAACAATGCTTTCCTTTCTGCAGTAAATTTACGTGTTCAAACGAAGGTTTTATTGCTGGGTTTCTCGGGAAGGGTTTCTGCATAAAAGACACCAAAACGACCAGAGGCATCGGTTAATATTATTCCGGACACAGATTATTTGGGAAAACTGATCTGTTAGTGTTGCTGCGTGGGTGATCAGTCTCTTAGGTTTTGTAATTGCCGGAAGATATCCCTGGCTAAACATTAAATTAATATAATTTTCTGTTTTCAGATGAGACGCGGTTTTTAAGAGATCATTATAAATAATGTCACCAGTTATGTATTCGAGAAATTTTTCTTCATTTATTTTATTAGTTATTTCAGTTACTTTGGCCAGGAAACTATCAATATCTGCCCTGGGTGCTGTGTTTGGTCAATATGCTACACCAACAATTCTGCGAGATGTATGGATGTTAATTTCAATGCATAGGGTTTCTATGACGTGCGGAATGAAAATGGAGAGGTCTTGGCGAATTTTGAAATCAATGTTTTCCTTTATAAAAATCCCAACACCACCCCTCCCTTCGTCATCGTCTGGTTTGTTCATTTTCATCAATGGCTGATTGCCATCCAAGGATAAGTCATGTTCGGGTAAATGTTAAAAAATTCTGTGAGGCCAATTATGTCAAAGGTCTGTTCTTTGCTCTGCATGTTGTACATGAGACCATACAGGGGATCCCAGTGTGCGTTGAGGCTCTGTCAATTAAGGTGAAATAGTGAAAATGGTTTATCCTTGTTGATAGCTAAGCAACGAAACTGTTCTAGGAGATAATAAGTGCAGTTATTTACCTGACCACGGAAAGGTGAATCTTCCGTACCGTCAGTGTGCTGGTTAATTTCATTATATGGAGCTATAAAATCATATTCCAAGTCGGTTTGGATTTTGTCTAGTGTAATAGTAAGTAATATTATCCGCCATCGTCCCTGTCAGGGCTACCGGTTTCGTCACTACATCGTCGCAGTATAATGCAAATGTAGTAATTAAAAGTTAAGTGTTTATTATATAAAATGTGTTCAGAAGCTGGTCCATATCTAACAGTCTGGTTTAATGTGTAAGAACATGCACAGATGGAAGAGAACCAAATAAATGATAACTAGAAAAAAGAATGAATTACAATTAATTCAACACATACGAAAACTTTATATTTACAAGCAAGTTTCAAGCAATATTTCTGCGTGGTGGTATGAAAACTACTGATATCGAAGTTATGGAAAATACTCTTTTATAAGAATGGAGAATTAATTCTGTCGAGCAAAAGGCGGAGCAGAGAGGAAAGAAACATCTATCAGTTGTGTTAATGTTTTAATTTAGTGTGCAAGTCAATAATTCATTTTATTGTTGGAATCTGCAAATAGTGTACGGACACGGAAAATTTTCAGCATCATAGCTGGGTACATGGTGGTGAGCAAAGTCAGGCAATTTCGTGTGGACTGAGCCAGTTTCATGGACGCTCGATCTGCTAGCATGCCTTTTTTGGGGGGGGGGGGGGGGCTGTCGGTAGCCGAGTGGTCTATGGCACTGGTCCAGTTTCGCTTGGCGATAGGTGCCGCAGAAATGTACTCTCGTCACGGCAGTGGTTCGATCCCCATCGGCGTTAGTCTTTCATTCTTAAAAATGCATAACAGAAGTGCCGAATTCTGTATTCTATACCTCAAGCAGGAAATTTGAAAAAGAGATTGATTCTTACTGATTTCATCTGCATTGCATGGTATAATTCATTGTAAACAGTTAATTCTGGGGGATACCGAGTAATTTCATGTGGACTGCGTCAGTTTCATAGACGCTCGATCTATGGCACTGGTCCAGTTTCGCTAGGCGATTGGTGCCGCAGAAATGTACTCTCGTCAAGGCAGTGGTTCGATCCCCATCGGCGTCGGAGTCTTTCATATATATATATATATATATATATAACTTCGTCAAATTGCCGTCATGCTCGGAAGTTTACTTCCTTCTAAGCGGCTTTCATTTTTGACTAATTAGTCAAAAATGAAAGCCGCTTAGAAGGAAGTAAACTTCCGAGCATGACGGCAATTTGACGAAGTTAAATTAGTCAAAAATGAAAGCCGCTTAGAAGGAAGTAAACTTCCGAGCATGACGGCAATTTGACGAAGTTATATAAAATATTTGATGAAGTGTATATAATATATATATATATATATATAAGGTAACACCCCCCGCCCACCCCCTCCCCCCCCCCAAAAAAAAACTTATAGAAATATAATCAATAATAATACCAAGATATATGTCATACTGCATATTATCATGAGGAACATGTTGCTCCTATCTGTCAGTGGTAAGGAATTATTGTTTTTCTGCCACATTTTTCAAGGTAGATTTTCAATCAGTTTTGAATAATGTAAATCTAGTTACAAATTGTAGTAAGGGGTGTGTGTATAAACCCGGAGTGAAGTTAAAAAAAAAAAAATTCACTGATGGAGCAGTAATATTTAAATTTCGTCCCCAAACTCCACCCCAGCCACTATACATGACCCCTTGTTGGGACAAGTTAGTAGAGCTCGTTCCAGAAAGCGGACACAGCCGATGGGGAGTGGAAAAATAAATAGAATATATAACGTAAGAGCTCTTTCAACATCCTTGGTGAGCATATATTCAGTGGTTAAGTAATTTTGTTCGTAGATATGGGCGACTTTGTGTACAAACTAACAAATGCCTGAAATGTGCTCACAAGCTTGCTGCACAAATAATAATAATTTCATCTGAGCGTCTTACAAACTCTTCTTTCTGAAGTACTAAACCCATGTATGTTGTCAGTGAAGGTTCCATTTTCTATTTCCAATAACCCAATTATATATCGTTATACTTGATATATTCAGATTATCACCACAGTGTGTATCTCCGGGAAGTCAGATCAAGTCGAGTTGTAGGCACAGAACAGTATTTCGATGCGATTCTGTGCCTACAACGAGACTTGATCAGAATTTCCGGAGACACACACTGTGATGATGATAAATTTATCTCACAATATTGACCACAAAATGTGTTATAAAACTATTTCAAGAGGAACTTTTTCATTTGTCTTATCGATGGAAAGACACAAATTGAAAAATAGAATTGCGTTCACTGATCTCCATATTGAGGTCAGTGATGACGTTACACTTCAAAGAAAATTACGTCACTGGGATTCACTTTTTTGAATACTGCCTTGAGAAGTGGAGCAACTGTGTGTTTCGTCAACGTGAATTTGGTTGTAACTTTTGCAACAATTTCTGGTGAATTAAATATCCCTCTCGGTGTAAAGGTTTATTATATTTTAAAATATGCCGTCCATCGTTTATTGAAGGTGAAGTTTTCCCCATTTCATAGCGAAAGCTAATCCTTTAACTTCAAGAGAGAAGCATCGACTCGAGCGTTCCGGAAAATCCCAATAATAGGCCACAAACCAGCCCAAGATGCTGAAAAGTGCGCATAATTCAACTATTCGTTGAATTAACTTCCCGAGTGACTTTTAGCATGTCATGCATAATAAATACGTTACAGGGCATTTAGTTGGCAGATACAGAGTGGAGAGTGGATTGTAACTAAATCACCCGCGGAGTGGAGTTATCACCCAAGCTATAACTTTCAAATTTTGTACATATGGACAAAAAACACAAGCAATGTTTCAGCCAATGGACATCCGGGTTAAACCCGGAGGTCCATTGACTGAAACTTTGCTGGTGCTGGTTGTGCTTTGCAACAAATTTGCAATTATTACTAGGGTGGAATCTCGACTCTGCGGGTGATTTAGTGATAATACACTCTCCACGTACTGTACATAGTCAAAACAATGCCAGGGGAAGTTGTCAAAATTAAATCGCTCATGCTATTCACCTTCGAGTCCGACAAACTAACAGATGTCGAATATGGCCGATAACCTGCAACAAGCGTTGTGAACCTAGCGCTTAGTCCATTTTCCCTTTAAATGATCAGAACAAAACAGCCTGGGCCATTTACCTCCGATCACTCAAAGACAAATAGACGAAAGCGTTAGCATCAGCCCTTGGTAGGAGCTCGTTGTGAACCTAGCGCTAACATATTTACCATTACATAGTCAAAACTATGTCAGGGTAAATAGTCAAAATTAAATCGCTCAAGCTATTCACCTTCAAGTCCGACAAACTATCAAAATAATGCCGAATATGGCTGATATACAGTACGTGGAGAGTGTATTATCACTAAATCACCCGCAGAGTGGAGATTCCACCCAAGCAATAATTGCAGATTTGTTGCAAAGCATAACAAGCACAAGCAAAGTTTCAGCCAATGGACCTCCGGCTTAAACCCGGAGGTCCATTGGCTGAAACATTGCCTGCATTTTTTGTCGATATATACTAAATTTGAAAGTTACAGTTTGGGTGATAACTCCACTCTGCGGGTGATTTAGTGACAATCCACTCTCCACGTACTGTACTTGCAACAAGCGATCCAAGAAATTGACAGGTAGAAACCTTTTTGGAATAGAAGCCAAAAAAAAAGCATAGCTACACGGGTTACTTCCGAAGGTTTCCTTCAACTCATCCATTTCAAACAATTTAGTCACACGACTAGTTTCGAATTAATAGAAAGGTGTACTAATTTCCAAGTTAACCCTTTACCCAACGCAGACGATATCAAAATTTATTATTTTAAATATTTTTTTTTTTTAATTTTTCAAAATATTTCAACAAAACCATATCATGTGACCACTCACTGGAACGAGCTCATTGAGCTCGTTCCAATGAGGGATCACATGATATGGTTTTGTTGAAATATTTTGAAAAATTTAATTTTTTGAACTGCTCAATTTGCATATTATGCGAGCGGATGCGGGCGATGCGTTACGTAAAGGGTTTGAGGCATCTTGTAAAAAAATCTTGCCATATCACTTCACCAGTGGCCAAATTGTATTTATGATTTCTAAAAACACCGTATGCATTGTTCGGTGCTTAACTCATCAACTGGTGTCAATAATCCATACTGGTTAGCATAGAAAAGGGTGTTATCATTATTTGTTTAAATATCATCTGAGTTGGAATCATCTGTTGAATAAATGTCCCATTGCATCTCAGTTAGTATGGAATTAAAAATCCTTTGATGTTGTTGGTGAATTCCCAAGTATTTACAATAACGGTTTTTAAATAATAATAATAATAAAACACTTTGACCAGCCGCTGATTTGTCGCGGTTCCCTATTCCCGCGCTTCTCATCTCCTCCCAACACTCGGAGACGAACTGCTTGATGACATCCCTTGTCCCATCCTTCCCAATCTCTCCGACTAGCATATTAACCCTCTCCTTTGAGTCCCCCCCCCCCCTAACCACATATCCTTCATTCTCCCATCCCATTCCCCAATCCCATTCCCCAATATACTCCCAGTGAATCTTATTCTGTTGGACTGGTACTTTGGGCATTTTAGAAGAAAGTGTTCCATGGTCTCCACCATGCCCAAATTACACATCTGCCACTCCTTTTCACTGTTTTGCCCAATTTTTCCCCTCAGCTGCAGGGACCGCGACCTCAGCTTGAATAACTGTGACCCCCCCCCCCCCAAAGGTGCCATCAAGGTACTTTTCAAAACCTGGCTTCTCTTTATCACGCAGGCCACCCAAAGACCTTTTTGATTTGACCCCCTCTCGCCAATTACGGTTACAGTCCTCCATGACCCTTTCTCTGACGATTATTTTACCCTGGTTTGCCCAACGTCCAGGTCCGAGATATCCATTGAGTAGTTCTCTACTAGCTCCCTCACTTGGACCATCCCCCCCCCCCCCCCCCCGTCTTGATATTTGAGTTGGACGTAAATACAATTTCATGAATAGCATTTTCTAGTAGGAACCCTGGAACAAATTCATATGTAATATCTTTGATTTGTTAATCCTTCTTGTACAGAGAATGTATGATGTAGAATATGCAGATGTATGTGGTTATTTTCGTGTAGATACTAGATACGATTTACAAAGTTTTGGAAAATTCGTTGTTTTTTTTTCTTTTTTTTCGGGGGGGGGGGGGGGGTTCCAACTAGTCAAATCACCAATGATGATTCGGCTCCCGCGTTGTGTCCTTGGGCAAGACACTTCACCCCGATTGCCTACATGGGGGCACGATGACGCTGTGCACTAAGGCGCACTGCACGTCGATGGTGCCTCTGTCTTCAACCTATGGCGGAACTCATCAACCAATCTAACCCTGCCTGTGCCGCGGTGCAGAGTTCAGAGTTACGATGTTGGAGAGCTGACAGCTGCTCGTCGCTACTCGATGGTTCTCTCCGGGTACTCCGGTTTCCTCCAACCGTTAAACTGTCACCGACATGATATGACCCTGGCTGGTAATGTGTCGTTAAATCCTAAAAAATAAAATCACCAATGATTAACGCGTGTTATCGGATACAAAGTGCTATTCTACAGCGTTTCGTGTATTCATGTGACCAGAGTGATTTATCGTTTAATAAATTTCAGATTTCTGTCCCTTTGATTGGACAAATGACACAAGAAACGACAGGTGCGTCAAAATAATGGACCAGCGTACGGAACTCAGATCTGCAGAGATCAGATGTAAAAGCTGTGGCGGTGGACTGATCAAAATAAGGAACCAACAAGCCCAGGACTTGGTGAACAGTATAATGAAGTAAGTTGATTAATTACCAAACTCACAAGAATAGAAAACGACCTACACAAAAACATAAAATTATTCAATTAATAGAAATTCTAAAATTTTGCCTCAATATATAACTTCGGACCGTTCATTGGAACGAGCTCCATGTGCTTGTTCCAATTAGGGTTCATAATCTATATTTTCAGACAAAAATGGAAAAACAAAAACATACAGTACGTGGAGAGAGGATTGTAACTAAATCACCCGCGGAGTGGAGTTATCACCCAAGCTATAACTTTCAAATTGAGTACAGATCGACAAAAAACACAAGCAAAGTTTCAGCCAATGGATCTCCGGGTTTAACCCGGAGGTCCATTGGCTGAAACTTTGCTTGTGCTGGTTATGCTTTGCAACAAATTTGCAATTATTGCTTGGGTGGAATCTCCACTCTGCGTGTGATTTAGTGATAATACACTCTCCACGTACTGTAAATGGACGCATTTTGTGAATACAACAAGCAGGATATAACCGTTGTGTTTGATAAAGGTTTAACCAAAATATAGTCTTTAACGGCAAGCATTAAAACTGTTTTGGTTAATAATGATGTATTGAGTTACACAGAAGAACCCAAAACCCGGAAGCATAAATGAATTTTGCTTTCCCGCAACTTTTGTATAAACAGTTCAGAATGGATAGATACTGCTTGCATTGGTCTACTCATATAAACTTTGGAGTGTTCACCTGTGAGATATGTAATAGGTTCCAACCTAGCTGGAGGTATTCATGGATTTGAACAACATGACAACGTGCGACCAGTGAAGCCGTGTCGCATAGACGCGGGGTGTTACAGCACTCTGACAGGTTGTTCATGTTCATGAATACTGACAGGTCGGTTGGTGTCGGACGTTTACATCCTGCCTCTAATGTCTCTTTGGGGTTTGCAAATAACTTGAAGTACCCGGTGGAACAACAGATAATGTGTTCCAGTGACGTCACTTGAATACCTCTGGTCAGCTGAGTTGACATGGCTCCGTGTGTTTTGTTGATTGAGAACAAAAGACAGAGTGGAAGTAAACTACAATTCTCGCTCTCGGTATTTCGTGAATTTGAACAACCTGTCTCGTGATGTGACAAATCAACACTGCATGAATTTGGTGCAGTTCAGCTCTGGTACAATTTGTTGGAGACTGCCTGTTTGACACTGTCCAACAAACTGAAGCAAACCGTATTCACCAAACTAAGTTTTTACAAATAAAGCTGTGGAGTGCAAATCTGCAGTGATAAAAAAAACTGATACATGAAACTGAGCTTAGCAAGAAAATCAAATAATTCGTGTTAGGAAGTTACTCTAAGTTTGGGTGACAATTCAACAAATTAATTTATCTGTCACATAGCATCGATTTGATGTAGGTCGAATTTGATGCAATTTGTTGGGGAGTGCGTATTTGATACAAAACTATTTTACCGGAAGTGGTCTTTGATACCTATTTGGTATTATCCAATAAATTGTAGCAAAACAAGTTTGCCTAGATTGGTTAGTACAACTTCAAGTTATGTCCCGATACCAACCACAATACCTTGCAGTGATTGGCCAATGCCTCGTTGGTTTTATTTTATGTCGCCTAGCACGCGCATATGTCAACTATCAGTGATTCTTATGTCCACTGTCACGGAAAGCATCTCGTTGCCATGAGCAACGATTCATCGCAATGTCTTTTTTCACTTGATATCAACTGAGACAAATACATTTAACTGAAGTGAAATACACACAAAAGTACCGTTATTACGTACAAAAAGATTAGTTATGTAAACATGGGTAATTATTTATGAAACCGATTAGATTATCAGGTCTCTTTTCATTAATTTACTGTAACATAAATTGAAACGAATCGAGAGCATCTCGCCCCGTTGATTGCGTACGTAAACATTGAATAAAGGGAAATCACTCCAGTCTGTTATGATAAAAGTTAACACATTTCCGAGACAACGTCTGCTTTCTAATATCCGCTTCCAATTCAATTTTACTCGTGTAAGAACGGGACATATATGTTATTCTGTTTGTTGACAGGGGGCATGGTCTCACGTTCCCTGCACGAAACATATATTCAACCGAGGCTGACGCCTCGGTTGAATATAAATTTCATGCAGGAAACGTGAGACTATGTCCCCTGTCAACAAACAGAATAACTTATAATGTTGTTCAAATATACTGTAATGAGCAGGACACATGGATCAAACAGGTACACGTGAGTCTACTTTTGATAAAGTTTAAGTACTTTCAGTTGAGAGATCAGTCCAGTTTTTGAAGAGTACCCCAGGTATTGAAGAGTACCCTAGGCTTTGAAGAGTACCTTGATGTCACTGTTGTTCAAGCTGATCGCGATCCCTGGAGCTGAGTGGACAAATTGGGAAAAACAGTGAAAAAGCGTGCCAGATGTGTAATTTGGGCATGGTGGAGACCCTGGAACACTTTCTTCTAGAATGCCCAAAGTACCAGCCTAAACGAATAAGATTCACTGGGAGTATAATGGGGAAGTGGGATGGAAGAATGAAGGACATGTGGTTAAGGGGAGACTCAAAGGTGAGGGTTAATATGCTAATCGGAGAGATTGGGAAGAATGGGGCAAGGGATGTCATCAAACAGTTCGTTTCCGAGTGTTGGAAGGAGAGGAGAAGCGTGGGAATAGGGAGGCAGTTGGGTGTACAGGGGTAACCAAGGCCTTCTCATCCGAGAACCGCGACAAATCAGCGGCTGGCCAAAGTGTTGTTATATTATGAATAATAATTCAAAGAGTTCATTTATTTGTTTGAGTTGCAGTCAGACATTTATTACATCCTAATTTTCGAGTTACAAATGTCCATGACCAAGATGAGAATTTTTTCCGATGAAACGTTAACGCCCAGCTTTTCAAACTCCGTACAACTAACAATATGTGTATTGTTGAACTGTTAGTAAAAATAGTTTTAAATTTTAGGTGAGAATTAATGAGTTCCGAAATGGCACAGGACTCCGAACTACAATCAGGACAATTGGTCTCCCAGGTGGAGCTGATCATCCGTCCACCTCGAAAAGTCCTTTTGGGGTCTTTGGATGGATGAAAAATTGTCTTGTTTTAACATTGAATAGCACAATTTTTAACCCATTACCTAACTTATCTGCCGCATCCAGCTCAAAAATACACAAATTCGGCTGTGAATTTTTTTTAAATTTTAACGAAATCATATCACGTGACCCCTCACTGGAACGAGCTCGTTCCAATGAGGGGGTCACATGATATGTTTTTGTTGAACCTTTTTTGAAAAATGTGAAAAAAATAATATTTAAAATAACGAATTGTATTATTTTTTGCGTTGAGTAAAGGGATAACACTTTATAATTAATTATTTTCAAGCTCACTTAGCCGATTGATCCGCCGCTAAAATCTCCCGGCCGTTTCGATTTAAAAAAAATAACTCAGGCCACTCAGACGGATAACCTATGGCGGAACTCATCAAGTCAATCATGAATAAAGTTTTGCATAGCCGTTGGGTGTACCTTCCATCTATGTTAGTGGGCGCTTGATAGGGGAATTAGCTTGTATTTCATTCAGATTTCCATTTCCATCTATGTTAGTGGGCGCTTCATCAGGGAATCGGCTTGTATTTCATTCCGATTTCCATTTCCATCCATGTTAGGGGGCGCTTCAAAAGAGGATTAGCTTGTATTCCATTCAAATTTCCATTTCCGCATTTTTTGTATTACATTCTACGGCCCATCAACGTTAGAGGTTGCTTCACAAGAGGATCAACTTATGCGTTCCAGTCAGAATATCAACTTCCGTTTTTCTGATGACATTTCGGTTTTCATTAGAAATAAAACGCCTCTCAGAGGAAGAAAATACCGATATCACATAGGTTAGTAGGTTATTCTCCATCCTAATATTTTGTAGGGTACACGACGACCAAGGGAAAAGACTAAGCTGGGGGTATTTCATTGACATGAACGACAAAGAAACAACAGGTGAATGGGAGTTTGATGACGGTGAAAGCGTCAAATGGTTTAACTGGGCAAGTGGGCAGCCAAATGGTTATACACACTCAGGTGGACAACACTGTATGGGACTTCAATTTTCATCTTTGAAGTGGCATGACATAGCATGTACTGGCACTCCATTGCAATTCATTTGTATGAGGAAAATCGGTGAGTACAATAAATACACAGAACGTTATGATGTGTGAATGTGGTCCTCAGTACGACACGAGTGATGCCCGGACGGGTAAAACGAAGGGCGCAGTTAGAGTATTATAAAATCACTTCCCATTTACAGAATAAGTTTAATTTCGTTAATTTTGGTGAATATAAACAAAAACATTTCCCAATTGTTATTCGATTTTTCGGCTGTCACCGCAGTTTCCGAATTGATATGGGTCAGAATGTGACCTTTCGATTAGCCGATTACGAGAGTGACCCTTTTGAATGTTCTTTTGATGAACCCATGACGGCAGGCGGAAAAATAGTCTGTCAACGGAAATCTGGATGGAACATGTGTTCCGTACGGACCTGTAAATATGGAACTGGGAAGAGTGATGGCGCGTAAAAACCCATATAATGTGTCGAATTAATAGCAGCGTGTGTTTTCCGGAGAATAAATGAAGGATGCCTCATTGAGTTGGTGCCAGAATTATCTTCTGAGTGACTGGAAGGAAATTAACTCTTAACCTGCTGTGTATTTTCAAGATATTTTTATCAAATCTGTGAATATCCGAATTCGACCTCTCCTAGCGATCCTTCCACCAGCACGAAGTAACTCACTGCATGCTTCTCCCAGAAAGACCCATATTATCCTGACCATGGGTTTTATAGATTTTTTCCCCACCTTGTATGCCCGAGGCTAACTGCTTATCACCTTTCAGTCGAGGAAGTTACTTCAAGCTATTTTTTGCTAACCCTATACCTAAACTGAAAAGCAGACGAAACTTGCAAACAAACCTCTTGAATAACTATTTTTTTCATTTTGTGTCTCAAAAACATAGGTTATGGCCCCTCATTGGAACGAGCTCATCGAGCTCGTTCCAATGAGAGGTCATAACCTGCGTTTTTGAGACAAACAAAGAAAAAATAATGAAATTTAATTGGCGATTTTTGTGAATAGCGCTGGCCGGTTTTGGCCTTTGCGTTGGGTAACAGGTCAAATCTGTTCTTGGCTGCTGTGAATGAGATACTAATAACTTGAAAACAGTCTGTATTCTTTTTACTATATGCACTGCGATTGCAATTGAATTATGTGCTATACACAGAGGCAGTTTGGTTCCTCCAGGAACGAAAACTGGTTCTTCAGTTTTGTCCTGGTAGGGAACCAAATTTGGTTACATGAAACGAAACATATCCATGCTTTGGCTCTTCAGTCTTTTACATTAACTGGAATGTCAAGGCCCCTGGGCATTGTACAAATTGAAAATATAAAGCCGTACCAAGCTAAAGTTTTAAAATGGTGACGACGTAACGTCACACACACATTTTCAATAGTTGTATTATTTTGTTCTTTTTTTTTAAATTTTTCTAAATATTTCAACAAGACCATATTATGTGATCCGTCAGTGGAACGAGCTGAACGATATGGTTTTGTTGACATTTTTTGTAAAATATATTTTTTTGAACAGCTTAATTTGTAAATTATGTGGCCGAAAATGACCGATTCGTAAGGAACAGGGTTAAGTTGCGCGACAAAGGTAATGTTTCATGTACACAAGACAGGCAAAATGGGGCATGTATTTAAAAGCCAACATTATTTAAGTAAATCTTTCGAAACAATCGAGCGAATCGTTAGAAACTGTCAGTTGAAACGACCTTATGAAACTGTGAAGCGGCTTGAAAACTTTCGGGCATATACGCTCTCTCCGGTTGGCTATCTGTAAGACGGATTTGCTTTTTTACCTTACAAATCAGCCAGTTTTTTTCTTGAAGGTTGTTCCATATAGTATACGGGTTAGTGCATGCCTTGTCATTGACCATGCTCATTTTGCCCCAAGTGAGGTTGTGTAATTCCTTCCGCGTCGCGCCCAGAAGTAAACCATCTCACTGTGAAATATATGGGTATAGTCAACTCCAAGCTATGCACTATTCCTTAATTAGACATACACCATTTCAGTCATTAACCCTTTGCACTCTAGTGGTATCTTCCATGCCAGTTCAGTGGAAGCACTCGGAAGAGTCCATATTCATTATTTGAGGTAGACCAATCAATATTTTCAACGTGCAGCCTCGGGGCTGCACGTTGAAAATATTGATTGGTCTACCCCACACATTTACTGAGCAGCCACCCTATTTAATGACATTATGACGTATCATGTTCCTGGCCGGAAAAGCTTCCGCTAGGGTTCAAAGGATTAATCCACTCTAAATGTGTTTTCTTTCTTCAACAGTTCGGCGCCTGGAAAATGTGCTTTTCAGATAACTAAATTACACTGTAGAACTTGATGTAATCTTTCCTTTCATCACTGAATCCATACTAAATATACAGTATTTCATTTAACTATCCACACCCATGACGTACTCCTTTACTAATAAATAAACATTGGGGATGTATCAGTTAAGAAATTAATCTACACTAGAGATGTTGTCTTCTATCAGTTAATCCACGATAGGGGTATACACTGACATCAGCAATTCCACACGAGAGATATTCTCTTTCATTAACTATACCACGTTAGAAAATATTCGTTCATCCTTTAATCCCCTCTGCAAATGTGATACTTCTTCACTACTCGACAGAGACTATGCAGTCTTCAATTAATTTTCGTCAGAGATATACTTTCTTATCCATATTTATTTAAGCGACTTTAGAGATGTAGTTTTTGATTAATCGATCTTCCATAAATACAGCAATGCTATACTATTCAATTAATCGACTTTAGAGATGTATTTGTTGATTAATCGATCTTCCATAAATACAGAAATGCTATACTATTCAATTAATCGACTTTAGAGATTATTTGTTAATTAATCGATCTACCATAACTCCTGCAATGCTATACTTTTTAATTAATCGACTTTAGAGATGTATTTGTTTATTAATCGATCTACCATAAATACTGCAATGCTATACTTTTTAATTAATCGACTTTAGAGATGTAGTTTCTGATTAATCGATCTACCATAAATACAGAAATGCTATACTATTCAATTAATCGACTTTAAAGATTATTTGTTGATTAATCGATCTACCATAAATACTGCAATGCTATACTTTTTAATTGATCGACTTTAGAGATGTAGTTTTTTATTAATCGATCTACCATAAATACAGCAGTGCTATATTATTTAATTAATCGCCTTGAGAGACGTAGTTGTTAATTAATCGATCTACCATAAATACGGCAATGCTACACTATTTAATTAATCGACTTTAGAGATGTATTTTTTGATTAATCGATCTACCATAAATACAAGAATGTTATACTATTTAATTAATCGACTTTAGAGATATCGTTTTTGATCAATCGATCCGCTTTAAGACAGTAATCATGTACAAAAACTAATCTCCATATGTAGTTTTTGATTAATCAATCCATACAAAGATTCACACTTTCATCCATCACTGCCCACGGGGGATGGAGAACGTCACGAATTAATCCACATTTGAAAATATTCTTTTCTTACCTTATCCGCACTAGATCTGTTGTTTTTTATACTAAATATTTACTCTTCCCTTCAATATTATTCGTAAGCAATGTACTCCTTCGTTAATTAATCCACATTAGATGTGTAGTATTTTAGCAATCAATCTAAACTAACGATTAGTTTTCTACTAACTAATACACAGCTAAAATGTATTCTTTCATAATTAATTCACACCAAAACACGTATTCGTTCATTAACTAATCCACACTAAAGTCGTTTTTTTATTAACTAATGCACACTAAATATGTACGTTTTCATTACTGAATCTACACTATAGATGGGATCGGGGCAAATACAACCAGGGGTGGCGCCAGGGATTTCTCGACAGGGGGGGGGGGGGGGCTGACCTCTCCGACAGGGGGCTATAACATTTGACCTCCCAAACGAAGGAAAATGAGTGAAAATTGGTAAATTGGAGAACCAAAATAGAAGTAAATTGAGTATGTTTGTTGATTATTTAACCCTTTACCTAACCTGAAAAGCAGACGACACTTGCAAAAATAATTCTTGAATAACTATTTTTTTTCATTTTTTGTCTCAAAAACATAGGTTATGACCCCTCGTTGGAACGACCTCGACGAGCTCGTTCCAACGAGGGGTCATAACCTATGTTGTTGAGACAAAAAATTAAAAAACTAATGAAAATTAATTGGCGATTTTTGAGAATAGCGCTGGCCGGTTTTGCCGTTACCTTAGGTAAAGGGTTAAAGTAAACATATTATAATAAGGTCGGCAAATATTTCATCTATAAAGCCAGTTTGACGAACGACATTAAGGAATTTCGTGAAAATCACTATTCTCTATCAAAGTTCCAGTGCTGCACGGGTTCGAGACTGACAAGAAGAGATATCTACATTCGATTGTCGGAAATTTCTCGTGAAGTCGGGTTTACGAGACTCTCCGACGGACTGACTAAAAATCTCCGACAGGGGGGCTGGTCCTCTCCGACGGGGGGGGGGGGGGGGGTATAGCCCCCCTGACCCCCCCCCCCCCCACCCTTGGCGCCACCACTGAATACAACGTGGGTGGGTAGGTGGTTTTATCGGCTCGAATTTGCGTTTCTTCAGATCATGTTATTTGTTTCTTTATTCACATTTATGGCTGCATTTGAGGTTCAAATAGTTCCGTTGGCTGGTATGAAATCTTGTGGACAGTTTTCCTTCTATTAGTATACAGTCTGAATGACTGTCATTAGAACGAGTGTTGAGTCGGGGTGGATGTTGGTTTGAAAGCAAAAAAAGACATTCTGAATATTGTTTTAAAAATGCATCTGCAGATTGTTCCTTTAGTTTTGTTTTTCCTTTTGTCTCAATTGGACTCCAGAATAATATTTCGAGAATGTTAAATAAACTAAATAGCATGATTTCTGGTGATTTTATTGAGTTATAGTTGATCCTGTTTTGTCTCCTTATTGAACATATTCTTAGTATTTTCAATAAATTTTCACAAAGGGCACAAATTACATCCTCAGAAAATTGAATGATATTTAGGGATTATCACGTGGTTAGTTTGATATCGACTGAGATATCAGTCCGAGGTATCTTCACATCAGCTTAACCCTTTACCTAACATGATAAGCAGACGACACTTGCAAAAATAATTCTTGAATAACTAATTTTTTTCATTTTTTGTCTCAAAAACATAGGTTATGACCCCTCGTTGGAACGAGCTCGACGAGCTCGTTCCAACGAGGGGTCATAACCTATGTTTTTGAGACAAAAAATGAAAAAAATAATGAAAATTAATTGGCGATTTTTGAGAATAGCGCTGGCCGGTTTTGGCCGTTACGTTAGGTAAAGGGTTAAGACCGGAGGTCGAAGGCTGATGTGAAGTTATCGAGGGCTGATATCTCGGCCGATTATAGAGAACAGAAAATATCTTATTAAACCAAAACATGTAAGTACAAAATGTTCTCAGATCGGTTACAGTATTCTGACAGTGTTTTTGTTTCTCATTCTTTTCACAAAGTCCGAAGTTTTCTCTTCTCTCATTCCTAGTTCAGCTATCGAAACGTTTCGGCTTCCCCATTAGTTTGCGTTAAATTTTCTGCACAACTAGCTTCTTTCTTCCGTTCTTCCTCCGCCCAATTCTCACTTTTGCCACCGTTAATTCCTCGTCATTCAATATCTCAGCTTCAACTACTCCATTAAGGACAGAGTTTTAATGACTGCTTTCAGCGAGTAATGATTTCCTTTAAACCAATTTGTTTTACGTGGATACGTCGTATCAAGGGGAACTACTCTGGCTTGATTCATATCAGCCGAGGCCTGCGTCATATCAGTCGAGTTTTAAGTCATATCGGCAGAATTTGATAACGGGCAATTTTGAGGAAAAAAATCGTATCAAAAAAATAATTCATATTATTTCCAAATGAAACAAAATACAGCATTTTGATTGGTTGAAATGTAAGGGGTAACTAGCAATCCACAGTGACTTTTTTATGCCGTGGTTAACCACGATGTAAAATAAGAATATACAATAGCAGGTTATATGGCTAAAAAGTATCCATTTTTTATTATTAATTCATACCATTCGCTTGGTTATGTTTGAACAAAAATGAAAATACAGAAAATTTAATATGTATGTGCAATAAAATAATACAGATATGGGTGTCATTGGAACTGGCTCATTGAGCCAGTTTCAATGGCATCCATATTTTTTCTGGTTTTATTTATTAAGAAACTTACAAAGTACAAATTTTCTGTCAGTTTTTGCCCAAGATGTGGGTTAAATTATTAAAAAGACCAAAATTATTGGAAATAAATCCATTATCCTTGAGTTTTCAAGTGTGTATGGGAGTTTACACCGGTCTAGGAACCCATACACCTTCGGCTTCGCCTCAGGGTGTATTGAGTTCCTACACCGGTGTAAATTCCCATACACCCATTGGGGACACAAGAATAACTAATATTATTTAATGCAACGAAAAGATAAACAGGAATAAAAGCATTTTCGACCCATACTATAAATAAATAAAGGTGAACTCAACCTGATCCAAAACAAAATGGAGTTCCTATTGTCAAAGATAATACAGAACATGTGTACAAACCGTGTAAGTGTATGTGTATATGTAAAAACTTTTGTATAGATGTGTTCATGCCTTGTGCGTGTGCTAACTGCCTGTGGTCAGGGGGCGCGGTGGCGTCGCGGTAACCGGTTCTCGTCAGATCACCGAAGTTAAGCAACGTCGAGCGCGGTTAGTAGTTGGATGGATGACCATTTCAGCGACTGATTTGTGCTCCCGCGTTGTGTCCTTGGGCAAGGCCCCGTTTGCCTACATGGGGGCACGATGACGCTGTGTACTAAGGCGTACTGCACGTCGATGGTGCGCATGTCTTCAACCAATCTAACCCTGCCTGTGCCGCGGTGCAGAGTTCAGAGTTACGATGTTGGAGAGCTGACAGCTGCTCGTCGTTGCTCGGTGGTTCTCTCCGGGTACTCCGGCTTCCTCCACCCGTAAAATTGTCACCGACATAATATTACCCTGGCTGTTAATGTGTCGTTAAACCCTAATAAAAAAGACTGTCTGTGGTGTCTCAAATGAATCTCTAGAAGAACCAGTCAATGTGAAAACCAAAATAATAAGTTAAAACAGCTGGGGTTAATATTTGTGTTTTTATAGTCCCAATCTCGATATCCCAGATCTGGATCAGAGAGATCTATTTGATGTGATCTACATCCATCTGAAAAAAAAGCAAATGATCTCACACAGTTATTTTGGAAATTCCATAGAATTCTCACGTACTACATGATTTTGGAGCCCATGTCAACGTGCAACGCTAGGAGATCACATTTTATTATCCTGTTGAGTGGGTGTCAGAAAGTGCTAGTACTTGCTAAAAAGGACACCAAATGCTATATTATGTCTGCATTTTCCCTTCTCCTACCCTCCCCGACTGGAAATGAGTTATTTTATTAACTACTGGGTACCTAATATGTACACTTTCATGAATGAATTCACACGTGATATGTATTCTTTATTAATGTATCTACTCTACAGATCGTCCCCCGAGTTCCAATGTGTTCTGTGTGCCTACTGGCGAGTCTACTGGCGTGCCTACTGACGTGTCTACTGGCGTGTCTACTGGCGTGCCTACTGACGTGTCTACTGGCGTGCCTTCTGACGTGTCTACTGGCGTGCCCACTGGGCGTGCCTACTGTCGTGCCTACTGGCGTGCCTACTGGCGTGCCTACTGACATGTCTACGGGCGTGCCTACTGGCGTGCCCACTGGCGTGCCTACTGGCGTGCCTACTGACGTGTCTACTGGCGTGCCTACTGGCGTGCCTACTGACGTGTCTACGGGCGTGCCTACTGGCGTGCCTACTGGCATGCCTACTGGCGTGCCTACTGGGCGTGCCTACTGGCGTGCCTACTGGCACATGGAACACATTGGAACTCAGGGGTCGGTATGTAATATCTCTTTAACTACTTCACAACTAATCTACATTAAAAGTACATTCTTTCATTTATGAACCCACGCTACAGATATACTCTCTCATACATGAATTCACAGTAGAAATATATTATTTCACTCATTAATCTATCATCCACAAAATATCCAATTATTAGGTTGAAAAGGAAATAATAAAATGTGAATCGGGAATTGGAAGAAAACATTCTTTTTATCGTTTACTTAAACAATTACACGCGAAATTTCCAATTATTAGGCTGAAAAATAGATAACCAAAGTGGTTCGCGTAATGGAAGGGTTAATTTGTCACGTAACCCTTTACCTTTCATAACGACCAAACGGCCAGGAAATTCCCGAGATAAGCCCAGCCTAAAATATCTTACAAATGTCTCGATAAATCCACACAAATATGGATATCATTAGAACCGGCACGTCGAGCCGGTTCTAATGAGAACCATATTGGTATGGTTTTATTAAAAGATTATGATAATTTTTTTTTTTTTTAAATGTGAAATTCAATTCAATTTGTAAAAAGTGTGTGCTAAAGGTTTAATGTATCAAGAAAGACCAAGTACTCTTCCATTACGCAATTCACATTTTATTGTGAAGTTTTCAACCCAATAAAGAGACATGACACTGAGGACAATAATTTCAAATGGATTTTGTTTTTCAGGAAATGAAGGCTTGACTGCGAACACCTATACTGGTGTCTGGTCACGTTGTCTAGCAAAGCAATCTCCAATGACGACATTTTTGTGTAGCAGAGCAGATGATTGTGCTGTGGCATGCTCCAACGAGCCATGCTGTACAGCTTTTGGGAGCGACAACAAGCAATGCATTCTTTATGCAGCGGATTCGTCCAAAACCATCACCGAATGTCCAGGATCTTCATTTGAAGTTTTCTCGAGAAAGTGAAAATTGGTGTTTTACATTTTTTTAAAATTTTATTCCTACCAATTGACAAGTAATCTTTATGTACAGTATGTCAGTATTTCTTTTCTAGGTGTGAATACTCTACAAAAACAAACAAACTTATTAGGTGTAATTCTCGATTCGAGAAGGCGGTAGAGAAGGGGATGGGCGGGAAAGATCGACACAGGTCTTTAGATGTGTTTTAATGGCAATATTTGAAGACGGAAGCACTCGTGATACAATTTTGAAAACAGAAAAAAATACGGATAACACCAGAGCTCATGATAGCACATTACTTTACTTTGCATCTCCCCTAATATACTCGTGTGGGAGGTTTCTGTTTCTTTCGTTTATGAAAACTCATAGCAGCCTCAGTAGTAGGAGATGAGGTAACCGTGCCCCATTGGCCAGGGGAGAGCCGGAGGGGGAGTGACGTCATAGTAACGCGACCCAGTGGCGCCATGTTGTGTTGTCATGGTAACACGTGGTTTCTATGTTACCCAAAGGCTTATAATACGACAGGAGTATGTTCGCAGGGTATGTTCCTTTGTACAAGCGTAATTTCCCTATTCGTAGAATTTCTCAGTCAGACCCGACAATCCCTCCAAATCACCAAAAACGACTTTCTTTGATACGGACCCAACCCCCCCCCCCCCCCCACCCACCCCCACCCCCAGACTCCTCTTTAGGACAGCCATACCATGGTACCGACGGGCCGAGGGGTGAGATCGATTGAACTAATGTAGTTTTCTGGCTTGAATTTCCCCTAAATCCTCGGATACTTCATAGAATTACCCCCAACAGACCCGACAATCCCTCCAGGTCACCAAAAACAACTTTTATTTGATGTGAAACCCCAGATTGGGCTTTCTTCTCCATGATTTTCCACAAACCCTCGGATACTTCGTAGAATTACCACAAACAAGCCGATAATTGTTTACTTGACTTCGACCACCATATCATGGCCTTTTCTCCCAATAAAAGGCGCGTTCCTTTGCATAAGAGTCATTACCCAGAATCCTCTGTTTTTACTTTTTGGGTTATAAGAGTAGTTTCTAGCCATTATTCAAATTATAAAAGTATGTGTAGGGCCCATACGTGTACATGAAGGAAATGAAAAGTCCCACCATATATTCATATGAGGAACTACAGTTAAAACTAGAAGTCCTGTCCTGAAATGCGCACAAATAGCACGTCGATCTGCGCGTTAATCTACGCATTATGACCATGGTAGTGCTGTCAAATTCTGAACGCATGGTATGTGCACAAGCAATATTTCCGCCAATGGACCTCCGGGTAACCCGGAGGTCCACTGGCAGAAACATTGCCAGTGTTTGCCGTGAGTAACCAGGAGACCTGCCGTGCTTTGGATGTCATTCGATATGGCAATTGCGCGCAATACCTACGCGCAATTAAACCAAGATAAGCGCACATTTCATGACAGGACTTCTAGTTCTAACTGTACCCGTATGTTAGGCTAAGAGAATTGAATCTTTTTTTGTCGTATGAGGCCATGAGGACCAGCTATGATGACAAAATCCCCCAACGAGGTCTAATTTACAGTACGTGGAGAGTGGATTGTAACTAAAACACCCGCGGAGTGGAGTATCACCCAAAGTATCACTTACAAATTCTGTACATATGGACAAAAAA
Organism: Pictodentalium vernedei; assembly: GCA_031216915.1. Taxonomy (NCBI): domain Eukaryota; kingdom Metazoa; phylum Mollusca; class Scaphopoda; order Dentaliida; family Dentaliidae; genus Pictodentalium; species Pictodentalium vernedei. Next base: position 37,443,964 of record CM062289.1, on the reverse strand, counting down.
CACAAGCAAAGTTTCAGCCAATGGACCGCCGGGATTAACCCGGGGGTCCATTGGCTGGAACTTTGCTTGTGATAGTTATGCTTTGCAACAAATTTACAATTATTGCTCGAGTGGAATCTCCACTCTGCGGGTGATTTAATGATAATACAATCTCCACGTACTGTACCACACTTCTTAGACACATTTCAGTATTTGAGGATACATATGATATGACAAAATATTATTTGAGGATACCCTTCAACCCTTTACCTTACATGAAAAGCAGACGAAACTTGCAAAAAAAAATCTTGAATGACTATTTGTTTTCATTTTTTGTCTCAAAAACATAGGTTATGACCCCTCGTTGGAACGAGCTCAACGAGCTCGTTCCAACGAGGGGTCATAACCTATGTTTTTGAGACAAAAAGTGAAAAAATAATGAAAATTAATTGGCGATTTTCGTGATTAGCGCTGGCCGGTTTTGTCCGTTACGTTGGGTAGAGGGTTAAATGATATAATTTGAGGATTCCTCTAGTATTGTACTCCCACCTGCGGCAACCGCGTTGTGTCCTTGGGCAAGACACTTCACCCCCATTGCCCATGTGGGGGCACGATGACGCCGTGTACTAAGGTGTACTGCACGTCAATGGTACGCATGTCTTCAACCAATCTAACCCTGACTGTGCTGCAGTGCGGAGTTACGATGTTGGGGAGCTGGCAGCTGCTCGTCGTTGCTCGGTGGTTCTCTCCGGGTACTCCGGCTTCCTCCACCCGTAAAACTGTCCCGGTCATGATTAGCCACTGTGCATAAATATGTGACCTTAACCATCAATACATAAATAAATAGTATTGTACTCCTGGACTCATTGATAACAACACAATTTTTAAACTTTAATTTTTTTATTCAACAACAAAAATAAAACTTTTTATGGAAACAGTTTCTTCTATGGTATGTAGATTGTCAGATATTCATAAACAAACTCTCTGCAGATTGGACATCTTCTGAGTGGTTTACAACAGTCTTTGCACAGGCACAAATGGTTATATGGTCGCGGAGCGGCATTGGCTTCAGCTAATAAACACACACTACATTTCGTCCTCCGTGAAAATTCTTCTTAATTAATCAACATTAGATGTGTAGTATTTTCGAACTGGTGTGTCCATTTCTTTTTTGACGGCCATTTCTTCTTCTTAAACGTTTTCAACGTTCATGAATTCAGGTGATAAATTATAAATGTAATAACAGTCTGGAGAATATTTTCTGTGTTCTTCTATAGAATCATCTTCTGTTTCCCGGATGCGAACAATAATACCACTGTAAAAACATTGAGTTCTGTCACCTGTACCCAAATAAAAGAATCCAGCTTTTGTCAGTTCATTCGGGGTTTTCATACTTTCAGTTGGTAACATGAAATCGAATGTCTTGAGACGATTTTCCTCCAATGCATACTTGATGTGTTTTGGTGGTCTCTGTTCTGGTGTCTTTCTTATTTTAGCTTCATCTTCGCCACGTAATAGCTGCTCCAGTATTGGTGCTGGAACATCGCGAAAATACGTTTCGAATGGAACGCTCATTCTCTCTACAAAGTCTCTTGGATTTCCTGTTTCTTGGTTTCTTGATTGATAATCATTCAGCGCCATCTGTATCAAAGACGGAATAGTGAACATTCTTCAATCCTTTTCAAGTAAAGTGGGTAGTATTGTTCACTCACTGGAAATGGTCTTTGAGGGCGTTTTATATTATACTTCCAATATCTGGAATTCTTCAGGAAATTATCGAACGGTCTGTGTTGTGGTGGTAATCCATACAGTTAAAACTAGAAGTCCTGTCACGAACAGTGCGTTTATCTAGGCTTAATTGCGCGTTGAAATTGCGCGCAATTACCATATCGAATAGCATCCGAAGCACGGCAGGTTCTCCTGGTTACTCATAGCAAACACAGGCAATGTTTCTGCCAATGGACCTCCGGGTAACCCGGAGGTCAATTGGCAGAAACATTGCTTGTGCACAGGCCATATGTACAGAATTTGATAGCCTTACTATGGTCATAACGCGTAGATTAACGCGCAGATCGACGTGCTATTTGTGCGCATTTCATGACAGGACTTCTAGTTTTAACTGTAGGAATCAAAGTACTCTGCGTTGTGGTGACTCACAAAGAGCTCCATCCAATGTTCTCATTTTCTGTGGTCTGGATCCGTACTGGCAATAAAGCCACTGGTATGTGATCTGGTAATCCTCTTGGTAATCTGTTTCTTGCAAATACACCCAAATATATTCTTTTCAAACAACTATCTGATCGATGGACTTTCTCTAACTGCAACGTGTTCATGTCGAGTAATCAAAAATTACTAGTCTATTCTTATCCACTTCTATGATGTTCTGAACGTTGATTATGGTTGGTAACGAGCTTACGAAATGGACTTCAAGTCTCAAAGTTCCTCTCTTCACCAGATCGAAGTGTTGTCCATGTGATAGGTCTGGAGTCAAGTCGAATACGAATAGGGTGTATCCATTTATGTACTCTTCTCGACTGATGTGGCTTCCTTCATGCTCGTAAATTTGTCCAATCCCTTGGAACAGGGTCGCATAACATATGGCCACTTCTTGTTATTCTAATCGAGGTTGTGCTGATTTGGCAGGTATCTGCTGTCCATCCACGTACAAAGCCGAGTAATTGATGCTATAGTTCTTGAAATTATATTTTTTTTAAAAGTTTCCATTGAAAGCATCGTTGTATACACATCCCACCACATGCATGCATTTCAGGTAGTTGTTCTAAAAATAAATGTTCTTGTGTAATGCTCAGATTTCCTTTCGACGCTGAAAACACCTTGGTTTCCACACGGACGGTCGATGGGATATTTTGCAGTTGCTTTTGTTAGTGCTTTCTCGTGAGCCATTGTCATGGATGACTGAAGTCTCTCTTTGCATACAAACGTAGATACGTCTAGAATTTTGATCTCGTATGTATCGGTATCGGCCAGCAATGTGAAAGTATCTTTGGCTCTGTTCATTTTAACATGAACGTTAACTCCATTCATCAACTAACGAGTTTGGAAAAAAACATTTCATTCCAAGCACTCACACCAGCCTCTTTGACTCTCTTGATTGCTGCCTTTTTAACATTTTTTCCGTCAGTGACATCTTCGGCAGATGCCGCTCCTTTTTTCACGAGCTGTCGTCCCACGGTCTTGGCTGTAGGTTTCAATGAGGGTAACACGACGTTCTTCAGTCCTCTCAATATACTTCCAAAACCATAACCTCGCTGTATTTGAACTCAAAAAAAGCTGGTAGACCGTTCCCAGCTTGTTTCGTGTAATATTCTTCGTATAATTTGGACTTACAACAGTAAGTCATGTTTATGTGAAATGAAGAGATCTATGATTTCTGAAATGAAGCGTCACTATCACTTTCCCGAACTCGAAGGCACAACAGCTCCTGTGTCATCCTTTATATACACCGTCCGGTGCTGGATTTTTTTTTAGTTCCAATAGCACACTACACATTCTCAAACGTTTTAGAGATGATGTTCCCATATTTTCCACGTACATGTACGATACGAAGAAGGGGTATTCTTGTATCTCCCACGACTTGGTCACGAACCAAGTCACAGTATATATAGAGTGAATAAAATCTTTGGTTGTTATCGTCAACTCTGGAAGAATTGTAAGTTCCTGATTTCAAAACACACTCGTTAAATCCCAAAATATTTTGAAGAATAGGGCTCACTGTGACCACGACTTCATCTCGTACCGTAATACAATCTTTACCTCTCAATTTATCCAATTCAAAATCTACCTTATCTTGACGAGGCAAGAGTAATTCTTTAACACCATTGGTAGTCCGTATCACATCAGCAGGATCCGAATAACGACCTTCTTTCAAAGGAAGTCTATCATTCGTTTTTGAAGACCAGAACACTGTAACAAAAGCTTCTTCCCCACGAATATTGAACCAAGTATTTGAATACTGGATCTATGCCAGACCTACTTCCCATTCCCCCGTGAAATTTACTGGTTGTGATAACTGAGTGGTGTACGCAGTCAACGTGTTTTCGGGAAACACTTTCATAGAACTGTTACTTGTTAAAGTCAAATAAAACATTACGTTTTCTTAATGGTTGGATTGGGCAACAAATATCCTATGCTACTACTCGAGAGTGAGATTAAAGACACTGATGATAATGATGATGTACAAAATGATTATTTGTGAAATTTTACCCAAAATTTCCAAACAGAGGCCAAGATTCGTTCGAGCCCATTTTGGAGAAACCAAACAGGTTCACTTCCTTTTATAGGTGAGCTAACTCTGCTTGATCCACGAATTGAACGAAGCGGGATATCCTAACCACTTTACGAAGAGTTCTTTGTTTTTACCACGTTTCTTGAGTACGTGTTCGATTTTGTAAATAGTTTAATGTGCGACTCGCTGAAGCTCTTCAGTGTAGAACGACCCTTTCAGTATTCCCCCCTTATCATCTTGTAAGATATATGTGACTGGATCTCCTTTCTTGATGACTGCCACTGTGAATAGCTTTTCGGTCCAAATGGGCAAATACCCCTTTCTCAAAAGTTTTCTTAACTTTACTGATTCTCACACTGTCTCCCACTTTGAACTTTGGGGCCTTGTGTTTTATGGGTTTGCCATAAAGTTTCTGCGACACCCTTCTTGATTTTCAAAGAACACGGCAATGGGGGCTATACCGATACTACGGTGATGAGAATGTTTATAAGATTTCACCAAGTATTGAAGTGGAAAAGTCTGTGTATCGTCCTTGGTAAAATATTTCCACATTTTGGTTTTCAAAGTTCTAATGAATCTTTCTGCTATGGAACATTTTGTTTCCACATTTTGGGTAGTGAAAAAATCTACTTCGTGTTGATTGAGAAAATTCTGAAATTTTAACGATGGAATCACCAAGTTTGTTTTGGAGAGGTATGACTCAAGCATATTTATACATGTATACACGTCGCCAAAAAGTTTGCGTCTTTATTATATTTACTGATATTTGCTAAATCTACCAAGTCAGCTTGCCATTGTGCATCGATTGTTTGTTTGTTGGTGGTTAACGTCACATATTTATGCACCATGGCTAATCGTGACACAACATGAAGATTAAGTCAAGTGTAGTCAATCATTGATCTACATGTTGCCCATTTTAGAGGACTTTCACCCCAAGCATTGGAGACTGGATCCTATTTTACTAGTAAAGCGGAACTGGTTTACCACAGTAAACAAGTGCTGCTTACTTCCCGGGGTTCCCACTGGGATTTGTGCATCGATACCATTAACCATCGCTTTCCTTCTAGGAAATGTACGACGAACAGATTTGTGAAGAGTGTATGTGTCTTGAGTCTCTAACAATTTCACAACTTGTTTGGTCTTTTTCTTGGACGCACTACGAAGAGCGTCTATACCACTGAAACTTCCAGGAGCTGCAGAATCAAAGTACAATATACTTCCATGACTGACTTGTTTCAAGTGTCAACTCTGTTTATACCCTTCTTCTCATCGACTTTTTCATTCTTAGTTGGGCTTTGTGTTTGTTTCCAAAAGGATTATAGGATAATGTTGGGAAATTTAATAAATTAGTATAATAAGTAATGGAAAAGAAACACAATGGGAATACACTAATTTGAGAGGTTGATTAACTTCGATCTGATTGGTCAGTTTGGCGATCCAACTGAAATCTAGATCCTCACATTAATAAAATAAAGTTAATGAACTTATTAAAAGAGCAAGGGGGAGGGGGGGGTCATTTAAGGATGTTACTAAAAATAGGAATTTAAAAAAATAGAGTTCCATTTCCAGGGAACACTACAGAGAATTCTGGGTAATAATACTACAAAGGGGCGGTCTAATTATTGGAGAAAAAATCGTGGTATGGTGGTGGTTCTAAAAGGTGGTTCTAAAAGGGATTCGTGGGGAATCTGGGCCAAATAAACAATTATCGGGTTGTTTGTGGTAATTCTACGAAGTATCCGAGTATTTGGAAACCGACTCTAGTTCCGTTGATACTCTGTACTCTAGCGCTACGTGATAAGACGATAACATGGGGAATACAAGTCCGTTTCGGTAGTTTTGGGTTGATTTTGGTGATTTGGAAAGATTGTCGGGTTGCTTGTGGTAATTCGGGAAATTACTCTTGTACCAATGAACATACCCTCCGAACATACCCCTGTCTTGTTGTAGGCTTTTGAGGTCACATAGCAACCATGTGCTACCATAGAAACTAAGATGGCGGCCTCCAGTATACAAAATGGACGACGGAAACACGTATCATCCTAACAATTCGCGCTGGGCATGCACACTAACGCCACGTATCACTATAGCAATGACGTCATAAGATGACCGCTGACGCGGGTTACCATGACAACACAACATGGCGCCAATGGTTCATGTGACGTCACTTCCTATATCCGCAGCTAGGTTCGGCTAATAAGGCACGATCCAACCCTCTCCCACTACTAGCCTCAAATATTCGGCGTGTTGTTGGGGAAAGAACAGAGATGGTTTTGCAGAAGCTCTGTATATATTTGTTAATTTAACACATTTTAAATTTCTTTACTGGCGAGTTTGCCAGATTTTGTATTTTCTCTGCAAGTTTATATAGTTGATTGTTTTTTATACTGAAAATAAGTTGTATTGTAAATTCCGTTAGCTCTTAACCCTTTACCCAACGTAACGTCCAAAACCGGCCAGCGCTATTCTCAAATATCGCCAATTAATTTTCAAAATATTTTCATTTTTTGTCTCAAAAACATAGGTTATGACCCCTCGTTGGAACGAGCTCGTCGAGCTCGTTCCAACGAGGGGTTCATAACCTATGTTTTTGAGACAAAAAATGAAAAAAATTAGTTATTCAAGAATTTTTTTTGCAAGTGTCGTCTGCTTTTCATGTTAGGTAAAGGGTTAACAGCGCCACACCGAGGACGAAATATCAACATTTCAATGTGACCAATTCAGTCTTGTTTGACAGAGCTCAGTGATGGGCTAGTATTGTTGATAAAAGATGAAAAATGATCTTTCTGCCTTAAAGAGAAATGGGTGAGAAAGTGGCGCAAAATATCAGAAATCGCGAGGATAAAGGCTAATTTCCAGAATAAGTATGATTATGAAAACTGCAGTAATAATCATTTAACCCTTTACCTAACATGAACATCAGAGGACACTTGCAAACAAAATTCTTGAATAACTAATTTTTTTCATTTTTTGTCTCAAAAACATAGGTCATGACACCTCTTTGGAACGAGCTCGACGAGGGGGTCACAACCTACTTTTTGAGACAAAAAATGAACATATAATGAAAATTAATTGCCGATTGTTTTAGAATAGCGTTGGACATTACGTTGGGTAAAGGGTTAAACCATTCCCGAGTTTCATACCCATATTAGATTAATGTCAACAAACACTCGGGCTTGGGATCGTATTGGACATATGAACACCTCCAGGCATGAATGAGTGTGTCTATGAAATGAGATTACCGGGTTTGTGTGGAAGGGGTGGGTTGGGGTACACTTGTGGTCCCTTCATCTATCTGTAAATGTTCACAAAGATTGATGAGATAATGAATAATTTTTAAACTCGATCAGTAAAAAATTAATCCTTTAACCCTACACAGCTGTAGCGTTAACTAAAACGCCTCCCAAAACTGATCTGAACCCAGTGGCTACTCCCCTACGTTGGGGGTAGCAGCTACAGTACGTGGAGAGTGTATTATCACTAAATCACCCACAGAGTGGAGATTCCACCCAAGCAATAATTGTAAATTTGTTGCAAAACATAACAAGCGCAGGCAGAGTTTCAGCCAATGGACCTCCGGGTTAAACCCGGAGATCCAATGGCTGAAACATTCCTTATGTTTTTTGTCGATATGTACAAAATTTGAAAATTATAGCTTGGGTGATAACTCCACTCTGCGGGTGGTTTGGTTACAATCCACTCTCCAGGTACTGTACGTTAAGATCGCTGAATACCCCCCCCCCCCCCCCCCCCCCCTCCAGATATTACTGTTGTCTCTCTTAACATTGATATCCTGGCTACGCGCCAGAATATGTCAACTGTTTGCCCTCCTTACCAAGTTTCTTCCACACGGAATTAACCTGTTCTCGTTTGAGCGGTATATTTTGCGTTGGATCTAGTTTGGTTTATAGGGTATGATAAATGGCAGAACTTTTTTAAAAAACATCATATTAAGCATACTTTGAATCAAGTGATCAAAACTCGACCTGGACTCTACATTATTAAAATTACGGTTGTGCAAATATGAACATTCGATTTAAGGTCCGCCTCTCCCAGAAAGCCATAATTATCAGATTGCACAGATTACCGGACACGTTCGTTATGTCATTCAAGAACCAAACCAAATGACAGTTTTATATTGGTGTGCAAAACCAGTCGCCCCCATGTTCAACAAACATTAACCCTTTACCTACCATGAAAAGCAGACGACACTTGCAAAAAAAATTTTGAATAACTATTTTCTTTCATTTTTTTTTGTCGCAAAAACATAGGTTGTGAGCCCACATTGGAACGTGCTCGGCGAGCTCGTTCCAAAGAGGGGTCATAACCTACGTTTTTGAGACAAAAAGTGAAACAAATAATGAAAATTAATTTTTGAACGTTACGTTGGGTAAAGGGTTAAACAAAAAATAAAATATGATGCAGGTCCAAATATGTTGTAGCAACGCTAAAGGATAGCTCTTTTATCAAAGGCAGTCGGTATGAAAGGCTTACGGAAAACTGCTTTTCTGGTTTTTGTGTTGTATTGGCCAAATTTCTCTGTCAGTTGACGGGAGACAATTTACTGTTTTTTTTAATGGAATGAATCTGAACGAAGTGGAAGTCACTCTGTTCAGGCAGCAGAACTGGAATAAGTTATTACGGATCCCACCTACAAAATACCAAGAGTATTCGTCTGTATACAGGACACATTCTTCTCACGATGATGTTTTTCGGGAACACGTTTGATAAGGGGAATAATGTATTGACAAATCCATTTAAAACGTACTGCTTTGGAGAGCATTGCGATTTATTAACGCGCCAATTGAACTTATTAACAGCCAAGCAGCTTATAAGCGGCCCGCGACTTCAATTATGAATGGAAGAAACTGGTAAGAAGGGTAAACGATATATTTGGCAACTGGTGAGCCGTTAATAAACCGCAATGCCCAACAAAGCCATGCCATTTCTTTTATTACCACTGTTACTAGTAAAACGCTTTAAATAACTGAAAGTGGGATGAAATGGAATTGTACAGTGGAAATCAGATGACACAGAATTATTTTCTATAATTTTAAATGCGAATTTATTTATTTATTTATTTATTTATTTATTTATTTATTTTTTTTTTTATTTATTTATTTATTTATTTAATTAATTATTTATGTTTAAGGTCACATATTTATGCACAATGGCTAATCATGACCGTGACAGTTTTACGGTGGGAGGAAGCCGAAGTACCCGGAGATAACCACCGAGCAACGACGAGCAGCTGCCAGCTCCCCAACATCGTAACTCATCACTGCTTCGCACTGCAGCACAGGCAGGGTTAGATTGGTTGAATACATGCGTACCATCGACGCGCAGTACGCCCTAGTACACGGCGTCATCGTGCCTCCACGCGGGCAATGGAGATGAAGTGTCTTGCCCAAGGACACAAAGCGGTTGCCGCAGGTGGGATTCAAACCGAGGACCTCTCGGCTTGCAGCCTGCACCTCTACCTACTGAGCCACCGCGCCCCCCTTTAACTGGTTGAGTGCTGGAAGCCCATTTTTGGGCTTTACTCTGAAGTGCGAGTACTAAAGATTAAAGGTTTCATATTCTGTGGATGAGCTTCAATTAATTTTTGAGTTTATATTATTTGGTCTGGGTGGATTTGCCCTGTTACAATTTATGGGAGAGTGCCCATAGGCACTCTCCCATAAATTGTAACAAGGCATTAACATGTGAACAATATTTTGCCAACCAAAAAAAACTTATCACTCTACCAGTCAAATGCGAATTCAAATAGTTAGTTCGGCTGTCTGAACGCAGTGGCAGTCCCACTGTTAAACAGAACGGGACGGTCTCGTGGTTATCATCTATCTGGTCAAAGGGAAGTTGATGAAAGTTACAAGCGGTCTTGTAACAATTGGAACACGTAGTTCAGGAGTCCTATCATAATCTCTGCGTATAATCCCTCCGTGTCATGACAAATACACCCCGAAATGAAACTTGTTTTCGCAACAACGTCGCAGAGAATCGACTTTCATGAGAAGAGGGATGCTGGAAAGTATTGACCAGACGGAGCTCAATCGCGTGATGTGTTAGACTGTTATTGAGATGCTAACTCATTCACGAGCCAACGCGGCGCGAGATCTGTCGAGCTTTTACTCTGTTTTACAGTACAAGGAATGACATGCAAGGAGGTAATAATAACAGTTTTCGACTACCAAAAGGACTGGGATAGTAATAATTCGTAAATGTAATTACATGTAATTTCTTTTTTGGAGTAATTGAAAGTAATTCGTAATTGAAGTTTTTCAACGTGTAACGTAATTAATTTCATCTAGGAATTTTTTTTCGTTATTTCAAGAAAGATTTCAATTATTTTTTCAATTTCCCGTTCAAATATTTTACTTTCAGTCTTTGTTAAAAAAGCCTTGTCATTATACCACATCAATTTACAGGAACATCAATGTATACACCCTAGAGGCCGATTTTCCGGCCAAGCAACATAATTTCATTAAGTAGGTTGATTTTTGAGTGAAGATGTGGTGCAGACCAATCAATATTTTCAACATGCAGCCCTACGGCTGCACGTTGAAAATGTTAATTTGTCTGCCCCCAAATAAGGAATATGGACTCTTCCCGTTTCTGCCATTGAACTGATATGAAAGATACCACTAGTGTTCAATGGGTTAAGCACCCCCTGTTCTATTCGTATTGGTGTTAATAGAAACCGTCATTAGTTTCATGCAATCTTTCAGACAGCCAAAAGTGATTGTTAGCGGAAAGGAAGGTCTATTGACAAATGAAAGACAACACAATGACGAAAATATGCGGCATTTTAATGGCGCTAATTATTACACATATCTGTCACTAATGCTTTTGGTGGAAAAAATGTTCTCTCGACAAGTATGGTGCTGGAAGGGACCATGCTGAACCAATGCCCGTAATTACTGACAAAAAATGCAATTTGTGATCTCCTGAATGCAATAGCAGCGTCTGACGTCAGTAGCGAGAGTGTATCCACAACGTGCCCGGATGACAGCCTCGACCCTCCTCCTAATGCTACCAGTGAGCATTCGAAAATGGTCCAGGGGCAACTGCTGCCACTCCTCGTGCAATGCAGCTTCCAAATCCGTCAAATTCTGTATAGGCGGATGTCTTGCTTGCACACGACGTCCAAGAAAGTCCCAGATGTGTTCTAAGGGATCCAGATCAGAGCTAATTGCTGGCCAAGGTAGTGTTTTAATACCGTTGTTCTGAAGGAATGCTCCCGAGGCATGGGAACGATGTGGCCTTGCATTGTCGTCCACGAATACAGGGCGAGTGGGCAACAGGTGGTTGTCAAAATGAGGCACGACAACCGAATTGATAATGTCCCGGATGTACTGATGGCCATTGAGATTCCCACATACAGTCAACATATCAAGTTTACAATCACGAGAGAGCATCCCCAGATCATTACTGATCCTCCATCATAAGGAACAGTAGGTCTGGTGTTCATGGGTACGTGAGCAGTATGTCTATGCCTCCACACTCTCATGCGACCATCTGTGACGGGAAGCAGGAACCTACTCTCGTCTGACAAATAGTCTCTCTTCCACGTCCTGAGATTTCAATATTGTACCATACACCACTCCAAACGTCGTCTTTGATGCTGAGCTGGGCGCTTGATGATCCTACTGGACCTCAAACAAAGTGCTTTGAGACGGTTTCGGACAGTTCTGTTGCACAAACGCCTGTTGGGGGGGGGGGGGGGAAAGGCGTTTCAAAACCCCACTCGAAGCAAAGGGTTCCCGATTAACGAGGCGTGTCAGACTCCGTTATTCCCGAGGAGAGGTATTTTGGAGTTATCCAGGCCTTGGTCAGACCTTATCATCGTTGATTTGTTGATGTTTTCGGACAAGTCTGCTGATGAGAAAATGACTATAGCCAAATTGCCTTACAATTGTTTTGACTGACATGCCCGTTGCATTCATGCCAACGATTTGCCAACTTACTGCCTCTGACAGTCTCCGCCTTGCCATGTCAACATTTATTGATAAACGAAGTGACAAATTTTCTTGTTTTATACCTAGATATTGCATGTGGATGATAGTGGGTTTCTTGTGACATTCGTGGGAAGCATGCTTCACGTGGTCGAGAGGATGTGTTTGGGGTACGCTGTCATTCAGAAACATCATGTTTCACTGGATGAAATGTACTGCAAGACACAGCAATCATTAAAACACAGTGGTCAGTAACAGCAACTTCACTGGCAAGAAACATTTCAGGGGGTACTTAATGAAGTTTCAGGTGCATATATATAAACCCAGCTTCATCTTCAGATAAGTTTAGTACATACCAAAGGTTGAAGCCCACAGCACTCTCTTCAACAAACAGAATTTTCTGTTTTGTACATATTGACATGTTATTTTCCTTTTTCCATGTACATATTTTTGTAACTATTTTAATGTTTGTGTGTAATAAAACAAGTCCATTTTTATCTCTGTTTTGTTGTTTAATCCTTTACCTTACATGAAAAGCAGACGACACTTGCAAAAAAAATTCTTGAATAACTTATTTTTTTCATTTTTTGTCTCAAAAACATAGGTTATGACCCCTCATTGGAACGAGCTCGGTGAGCTCGTTCCATTGAGGGGTCATAACCTATGTTTTTGAGACAAAAAATGAAAAAAAATAATGAAAATTAATTGGCGATTTTTGAGAATAGCGCTGGCCTGTTTTTCCCGTTACGTTGGGTAAAGGGTTAACCCTTTATAATTGAACTTTTTTCGGTTCATGCGTTTTCAGATAAAACGATTGGCTCACACGATTCTGTTTTTTTCTTTTCATAACTCAATGAACCAAAAAAAAACAATTAGGTCCGCCCCCAGCCACGCCCCTAAAATACCAGTCTTCGGAGTTGCAACATGGCGTCAAATCAATAGAAGTTAGGACACTGGCAGGTTCTAAAGGTGAAAAAGAAAAATAAATTTATATTACTAATTTATCACCATGAAACTATTTATAAAATATTTAAATGACCATGGTGGGTCAATTTTTCTTTTTCTTCACAACTGTATTTATTTGACATTTCAATTTTTACGCACACTGGGTGATCGTCTGCTTTCATCGTTTTACCCAAATCGATTGTAAACAATGGCTGGTCGCGACGAATACGACAATTTTGACATTGCAAATTTGAATACGGCAATGGCATCTGACTTTATATCTAACTCCACTTTTACAAACTGTGTTTTTCAGTTCTCGGGAAACGGTGAAAACCAAAATACAATGTAATACTGATGGCCTACTTCCACCTACCAGGGAACATAACTTTTACGTGAAGTGAACAGTTGAATGAAATTTGAGGGAGGCGTGGCTTATGACGTTTTCTTTGCATTACGTAATTCATTGATCAATAAAAAAATTTAATGACATAAGTGCCTTTGACTTGGAAAGTGTGTCAATTCCTATCTGCATTTCAATAATATGCGCCCTCTTTTATGCCAGAAAAATAATATGTCTACCAGTTTTAGTTTTTAAGTCTTTGTTCGCTGAAGTAGAGGACGACTAACACTATTTATTTATTTGGGTCGCGAACGTTTAATTATAAGGAATGATCGTTTCTTTTTGTCTATTTCTTGAGTTATGAAACCCAAAAAACAAAATCCAAACATCGCGTAAATGGGCTAGTTTTTTGGGTTTCATAACTCAAGAAATAGACAAAAAGAAACGATCATTCCTTAAGAGATTTTAATTATCCTGACGTTCAAACGTCACTGGGAATTCAGTTTTCTTCAAGGTTTTTTTTTAAAACGCGACGTCAAACGTCGGAAAGTATAAACAACAAGATATTTTTCACATTTGTAATTAACTGGTTGAGGGCTAGATTATTTTTGGAGGTCTGAATTTGTTATTCAAAACTTGTTTTATTACAAATTATTGGAAAGTGCCCAGAGACACTCTCCAATAATTTGTAATATTACAAATTTATACAAACAAAATATTATAAATGTAAGCAAAGAGAGTGTTGGCGTTTGCTCTGGTATTCGAGTCTGTAATATTAAAACTACCAAACTTTAGACTGGGGCCCGGAGAATATTCGAAATTCGATGCGATATCGATACCATACGTCTGCTTCCAGATCGATCCCGAATCAGTCTCCAGATTCGATTTTTTCGAATCTCTCTCTCATACTTACTCCAGTTTGTAACATTTCCAACAAACATTGGATTTATTTATTTATTTATTTATTTATTTATTTATTTATTTATTTATTTATTTATTTATTTATTTATTTATTTGTGTTTAAGGTCACATACTTATGCAAAATGGCTAATCATGACCGTGACAGTTTTACGGGTGGAGGAAGCCGGAGTACCCGGAGAGAACCAACGAGCAACGACAAGCAGCTGCCAGCTCCCCAACATCGTAATTCCGCACTGAAGCACAGGCAGGGTTAGATTGGTTGAAGAAATGCGCACCATCGACGTGCAGTACGCCTTAGTACACGGCATTATCGTGCCCCCAACAAACATTGGATAAAACTGTCATTGGAAATGCATTCATGTGGCCCAATTCTTTTTTATTTGAGTAATTCACGATGTTAATTATTAGGTAAGTGGTGAATGTTGCCCAGAATATTATCCATAGTTTTAGTTTTTGAAGACTTAACTTGTACTATTCACGTTCTTAAGAACGTGGATAGCAACAAGTTAAGCCTTCAAAAACTAAAACTATGGATAATAGGCAGGGGCATGGTGGCATTGCGGTAACCGGTTCTCGTCAGATCACCGAAGTTAAGCAACGTCGAGCCCGGTTAGTCCTCGGATGGGTGTGACCGTCTGAGCGATCGATTCTGACTCCCGTGTTGTGTCCTTGGGCAAGGCACTTAACCCCGATTGTCCCCATGGGGGCACGATGACGCCGTGTACTAAGCCACACTGTACGTCGATGATGCGCATGTCTTCAACCAATCTAACCCTGCCTGTGCTGCAGTGCGGAGTTACGATGTTGGGGAGCTGTGTACCAACCACTTTTGCAATACAACCACTTTTGCAATAAAATTTATTACAAAAGTGGTTAACGCCTACCAAGCACTTTTGCAATAAAACCACTTTTGTAATAAACTAACCATTATTGTAATAAACTCATTTCGGTGATAAATCACGTACGTCCATTTTATAGTCGGACATTGGGGTGGGGTGAGGGACTAGTTTACCTAAACATGTTTGTGAGTCGTTCAATGGAATAACGTGTCCATTCACCTATTGAAACTTGGTAGTGACTGAAGAAAGTACGAAAGCACTTTTACAATAAACTTTATTACAAAAGTGGTTATCGCGTACCAACCACTTTTGTAATAAAACCACTTTTGTAATAACCTAACCATTATTGTAATAAACTCATTTCCGTGATAAATCACGGACGTCCATTTTATAGTCGGACATTGGGGTGGGGTGAGGGACTAGTTTACCTAAACATGTTTGTGTGTCGTTCGATGGGATAACGTGTCCATTCACCTATTGAAACTTGGTAGTGACTGAAGAAAGTACGCAACCACTTTTGCAATAAACTATATTGCAAAAGTGGTTATCGCGTACCAACCACTTTTGTAATAAAACCACTTTTGTAATAAACTAACCATTATTGTAACAAACTCATTTTGGTGATAAATAACGGACGTCCATTTTATAGTTGGACATTGGGGTGGGGTTAGGGATAAGTTTACCTAAACATGTTTGTGTGTCGTTCTATGGAATAACGTGTCCATTCTATTCACCTGTTGAAACTTGGAAGTGACTGAAGTAACCACTTTTGCAATAAACTTTATTACAAAAGTGGTTATCGTGTACCAACCACTTTTGTACTAAACTAACCATTATTGTAATTCACCTATTTTTGTGATGAATCACGGACGTTCATTTTATAGTTGGACATTGGGGTGGGTTGAGAGCTAGTTTACCTAAACATGTTTGTGTGTCGTTCAATGGAATAAAGTGTTCATTCACCAGTTGAAACGTGGCAGTGTCTGGAGAAAGTACGCAACCACTTTTGCAATAAACTTTATTACAAAAGTGGTTATCGCGTACCAACCACTTTTGTAATAAAACCACTTTTGTAATAAACTAACCATTATTGTAATACACCTATTTCTGTGATGAATCACGGACGTCCATTTTATAGCCGGACGGTGTGTTTGTTTGGAGAGGGGGTAGCACAATGTAGCGTCAAATCTATTCCCAAATTTGATGGGCGCTAAAATCTTACTGCACACGGATGGATGGGGAACGCTGGGTTTGACGTCTATCGTGTTTGATATGTCTGCCCGAATTCCTCTTAAGGGCGAAGTTTGCCTTAAACCCCGTAGTTCTTATCGATCTTGTTGTCCCTTTTTATAGGTCGGATTGAATTCTTCCGCACACTGTTAACCCCAAATGAGGCGAAAAAATTAGAAATTTTATTACACACTATTGACTGGTGTTGATAAATTATCACAATACAGGTGGACGTGCATCAGCCACCAACATCGCTGAAGTTGAGCTCCGTTGAACCCGGTTAGTCTATTGATGGGGTGACCATTCAGTGATTGATTTGGATTAACACTTCGTGTCCTTGGGCAAGGTACTTTAACTCGACTGCTCGCATGTGGAGCGGTTGGGAAAGCTGACGGTGTTCTGAGATGGACTGGTGTGCACGCGTCTTAACCTTAATTATCCTGACTGTGTTGTGCAGTGCGTAGTACTGATGTACAGTGCGTAGTGCAGTCTTAGAATATTTGACGTTGAAGGGGTTATAGGGTCTCGTCGCTGCTTGGTGGTTCTCTTCTGGTACATCGGCTTCCTCCACTCATAAAACTGTCACCGACACAAAATGACTCAGACTATATAGCTGTCGTAAAACACCAATAAATAAATAAATAAATAAATAAATAAATAAATAAATAAATAAATAAATAAATAAATAAACTCACTGAATACCGTTTTTCGTCGAATGGAACAATGAATGCTGTGAAAATGAGCACATTGCGCGCAAAATCATATGTCTCAAAATGAAGATTATGAAAATGAGTTCAATGCGTGCAAAATCATACGTATCATAGCCTCATTTCGATATTTTTGTGTCGGTGACAGTTTTATGAGTGGAGGAAGCCGATGTACCAGAAGAGAACCACCAAGCAGCGACGAGACCCTATAACCCCTTCAACGTCAAATAATCTAAGACTGCACTACGCACTGTACATCAGCCGTCCATCGTGTCTGGAAGGCGCGATATTTTCAGAAAAAATTTCATCCATGGATAGTTTTTTAGACATTGTCAAGCTGTTTTGGGTAATTTTATATTTAATATCGGTTGTTTGGGATAAGTCCATGTCTTCCCAAAACATACTCCGTACAAACATTGGATCCGGAACATTTCCACGTCCCAGCTACAACATTAACATGGTTACCAGAGTAAAATCCACTAAAATAAACAAAAGTCGTGTTCATTTGTGTAATTCTATACTACCAGAACATACTCCCATCGAATCAAACATATCTTCAAAACATACCCCGATCTTATACCAAAAGGTAAGGTTTCGTCGCCAGGCAACCACGTGACACTTGAGAAACCAAGATAGCGTCTCTATACACAAAATGGACGACCAAAAACACGTGTTGCCAAATGCACCCAAGCTGTGCACGCGCATTCGAACCTCGTATCGCTATGGCAATGACGTCACAACCTAACCACGCACATTGGTTACATGTCAACACAACATAGGCGCCCGCAGTCACGTGACATGACGTGACTTCCAAGATCCATCTGAATTGCAAGAGGGCGCCTTTGGCTGGTCCACTGCTGTACTAAACGGCTGCTCTTAGGAATGTGATAGCAGGTCTGACTCTGCAACCGTGAAAAGGGGCCCACATCATAACACTTCTGACACCTGAATCTAAACTTACACCGTTTTGTTTTTGTTTTTTGGGTTTTTTTTTTTGTTTTGTTTTTTTTGAATGAACATAACAAATATCGAGTATTCAGTAGTAAACTCAACTGCACGTTATCCCTCTGGTCTTGTCTCTCTGCGTGCCACAAGACAACAAGTAAAACATTCTCCTTTGCTTTTTGGTACACGAAGGAAGGGCGCAACTTGGACTCTGGTGATTAACTGGATTGAACTTTGATCCCTTTGCATCCATGAAAAGGATTCATCACTGGCCCGATTGCTCGCTCTGAAACGGATTAATAAATTACGTGCAGTCGCACACGTAATCTTATCATCAACATCTGAGTGTGAACCTTCATGGACCTAATTTGGCAATATAACAATTGACTACGAGCCGATTGTTATATTGCCATACCGGAAGGATGAGTGTTTCACTTGGCAATTTAACGGTTGGCAAATGTATAGCTGTCAAAAAAAAATTATTTACTCTGATCTAGTCCTTCCACATAATACGAAACAAGTTACGCCTGCCCCTGATCTTGTGCCGCATGGACGGACTGCGCAACGGTTAACTTATCCGTAGCAATAATCGTGTCTGAACTCTCATCGTTCTTGAAAAGAAATAACCTATGCTTAATGCAGAATAGTAACAGTGACCACTCATGATCAATCTAACGCGACCCCTCCATGTGCTATCAACCAATTGAAAATCTTGCTTTATATGGGACATTCACCCCCGAATGCAAAGTGGATTAGCGCATCAAAACCCGTGACCAGATATAAAAAAAATGTTTATTCCATTTTAGATTAATATTATTAACGCTTTCATTACCGCATTTGCAACACAAAGCTCCTTATGTGCCAATCCTGCTGACATGGAATGTTTAGTCGTGCAATCCAGTCAGCTGTACACTGATGTTTTGTCCAACTGATGTAAACGTCCTGTCTTTTTCGAGTGACCTATTAAACAGATTTTGATAACTTGTGTAACTTGTTTTTCGTTTTTATTTTTTTTTTTCGTAATAGGAATTACACCGCCAGACATATGCTGTGGAAGACATACCCTTCTGACCCAACAATACAGCAGTCTATTTTACCATATATCGTGAGCTGCGCGATTCTCAATTACCCACATAATCCACTCGATAAGCATTGTTACAACCGGTAATGTAATACAACCTATTATGCAATACATTTATTGCATTATTGGTTGCGTTGGATGGCAAACCTAACCTATTATGCAATAAACTTAATACATCAGCGGTAGTCTTGCATGGAAAACTTAACTGCAAATGCAATAAATTTATTACATTATCGGTTGCATAAGATGGCAAACCTTACCTATTATGCAATGAATTTATTACATTATCGGTTGCGTTGGATGACAAACTCAACCTATTATGCAATAAATTTATTACATTATTGGTTGCGTTGGATGGCAAACCTAACCTATTATGCAATAAATTTGTTACATTATCGGTTGCATAAGATGGCAAACCTAACCTATTATGCAATGAATTTATTACATTATCAGTTGCGTTGGATGGCAAACCTAACTCATTATGCAATAAATTTATTACATCATCGGTTACGATGAATGACAAACCTAACCTATTATGCAGTAAATTTATTACATTATCGGTTGCTTTGGATGACAAACCTAACCTATTATGCAGTAAATTTATTACATTATCGGTTGCTTTGGATGACAAACCTAACATATTATGCAGTAAATTTATTACATTATCGGTTGCTTTGGATGGCAAACCTAACCTATTATGCAGTAAATTTATTACATTATCGGTTGCTTTGGATGACAAACCTAACCTATTATGCAGTAAATTTATTACATTATCGGTTGCATTGGATGACAAACCTAACCTATTGTGCAATACATTTATTACATTATCGGTTACGTTGAATGACAAATCTAACCTATTATACAATAAAGTTTATTGCAAAAGTGGTTGCTCACTTTTTGAGTCACTTCCAAGTGTCAACAGGTTAATGGACACGTTATTCCATTGAACAACACACAAAGATATTTAAGTAAACTCGTCCCTCACCCCACCCCCAATGAGCGACAATAAAATGAACATCCGTGATTTATCACCGAAATGAGTTTATTACAATAATGGTTAGTTTATAACAAAAGTGGTTGGGTACTTTCTTCTGTCACTGCCATGTTTTAACTGGTGAATGGTCACTTTATTCCATCGAACGACACACAAACATGTTTAGGTAAACTAGTCCCTCACCCCACCCAATGTCCGACTATAAAATGGACGTCCGCGATTTATCACCGAAATGAGTTTATTACAACTATGGTTAGTTTATTACAAAAGCGGTTGGTGCGCGTTAACCACTTTTGTAATAAAGTTTATTGCAAAAGTGGTTGCGTACTTTCTTCAGTCACTACGGCGTTTCAACAGGTGAATAGAAACGTTATTCTATTGAACGACACACAAACATGTTTATGTAAACTAGGTCTCACCTCACCCCAATGTCCAACTATAAAGTGGACGTCGTGATTTATCACAGAAATGAGTTTATTACAATAATGGTTAGTTTACTACAATAGTGGTTTTATTTCAAAAGTGGTCGGTACGCGATAATCACTATTGTAATGAAGTTTATCACAAAAGTGGTTGTACCACAATGCTTACTTTCGATAAAATCTATCTTTTCTCTATACATTTGAGTGATGTTGTCAGTTTGTTTGTCTGTTCTCTAAAGAATCGAAACTGACTGAGTCGATCGGGACTAAATTTGGCATGGGTGTGTGGTTTGGGGCTAACGAAAGTTTTTGGTATTTCGGACGTTGGGTGAATTGGGGTGGGTGTGCTTCTTCGCGCATGCACTGTAACGATCTCGGAAAGAACTGGGCCGATCGCGACGAAACCTGGGATAAAGCACTGTCGGCTACAGAGTGGAACCAATCTTTACGCATACGCAGTTACGATCTTGGAAACTACTGCCCGGACAAAGTCGGGCACCCCATCTAGTCTGTTATATATTCAAGTTCGTTTGTCTGTGTGTGTGTGTGTGTGTTTGCTATAGACTAAACACGGCTGGGTCGAGAGGGATGAAACTTGGAATTGCGTGTGTAGTTTGCTCCCGGGAAGGTGTTTCCTTTATTGGAACTGGGCCCATCTTCGTGTATGCGAAGTAACGATCTCTGAAACTACAAGGCCGATCGAGACGAAACTTTAGATTTGTATGTAAGATCCATCGGTTAGTGATTTGCCACCGCCGGGTGTGTGATGGGGCCGTCTTCTCGGATGCACATTGACGTTCTCGGAAACTACTGGGCCCTCGGGGGGGGGGGGGGGGGGGGGGCTGGGATTTGTGTTACAGTCCGTCAGATGATGATTTGCCACTATCGGCTCTGGGGTGGGAGTCAATCTTTGCTCATGCGCAGTGATGATCTCGGAAACAACCAGCCCGGACGAAGTCCCCCCCCCCCCCTCCAATCTAATCTAAATATATATTTGAGTAATCTTGTTTGTTTGTCGCTTCTCTATAGACTCGAAAACGGACGGCCCGATTGGGAAGAAATTTGGCATGGGTGTGTAGTTTTTCCCCGGGAAGGTTTTAAACTTTTCAGACATGGGGTAGGTAATGATCCGTTTTCGCGCATGCGTAGTAACGCTCTCCAAAACTACTGGGCGGATAAACACAGACAGACAGACATACATGCAGACAAACAAGATTGCTTTAGTATATACACAGACTAGCTGGAGGGAATGAGTTAAACAGGCAGCTGAGCCGAGCACGAGCAATTTGAGTTGCCCAGAAGACTGCTGGATGGAACTTACATACAGATCCCAGGTCTTGAGTCCATCGGCCCAGTAGCTTCCGAGATTGGTACCGCGCAAGCGCGAAGATGGGCAAAACCAGTACCTGATGATGACCGATGACTACTCCATAGACTATACATAACAACCCAAGTTCCGTCCCGGTCGGCCGAGTAGTCTCCAAGATGGTCACTACGCATGTGCGAAGACTGTGCCACCCCCCATGCTCGTATAGACTTGTCCCGTCGGAACCCAAACTCAACATCCGTGCCAAGTTTCGTCCCGATTGGAAAAGCCGTTTTCGAGTCTATAGAGAACAGACAAACACAGACAAGATTACTCAAATATATATGTAAATACTAGATGGTGGTGTTCGACTTTGTCTGAGCTATTGTCTCTGAGCATGCGCAAAGATTGACTCCCACCCCTTATCCGACGGTGGCAAATTACTACCCAATGGACTGTTCATACAAATCCCAGGTTTCGTCCCGATCGGCCCAGTACTTTCCGAAATCCCCACTGCGCATGCGAGAAAACGGGTCCCGCCCCATAGTCGAGGGTGAAGAATAACTACCCGATTGACCGTACAAAAAAATACCAAGTTTCGTCCCGATCAGCACTGTAGTTTTCGAGCTCGTGACTGCACATACGCGAAAACGGACCCCACCTCATACCAGACGTTGGAAAATGAATACCCGATGGACCCTACATAAAAATCTCAAGTTTCGTCTCGATTGGCCCAGTAGTTTCCGAGATTTGTACTGCGCATGCGTGAAGACGGGCCCTAATGCCACGGCCAAATAGCCTATGTCCTTCCTGCGCCACAGCTGCACATCCATGCTAAGTTTCGTCTCGATCAGCCGAGCCATTTTCGAGTCCATAGAGAGAAACAGAGAGACAGACAGAGAGGCAGACAGACAGACAGACAGACAGACAGACAGACAGACAGACAGACAGGCAGGCAGGCAGGCAGGCAGACAGACAGACAGACAGACAGACAAGATTACTCAAATGTATACCTTTATATATATATATATATATATATATATATATATATATATATATATATATATATATATATATATATATATATATATATGCTAGATTGAGTGCCCGATTTCGTCCAGGCTATTGTCACTGCACAAACATTGGCTCCCACCCCATAGCCGAAGGTGGCAAATCACTACCCGATGGACCGCGCATACAATTCTCAGAGTTTGTCTCGATCAGCCCAGTGGTTTCCAAAATAATCACTCTGCATGCGCAAAGACGGCCTCATCCCATACTCGACAATATCAAATCACTACCCGGTGAACCTTACATACAAATCCCAAGATGTGTCCCGATCAGACCAGTAGTTTCCGATATCGTTACTGCGCATGCGCGAAAACTGACGCCATCACAATCTCCGTACAGCCTATGCCTTTCCCGGCCTTAACCTACGCACCAGTTTCGTCTCTATTGGCTCAACCGTGTTCGAGTCTATAGAGAACAAACAGACAAGATTACTCAAATACATATATCTTAAATGGAGTGCCCGACTTCGTCCGGGTTATTGGTACTAAGATTGGATCCCACCCATAGTTGGAAAATGACTACCTGATGGACCCTACATACAAATTCCAAGTATCGTTTCATTCGGCCCAGTAATTAACACGGCCGTTACTGCGCATGCGCGAAGACGGAGCCCCTCCCATACCCGATAGTGGCAAATCACTACCCGATGGACCCTACATACATATCCCAAGTTTCGTTCCCAGTAGTTTCCGAGATCGTTACTGCACATGCGCGAAGACGCTCCCCCCCCCCCCCCCCCCCCCCCCCCCCCACACACTCCATGTTCAAATAGCCTATGTCCTTTTCGGGCCCAAGCTACACGACCATGGCAAAATTTTGTCTATATCGTCCCAGCCATCTTCAAGTCTACGGAGAACAAACAAAAAGACAAAGGGACAAGATTGCTCAAATATATATATTGACTAGATGGGGGTGCTCGACTTTGCCCGGGTTTTTTATCTTGGTGCGTGCGCAAAGATTGGCTCCCAGGCCAAAGCCAATAGCCAACGGTGGCAAGTTACTACCCGATGTACCATACATACAAAATCCCAGGTTTCTTCCCGATCGGCCTAGAAGTTTCCCATGTTGTTTCTGCGCACGCGACAAGACGGCCCTAGCCCAAACCTGACGGTGACAAATGACTACCCATACACATACAAATTCCAAGTTTCGTCCCGATCGACACAGTAGTTTCCGAATGCGCCACTACGCATGCTTGGAGTCGGGGCCCATCCCATACCTGCAAATCCCTACACTATGGATCATATAATTATATCCCAGGTTTCGTCCCAATCGGCTGAGTCGTTTCCGATATCGCCACTGGGCATACGCGAAGTCGGGCCCCTAAGCCACGCCCGGAAGCCCCATTCCTTTCCGGCCGCAATCTGCACACCCAGGCCGAATTTCGACCCGATCAGCCTAGTCGTTTTCGAGTCTATGGAGGACAAACCAACAAACAAAGAAACAAACAAGTTTACTCAAATATAATAAGAGAGGATAGATTTTATCAAGGGTGGTGATCTTGTTCGTTTTATCAAAAGTGGCTGTTTCTTTTACATCAAAAGTGGTCTATATCAAAAGTGCCTAGCTACATCAAAAGTGGGCGATTTTTACACAAAAGTGGCAAGCTATATCAAAAGTGGTAAATATATCAAAAGTGGGCGCAACACATGTTTAGGTAAACTAGTCCCTCACCTCATCCCCAATGTTCGATTATAAAATGGACAACCGTGATTTATCACCGAAATGAGTTTATATGGACGTCCGTGATTTATCACCGAAATGAGTTTATTACACTAATGGTTAGTTTGTTACAAAAGTGGTTGGTACGCGATAACCATTTTTGTAATAAAGTTTATTGCAAAAGTGGTTGTGTACTTTCTCCAGACACTGCCAGGTTTCAACTGGTGAATGAACATTTTATTCCATTGAACGACACACAAACATGTTTAGGTAAACTTGTCCCTAACCCCACCCTAATGTCCAACTATAAAATGGATGTCCGTGATTTATCACCGAAATGGGTTTATTATAATAATGGTTAGTTTATTACAAAAGTGGTTTTATTACAAAAGTGGTTGGTACGCGTTAACCACTTTTGTAATAAATTTTATTGCAAAAGTTGTATTACAAAAGTGGTTGGTACAGAGCTGGCAGCTGCTCGTCGTTGCTCAATGGTTCTCTCCGGGTACTCCGGCTTCCTCCACCCGTAAAACTGTCACGGTCATGATTAACTATTGGGCATAAGTATGTGACCTTAAACACTAATAATAAATGAATAAATGAATGGATAATAGTTCCAGCTGTTTCAGCGACGGTGCTGCAGAGAATATTTACTTATTGGTGTTTAAGCTGTTCACTCCGTCTTGTAAGGGTCATCACAATGTTCCGTAACTTCGGTTTGATGCAATATGAAATAACTTGTCTTTTAAGATTCGATTCGGCATTTCATTCGATATCGATATCAGAGAGACGATTCGATTCGAAAAAATTTTGTGATTCCGCAGATCTCTTACTTTAGACACAATTAAGTAACAGCAATATATTTCACCGAATGTTCAATTCTTTCACATCCCAACTTACAAAACAGTAATCAGAATTATTTCTCAATGTAATTTAAAGTACCGAGAGCCATTCAGGGGTGGCGCCAGGGATTTCTCGACAGGGGAGCTGACCTCTCCGACAGGGGGGCTATAACATTTGACCTCCCAAACGAAGGAAAATGAGTGAAAATTGGTAAATTGGAGAACCAAAATAGAAGCAAATTGAGTATGTTTGTTGATTATTTAACCCTTTACCTAACCTGAAAAGCAGACGACACTTGCAAAAATAATTCTTGAATAACTATTTTTTTCATTTTTTGTCTCAAAAACATAGGTTATGACCCCTCGTTGGAACGAGCTCGACGAGCTCGTTCCAACGAGGGGTCATAACCTATGTTTTTGAGACAAAAAAATGAAAAAAATAATGAAAATTAATTGGCGATTTTTGAGAATAGCGCTGGCCGATTTTGGCCGTTACCTTAGGTAAAGGGTTAAAGTAAACATATTATAATAAGGTCAGGAAATATTTCATCTATAAAGCCAGTTTGACGAACGACATTAAGGAATTTCGTGAGAATCACTATTCTCTATCAAAGTTCCAGTGCTGCACGGGTTCGAGACTGACAAGACGAGATATCTACATTCGATTGTCGGAAATTTCTCGTGAAGTCGGGTTTACGAGACTCTCCGACGGACTGACTAAAAATCTCCAATGGGGGGCTGGACCTCTCCCACGGGGGGTGGGGGGCTGTACCCCCCCCCCCCCCTGCCCGCCCCTTGGCGCCACCACTGGACCCATTTAAATAAATCTATAAATACTATTTTTACAAAGTTATGAAATCCCATTCGAAATAGTTTTATGTTACGTCATTTGAGTGTTGATTGCAATAGACAGCTTAAAGGCTTAGTTCGAGATGTTTTCAAAATGACCAAGAAGTTGATAGGTGAGTTCGAAAATAAGTTTTAAACAAACAGCATCACGCTCATCTACAAAGCGCGTTGGTAGTTCAACTTTCGATTTTCGTTGTAATTCTCTCTCTTTGTATCGTATCTATGGGCGAATTATGGCAGCATGTTTCAGAATTTAGTCGGTTTGAAACTCCATGTTTTGGGTGTTTTTATACTGTTTCTTCTCCCAGGGCTGTAAATATCAGTATGTACATGATCACAACGTTTCTCAGATTCGTTATGTAGTTTACAATATACTTTAAGAAAAGAGATAAAACAGGTCTTCAAAACTATGGAGCCCGGTAGATGACGGGTTTCACTCTTATTTTATTTCGTTTTAACGAAATATTATTTCGAAATAACGAAACAATCTTTCGCTTTAACGAAATAATATTTCGAAATAACGAAATATTATTTTCTCTCCGTATACTTCGGCGTCCCCCCCCCCCCCCCCTTAAAACTGTCCGACACGAGGTAACCTTGGCAATCGTAAGTGTCGTTAAAACCCCAATAAACAAATAAATGCACTTCGCCCTGTGTCAGCCGAGAAATGTTCGCGCCTTTCAAAATATGTGTCTCTGCAAATACTACTTTCTACCAATCTGTCTATCGCTAACGCTTTTGAATGCAGGCAAATCAAATTAACAATCCCCAACCCGACAACCTGTGAGTCATCATCGAGATGCTTCTGGTGAAAAACCCCTGCCGACGTTATACTATGATTGTCACTAAGTGTTATAAAAACGACATGCAAGAAGTTACAAAACCTGGCCGATAACGGAAGCGCACGAGAAGGGCACTGAGAATATTCTTCCATACACATATCGCGAAAACTGGAACGATTGTAACGTCAATTGATTTGCGAGTGTTTCAAGAACATGTGACTTAATTTATTGCATAATAAAGTGAAGTCATTAATTTTAATGACTAAAATTCATATTTGTTTGACATACGTAACTTGTTACTAAGTTGAACAAGCAACATTTGCAATCAAAAGTTAGCGAGGCGCTCTAAGCTGAACCTTCATAACACACACGGCTGCAGATTGCAGATATGTATTTCGTTGAAACGAAATAATATTTCGTTTAAACGAATAATTATTTCGTTAAAACGAAATATTATTTCGTTAAAAGAGAATAAATAAGTTGGTACATGGGGCGATAGTGGGTGCAAACATGTCAGAAAATGCCGTGTTTGGTCGATTTTTCCCTAAGAATCAGCATGAATAATTGTTCACTTCCATTATTTGAGATAAAAAAATTATTGTGTACTATCAGACTCCGGAAAATGCTTTCTCGGGAAATGTTTTTAAAGAAACTGTTAGGCCAGTGTATCCAAAGTCCTCAGACGCGTTATCGCTCTCTGACACGTACCACGCCAAAAAGAAAATTGTCAATGCTTTGGTTCCAAGTTTGGTCTTATATGGCCGTATCTCTTATTTAAAGACAATAGATTGAATGTTTGACACTACAGGTAGGTCAGTGAAGCTTGACTCCAATAATTATGAAAACTGCCTCACAAAAATGTATTTTTCCCGGATTCGCAGCCCCACCCCACCCCCCCCTCCGCCCGAGTCATCATGGCCTGTACGCCTATACATCTTATAATGTCGTTCTCTGCTTTCCATTACTATTGTGTTGGTCATTTATAGTCTGTTAGTATCGGGCCTGGTATCAGAAGGTTTTTAGCCGGACAGAGGGGAGAGGCGAGAAGCTATGTGGGGGGGGGGGGGGGGGTACCCCTGGTTTTTCCGCCGCTTCATTTTGTTTCTGCACCGATAAACCACGCTATGATATACGAAACAGCACCAAAAAAGACACTGGTAATACACATATCGCAAAAAAAACGGAGAGATCAAAACGTTAATTGATTGGAGCGTGTTTCATGCGAATAGCACTAAATGTATTCCACAATAAAGTGAAGCCATTAATTTTGATGAGTGAAATTAATATTTTGCTAGAATACGCAACCGTGTTACTTAGCTAAGTAAGCAATGTGTTTTTTGTTACACATTCTGATTAATCAGTTTGGAGAATAATTGTGTAGTGTGGGACACATCCTGGTCTAGGAGATTGGAAGCTAAATCCCGATCAAGCTGGGAGGAGGATTTATTTTAATATAGCGTGTGCATAATTTCACGTATAAACGAGGATATGTATTTATAATGTGGTTATAGTTTAGAGGATATTATTAGTTATGCATGTGTTTTCCAGTGTGTATGGGAATTTACACCGGTTTGAGAACTCATACACCCTGAGTCAAAGCCGAATTTACACCGGTTTGAGAACTCATACACCCTGAGGCAAAGCCGAAGGGCGTATGAGTTCCCAAACTGGTGTAAATTCCCATACACCCTGGAAAACACAAGGATAATGGATTTATTTCCAATAATGTTGGTGTACTTAATACTTTAACCTACGTTGTGGGAAAAACCTGACAGAAAATTTGTACTTTTTGCAAGTTTCTTAAATAAAACCAGACAAATATGGATGTCATTGGAACTGGCTCAATGAGCCAGTTCCAATGACATCCATATCTGTAATATTTTATTGCACAAAAATATTAAATTTCCTGTACTTTTATTTTTGTTCTAACATAAACGGGCAGAAGGTATTAATTAATAATTAAATATGGGTACTTTTTTAACCATATAGCTTGCTGTTGTATATTCTTGTTTTTACACCGTGGTTAAACACGGTGTAAAAAAAGCCACTGTGGATTGCAAGTTACACTGTACCTCTCAGCCAATCAAAATGCAGTATTTTGTTTCATTTGGAAATAATATAAGTTATATCAGTTATACAGGGAAATAATAATAAGAATCTTAGAGACAATCCCTACTGAGCACGTGTTCCCTACGGTTTTCCATTGACGAACCATTTTTTTCCACCTGACGTCATGGGTTCATCAAGAGAACTTCATTTTCGTAAACGACCAATCGAAACGTCGCATTTTGACCAAGATCAGCTAGGAAGCTGAGAGAACAGCGGATAGACCAAATGTCAATTTGGAAAAAAGTCGCGAACTAAGCCTTTAAAATGTCTATTGCAATCAGCAAACAAATGACGCAAGATGGGTATTTCCGGCGAATGGCATGTGCTTTCCTTATTACCATATGATTTTGCATTCGGTCGATCGGCAGCGCCCGTTTGTTTTCGTACTTTGCATTTGATTCGACGCGTCTGAAATCCGTCGACCATTTCAAACACGTATTTCAGACGCATCACCGACGGAGATTCGTCTCAATGGGACGAAGATTCGTAGATGAAGCGTCGTACTCGCATCAATTTGAAATATACGTCGCATCAATGACGAATTTAATTCATTTTTTTTTGCTCTGGTATTAGATTCGACGCGTCAAAAATCCGTCGACTATTTCAGGCCTGAGGTATCACGGGAACGGTCCATGTCACTTGTCTAATTAAACGAACTCGGGTCATCAGTGGCGATTCCAGGACTCGGGGTTTAAAGGGCGATACATTTCAATCATGCTTTATGATGCGGAGCATCACCGAAAACGCTTAGCGGTGAGTCCCAGTTTCGCAATAGGACACTCTCCTATCTGCGGAGTCCAGGCCTTCCTAGGGTGAATGCTGAAAAGTTGAAGCACAATGAGGTTCTCTGTTGGCTTCTTTGCACATGACCGCAATGTTTTCCAGCCCAAATATTTCAGCAGCTTTGTCTAGACTCATTAATTTTTTGAAAAAAGGAAGTCAATTTCTAACATAGGCGAAATGATCCACAGTACCTTTCTGCACTCTAAATCAGTTGGGTTAACAATCAACCTAAATCAACTGGATTGAGTGAATATGAACCCAGTGTGGAACCACAATGAAACTTCGCAAGTAGATATGTATCGTATTTGGGCCAGGAACTTGATTTGTCTGTGGGCACTGAGGTAAGGAGAAGGGACGATACGCACTAAAACTGTGGTTGAAAGTAACTACGGAAAGCATAGTTTCGTTCAGTTTGTGTCCCAGGGCAATGCCTTACGTCGCCTTTTTGCGAAATAATACCATGACTCTTTACCTCCAATTCGTCACCATATTATTATTACCAAAATAAGACCATTCGTAGCACCAGATGCAACTCGTGACACTTATTCATGTGATTTAGGATTTTTACACGAGGTCGCCAAGTTTCTGCACTAGATAAAATACAATGCTCTCCTAACGAATTTGACGCATACACCGGGGGGAGGCCACCAAAAATTTGCAAGACGTGACGTGGGGGTGGGTGGGTCTATTGAATGCGCCAAAAATGTGCATTTCCAACTTGTGCAATTTTTTGAATTTTTTAAAAATATATCAATGTATCAGCTAATATATACCATCATTTGTGTTTCAAACCTTAAAGATGATGTTGTACATCACACTCTTAACATAAATACAACATCAGGAGGCTTTATATGTGAGAATATTGGGCTTAAACTGGGAAAATGTCACACGTTAGTAGGGGGTGGGTGTCTTGTTCGAAATGTAGAAAATGTGCAGACAATATTTTGGGAACAATTCAAATGAAAATTTGTTCCCGTATATGTACACCTGCTCTGACCAAGCCTATAATGAACAGCTTTTCATTTGTAGTTTGGGGCCTACAGCAGCCCACAGAGGTTTAAATTGGTTGTAACAGTTTAACCCTTTACCTAACATGAAAAGCAGATGACACTTGCCAAAAATGACTGAATAACTATTTTTTTTCATTTTTTTGTCTCAAAAACATAGGTTATGACCCCTCATTGGAACGAGCACGTGAGAATTAATTTAATGAAAATTAATTGGCGATTTTTGAGAATAGCGCTGACCGGTTTTTGCCGTTACGTTGGGTAAAGGGTTAAGAACATTATGAAAACCCCTAAAGACAGCTGTGCCTACTAAGTTTATTAGTTTATTTTGGATTTTAATGGGAGAGTGGGGGGTGGGTGTCTGAGAACGGTAGTAGAAACTTTGCACGTAGGGGTGGGTGGGTGTAGAAAGGAGCAGAATAAAAAATAGGACGTCACGTCTTGCAAATTTTTAGTGGCGCCCCCTTGCATACACACGCCTAATTTACAAACTGAGAAGTTAAATCGAAGAAGTGTATACAAATGTCAACACAACCAAATCACATGACCACTCAATGGAACGCGCTCGTCGCTATGGTTCCAGTGAGGGTCCGCGTGTGCAGGGGTGGCGCCAGGGATTTCTCGACAGGGGGCTGACCTCTCCGACAGGGGGGGGGCTATAACATTTGACCTCCCAAACGAAGGAAAATGAGTGAAAATTGGAAAATTGGAGAACCAAAATCGAAGGAAATTGAGTATGTTTGTTGATTATTTAACCCTTCACCTAACCTGAAAAGCAGACGACACTTGCAAAAATAATTCTTGAATAACTAATTTTTTTCATTTTTTGTCTCAAAAACATAGGTTATGACCCCTCGTTGGAACGAGCTCGTTCCAACGAGGGGTCATAACCTATGTTTTTGAGACAAAAAATGAAAAAAATAATGAAAATTAATTGGCGATTTTTGAGAATAGCGCTGGCCGGTTTTGGCCGTTACCTTAGGTAAAGGGTTAAAGTAAACATATTATAATAAGGTCGGGAAATATTTCATCTATAAAGCCAGTTTGACGAACGACATTAAGGAATTTCGTGAGAATCACTATTCTCTATCAAAGTTCCAGTGCTGCACGGGTTCGAGACTGACAAGAGGAGATATCTACATTCGATTGTCGGAAATTTCTCGTGAAGTCGGGTTTACGAGACTCTCCGGCGGACTGTCTAAAAATCTCCGATGGAGAGGGGGGAGGGGGCTGGACCTCTCCGACGGGGGGGGGGGTGTAGCCCTCCCCCCTTGGCGCCACCACTGCGCGTGTTTGGTTTTGGCAAAATGTTTTGAAAAATTAAAAGACAATTCAAAATATTTTTTTTTTTATATCGTGTGTGGTGTCTAAATGGTTAATGGTTCTTAGACTACTTTTTTCTCTTTTTTACGAATTTTTGACGTCATCTTTTATTCGTAGTAGATAAGGAGGGACTAAAATTGGGATTCATAACATAAATATTCCTACAGATATTAACGGCAAAGATTCGCACCTTCCATTTGAAGCACGAGGCGATGTCTTACATCGCTTGTTTGCAACCTAATGGCATGACTCTTCAGCTTCGCTTCTCACCAAAACAAAACTATTCGGATCACTGGATATAACTAGTGACATTTTCGTCATATTATTTAGGATTCTTTTGCGAGACGGTCATTTGTTTCTACACTCAATAAAAAAAACCCTTCGTGTAAGCAATCGGCCGCATACGCACGCGTAATTTTCAAATTACGCAGTTGAAAAAGATCAACAAAAGCACATATCATGTGATCACTCATTGAAAGGCTCTCGTCGAGCTCGTTCCAATGAGGGATCACATGATATGTTTTTGTAGATATTTTCTAAAAACTTCAAATAATCAAAATAACAATTTTTTATACCCCTGCCCCCGACTTAAGTCGGGTGGCATATAGTGATTGAAGTGTGCGTGCGTCCGTCCATGTGTCCGTGTGTGTGTGTCCGAGCCAATAACTCGAAAACTGTTAGAGCCACAGTCATCAAACTTCACACAGTTATAAAGGACCATGGGAGGATGTGTCGCACACCATAGCCGGGTTCGTACCTTCAATGTCAAGGTCACATTTCAAGGTCACACTAAAAATCGGTCCATATTCGTGTCTCAGCCATAACTCAGAAACGAATCATGGTACAATTGTTAAACCTTTTACAAATGTTAATGACAGTCAGAAGGTGTGTCGCGTATAATAGTTTCCGCCGCATCTGCAAGGGGAAGGTCTCAGTTGACCTTCATATGTTCAGGGTCACAAATCGTGTCTCAAGCATAACTCCAAAACTACTAGGGCTACAATCATCTAACTTCGCTCAGTTATAAAGGACAACGGGTGGATGTGTCACACATCATAGCCATGTCCGTAAGATCAACGTGGGGGAGGTGGGGTGGGTGGTGGGTGGGGGCATGTGTTACCTTAGTAATATTTTTCTTGTTTTATATCTTGTGCGCTCGGTAAAGGGTTAACCCTTTGAACCCTGGTGGTATTTTCCATGTCAGTCCAACCGAAGCAATTTGAAGAGTCCATATTTATTATTTAGGGGCAGACTAATTAACATCTTCGACGTGCAGCCCCTGGGGCTGCACGTTGAAAATATTGATTGGTCTACCCCACACTTTACGTAGCAGCCATCTTACTAAATAAAAGTATGACCTATCATGTTTCTGAAAAGGAAAAGCGGTCTGTCGGGTTCAAATGTGTTAAAGATTCTCAGCCTACAATATCTCATTTTGAAGCTCATGTTCGGTTGTTCTCCAGATGAGAGCACTTTCAAGCCCGTTTTTTCAAAGCATCAACTCATGTTTATGATTTCGACAGTAACTGCTTTTATTTCAATGACAATGGTGTCTCGCAACAGCTGAGTAATTATTTCACACCTCATGTCATTACTGACAATGCTTTTCGAACCTTTCACCTTCGTTTTATTTATGTGTTTCATTCAGTCTACATTGTACTGTAATTTCCCAACTTCATTAATTCCACACAGTCCCCCAAATTTCAAAGCTTCACAGGGAATGTAGATATTTTGAAATTGCATACTAATGTTTGATGATTATCTTTTGAAATCGGATATTAAAAAACGCGCAACATAACAAGACGAAACACAACACTAAAACGTCACCGTCTTTTTTCACAGATAGGTGGTTTGTCTGCTGACGTTAGCATCAGATTCTGTTCAAAGTTCCCGATTCAGGTAGAATAATTTGAAATGGCGTTTACTTTTGAAGACATTATTGATGAAATTGGCGGCATGGGAAGATTCCAGATCATGGTAATTTTAATTGTTACCGGATCAAAGTTTGCAATGGTTTGGGGTATGCTTCTCATGACATTTGGTGGCAAGATTCCCGAATGGTGGTGTGTTAAGGAGGTGAATGACACCATTCCGCATCTCAGCATGGGCAATGATTCCTACCAAGTGTGTAATATAAATGGTACCAGTTGTCCACAAATTCAATACGCCGTTGGTATTAAAACAGTTATCGAGGAGGTAAGTAAAGTTCTGTTTAATGCTAAAAAAATATCGCTCGCATTTCCCACTACATTTTTGGGTAGCCACGCCACGGCCCAAGCGTTCAAAACGCTAGCGTCGGCATTTTGTTTCCCCACAGAAGAGATAGCAAGATATCCTCAAATGTGTGTGGAAGCACGAACTTCCAGTGGGTCCGATGAAATCCTCTGGACCTACCTGGAAATCGGTGCAGCATGGCTTCTTTTCATGTTTTGAACTCACGCAGAAACTGAGCACAAAAGTGTTCAACGAAGTGAAATTGTTTACCTAACGAATTGCTCACATCCGCCCGCGAAAGTTACAAATTACGGAATTGAATACGACTACTTTTTTCAGAAAATATTTTTAACCCTTTGTACCCGAGAGGCCGTTTTTCCGGCCAGGAACATGATCAGTCTTTCGATTTTGAGGCGCGCCGTCGCTCTTGCGCGCCATGGCGCCCGCAATGTTAACTTCTTGCGAGCCAACAACAGCGCGCCTCGGCTCTGCTAAGAGAGCGATCAAAATCTGGTAATTCATTCCAGTTGAGATATAATTTCTGTTTGAACAGCGAATTATTTTTTATTAGGTAACAAGGGACGAATATTTGGCCGTGGGCTTTAGTAACAGCGTGAATGTCTTCAGCACAAATCCTGTTTACTTCTACTGTTTGGAAAAACCTGGTGTTCTTGAGAGGTTCGTGCTCCCTGGACCAATCACCATTCAGTATTCACCGATGGAGCAAATTTACTAGCTCTACATAAATTATAGCCGCAGTGTGCTCTTTTTTTTGTTACTTGGAGCATAATACATCGTCATGACCCAAAAGTTGGGATTCCTTTAACCCTTTACGTAGCGTAATGACCAAAATCGGCCAGCGCTGTAAATGAAAATCGCCATTCAATTTTTTTAATATTTTAATTTTTTGCTTCCAAAACATAGGTTGTGACCACTCATTGGAACGAGCGCGTTGCGCTCGTTCCAATGCGGGGTCACAACCTATGTTTTGGAAGCAAAAAATGAAAACTTTTAGTTATACGAGACTTTTTTTACGAGTGTCGTCTGCTACTAGCGTTAAGTAAAGGGTTAATGAAAACCATGAAAGCATCAACTCGTCCAGCTTTCATGTTGCCGTTCAATATCGATGTGCCCAAATGCCGCACTGAATGCACAGTGCTGTCAATTAGTGGATGCATTCTTCATTGCAATTTGCATGTTAACTATTCTTGCCAACAACACAACCATCACTCGACGGGGCTGGATACAGGATAGCGCGCCTCACTTCAACTAGTAGCGAGCGATGTATAACGCGCCTACGATTTTCAAAATAGAAAGACTCACATGATACGTCATAATGACATTAAATAGGATGGCTTTTCGGTAAATGTGTGGGATAGACCAATCAATATTTTCAACGTGCGGCACCGAGGCTACCTCTAATAATGACTGTGGACTCTTCTAGTTGCTGATATTGAACTGGCATGGAAGATACCACTAGAGTTCAAAAGGGTTAACAAACCATATCATTTTACTGCCACGCCCACTTTAGTCATATATGGAAAACCTGTATGTACGCCTGTATGAGAGGAAGTTTAATAAGATTTATGACATAGTTGAAACTCTATCATATGTTTTATTATTTGAAAGGGTTCTCTCAGCCCTTTACAACAATTAATCAGATTATAGGGGCGCAGTGGCGTTGCGGTAATCGGTTCTCGTCCGATCACGGAAGTTAAGCAACGTCGAGCCCGGTTAGTCCTTGAATGGGAGACCGTCTGAGCGATCGATTCGGACTCCCGCGTTGTGTCCTTGGGCAAGGCACTTAACCCCCATTGTCCACATGGGGGCACGATGACGCCGTGTACTAAGGCGTACTGCACGTCGATGATGCGCATGTCTTCAACCAATCGGAGTTACGATGTTGGGGAGCTGGCAGCTGCTCGTCGTTGCTCGGTGGTACTCTCCGGGTACTCCGGCTTCCTCCACCCGTAAAACTGTCACGGTCTAAATTAGCCATTTTGCACATGTATGTGACCTTACACACCAATAAATAAATAAATCAGATGATAGGTTAGGTCTGCGCATACCAGAACGTACAGATAATCACAATAAAATAGGTAGCAATAGTCGCTTTGAGCAGCGTAAGTGTTAATGAGTTAAACGAGGTTCTCAGCTTATTTAATCTAGCAGTACTCACGCTTCAAAACGAGAGGCTCTGTATTTGATCTACTAATATCCAAAATATATGCAACTTGATCATACTACCATCTGGGGGTGCGGTTGCTCAGTAGGTAGAAGTGCAGGCTGAAAGCCGAGAGGTCCTCGGTTCGAACCTCACCTGCGGCAACCGCGTTGTGTCCTTGGGCAAGACACTTCACCCCCATTCCCCACGTGGGGGCTCGGTGGCGTTGTGTACTAAGGCGTACTGCACGTCGATGATGCTCCTGTCTTCAACTAATGCTAACCCTGCTTGTGGAGGTGTATGCTGGGTAGCTGACAGTTGCTCGACGTTGCTCGGTGGTTCTCTCCGGATAGTCTGGCTGCCTCCACACACAAAACTCTCATGGTCATGATTAGCCATTGTGCAGAAATATGTGACCTTGAACACCAATAAATAAATAAATAATACTACCATCTCATTATCCTGTGCACAAGGCTAACAGACTGACAACTAGTGGTTCATTTTTGGCAATTTGAATACCATTGACTTTGTATTGATGTGTTATGTAGGAGTAACTATATGCTGTTGCTGATGTGTGTGGTGTCATGTTAGGGCCAAGTATTGAGTTCCGCGTTTCTCATTGCTGTTTCTTTTAAACGCGACAGAGCTTTCTTACTACAGGACCGCAACGGTACTGTCACGTGTCGTGTTTTCGCGTTTTCGGGAAATACAGTTAAAACTAGGAGTCCTGTTATGAAATGCGCACAAATTGCACGTCGAACTGCGCGTTAATCTACGCGTTATGGTCGTAGTACGGCCATCAAATTCTCTACGGATGACCTGTGCACAAGCAATGTTTCAGCCAATGGACCTCCGGGTAACCTGGAGGTCCATTGGCAGAAACATTGCCTGTGTTTACTATGAGTAACCAGGGGAACCTGCCGTACTTTGGATGCCATTCAATATGGCAATTGCGCGCAATTCCTACGCGCAATTAAGCCTGGATAAGCGCACAGTTCGTGACAGGACTTCTAGTTTTAACTGTATTTTATATGTGAATACTCTGAGAAAACGCGACAGAGCTGTATTACGACAGGACCGAGGCAGTATTGTCGCTTTATAGCTTTGTCGCGTTTTCGCCTAAAATTATTTTCAAGACCAAAACAAAAATGCGACAAACTGCACAACACGATGCTTCCGGCGTGTGAAATATCGTGAGAAATATCGTAATATAGCTTTGTCGACTTGCCTTTTTGGAAGCAATTTTACACGAAAACGCAACAGAGCTATACTACGACAGTGCCGTCGCGATTTTGTCGTATTATAGCTTTGTCGCGTTTTTGAATAATTTTAGGAATATATTACGACAAAACCACGACAATGCGACAAAGCTATATTACCACAGAACTGCGACAACGCGACAAAGTTATATCGCGACAGAACCGCGACAACGCGACAAAGCTATAATATGATAGAACTTGTGATTTATGGTCAGTAATTAATTTATATCATGCCGAAAATAGTGAACACATGGTGGTGTCTTATTCAACTTGTGCTTTATGGTCACAAATTGATTTATATCATGTCGTAAACAGCAAAATCAAGATGGCGTCTTGTTCTACCTGTGCTTTATCGTCACTAATTAATTTATATCATTTTGGATACAGTGAACACGAAATGGCTTCTTGTTCCACTTGTGATTTATGGTCACCAATACATTTATATCATGTTGTAAACACATTCATTTGTTAATCTATTGAAATCTTTCTAAATACTTGATTTTTACAATGTGTAAAAACATCTTTTCTCAATTACCTTTCGTTGAATCACAAAAAATTCTAAAACGTTTTTAATATTCATTTTGATTTAACACAAGGAGTTGATGACACGATTATAAAAGTTTTTATTTTCTAAATTCATGACAGTGAAAATGTTTCATTTTGTTTAAAAATAAAACAATAACTTGTGAATATACAAAATTGTTTTTATGTAAATTATTATTCTAATTTCACCCTTCACCCAACCAAAATTTTTACATTGTATTATTTCACCCCATTTTATTATTTGGACCAAAATAGTAAATTAACACTATTCCGGACATAATGCCCAAAATGGTCATCTAAAAAAATCTTATAAATGTCCTTCAAATTTTCTCATATTGTTTATTTTTTCTTTTAAAAACATAGCTTATTTCCCCTCACTGGGACGAGGTTGTTGAGCTCGTTCCAGTGAAGGGTCATAAGATATATTATTTTTCATTATCCAATAAATTATTTTAACATTGCCACATGAATAACCTGCTTTGGATGAATTTATTCCATTCAAAATATTAATATAATTATTATACACCTATTTCTTTGATTTTGATTCAAACTTTCAAGAAAGTTATAACAATATGACTTAATCCCTTGAACCCTAGTGGTATCTTCCATATCAGTTCAATGGTAGCAACGGGAAGAGTCTATATTCTTTATTTGGGGGTAGACCAATTAATATTTTCAACGTGCAGCCTTGGGGCTGCACGTGGAAAATATTGATTGGTCTGCACCACATCTTCACCCAAATTCAACCTATGTCATAAAATTATGAAGTATCATGTTACTGGGCCGGAAAACGGCCTCTGGGGTTCAAAGGGATAAGTGACTTGTGTGTACAGTTTTCGGAAGTTTGGATACGTTTGCTACATACAGATTATCACCACAGTGTGTGTCTCCGGGAATTCAGATCAAGGCGAGTTGTAGGAACAGAAGAGTATTTCGACGAGCCCGTTAGGGCAAGTCGAAATGCGATTCTGTGCCTACGACGAGACTTGATCAGAATTTCCGGAGACACACACTGTGGTGATGATAAATTTATCTCACAATATTGACCACAAAATGTGTTATAAAACTATTTTAAGAGGAAGTTTTTCATTTGCCTTATCGATGGAAAGACGCAAATTGAAAAATAGAATAGCGTTTATTGATCTCCATATTGGGGTCAGTGATGACGTTACACTTCAGAGAAAATTGCGTCACTGGGATTCACTCTACTGAATACTGTCTTGCGAAGTGGAGCAACTGTGAGTTTCGTCAACGTGAATTTGGTTGTTACTTTTGCAACAAAAATCGCCAAATAATTTTCTTTATATTTCCATTTTTTGTCTCAAAAACATAGGTTATGACCCCTATTTGAAACGAGCCCGTCGAACTCGTTCCAAGGAGGGGGGGGGGGGGGGTCATAATAACCTATGTTTCTGAAAAAA
Organism: Pictodentalium vernedei; assembly: GCA_031216915.1. Lineage (NCBI taxonomy): Eukaryota > Metazoa > Mollusca > Scaphopoda > Dentaliida > Dentaliidae > Pictodentalium > Pictodentalium vernedei. The sequence goes on along the minus strand of CM062289.1, from coordinate 37,404,025 downwards.
AAATGAAAAAAAATTAGTTATTCAAGATTTTTTTTTCCAAGTGTCGTCTGCTTTTCATGTTAGGTAAAGGGTTAGATAATTGATAACATTACAAAACTTCAACATAACCAAATCTTATTCTCTATGCCCATTTCCAAACTGTTATCTTTGGACGTATCTGTTAGGGTCAGTTATCTGCAGTGGTCAGCCTGACAGTCCATTCTCCCATTTATCTGTTCACACTTTTATTGATAACAATATTGAAATGAATTTTTGTATGTAGCTTCATAGAGTGAATTTAGAGATCAAGTTTCAATTCCATTCCACCCAGTTTGTTTACTACAGAGTCATTGTCCTTGAACTTAGGAACTCGAAAGTTAAAACAGGTTATTGGCACCTTTTCAGCAGCAGCATGATTTTCCATACATGTGGAAAGCTACAGTACGTGGAAAGTGTATTATCACTAAATCACCCGCAGAGTGGAGATTCCACCCAAGCAATAATTGCAAATTTGTTGCAAAGCATAACCAGCACAAGCAAAGTTTCAACCAATGGAGGTCCATTGGCTGAAACATTGCTTGTGTTTTTGTCGATATGTACACAATTTGAAAGTTATAGCTTGGGTGACAACCCACTCCGCGGGTGATTTAGTTACAATCCACTCTCCACGTACTGTACATGACAGGTAGTAACATATCAAGTTACAATTCCATTTCACTTAGTTCGTTTATTGCCCTTCAACTTAGAAATTCGACAGTTATGAAGGTTCTCAGCACTTTTTTCAGCTATGGGTGGAAATATTGAAATTAGTTTTGTACGTACACTGTAGCGTCCCGATGAGCACGAACATATGAAATTTCAATTCCATTTCACTTTGTTCGTTTATTGCCCTTCAACTTAGAAATTCGACAGTTATGAAGGTTTTCTGCACTTTTTCAGCTATGGGTGGAAATATTGAAATTAGTCTTGTACGTACATATTTGGGCTCAATACAGAAGGCCAAATTTTAATATAGGGCAATATGGAGACTGATCTTTAAAAACCTCCTTCGGAATCACCTTTCAGAATCACCATTCAGAATCTGTTAATATTTGAAATATATTACTGGTACGAGCGACAGATTCAAGTCTGTTCAAACGAAGTCCCTAGGTTAATATTTTGGCTCTCTATGGGGGCCCAAATTTTAACTTGATGCAATATGGGGAACAATCTTTAAGAAGTTTCTTCAGATTTTTGAGTCAGAATCTTTCGATATTTGGTGTACAACTTCCTTGGGGAGGTAACGGAGGTTAGATCTAATTTTGTTCAAACACATTTTCTGAGTTAATATTTGGGCTTCCTGTTGGAGTCGGAATTGTACCTTAGTCCAGTATGAGGAATAATCTACAAAACTCTTCTTTTCCAGAACCACCAGTAAGAATCTTTTGAAATGTAGAACACAGACTCCTTATGTGGATGTCAGATCTTAGGTTTTTAACATCAAGTCCTGGGGCTAATATTTGGGCTCCCTATTGGAGCTCAAATTCTAACCTAGTCCAATATGAAGAATAATCTTTAAAACTCTTCTTCTCCAGAATCACTGATCAGAGCCTTTTGACATATGTATACAGAACCCTAAATGTGTTAAGTTTGTTCAAATCAAGTCTAATAATTGGACTCTCCATGGGAGCCGAATTGTAACTTAATGCAATATGGGGGAATAATCTTTAAAAATCTTCTTCTTCAGACCCACCCCTCAGAATCTATTGGAATTGGGTATACTGCATCCTTACCTGGTTAGATTCGAGTTGGTTCAAAATAGGTTCATCGATTAATATTTGGGCTCCCTATGGGACCTAAATTTTAACTTAGGGTAATATAAGGAATAATCTTTAAAAATCTTTTTTCTTCAGATCCACCAGTTAGAATCTTTTGATATTTGATATACTGCATCCTTACGTTCGTTCAAATCAAGTACATGGGTTAATATGTGGGCTCCCTACTGGAGCCTGAAATTTAAATAGTCCAATATGAGGAATAATCTTTAAAATTCTTCTTCTCCATAACGACTAGTCAGAATCTTTTAATATATACTACTCAAAGTTTGCTAAGCACCAAAAATATCCAACCACCTGTTTTACGTTTTAGTTGAAATATTGTAATGAAAAGTGTATATATTTTTTATTTAATTATATCTTTAATGATTTCAGAACTGAAATTAAGATTTTATTCGTGTTTGACATTATGTTTTAGCTTTTGAATACGATAACCATGGAAAATGGATATTACTGGTAAAAGAGGAAATTTTTAATATGCCAAAATGTTGACGGAGCGAACTGGTGTTGCTTCACTATCGAGTATGATTTCCATTACTGTGGGATGTTGTTCCATTCTTGGACCAGCATGGCACCAAGCTCCTGGACACTTCTTGGCTGGACTGAAATTGGAAGCTGCAATTCTTTCCAGGCATGTTCGATTGGATTGAGGTCAAGGGATCTTGCTGACCAGTCCATACGCTCAATCCCCCCACCCCCTGTCGGTACTCCCCGACAGCATGGGCAACATCAGGACGGGCATTATCGTCCATTATCGTCCATCAGAATGAACTATCACCCACTGCACCTGCATACAATCTGACGTGGACATCCAGGATCTCATCAATATACCGTTCTGCAGTCAATGTACCACGTTCAAGGACACATAGTTCTGCACGTCCATCCCAGACGATGCCACCCCAGACCATGATTGAACCTCCACCATAGCGGTCATCCTGAGCAATGTTGGTTGCATGGGATTGCTCTCCTGGCCCTCCATACTCTAGAACGCCTATCTGTGTGGTCTAGGCAGTACCTTGACTCATCTGTAAAAAGGACAGATCGCGAGTCTTCTCTGATCCATCCAACGTGGTCCATGGCCCATTCATATCGTGCCTGGCGGTGGTTCTGGGACAGCGGAATGCGAATGCATGGTCTTCTCGGTCGGAGACCACCTTCGTACAACCTTGCCCGGATAGTCTGCGTCGAAACATTTACCCCGGATGCATTCTGAAGGTCACTGCGAAGCTGGATTGCTGTGACAAAGCGGTTCCTACGGGCCTGAATGATCAAAAACCGGTCTTCAGCTGCAGATGTTGCCCTGTCTCTGCCACCACCATGCCGTCTTACTGGTGTGCCAAACTGCTGAAATCTTGCCCAGGCTCTGGTGATTACCATATGGTGCACACCAAGGGCTTCACAAACCTGACGATGGGTAGCCCCTTGATCCACCATCCCTACACCCCGCCACATTTCTGCTTGAGATAAATGTTTTCTCACATTTGCATTTGCCATATTCAATCATTAAATCACAAGGCTTTGTGTTGAAATGAAGACTGAATACCTTACACCAGTCATGTACATGTAGACAGTATACGAAAACATCATGAAAATCAAGAGGTACATGTTTTCCATGACTGTCACGAAAAGTCTGCCTGTCAAGAGAGCTAATGTAGACATTTGGAGCCATCACATTCCCTAATCGTATCCACCAAAAATATCGCAAATATGTCACAAGCAAATTTTACAATGATATGTCAAATAGTTGATGCTCAGCAAACTTTGAGTAGGAAACGTGTATGATATACAGAATTCTTACAGGGGTCCGATTCAAGTTTCTTCAAATCACGTCCACTCTTTAATATGTGGGCTGTTTATGCAAATTTCAACATAGTAGTATGCAATGTGGTTTTCACCCTAAGGTGGGTGAGGGAATGGGTGAGGTGAAAGTGGCGTCATAGTCACGTAACGCACTGGCGCCATGTTTGGTTGTCACGGTAGCCCATGAGAGACAATGTTGTGACGACATTACCATAGTGACAAGTGGTGTTGGTATGCTTGCGAAGCACGTGTTGTTCGAGTGATACGTGTTTCCATCGTCCATTTTGTATATTAGAGGCCGCTATCTCATTTTCTATGGTAGCACGCGGTTGCTATGTTACCACAAACCCCATAACAGGGCCAAGATGCCTTCAATAGATGTGTTCGATTCAATAAGAGTAATCTGATTACCACAAACACCCCGACAGCCTCTCCAAACCACCAAAAACCATCTATACCTACAGAAGCGGACTTTGTTGTTCGGTACGGATCCCCATTTATGGGCTTATATTAGTATTATTATAGGCGAATTCCTTAGTGTAAGAGTAGATTTCTGGTACGAATTCCTACAAAACTCTCGTATAGAATTACCCAAATCTCCAAAAACAATCCAAAACTCCCGAAACTCCGGCAAAGCCACAATCTGAAGCATAAAGTAATAGCACGTAGGGATATAAGGCGCGTTTGATTGTATAAAAGCAGTTTTCTTGCCCGGATTCCTACAGAATCTTCAGAAAGGATTACCACAAATAGACCCGATAAGCTGTACTAGTTAGAACTCCTTCGGAATCCCCTGCTTCTATCTATGTACCTATGCTATAATATCTGTCTACTCGATAATATTCATTTGTTCTGGAGTATACTCCAATTGAGTAGAGGAGCCCATCAGTTAGAGCAGTTTTGCTAATTGTTACTATAGTTAGCTTTTTGGCCTGTTCTACCTTGTTCTAACCCTATTCCGAGTACTTCTGTTCTTTATTCGTTTCATTTACCCAGATCATCCAATCAGTTCACTTTACATTACCACCACGTCCCATGGCACCCCTAACAAACTACAGGTTTTTGGCATCCTTTTTCTCTCGAATGGGGCCATGAGGGCCGTGAGAAGATTCCTCAATGGGATATAATCTTATCCTCATCTGTGTATTTACATGCCACGTCCCGTTGAACACGTCTTCTATCATATTAGGCCAAGAAGGCCTTTAGTAAATTCTTCAATGAGGTATAATCTACCACCTCCCTTATCCTCATCTCAGTGTCGAAGGACCAAGTCCAGTGGAATCCCTTTATGTGGTCCGTGTCTATGCCAAAAGAATCATTTTATGTATGAGGTCATGAGGACCACGAAGAAATCCCTCAATGAGTTATAATTTACCATTCCTCTTATCCTCATCTCGATATTTGAGGATACCTCTGATATAGTGATGTACTTTTTTGGGGATACCTCTGATATAGTGATGTACTTTTTGAGGATACTTCTGATATAGTGATGTACTTTTTGAGGATACCTCTGATATAGTGATGTACTTTTTTGAGGATACCTCTGATATAGTGATGTACTTTTTGAGGATACCTCTGATATAGTGATGTACTTTTTTGATGATACCTCTGATATAGTGATGTACTTTTTGCGTTTACCTCTGATATAGTGATGAACTTTTTGGGGATACCTCTCATATAGTGATGTACGTCTTGAGGATACTTGTAATATAGTGATGTACTTTTTGAGGATACCTCTGATATAGTGATGTACTATTCTGAGGATACGTCTGATATAGTGATGTACTTTTTGAGGATACCTCTAATACAGTGATGTACTTTTTGGGGATACCTCTCATATAGTGATGTACTTTTTTGAGGATACCTCTGATATAGTGATGTACTTTTTTGAGGATACGTCTGATATAGTGATGTACTTTTTGAGGATACCTCTAATATAGTGATGTACTTTTTGGGGATACCTCTAATATAGTGATGTACTTTTTTGAGGATACCTCTGATATAGTGATGTACTTCTTGAGAATACCTCTGATATAGTGATGTACTTTTTTGAGGATACGTCTGATATAGTGATGTACTTTTTGAGGGTACCTCTGATACAGTGTTGTACTTTTTGTGGATACCTGTAATATAGTGATGTACTTTTTGGGGATACCTCTCATATAGTGATGTACTTTTTTGAGCATACCTCTGATATAGTGATGTACTTTTTTGAGGATATGTCTGATATAGTGATGTACTTTTTTAGGATACCTAAAAATATAGTGATGTACTTTTTTGAGGATACGATGTACTTTTTGAGGATACATCTGATATAGTGATGTACTTTTTGAGGATACCTCTTATATAGTGAAGTACTTTTTTGAGGATACCTCTGATATAGTGATGTACTTTTTGAGGATACCTCTTATATAGTGATGAACTTTTTTGAGGATACCTCTGATATAGTGATGTACTTTTTTGAGGATACCTCTGATACAGTGTTGTACTTTTTGAGGATACCTCTGATATAGTGATGTACTTTTTGGGGATACCTCTCATATAGTGATGTACTTTTTGAGGATACCTGTAATATAGTGATGTACTTTTTTAAGGATACCTCTGATATAGTGATGTACTTTTTTGAGGATACCTCTGATATAGTGATGTATTTTTTGAGGATACCTCTGACATAGTGATGAACTTTTTGAGGATACCTCTGATATAGTGATGTACTTTTTGAGGATACCTCTTATATAGTGATGTACTTTTTGAGGATACCTCTGATATAGTGATGTACTTTTTGAGGATACGATATACTTTTTGCGGATACCTCTTATATAGTGATGTACTTTTTGAGGATACCTCTGATATAGTGATGTACTTTTTGAGGATACCTCTTATATAATGATGTACTTTTTGAGGATACGATGTACTTTTTGAGGATACCTCTGATATAGTGATGTACTTTTTTGAGGATACCTCTTATATAGTGATGTACATTTTGGGGATACCTCTGATATAGTGATGTACTTTTTGAGGATACCTCTTATATAGTGATGTACTTTTTGAGGATACCTCTGATATAGTGATGTACTTTTTGAGGATACCTCTGATATAGTGATGTACTTTTTGAGGATACCTCTTATATAGTGATGTACTTTTTGAGGATACCTCTGATATAGTGATGTACTTTTTGAGGATACCTCTTATATAGTGATGTACTTTTTTGAGGATACCTCTGATATAGTGATGTACTTTTTGAGGATACCTCTGATATAGTGTTGTACTTGTTTGAGGATACCTCTGATATAGTGATGTACTTTTTGGGGATACCTCTCATAAAGTGATGTACTTTTTGAGGATACCTGTAATATAGTGATGTACTTTTTTAAGGATACCTCTGATATAGTGATGTACTTTTTTTAGGATACCTCTGATATAGTGATGTACTTTTTGAGGATACCTCTAATATAGTGATGTACTTTTTGAGATTACCTTTTGAAGATACCCTTTGAGGATACCTTTTTATATGATACTTATCCGAGTATACTTGTCGTGGCCATTCCATACTGAGACGAGGATAAGGAGGTGGTAGATTATACCTCGTTTAGGAATTTTCTAATGACTTCATACGATAGAAAATGGGTACCAAAGGTATATAGGTGGTTAGTGTATATATATATTATATATTGGTGTTTTAAGGTCACATATTTGTGCACAATGGCTAATCATGACCGCGACAGTTTTATGAGTGGAGGAAGCCGGAGTACCCGGAGAGAACCAACGAGAAACGGCGAGTAACTGTCAGCTCCCCAACATACTGACTCCTCACAAGCATGGATAGCATTGGTTGAAGACAGGTGCACCATCGACGTGCAGTACGCCTTAGTACACAACGTCACCGTGCCCCCACGTGGGCAATGGGGGTGATGTGTCTTGCCCAAGGACACAACGCGGTTGCCGCAGGTGTGATCCGAACCGCAGCCTGCACCTCTACCAACTGAGCCACCGCGCCCCCATAGGTGGTTAGTTAGGGGTGGTGGAATTGTGGTTTTACGGGACGTAGACGTTAAATACATAAATGAGGATATGGCGGATGATAGATTAGAACCCCTTAAGGAATTTCCCCATGGTCAATGACACTGCAGCACAGCTTGTTGTCTGAGAAGCGACTGAACTAAATGGAAAGCTCCAGTAATGTCAAGTCATTCAATTAAATTTCTGCAGAAAGCATCACACCAGAGCGACATAGGAAAAAATATGAAAAAGGTCAGGTGAGGAATGCGACTTGTAGCGTATACTAATGAAAGTTGACAATTTTTATGCGATATCCAAGACGGCTGCTGGCGACCATAATTTTCAAGGAAATTCAGAAAAATTCGATAACTCCCATCTGCATATAACCCCAAAGGTACATATAAAATTCGGGAAAAGATCGGGCGAGAAATGTGCCCCGTAGGGTGTGCTAAAATAATCGTTTACAAATTATGTGCCAAATTCAAGATGACTGCTGTTTGATAGCTGCCATCTAGTCATCACACCAAACTTATGTATGAAATTTGTAAAAAGATCGGGTGAGCGATGCGGCTTATGGGGTGTGCCAATGAAATTTTAGACAATTTAGACGTCAAATCTACGATGGCCGCTGGCGGCCATTTTTTTCAACGGAATTCGGAAAAATTTGATACCTCCCATTTAGGCACCATTTCAAAGCTACACATGAAATTTGAAAAACATCAGGTGAGAGATGTGGTCTGAAGGGTGTGCTGATAGGATTGTTGACATTCTATATGCAAAAGCCAAAATGGCTGCTAGCGGCCAGGATTTTCAAGGAAATTCAGAAAAATTCTATAGCTCCCATCTACATAGGATACAAAAGCTACATACGAAAATTTAAAAAAGATCAGGTGAGAAATGTGGCCCGTATGGTGTGTATGGCGTGCTAATAGAATTCTTTACAAATTATGTGCCAGAACCAAGATGACTGCTGACGTCCATGTCTTTCAATGAAATTCAGAAAACTCCAATAGCTCCCATCTAGTCATCACACCAAAGTTAGATATGAATTGTTTTTAGAAATTAGGTGTGCTATGCGGCCTGTGGGGTGTGTCATTGGAATTGTTGACAATTTATATGTCAAATCTAAGATGGCCGCTGGAGGCCATGTTTTTTAACAAAATTCGGACAAATTCAAGAGTTCCCATCTAGATATTGTCCCAAAGCCACGTATGAAATTTGGAATTGATCACATGAAAGATGCGGCCTGCAGGGTGTGCCAATCGAATTGTTGACAATTTGTGAGCCAAATCCAGCATGGCTGCTTACGGCCATGTTTTTCAACAAAATTCAGAACAAACTTGGTAGCCCGTAAGGGGTTCTAATGAAAGTACTGAAAATGTATATGCCAAATCTATGATGGCCTCTGGAGGCTAGGTTTTTCAACAAAATTCGGGAAAATTTAATAGCTCCCATCCAGACATCACACCAAAGCTACGCAGGGAATTGTTAAAATATCGTGTGAGAGATGAGGCATGTAGGGTGTGCTAATGACATTGTTGACAATTTATATACCAAATCTAAGAGGGCCGCTGGCGGCCATGTTTTTCAAAAACATTCGGAAAAAGTCGATACCCTCCATCTAGACATCGTCCCAAAGCCAAGAAGGAACTTTGGAACAGATCAGGTGAGAGCAGCGGCGTGTAGAGTCTAGGGTGTGTTACATGAATTTAGGACGGACGGACCGCAACACATCATAATAGCTCATACTTGGCGTTGACAAGTTCATCTAAAAAGGGGTGGCGAAGGCCCGTCGTTCGTTATTCAGGAGTGCGGGGATTTGGGTTCCACGAGGCGTGGTAGTTAAATGCTCAGGTGAGGTTAAGAGAGATTTTACCTCATTGAGGAATTTTCTCATGACTCCCGTGGCCTCATCGAGAGAAAAGGGTGTTAAAGACTTGTAGTTCGTTAGTTAGGAGTAACACGGGACGTGGTGATAATATTAAATAAACTGATTGGATGATCTGGAAAAATGAAACAAATCAAGGACAGGGGTACTCGGAATAGGGTTAGAACTAGGTAGAATGGACCAGAAGAGCTAAATACATTAACAATATGCAAAATTGTTCCAACTGATAAGCTCTTCAACTGTACTGGAGTATACTCCAGAACAAATGAATAGGGTCGGGTAGACAGAAACTAGAGCATAGGTACATAGATAGAAGCAGAGGGTTCCGAGGGTATTGGAACTATTACAACTTGTTGGGTCTATTTGTGGTTCTATCTAAGGATTCTGTAGGAATCCGAACCAGAAAACTACCTTATACCTTGTAACGCGCCTTGTATCACTACGTGTTTTCCTTACAAGCCTTAGATGGGTGGCTTCGCAAGTCCGTTTCAGTAGTTTTGGGTTGTTTTTTGTGATTGGGAAAATTGTCGGGTAAATTTGGGTTGCCATTCTATCCGAGGATCCTGTAGGAATCCGTTCCAGAAAACCACTCTTATGCTATGGAACGCGACTTATAGCACCCCTCTTATAAGCCCGAAATGGGGAATCCGTACCAAATAAAGACCGTTTGGTAGGTATGGGTGTTTGTGGTGATTTGGAAGGATTGTCGAATTGCATGTGGCAATTACTCCCATTGAATCGAACATATCTTTTAGATGTCTCGGGGCCCAATGAGAGGGTTTGTGGGTAATCGTAGCAACCACGTGCTACCATATGAAAACACGTATCATCCTAACAACACGTGTTGAACATGCGCACTAACACAACTTATCGCTATGGTAATAACGTCGCAACATTGCAGCTCATGCGGGCTACCATGACAACCAAACATGGCATCACCTATTCACGTGACTATGACGCCACTTCTCCCTCACCAATTCCCTCACCTAACCTGGGAATGAAAACCACATAACATACCATGTTAAACATCGCATAGGAAGCCTAAATATTAGCTAATGGGCATGATTTGAAGAATCTCGAATCGGACCACTGTAAGGATTCTATATATCATACATGTACATCAAATGATTCTGACTAGTGGTTCTGGAAAAGAAGTGTTTAACGATTAATCTAAGTAAGACTAAGTAAGAATTCGGGCCCAATAGGGAGCCCAAATATTAACCCAGAGACTTGATTTGAACAACTTGGATCTGACCTCACTAACGATGCAGTACATCAAATAAAAAACGATTCTGACCGGACAATCTGAAGGAAATTGTTTTTAAAGATTATTCCTCATATTGTACTAAGTTAAAATTTCGATCCCCATAAGGAGCCCTAATATTAACTGAGAGACTTTCTTTGAACAAACTCGAATCTGACCCCCGTATGGATGCAGTATACTCAACATCAATAGATTCTGATAGGTGGGTCTGAAGAAGAAGATTTTTAAAGATTATATCCTGTATTGCATTAAGTAAAATTTCGAGCTACCATAAAGAGCCCTATTATTAACCGATAGACTTGATTCGCACGAGCTCGACACTGACCACTCTAAGGATTCTCTATAACATACATCAAAAGATTCCAATCAGTGGTTCTGGAGAAGAGGACTTTTAAAAATTATTTTTCACATTGGACGAAGTTAAAATTTGGGCTCCAACAGGGGGCCGAAATATTAACCCAGGGGCCTGATTTGAACAAACGTGAACCTGATCCTCGTAACAATGATGTATACCAAATATTAAAAGATTCTGAATGTGGTTCTGAAGAAGAGTTTTAAAGATTATTACCCATATTGCCCTAAGTTAAAATTCGGGCTTCTGCATTGCGCCTAAATATGAACCGAAAAGCTTTATTTTCATAAACATGTATCTGACCTCTCTGTGAATACGGTATACCACATATCAAAAGATTCTGATTGGTGTTTTTTTAATATGTTGACTCGGAATTTTTATATACCTCCCTACAGAACACCAGCACACAACCGATGGCATTTTTTACCATTCCATTAGACTTGTCCTAGGGATGCTTCATAGGAAATAACAGTCCTCTGTGCCATGCGGTTTATGAAATATGGGCATTTAAAAATATTTCTATTTTTTGCTTCTGTGGTTCTGTTTTTTACATGAATCGAGTACGTAGGAGTCAATAATACCACATACCAAATTTGGTTCAAATCGGCTCAGCGGCTCAGAAAATAGAAATTTTGGACAAGACTAAAAATCTTGTCCCTCCCATTACAGAGGCAAATATTGCTCCAGGAACTTTGTTTGAACAAACTTGATTAAACACCTCAAAGGAAAGTTCCATACCAAATATCAAGTCCTTGTACCCAATGGTTCATGAGAAGAAGAATTAAAAAAATATTTCAACATTTTCGCCCAACCCCTCTCTATTGGGCTGGGAAAGTTGATTTGAACAAAACGATGAGTTACAATCCAAATTAATACTCGCAGCAGGAGGATCAAAACGGTGTCTTGTGAATCGAAAATCGGTAGTTTACTGTACTTTCGTTTTCTACTGTGTTTCGAGAATGAAAGTGTCAATGACACCTCAGCTCAACTTGTCCAAGAAGGGAATGAACTCAATAGAAAGCTCCAGTAAAACAAAGTCATTTAATCAAGTTTCTACAGAAAAGACACCGCACCAAAGCTACACATCGTCTCCTGAGTACTAGAATGCCCTGTATCCCCTGTGGGACATAGGACATTCCAGCACTCAGGCGACGATGTGTAGCCTGAAGAAGATAGGGGGAGGGATGCGACCTGTGCATGTAGGGTGTACTAATTGTTTACAATTTACATGAATATACCCAACTGCGGACGGCCAATGACGGCCATGTTTTTCAACGAAATTCAGAAAAAGTTGATAGCTCGCATGTGGACATCACACCAAAGTTACATGCATTTATAAAACTTGAAGAAAAAAAATCGTGAGGGATGTGACCTGTAGGGTGTGCTAATGGAATTGCTGACTACGACGGTTCGAGGCCTATCCCAATAACTCATACTTAAAGTTGTCATGTCATGCATCGCGAACATTTGTGAGACAATGTTGAAAATCTCTTATAACTGTCAAATTTTCAAGTTCAAGGTCAATTATACAATTTATAATCCAAATCCAAGATGGCTTCTGGTGCCCATGTTTTTCAACGAAATTCCGAAACATTCGACAGCTCCCAGCCGAATATGACACCAAATCTACATACGTAATTTGAAAAAGATCGAGTAAGAAATGTGGCCTGTAAGGTCTGTTAATGGAAATGTTAACCATTTATGTGGCAAATCTAAAATGGTTGCGGAGTGGTGGCGGCCATGTTTGTCAACGAAATTTATAAAAGTTCGATAGCTCCCATCTGCACATCACACCAAAGCTACATAGGAAATTTGTAAAAGATTGGGTGAGAGTTGCAGCCTATAGGGTGTGCCTTTGGGATTCTTAATGCCAAATCTAAGGTGGCCGTTGGATACCACATTTTTCAATGAAATTCGTTACCTCCCATCTAGACATTAGACCAAAGCCATCCACGAAATTTTGAACTGATTGGGGAGATGCGGCCTGAAGGGGATGTGCAATTGGAATTGTTGAAAATGTATGCACCAAATCCAATATAGCTGGTGGCAGCCTTGTTTTTCAATGAAATTCATAAAAATTACAGGTCCTGTCTAGATATCACACCAAGGCTGCATTTGAAATTTGAAGACGATCTGCTGAGAGATGCGGCTCCTAGGGTGTGCCAATGGAATTGTTGACAATTAGTCTGCCAGATATCAGATGGCCACCGGCGGCCAAGTTTTTCAACGATAGCACCCATCTGGACATTGCCCCAAAACCACAAGTGAAATTTGAAAAAGATCAGGCGAGAGACGCGGCCTGTATGGAGTGCTAATGGAATTGTTGTCCACGACGGTTCGTAACCTATCCCAATAGCTCATACTCAACGTTATCATGTGATGCATCGCGAAAATTTTTGAAGACAGTGTTGAAAATCTTTTATAACTGTCAAATTTCTAAGGTCAGTATCTCCCGACTAAGCCATACAAGGAGAAGGGAATTGAAACTTGATCTGTAAGTGCTTATCGGGAATCTACAGTCTATTGTACAAAACATCATTTAACCCTTTACCCAACGTAACGGCCAAAACCGTCCAGCGCTATTCACAAAAATCGCCAATTAATTTTCAATATTTTTTCATTTCTTGTCTCAAAATCAAAAAGGTTATGACCCCTCTTTGGAACGAGCTCGTTGAGCTCGTTCCAAAGAGGGGTCATAACCTATGTTTTTGAGACAAAAAATGAAAAACATTAGTTATTCAAGAATTTTGTTTGCAAGTGTCGTCTGCTTTTCATTTTAGGTAAAGGGTTAATATTTCTATCCATAACTGAAAAAAGTGCGGAAAAGCTGTCACAACTGTCGACTATCCAAATCCAAGGGCAATAACTCTGTAATAAACCAACTAAGTAAAATGGAATTGAAACTTGATCTATAACTACCCATCAGGAAGCTACATGCATGTCTGGAAACTAATAACATTTTTTCCATCCATAGCTGAAACAATAGGGATAACTTTTTTAACCCGTCGAGTTCCTAAGTTCAAGGACAACTAGACTTTATGAGTCTGGAGAATCATGGCTTTTCCAGATGAGATTCCATGATTTTCCATGACCCCAGAGTGTCCGATGAATTGTTTTTAACTGTCTCACTGAAGTTCCTTTATTGATGTTATGAGAAACTTGGGTATACTAGTCTCAAATGACTCAGTTTGGTTTGATAAAAAAAAAGTTTAGGTAAAAAACATCATTAATGGTGGAGAGGGTTAATATCAATATCGTCGTCCGACACGTTAATGATCGACAAAAGGAGTTTTGTTTGTTTGACACATACCCACCGAGTGTTGTGGCTATTTGAAATTGGTCCATTTTGTCTCAAATATATCCAAAATATTGATGTTTGGCTGTTGTCAGGGGATTAAAAAGTGCTAGCAGGAATAGTTTTCCAGTCAGCTTTTAATGTCACACGAAGAACAGCAAATGGTCATTTGTCTTTAAAATCTACAAGATGTTTTCAGAGAAGTCCAATGCGAACATGAATTTAAGCTTCTGACGGGTAGCATTGTGTATCCAGCCCAAAATGGGTTAAGGGTTGTTTGTTTTACTTACAACAATAATTCGAAGTGAATTCTTCTTCCTCTTATGTTAATCTCTCCTCTTAACTTTGGGTGTTGTGGGTACGCAGACACAGATCATTTTATCACAACTTTGATGTTTGAGAACCTGTATAGGGTTAACAAATGCTTACTGGAATATTTTGTACATGCAGTTTATAATGTAACACTAAGATCTGAGAATGGCCAATTTGTCTTGAAAATCTACGAAATGTTTCTAGAGAAATCCTCGGATAACATGAATGTTTAACCTTTTGAGGAGTATCGCTCTGTAAACATGCCTAAATGGGTTAATGCTTGATTTTGTGAATACCCTCATTACTTACAAAAATGATCCTCGGTGAATTTCACTTCCAATGAAGGAGGTTATGTTTATCTCGCAGGTACACATTGGGTGTTATGGGTGCCCAAGAACAGCCCATTTTCTTAAAATGTCTATACTTGGCAGCCTCTGGAGTGTTAACAAATGCTTACTGGAATATTTTGTACATGCAACTTATAATGTCACTCCAAGGCCTGCGAATTGTTAATTTTTCTTGAAACCTTACTAGATTTTTTGGAGAAATCCACAGAAAACGATAATTTTAAGCTTTTAAGAGGTATATCTCCTTAACCAGTCGAAAATGGGTTAAGACCTCGACTTTTGAATACCCTTACTACTTACAAAAAAATTTCCGTATCAGTTTTGCGTCAGGTAAAGGAAGTTACGTTTCTCTGTGGCATTCCCATTTGATGTTGTTGGTGTCCAAAAACAGACTATTTGTTTTTCAAAATGTTGACATTTAGCAGCCCATGGAGTGTTAACAAATGCTTACTGGAATAATTTATCCATTCAACTGGTAATGTGACACCAAGACCTTTCAATAGCCATTTTCTCTTGAAAACCCTCCAAGATGTTTGTAAAGAAATCCTGGGAAAACATGATTTTTCAAGCTTTTGATGGGTGTCGCTATTAACCGCCGCAAAAGGGTATAACGCTTGGCTTTCTGAATACCCTTATTACTTACAAAAATGGTCCTCGGTGAATTCCACTTCCAACAGAGGCGATTATGTTTATCTTTCGGGTATACATTGGGTGCTGTGCGTATCCGAAAACAGCCCATTTCAATAAAATTACGATGCTTGGTAGCCTGCAGAGGTTTAATAAACGTTCACCGGAATATTTTGTCCATGCAACTTGTACTGTCCCACAAAGACCTGCGAGTAGTCAATTTATCCTGAAAACCTACAAGATGTTTTCAGAGAAATCCACAGAAAATGGGAATTTTAAGCTTTTAAAGGATATCTCTCTTTAGCCTGCCCAAAATGGGTTAAGACTTCGACTTTTGAACACCCTCACTACTCACAAAAATGTTTCCGTATAAATTGTGCGCTCGATAAAAGAAGGCACTTTTATTTGTGGCGTACCCATTGGGTGCTGTTGGTGTCCAAAAAAGCCCATTTTATCACAATTTTGACATTTAAAAGCCCGTGGAGGGTTAACAAATGCTCACTGGGGTATTTTGTCCATGCAACTTCTATTGTCACACCAATACTTGCGCGTGGCCATTTTTTCTTGAAAATCTACCGGACTCGTTTTGAGAAATACACAGAAAACATGATTTTTTTAGCTTTTGATGGGTATTGCAGTTTAACTAGCCCAAAACGGGTTAACGCTTGGTTTATTGAATACCTTTATTACTTACAAAAATGATGTACGGCGAATCCCACTTCCAATAAATGAAGTTATGTTTATCTCTCTTGTATCGTTTGGGTGCTTCAGGGGCCCGAAAACAGCCCATTTCATCAAAATTTCGATGTTTGGCAGCCTGTGGAGAGTTAACATATGCATCGCCTAATATCTCTTGTATATGAATGGTCGTGTCACAGACAGGTCTAGTTCAACTCAACATGCCCAACCCCATAGGAGGGGGTGGAAGAAAATGCTCCAAAATATTTTTAAATCTTCTCATGAACCACTAGATACAGTCACTTGATATTTATGGAGCTTCCTTTTGAGGTGTAGAATCAAGTTTGTTCAAACGTAGTTCGTGAAGCAATATTTGGCTTTGTAATGAGGGAGGCTAGATTTTTGGCACAGCCCAAAATTTCTATTTTCTGAACCTATGTTTCGATTTGAACGGAATTCAGCATGGTGTATTATTGGGTCATAAGTACTTGACTCGTGCAAAAAAACAATCCCGCATCCCCATGGGAACCCTAGGAACTAAACATACAACTATTTTCAAACGCCCATGTTTCTCAAACCACACGGAACAGATAACTGTTTTATGGTATGAAGCATCCTAAGAACCAGTAGAACTGAATGGTAAAAAAATCATTGCCATCTGTTATGTTAGGGGGTTCTGCGGAGGGCATCGAAATAATGCTGAGTCAGCAAATTTACTAACATTCTAGAAAATCTTTTCTCTAGAACCAATAGTCAGAATTTTTTGATGTTTGGTATACAGCATTCATAGAGGGACAGATGTAAGTTTGTTAAAATGAAGCCCATTGGTTCATATTTGGACTCAATGCGGGAGCCCAATTTTTTTTTTAACTCAGGGCAATATGGGGAATATTCTTTAAAAATCTTCTTCAGAACCACCAGTCAGAATCTTTTAATGTTTGGTATACATCATTGTTATGAGGGTCAGATTCAAGATTGTTCAAACCAAGTCCCAAGGTTGATATTTGAGCTTCCTTTGGTAGCCCAAATTTTCACTTAGGGCAATATGAGGAAGTTTCTTTGAAAATCTTCTTCTTCAGATCCACCAGTCAGAATGCTCTCATATTTGGTATTCAACATCTCTGGGGTGAGATTCAAGTTTGTTCAAATCATGTCTATGGGTTAAAATTGGGGGTTGCTATGGTAGCCCAAATTTTAACTTAGTGTAATATGAGTAAATTTCTTTAAAAATTGTCTTCTTCAGATCCACCAGTCACAATGCTTTTATATTTGGTATACAACATCCCTAAGGAGGTCAGATTCAACTTTGTTCAAATCGAGTGCCTGGGTTCCCTATGGCAGCCGGAATTGGCCATGTAGACGAAGAATTGGAATTTTTTTATTCAGTACCCTCTAGAGGTGTGTAACTAAGATTAATCTACATAGGTTGTATCAAGGGGCTTCAGAGGGGAGCTCCACATTTTACAATATGATCAACTGAAGAAAAGGCATGATGCTTGGACTGTTTTTGTCACTCCTGAGGGGCTCAAGGATTGATCGTGTATCGTATGGAGATGGATTGCTTAATGTAGATTCATTCTTGGACTCTGTTTATATCGTGTTCTGTTCAAGGTGTGTGGTCCCGTGGGGCCTCTTGTTTATTTATTTATTGGGTTTTAACAACACTTACGACAGCCAACATTTACAAGTTTCTTCTCTCCTTGAACCAAGTCTCTCGCCTAATTGCAGCACTCATGGTCCACTAAGTTTTTAGCTCAACTGACTTTCAGTCAGGGTGAGCTACAGCGATGACTCGCCGTCTGCCGTCTGCCGTCTGTCCGTGAACATGGTTTGTGCGTCTTCTCCTTCAAAACCGCTGAACTGAATTAAGTGAAATTTGAGATGAATGTTTGTTATGACCTCGCATTTTGATTTTGTTCAGTTAAGTTGCCATGCTCCTCAGTAGGGCCACGCCCAAAAAGTATGCTAAATTTTAAAATATCTTCTTCTCATGAGCCACGGTAGCAGAGACTTGATATTTGGTGTGCAGCTTCCTTTTGAGGCGTTTACTCATGTCTGTGCAAGAGAAGTTTGTGGAGCTACATTTGCATTCGTTATGGGATGGGCAAGAATTTTCGCCCCGCCCAAAATTTTTCAAATGAAGAGGCTGATTTGAACCAAATTTAATAGGACGGCTTATTGGGTCATAAGTACTTAATGTATGCCAAAAAAAAATTTCCCGTCGCCCCGCAGGAGCTAAAAATAGAACAAAATTTAAAATTTCCATATCTTCAAAACTACACGGCACTGAGAATTCGTAGTTGGTGTGAAGCTCCATTAGGATCAAAGCTTCCTTGGGACCAACAGAATGGAATGGTCCAACAAATTGCTATCAGTTCTATCATCGGGTTCTTTTTCTGAAATTTGACAAAAATGCTGAGTCACCATTTTTATAACACTGTGGGTAATGGGGAGGGCATTTAAGACTCTTTTTCTCCCAAACCACTGCTCCAAAAGCCTTCAGATTTCACATATACCATCTTTGGAAGACGTTTTCACACGTTTATTGAAAGCAAATCCCTGGGTCCATATTTGGGCTCTCTGTGGAAGTTCATATATTGAAATCAGTGCAGCATGGGGAATATTCTTTAAAAATCTTTTTCTTCAGATCCACCAATCAGAATCTTTTGATATTTGGTATGCAGCATCCTTAGGCGGGTGAGATTTAAGTTATTAAAGTTTTTCAAGCCAAGTCCCTGGGTTCATATTTTGCTCACCAGAGCTTCCCAAATTGCGAGAACGATCGTTTCGTTCCCAAATTATTCTCGTAAATGCTTGTTAAGGAGACCCATTTACCATTCCTGCAAAAATATATGGATTTTTTCATCAGGTAAAATTTAATAAAATTAGATTCATTTTAGAGCTGAAACGATTAAATGGTTTTCTTGATCGATTAATCGTATGGATTAACCCTGGTTAACCGATAGTAGTAGGCAATGTGAAGAATGAACCTGTTTTGAGGGAAGGGGTGGGGAAGGGAGATTGAGGGGTGGATTACGTAATATAATTAACATGTTACGTAAGGTAATTAACATGACGTAATGTAATGAACGTTATATAATTAATGAATATTGTGTAATCACTTCAATTAATAACTGTTGTGTAATTAATAAAATTAATGAATATTGTGTAATCACTTTAATTAATGACTGTTGTGGAATTAACGTTATATATTTAATGAGTGGTTGTGTAATGACTGAATTAGGGTTACTTATAATAATTGGTGTATTAATAAATGAATTAATAACGCTTACATCGGTTAGTACATACAATCTATTTTTTTTAAGTCAGAATTTGGGAGAGATATTATCAGATAATAAATTATATATTTAAAAATAATATTGACGTTCGTATATTTCACCGACTGTTGAACATATATATGAGTGATTTACTCGCATCTTTGTTAAAAAATTATGATGAATTCACGCTATGTCTGTGAAGTGTGTAAAAAATCTGACTCCCATAAAATTAATTATTATCGACACAGATGAGCATTACACAAACATGTAAACAACAAATAGCCTATAATGGGAGAGAACACAAATACAGCCGAGTTGACAACCAGATATTAAGAAAGCCCTCCAAACTGAAAAACAGGCCAACTGGGAAAAAGCAACAGCCAATCTAAATGAGGTCAGAGGTGCCAGAAAATTCTGGAACTCTTTTAAAACTCTTACAGGTTAAAAGCATAACGACAATAAAGCAGCAGCCAAACCCTCTAAACGGAAGATGGCTCCTTTACGCGCACCGACAAAGACAAAACTGACACTTTCGCCAACCTCCTTAGAAAAACCCATCGCCCATACCAAGGCCCTGACAACAATGACGCCATCATAAACGCCATTGACGACTTCATCAACGAACATCCAGATATCTACCATGACCCTAAATTTGAAACCAAATCAGAAGAAGGGGATGACGACTGCCTTTGAGCATTGAGCATGTCTACCGCCTAGTCAGTATAATGAAAAACACGATCAATAGTCAGCACATAGGCGCAGCAGTCCTATTAGACGTTGAAAAAGCGTTCGATTCCGTTTGGCACAACGGAATGCGCCTCAAACTTTCTAAAATGAAACTCCTCATGAAACTGCTTAGATTACTCTCTTCCTTCCTTAACGATCGCGAAATAAAAATCAGAGTAAATAACGAAATGTCCGACAGCATCCCCATGGAAGCATGCACCCCTTAACGATCCGTCCTTAGCCCCCCTCCTATACATCATCTACGTCAATGATCTCAAAATCCCCGAGGATCGCATTCAAATCTCACAATTTGCGGACGATAAGGGTCTCTGGGACTCTAATAATACTGCCAATCTACTTCAAAAACCCCTTCAACATGCTCTCGGCGACCTGGAGCAATGGTGTGCCAAATGGAGAATCAAGCCAAATGCCAGTAAAAGAGTCACGTTCACCCATAAGAAAAATAACCGTGACTTCGACCTAAAACTGCTGGACAAAGTCCTCCCTGAATGCACAGAGGCGAAATTACTTGGCATCACCATCGACTAAAAACTATCTTTCAATAAATACACCAACGATATTGCCAGCAAAGCGACCAAACGTAGTAATTTACTAAAAATGCTAAAGGGTACATCGTGGGGTGCCAACCAGACTATTCTACTTATACTATACAAAGCCTTTGCGTGTCATGTACTTGAGTATGAGGCTATCATCCTAACAGACCTAAATCAAACAAATATGGGGAAACTCCAAAAGGTCCAAAATCATGCGCTCGGGGTCGCCCTCCATGCTCCCTGGAATACACCTCGTCGCCTGAGTGCTAGAATGTCCTATGTCCCATAGGGTACATAGGACATTTTAGCACTCAGGCGACGACCTATCAAAACACTCCACGAAAGAGCCGAGATTCCAACGATAAAAGATCGCCTTCACTCCCTAGCAGCAAAATCCCACATCCGGCTAGCCGCGAGCCAACTAATATCCGAACTCAATGTCATTTGCGACTGTCGTCAAAAGCCGAAAAACTCAACACAAGTATAATAAATAGTGAAAAAATTGTACTGGAGAAGGTGAATTAAAAGGCAGTAATAACAGCTCAACTGTGACCTTCTACCAGGAAGGGCTGTCTTCACCGACTCAGATAAAATCAATAAAAATCGGAAGGCTCAGAACAAGATCAGAAACGAGAAGGTGAACCAACAGGCAGTAATAACGGCTCAACCGTGACCTTCTATCAGGAAGGGCTGTATTCACTGACTCAGCTCAGATCATTAGAAATCGAAAGTCTAAAAAGAAAATCGGGAACAAGAAGGTGAATTTACGGGCAGTAATGATGGTTCAGCTGTGACCTTCTACCAGGAAGGGTTGTCTTTATTAAATCAACTAAATCACTTAAAATCAAACGTCTTAAAATAAGAAATTCAGTAAGATCCAACATCTGTAAACCAGCAAAATTGGTAAAGGGAAATTGAGAGGCATATCGAATCCGACCAGGAGAGAGAAGATAGAACGTTCGCTGGTCGGCCATCTGATCGGTGTGAAACATCGATTCGGATGGGGCGTTCAAAAAAAAAAGCGCATCTGAAAAGAAGAAGAAACGATTATTGACGAGCGAATTGGCCGAGGAGTTACACAAACCCATCGTGCATAAATTTCGAAAGAGAAGGGTGTTCGTGAAGGGTTTGGATGATATTTGGTCTGCAAACTTGGTCGACATGAGATCGTTTCCGGGGTGTCAAATATCTATTGACGGTCATCGACGTGTTTTCCAAATATGGTTGGATGAGAGCTTTGAAGAATAAATCGGGACCTTGCATCGCTGAGGCTCTGAAGAGCATGTTCAACTCGTCTTCTCGAAAACCGAGTAAATTGTGGGTGGATAAGGGAAAGGAATTCTACAACAAGCACGTTCATCGATTGGTCGACCTCTACTCGATCGAAAATGAAGAGAAAGCCAGCATGGTGGAACGTTGGAATTGAACGATGAAGGAAAAGATGCATAGATACTTCACGGCGAATTCGACCAAGAAGTACATATACGCTCTGAACGGTCTGGTTAAAGATTACAACAGCACGCGACACAGATCGATCAAGATGACTCCCGTGGAAGCTAGCGATCCTCGAAATGAAAAACAGGTCTACGCGTATCTATATCCTGAAAGATCTAAGATTAGGAAGAAGTCTAGAACGCCGAAATTTGCGGTCGGTGATCGAGTGAGAATCTACGCTTATAAGAAGCACTTCCACAAGGGTTATACTCCTCGATGGACCTTGGAAATCTTCGTGATAATCAAAATATTTCACACCGATCTGGTGACTTAAGAAATCGAAGCTTTGGATGGAGAAGAGATCATCGGAAAGTTTTACGAACAACAATTACAGAAGACAAAGTTTTGATAGAGAAAACAAATTTCTTTTTATTTACTCTCTTTAACATTTTCTTGTTTACACACATATATGTATATAGGAGAGAAAAATAATAATAAAAATAATTAAAACTATTTTTAGATAAAAAAAAAGCAAGCTAATTAATAAACAGAAAAACAAAAACCCTTTAAAAATGACAAATATACTAGATATAGCACAAAGCATAGTGAAAGATGAAAGTATTCAAAAATATGAGGTTCACGAATACGAACCGGTAACCGGAACGAGTTTGAACAATGAGGGAGAGATAAGAATCAACGTCGAAGATCTATTCATACATCCTAGCGAGAGTTACATAGTGGTGCAGGGACGTCTCACCAAGGAAGATGGGAGCGACTACGCCGACGACGACACGGTTACTCTAGCCAATAATGGCATCATGCATCTATTCAGTAATATAAAATACATGCTATCCGGACAAGAGAGAGAATCTGTGTTTCATCCCGGTCAGGCCACCACGATGTTCGGACTCTTGACGTATCCTGATGATTTTTCGAAATCCAGAGGACTTAATCAGTTGTGGGTGAAAGACACCGTCGGCCCTGCTAGCGCTGGCGCCGCCACGATATTCGACTATGTCGTCAAGACATCTAGACCTAAAGGAAAGTTTTCATTCAGGATACCTTTGAAACACATCTTCCGATTTGCGGACGATTACAACAAGATCATGTACGGATTCAAACACAATCTGACGTTGATTTGAAAAGGAAACGATGACACAATAGTGAGACTCACTGCGACCGATGCGAGTAAGATAACTCTACACAAGATATCATGGTTCGTTCCGCACGTGGAGCCTTCAAACATGGAAAAGGCGCGTTTCTACATGATCATAGAATCCAAGAGTAAATTACCCATGGGATTTAGATTGAGACAGTGCGACATGACTAGCATTCCTATCTCCACGAATCACTTCGACTGGAGATTTATGGTGAAATCCGCTTCTGAGAGACCGCGTTTCATCGTGGTTGCATTTCAGACCGATAGGGACGGGTCTCAGGAAAAGAATGCATCGCTGTTCGATCACTGCCATTTGAGAAATATGCAAGTGTTTCTGAATGCCACGAGATATCCTGCAATCGATTACAACGCATCGTTCGACAAGACCAATTTCTGCAGACTGTACGGCGATGCCGCTGATTTTAGAAAGAAGTATCATGGTCTAGACGAATTGATGAGCGACCCTAACATATCTCCCGGCGAATACAAGTCGATGTATCCCATGTTCGTATTCGACGTCAGTAAACAGAGTGAATGACTCAAGAGTAGCGTCTTAGATATTCAGATCAAGATGCAATTCGATAGGAATGTGCCGAGAAAAACCAAAGCCTTCGCCCTGGTCCTGTCGGACAGAAAATTACAATTCGAATCGGATGGAAATAAGATGTCAATCATTCGATGAGACGTGTGTGAAAAAAATTAAAAACAAAATAAAAAAGTAATGAGTAATTGAAAAACAAAAAAAACAAAACAAAAAATAAAAGTAATGAGATCAAGAGAGATTGGACATCTTTCTAAATCTTATTACTTTTTTTTTTTTGTTTTTAATAATCACACATTATTTTTTTAATTAATTATTTCCACGCGTTCACTGTTTGTTCAAAGGATCTAGTTCGATCAGTAGACTCACCACGGAAGTGGCGGCTTCGGGATTATTGGTTTTCATAACGAAATTAATCCTGTCTCCGGCGTTCACTTTGAGAGGCATGCCAAATGTGCTAACATTCGCGTGTTGATTCTCAGTCTTTTCGACACTGTATCTCTGATCGCTCTCTACTCCATTCACCATGAGATTGACGACCGCTCTGTTATTCAAATCTGAGGAAGCCAGACTCATTCGAATGATTTCACCTCCCAACGGCATGGGATATCCCACCTGACCATGTTGCGATCCACTACCTCCATTTCCGAAAGGCCACTCAGCTTTTCCATCCTCTAATGTGCCGCTCTCCTCGGCCCACACAGTGATCAATTGTCTAGCATATTTTACTTTCTCCACCACCGAAATCAGGGTGCAGGTGTCCGTCATGTTCACGGGATCTGGTAGATTTGTGAGCGCATGTCCACCCATGTCTAGTTTACCTTCCATGATGTCGCCCTTTCTCCAGACCGAGTTGTCATCCACGTACTTTCTGCTGACCGTGCTGGAATCGAATTAGGGATCGTGATTGAGACCAAATAAATTCTCACCGTTCATGTCAATACCACCCTCCATGGTTCCGCCAGATTGTTTGTTCAGGTAGAGATCGTCCACTTGCGATTCTAGGTATTCTTGTGATCATATCACGGCAGAATCTACGTAGCCCTTGTTGACTACGGTTGAGTCCACATCCGTGTCATCGACCTTCGACAGATTCAATATCTTGTTGAATCCCACATTCAGATCTGATTTCATTTCTCGTCTGTCAGACTTTCTCTGTTCCAGATCTACGTAGTGTTTGGTCGCCACGTCCTTGGGATTCGTGGGACTGGCCACGTTCGTTATCTTGTTAGAATTGGCATTCAATTCCGAGTGCATCGTTTTCTGAACGTATCTATTTCTCAGGTGTTCGCTGAATCTCGCGTGAGAGTCATCAGCGTATTTCTTGGTCATGGCATCCATGGGATCTATGGGATTTGTGACGTTCATCAAATGTTTAGATTTCAGATCGAGATCGTCTGTCATGGTTTTATCCACGTAATTATCTAGCATGATTCGTTCAAAATCGGCGTTCCCCCTGTCGATGTATTTTTTAGTCGCAGCATCTGCGAGATCTATCGGCTCGGGAAGATTGTAGAGCTTCTTATCGTTCATGTTCAAAGGTTCCTCTCAAGGTTCGTATCTCCAAACGTAACGTTTGTCCAAGTTGGCAACGTCGTAACCATCGTCGACTTCGAGCGTTTTCCTCTTCTTTCTTAGGTTGACTTTTTCGTCATCACTTCTACCAAATTTATCGACTGGCCTGTTGTTTTGAGATTTTTTGTTTTTAAAAAAATATATTTCAAACGCAATTTATTAAAAATGAATTATTTTATTTTTTTTTTTCGTTTTGATTCGATTAAAATTTTTTTAATAATTTTTTTTACCTTTATATGTTATAAAAAAAAAATATCTTTCTCTAATGTAAATCATTGAGAATGTCTTGAAACCGATCTCCTTCAGAACATCTTTTGAGAACGTAAAGACACAGGTGACCGCAAAACACTTGATGTGGTGATTGCACTCGTTCCGTGTTGTAATGAACCATCGATTTGTTGAAATAGTTCTTTATTTCTTTTAGCAGTGATATTCCGTAGCTGTCAAAATAATAATTCTTCTTCCCGTTCTTGAACCACGCCACCCAGTAAGTGCCTTCACCCGATAAATCGTCTAGATTTAAAATTCCGCATTCCGATTGTTGAGGTCTTCTCTTCGGCAAGGCATCTCTAGAAAACAGGCCTAGAAAATCTTTGATTTTCAAATCCTCCGCCGCATTCGACAGATCGATGTTGGATAGGGGTTCGTTAGGTAAGACGACACCTTCTACGAATATCTCTATTTTCTTATTCATAAATGTGTATATTTTTTTTTTATTTATTTATTTTATTATAATTCACTAAAATGACGTTATTTTTTTTTATTTTTCTTTTTAAACTAACTCTCTCGATGTCTCTATCGATTTCCATAATCTTGAATCCGTCTAATTCCTCTTGATTTTCTGGAATCCTATCATCCACAATCATATCTGAAATCCTATCATCTAAAATTAGATCCAAAGTCCAATGTCCGCGTGCCAAAGTGCTTATTTTATTGTCTAACACGAATCTCTTATCATCATCGGCCGTCAGCGAAATCTTGTTGACTATTTTGGTATACAAGTCATGATTTTCACTTCGAATCGATTTCATAGTCTTATACACCAGACCACTTCCTAACAGACAATCTTTATACTCTTGGAAAGACATGTTTTTCTTCACCACGCACGCTTTAACCTCTTTGCACTTCTTGATCTCTTCATCGTCTAGACGATAAGCATACAGTTTGGGTCTCAAGCCCAGGAATTCGAGGATTTGTTTACCACCACTCTCGTCCTTAAATTTACCTAACACCTTCTTGTTGTCGTTCGATTGAATGTTGGACGGATGATCAACAGGATGATTGCTCGTGTCGAACCACGCAGCCATGTTTGGAGATATATCTCGGTAGACATCTTTCATCTCTATCTCGTAAACTAAACTGTCCGTGTCGGTGAACAGTAGTTTGGCTTTATCACCAAATTTTCGTTTGACGTAATCATAGTGAAACTCGTACATCAATCGCTTTCTGATATCTAAGATGATCGGTCCGAGATAATATGGTTTGTCGAACTTCACGTGCGTCTTTTGCATGTGAACGGCCACTAGATTTTCGTTGAATATGGTTCGGTGTTTGTAATTGGGTTTCGCCACTAATTTTTTAGCTCTTTTCTCAGACGTGACGAGTCGACTGTCGGTTCTCTTCCTGATGTTTTCCATTGATTTACCGTACACGCAGTTGTTCATGAGTTCGAAGAAATCTTTTTCGAAATCGTTCTCGGCTCGAATTCTGAGATTCGTGTTGAGATCGATGTATTTTTTCATCCAAGGCTCTTTGTCGAATCGAATGATGCGATGTATGTTGACTAATTTCATCCCGTAATCGACGTATTGTTTCAAATTCTCACTGTAGATGACGTAGTTACGTTTGTTAAATAAATTGGGAATGAGTTTTTCCTCATCTCCTTCGTTCGGTTCCATTCGTTCGGAGCCAGCGGATAATCGCTATGTATATCGTGTAATTCTTCCGGATAGTTCAAATCGACTTCTAAAATGCAAGGATAGTCTCTCCATTTTTGCATCTCTTCCTGTTCCGTCACCCATTCGAAATTTCCAATTGGTAAAGGATGACTCATAGCCCAACCATACAGATTATTAGCATCCCAATACTGTATGTATTTATTCGACCATTTCGAATCGAAACCTTCTTTCATGTAGGGATTGTTAGCTTCAGAATATCTGTGGGAGATCATCGAGACGCCACCTCTCGCAGCTCTTTCGAACATGAGCAACATGTTCACGTCGGATAATAATTCCAATTGGACTTCGGTGGTCTTCAGCAGAGCGTCCCACGCCAGACTGGGTGTGGTGAAATACCAAGCGGGATCCAGATCATAATTTTGACGACAGACGTCTCGAAAATTTTTGAACACGTCTGCCAAGAGCAGAACGTCGGTCTTCAGATAGAGATCATGATAATCTCTCATGGTTTTCATATCGAATGATTTCCACACGTTTTTGGCGTGTTTGTAATTCTTGTCGGAAATGTTGGATTCGTATAATTTCGATTAAAAATCTTCTTTCGAAGGTAGTGCGGTGTCGGCGAATCTCTTTAGATCGTTCATGTAATCATAAGGATAGACTCCTTTCCTCAACATGACGTCTACTCATTTTCTGAAATGTTCACTCATGATTTTAAATTTATCCTTGCTCATGTTATCGACTAATTTTTCCAGAGCGGTCGACATGAATTTAAAACTGTCAATGAAACATATGCCTCTATGAATGGATTTTGTTTTTTCTTTCAACGTCTCTCCGTCGATTACTCTTTTCTTCTCCATGAGCTTCCATTTCGTGAAGGAAATGTATCTTTCTTCGCTGTTCATGATGCAATTTAATTCTTTGTGGGAGGTGCCGAGATTTTTCATGAACAGATGACTGTCGTAACCCGAGAGATTGTGAAATATCAGCAGATAGAAAATGGCGTCTCCATATTTTAAATTACACTTGCTGTGAGCCGGACCGCGATACAGACCTGTGTAATGATCATGGTCTCTAACCTTCTTATTTTCCTCCGAATTCTCGTCGAACGATTGTCTGCATATGTGACATTCGGTGGCTCTGTTATTTTCGTCCTGCTGCTCTCGCGTGATGATCATTTTTGCCAGAGTTTTGAATTTGTCATATAACATTTGAATTTTCGATTCTAACTCTTCCATGAACCTTTGAGCCACATCGTCATCTTCACACTGTTTCGTGTAGGTGAAGGGACCCATGTCATGTTGTGAGTCGAAAGCACATTTCACGTAAATGCAATAACCCAAAGGCGTGTGTTTTTGATATCTTGCAACGTAACTTTGAAGAGCGTTAGGTTGGCAGGAACTCATTTTCATGGTGAAACATTCTAAATCGGCATACACGACGAATGGTACTTTTAACCTTCTATTGCGATTTTCAAACTTCATGATGGTGTTGGGTTTGGGCATTTTGATGGCGACACCTTGATTTTCATTGCAATATTCCTGATGTTTCGCTAACGATTTTTCGCTGTGAAACGCGTTCATGCAGTTGCAACATAAACATATATTTCCTTTATGTTTATTATTTTGTCTCGACAGAAATCGGCTCGGATGTTTAACCCAACAATAATGACGATTGTCACCATTCGAAATCAATAATAAAATAATCGTCTTTTCTCTTTCGAGATACGAAGTCTGTCTGTGAGGATAGATCATTCGTTTTTCATCGTCGTATCCCAAGACGTTCACCGCTACGATGGGATTTTGAGCTTCAAAACGTTTGATGTGTTTTAACTGCATTGGAAAAGTCACTCCGGTCCAATCAAGATTTTTAGAAGTCTCCTCGTAACAAGAAACTCTCTCAGGATGGATTTTGACAGGGTATAAAGCAGAAGTGACTGCCCATTTAAAACAATGATCATCTTTATTTCTCACGTTGACCACGGAGTGTTTTTTAGCTAAGAAATATGGTAATTCCACGAAGGAAGATCCTTTCAATGAATCGTTTTTAGTTATATGAATTTCGAGTTTCAACACCTCATCGAACATCCAATTACTACCTTCATGTTGATAATTCGCGAGAGACGTCAACATCTTGTCTTTCATCTTTTCGAAAACGTCCAATAAATCTGAACCTTGAAATATGGGTTCGACATTAGATCTGAAATATGCATTTTTCACGATGCTCTCGCCAGACTTCACATCTATTTTATTCATCACGCAATGGAGTATCATCTTAATTTTTTGTCCCACGTTCATGTGTTCACGAAACAAATCCAATACTTTTTTCTTCACCCGTTCCATAAACAATTTCGGATCGATTTTCTTGAACGAGGGAACCACATCGAAAGTTTTAAAAACGCCTTTGATCGCACTCTCCCATTCTACAGGCTTCAATTGGAATAGTTCCGTGATGAGTCGTGCTACATATTCTTCTCCTTTCCCTTCGTTGATTGCTTGTCGAATTTCGCTCGATATATCTCGTTTGTCTAGAATCTGAAGTGCATCACTCGTTTTCGTTTTAGTTTTTCTTTTCTTTTCTTTTGAAACATGATGTTCTTCAATGGCTTTTCGTTTAGTCGTCTTCTTATTTTTCACAATCGAAACGTTTTTGGTTTTTTCGACGTTGGCATTTCGATTCCTTTTACTATCTTTTTCTTCTTCTCTTTTTTCACAACCGATGCATTTTTTGACGTCGTTGCTATCGACATTTCACTTGCCTTTCTATTGTTTCACAAATGTTCCGGTATGACTTCAATTTTTTTTGATTTAGTTCTATGATTTCTGAAATGTGGAATTTTTAATAGTTTACAAATCTCGTTTAACTGAGGTACGGTTTTCTCATTTAAATTTTCCATTTTTTTATTTGTTTGCTCCATTTGTAAGAATATTTTTTTTCGAATTTTGTATTAAAATAATTTGTTAAAAAATTTTGTTTTTTTACTCTTTATATATATAAAAAAGAATTTTTTTAATTTAAATTTTTTCTTTAATGTTTTTTATTCAAAACATATTATGATCGCTTTTATTTCTTTTTCGCAAAACGAACACGTTTTCTCGTCTCTAGAATAACATGCCTTACAATAACACAAATGTGCACATGGTAGAAACAAAACATTTGCAGAGTTGTTTTCGCAAAGCAGACACCTGTTCATATCACTCGACTCTTTTTCAATAGATAATAACCTGTTTGCGTCTTTCATGAATCGAATCAAATCTTCTAAAGTCAAGAATTGAGATAACGTCTTGTTTGCATAATTCAATGTATTATACAATTGTTCCTTCGTGTATCCGGATTGTAAAATACCCCTTAATAAACTCTCGTTTTTATTTCTTTCCCATTCTTCATTTTCAATTTTAATCAATCCTAATGTCTGGATGTTCTTCAAATAATCGCAATGACCTTCGGTATCTTTTATGTGTTCTGCCAACGGTTTGTCATTAGGTTCCCAATTCATTAAATGTGTGTTACAACAAAAACATTTAACTCTGTCACTTTTACCCACATAAATGAAACCCACAGCAGCTAAATCTTCGGGTTTTCGAGCAAGATGCGAAGGCCAATTTTTAAACGTTTGAAGTCTTGCACATTCTAAACTATAATTCGGATATTCAGATTTAATCATTGTTTTTTTTACCTCAAAATTGGGTTTGTAAGAATATTTTTTTCGAATTTTATATTTAAATGATAATTTGTTAAAAAGTTTTAAAATTGTTTATATATATGTCTTAATTCCTTCAAAAAAAAAATTAATCAATTTTTTTATGTTCTTAACGTGAAAAAAAAATTGAATTAATACAAGAAAAAAAGGATGTTAAATTTAACTTTTTATTTATATATAAAGAGAAAAAAACTTTTACAAAAAAAAAATTTTTTCACATTAAAGAAAATTAAAATTAAAAAAATCTTTTTTTTTTATATATATATATAAAGAGTAAAAAAAAAAAAAAAAACTTTTTAAACAAATTATTAAAATACAAAATTTAAAATATACATTATTTGCAAGAATTCATAAAATAAAAAACCAAATAATCGATTATGACAACAACACCTAAAAGATGCAAATTGAAATTGAAACGAGTCGAAACGTATAAGAAATTCGGTTCTAAAATCTATAGATTACAACAACATGATCCCATCGAATTGAACGAGGTCGAGATGAAGGGCTTAGAGCACAAATACGACAAACATAGCATGCCTTTGAAATTGGATGAAGCCACGCTTGATTTGTTTTACGAGTACAAAAGTGATCTGCAGAATATCGTCATCGCCAAAGATAGAGAATTCGACAAGGACGATTTGTCGTTGCCCTATGGAAGTTACATATTTCCAAACATCTCACTTGAACTCGTGAACAAATCGGGTGGTGGGAGTGCATTGACCGAAGTAAAAAAACTCAAAAAAGTAAAGATAAACATTCAACACATTTGCGAAAAAGGAGAAAACACGAGTGTCAACATGCTAATAACGGACTTGGAAATATAAACAATAGAGAGATTGATTTTTAGCGAAGAAGGAAAAAAAAAGTAATGAGATCATCTTTAGATCTCATTACTTTTTTTTTTGTTTTCCTTCTTCACTATTACCCATATATTATAATAACGTTTCCTTTTTTCTTAAATTTCAGCATTGATTCTTCTTTTCTTTTTTCTTTTTTTGTGATATGCTACGTTTTCATAACAACACATTTCTTTATCCGAATCATAATTATGAATGAATGTTGTGCATCTCTCAGTAACACTTGCATCATTACCATTTTCTTCAGAAGATAGTGGTAACGGTGGAAAACGTCTCATTCTTTTAAATTTCAACCGCATATCCCAATCTTTATTTAACTCTTTTGTCAGTTCTTTCCTAAGATATCCATCATTAGCGTCTAATCGTTTTTTCACATCTTTTTCGCACTCTATCTTGCGATATTCATCATTATCGTCTAATTGTTTTTCCACCTTTTTATCCATTTTATATTATTTTTTTATACTTTCTATGATTTATATTTTATATAATTATATAATTTTTACATTATAATAACATATTCAAAATCAGTATATTCTTAAATGGCGAATTCTCACCAAACAACAAACCCTTGCCAAGTCGCTCAACGTTCTGTCCACTCTTCAGATAGAGACCATTTCCACTCAAAGAGTTGTCACCTCTAACGGGTTCTAGATACAATCCTTTACCGCTGTCATCTACGTGGATGCAACACATGGCTCCTCCCTTCTTCAAAAACAGTCCGCTGCCACCCATTAATTTCTCAACTGCCGAACTCGCGAGTCCTGTGAGAGATCCCACGCAGAGAGTCTTTCCAAGAAAGGGTAGTGCCTTTGCGGCGAAGGGTAATGCTTTTGCGGCAATTCCTCCCAATAGCGGTAGGAAACCACCTTTCATTCTCAAATTGTATCTCAATTGAACGGGACTCAATCTCACCGTCAACCCTCTTCCATCACAAATCACTTTCTCCATCCTTTTGATTTGACTTCTGGTCCAAGCGATCGATTCCTGACCGCCACTCGTCAGATCTTTGTGAGTGAATTTGAATCTCACCGCCTCACCTCGAGTTGTTAACGTTCTCTTAAGTTTCTTCTTCTGTCCCACAGATATGTTCACGTTTTTAACCACTTATTGTGTCATAATTCTTTTTTTTAAATATATTTTCTTCAATTGTTTTAATGATAATTATATATATTAAATAATTTTTGTAAAATTAATATTGCGTTTATTTTATTTTTGTTATTTATATATATACGCAATATTTTTTTTTTTTGCTTTTATATTTCTCTTATGTGAAATCGTATCGTCACCCTCTCTCCGCAAAGATCTAACAGTTCACCATTTTGATCCGTTAATGTGGTTTTGAGACTATACAACGTGTCTAAAATCACTGGTAGATAAACTAAATTTCGAGGTCGCTCCATGATCTTATAACCTGGCGACATGTTTGGAAAGAAGGAATAGATTGTCGGTTGAGCACTACCATTCACGTAGCTTCCAACAATCACATCCACGTTCACCAGAATGCTATTGACTGCGAGAATGTCAACCGTATTTTCAGATGCCACGTGGTCTCGATACATCTTTTGATCGAATCCCAACATCTTGCCTATAGAATCATCCGTATTGAAATCCACTCGAAAATTATCTTCCAAATCCAACATCGTCTGTAAGGTAATAGGATTGGGAGTGAGTCTGATCTTGTTGCTTCCCTTTCCATCCGTCTTCATTCGCGTCTGAATGTAATTGTTCAAATCGTCTATGTCGTAACTTCCTTTGGGAATTCGAATCTCCAACCAATCCACTCCATCGGAATACTTGAACGAGTTATTCTTTTCGGTGACGTTGGGAAAGGAATAATAAGTCTCCAGATTCACCAACACCATCTCGTATCTTTTCTCTCTATTCAGTTCGATGGAAGGTTCGAATTTTGTCGCGAATCGAGTCGAATCGCCACTCACCACGATTTGAATGGATTGTTTTGCAGCCGTATTCTCAGCTATCCGTTCTAACAATTCTCCTTGTTCGAACATTATATTTTAATTTTATTTTTATTTTTTCAAAACTAATTATTTGAAGATTTATTATTTTCTAATTTTTTTTATTTTCACGCTCTATCTTATTATCATCAGAAACATAAAACTTGTCGAATCCGCACCGATATTTTCCACGATTAAATTCGCTAGTCAAATCGATCATGACGAAATTGTAAAGTCCTCCATCCCAAACCCTCTTGCAGAATCTCCTGAATTCCGCCACGCTGATGTCGTTTGCGACGTGATCGCCGTAGATGTGATTGAGATTCTTGAGATCTTGGTGAAAGAGACATAGAAAATTAGCGTTCTCCCTTATCGTCTGTCTGGGCAAACAAAAATAATTCTGCGACAGGTAGAAACAGTCCACGTTGCTGTGTCGACCCCTAACATAATACGATTCGCATCGGTTCTGTCTCTCCAAAAGCAGATCGTCGAAAATCATGAGATTCTTATCTTCCGATTTCAATTCTCTAGGATCCGGAACGTCGCTAGCGTTCTCATAAAATCGACACTCGATGTTCGAAGATGCATTTCTCTTCATCAATTCCATCGCCGCACCATCCAAAATGGTCAAAAGAGGAGCTTCACTTTTGTCGAATTCCTCCCAACTGTCAAAGATTCTGGCTATGACGTCCTTGGGCAATCTACGATCCATGCACTCTTGAAGCAATCTGTATTCAGGTTGAAACAAGCTCTTGCCAAACACAAAAAATCTGTCGTAATCCAACCAGTCGGGTTGGGACAACAGATTCATCAACAGATTGGTCTTTCCACAATTCGATTTTCCCACTATCATTATTTTATATATTTTTGTTTGTTTGTTTGTTTCTCTCTACTTATTATATACATCAATCCTTCAATTCGTCCATCAGCCTTTTATAATGGTTTTTATTCAAAACCTTCTGTCTTAACAATTCGTCAGATATAGTAACTATCTGATTATCTAACCCTGTGTTACAGCACGTCTGCTTGCCATCAACAAACTCAATCTCTGAGACAGAGTGTCAGAATCGATCGGAAGAAAAGTGGTTCTCACTCCTTTCCCGGTTCTCGACTCGTCATACTTCTTATTCATATCCCATATGGGTTTCACCACCTTCGTCCACTTGTAACCTCTGTTGGCTTTGGGTCTCGTTTCTCCGGCATCGTTATTTCTCTTCATGGCGTTGGTCTGAACCAGAATGTCGCCGTAATTGTCATAATCCTGATCCGTGTAATCTCCAGGCTTGTCGGAAAGGAGCAATGAGCACAGTCCATCAGTTATTTTATACTTATTCAAATCGACGATTAAATCATCATCATCCTTTCGCACTTCGGTGTCACCCACAAAAAGTCTACCGTCCGAATTCTCGCGAATTCCAAACAACAGATCTCTCTTACCATCATCCTCGGACGACGCGACGCTATCAGTGGTGATAGTCGAAGCTTTATCATCACTTTCGCTCAGATTGGTTTCGATTCTCATGGGAACGTAATCCAGTGTAGATTGAAAGGAAAACTGTTTTGTAAAACTACCGGGCAACGAACCCATTCTCAAAGAACCCTCTTTTATGGGTCTCAATTCGTCAACGATCTCCTTCTTGCTTCGCTCTTGAACCTCCGTCACGGGTTTAAATATTTTTGTGGCTTCGCGTCTGAGTTCAATCTCTCCAAGACGTCTGCTTCTGTCAGCCGATTGAATGCTCTTCTTGGCACGTTCATATTCGCTTAAAAGCTGACTTCGACGTTTGGCATCCATCTGTAAAAACATTTTTCGTTTTTAAAATTATTAATATTCCTTTGAGTATGCTAATGTGAGTTATTTTATTATTTTCAAAATTTAATGTATAATTATATTTTATGTTTTAAGTAAATAAAATCTTCTGTCTTTAATATAATAACTAAAAAACCAGTTGAAAAAAAAAATTTACACGATAAAACCCATATAAATGCGTTTTGCCTCCGAACGCGTTAAAAATCGCATCACCGGTTATTCACTCAGTGTCGAACTGGGAAAACTTGAAAAGTTTGAAAAGTTTTAACGCATAAGAAACAGGTTTCTGATTTAACGCGTTTGAGAATAATTACGTCTGTTAAAAGGATTTCATTCACATCTCAAATCATTCACTCAGATAATAACTATTTATTCATATTTTTTTTTCTCTCCTATATATATCAATCACTTTTTTATTTCCTCGACCTTCAATTTGATAGGTCACGTTACCACCTTCTCGAAACTTCGATTTTTCTGATGGGCGTGACCCCCCACCCCCACGACGAGGGGAGATAACTTTGTATGATTAAGTTTATGAGAATCAAGCAATCTGATTGGTTAATTAGCAGGTCACGTGACCACCTTCAGAACCTCAAAAGCCGTTTGCGGATTCTGGGACACTGTCCCAGAATCCGCAAACCACCTTTTTGATGCTGTCCTAGAAGCCGCAAAACGTTTTTTGCCCGCGTTCACCAACGATGGATCGATGGTCTGATCCGCGATGGGAACGTCGACAAAAATTTTTAAGTAAAAAAAAAAGGTGAAAAATGTACAATTTCATGCATTTTTCACTTTTTTGAAAAACTTGTACATTCGGCACGTTCGCCAACGGGTATTTTAACGTTAAAAGTGCGATCTAGGAGTCTCAAAATAACAGCGGACTCTGGGACACTCGACATTTTTGTGAACAAGCGTGTGATTTAACGCCGAATCCTACGATGGTAAACGCCCGTGTACGTGTACGGTACATATACAACGTGTCCTTGAATCCGCAATTATTATTTACTCATGTAATATTCTGTTAAAATTTAATGCTATTCTTGGTAAATTTATTTGATTTGAAATAAATACTGTTTAAACAGAACTGGTTCCATCTCAGGGACAAGATTAGAACCAGTTTTGGTTCTAAAGAGAACCTATATTTTTTTGCAGTGTACATGAATAAATCTATGTCAGAATATAACAGAATGTCTGCAGACAATACGCTATTTCATTACACCCGGACTTCAAGTTCAAGTGATTATTGACGAACTTGCGCTGTTTTATATAATTAAACGTATACAATTTACTCATGTTTTGTCAGTGAGGGGGAGCCAGTAAATTGCGACTTCGGCACTACCATAAATATGCCCACATTTCTAAATAAAACACGGCATTTTTGTAGTTATGCACAATTCCCAGTCCCCTTCCAGAAAGAGGTCCAGAAGCCACTGTCAATGCACACGCTCAAGCCAAAATTCTCGTCGATTCATAAATTATTCAGGTCTTAATGGATTTCAAATCCCACGTTGTCCGTACCTTTGATGCGGCTCTAGGTGGGTTATTTTTTTCCAAGTCTCGCATTTTTGGGTGGCTAGTATAGAGTCGCGTATCCTTTTACCATTTGTTTGCAGCTGATCGGGTAACAACGTTTATACCACTTTTACAGTGAAAGGGGTATGCAAATGACGGTACTGCTGATCTTTCCCCCACAAAATTTGTACAACAGAAGGAGGTTTGGCCTGTTATTAGAAATTTTTGGATAAAGGTCAAAACATTTATGATAGAATGGTAGTTTTTTCATTTATGTATTTAACGACACTTACGACAGTCACATTGGACAGTTGGAGGAAGCCACAGAGAGCCACCAAGCAAAGGCAAACAACTGTCAGGTCCCACACAGGGTTAGCATTGGCTGAAGGTAAGTGCAGTATGCCTTAGTACACAATGCTACCGCCCCACGCCCTCCCCCACATGGGCAATTAGAGAATGGTAGCTCTTTTCACTTAGCTGACTGGGTTATTCTTCAGTAAACATCCAAAAATAAAATACTTGATACAGGCCAGTAAAACACGATACCGAGGGTGTGATTTTTCTATGATTAAAAACAAGCCGCAGGGTTATCACTTTAACTTTAGCGTTTTTTTTTTAATTTTAAAAAGTTATTATTGTGATCACCTTTCAGAAAAATGGTGGCCGGACATCAACTCGATTCTATCAATTTTAAACGCGGTGGAGCATAATTAACTGTTAAACACCTAAAGACTGTTTTGATAAGCGTCAGACCGCCATGAATAAGTTGCTTTATCGATGCATGCCATACACATGTATTTCTGTCAATATGACACGCCGTTTTGTTTTTCGAGAACTGTCTTGTGGAATAAAAATTAATTATAGATTCCTTAACGAAAATTATTAATATATTATATTAAATGAACATACGTTATTTATTAGGGGGACTACGTCATAGCAATTAAGGTTATTAAAATTATTAATTTTCATTTTTAAAAATATGACCGCGCACTTGTCTTCTTCGCCCCTCCCCATAACCTCCTTTGATTCCCACCCCCACCCCTTATCGGATGAGGAGCCGCTCCTCCACACGCGCTTCCTCCAGTCAATCGGCATCGAGTTATGCATTTCTATTACTACTAGTGGCATTTTGATGGTTAAGTTGAATCTTCTCTCCGCAAGGCGCAGAGAAAAATGTGGAGATTTGACATTTCTCCATATGTTTTTCTAATACGAGTATAGGATTTCTACGGAAGCCTATTAGCTTCGCGTCTTTTTTAGTTATTAAATTGTAGCTACAATTTAGCTAAATTGTACAAACAATTTAGCTAAATTGTAGTTACAATTTATTAAATTGTAGCTACAATTGAGCAAAATCGCAGTACAATTGTAGCTACA
This sequence comes from Pictodentalium vernedei, assembly GCA_031216915.1. Lineage (NCBI taxonomy): Eukaryota > Metazoa > Mollusca > Scaphopoda > Dentaliida > Dentaliidae > Pictodentalium > Pictodentalium vernedei. The sequence goes on along the minus strand of CM062289.1, from coordinate 37,365,294 downwards.
ATTTAATAACTAAAAATGACGTGAAGCTAATAGGCTTCCGTAGATTTCAGACAAAACGTGCACATCAGACATAACCGTCTGTACGATGTACAGTTCGTTCGTGACTCTCTTTGTTGAATTCAGTTGAGAACGTCATCGAACAAAACTGAGAGCAAAAACTAGAGAAACAGAATTTACTGCCACCAGTGAATTCAAGTCTGTGTGAAAAGGGTTAAAGTATCAGGAATAAACTATACAGAAAGAGAATTTATGGAGGCTTATTTTCGGGAGTAAAATATTTTTTAAACATATCAGAAATGAGGTTTTTGTACGAAAGTCTATTAGCTTCACGTCGTTTTTTAGTTATTAAATTTAGCTAAATTGTAGTTTATAATTTAATAAATTGTAGCTACAATTTAGCGCCTGTACTTTTAATTGGTCAAGCTGAATTGTAGCTGCAATTTAACTGGCCAATCGGGTTCGTTGTTTTGTTTTCGCTGAAATTGGCCTGATTGTAATCCTGAACATAGAAGTATTCAGAATACGATGTTCAGGTTACAATTAGTCGACAACTCGTCCCCTGAGTTCCAATGTGTTCTATGTGCCAGTAGGAGTTCAGAGGACGAACTGTTCGTATCCTCATATCGTTTTCATATATCTTTCATTTGTGTGTTCAGGACGACTGGAAATTAATTACGTCATTGCTCTCTCACAGTGAGGTATGAAGCTTTAGAATTCGGCCCCTGCAGCGTGTGCAGTCACACGTCAAAAACTAGCGGGGGGGGGGGGGGGGGGGACTCCAAATTTTTGCTCTATACTTATAGTTCAATATGGCAGTGTCTAACATGTCGGGAACGGGGGAGGGGGTGCGTGGGGCGGACCCATCGAGGAGATCATAGTTCGACATAGATATCATTCAGATATACCGATAGTCTATGCTATCAAATCCATTTCGCCTGTTGGTCATCTTCACTAAGTTCGGGAAATCAACATGTATCGGGACGCATCAATTATGTGGCCACGGGGAGGAGAAAACCATATGGCCAGTCCGTCTATGATCTCAGAGCTTCTTAAACTGCTACCTCGGCCAGTTCTATACAAAGATACCTAAATCCAGGGAAGTGGCTGGAGGTTTCCGATTGGGGATGTAGAGTAGTAAATTTCCAACTAGAGGGAGGGGCCGGGGGTAAACCCCCCTCCCGGTTCCCTCTCCCTAGTTGGAAACTCACTACCAAGAAAAATTCTGAAATTGAAGCCATGAAAGTGGGCATAAAATTGATTCTAGTAACTGAAATGCTAACACCTTTATGATAGAATTATCAGGTTATTATTATTTGGTATTATTCTGGGAATTGAATATGTGCTAAACAAATGCTCAAGCTTAGGCCTTTGAACAATTCACACTGTCCTAACATTAAATCAGATCTTATGCAGAAATGATCACATTTCGATGTTTCATCATTTTGTAACTGTGAATGATGGAATTAACTCAGGATAGCGATTTTACATGATGTGATTTTCTTGAAGGCTATTTCGAGAATTTTTTTATTACGATTAGTAAGCGTTCTATATAGAAATCTTGTACCGATTGGCATCATGCATACTTATAAAGTTCGATATTTCGTACGCTGCAGTTGTAAATAGTAACAGATGGAATTTGTGTAGATTTGAAATCGAGTTGAATTTTTGGGGAGTAAAGGAGAGATCAGCATCACCAAAGAAGCTCTGAAATCCAGATAGATGGAATTATCAACTACTCATGACTTGCCCTGCGAATTTCCAACTATAGGAGATTTTGGCAATGGTTGGTGGTGACGCACTCCAACCCCACCCCGGCAATTCGGCAACTGATACATTAACATTTTTAAGTCAGAAATAGATAACTTTTTGTTGGAAACACGCTTCAGCATAAACAAGAGGTGTGTTTCGGGTATTTACTTAATGCACCCATCAATAAGTTGTTCGAAGATTTGTGGCCAGGGTGGGGGGGGGGGGGCGTTGTCGCGTCTATTAAACAGTTTTGTATATGAAATGAATCGAATCAAGATTTGAAGGTAGGATGTGCTCTCATTCATGTTGTTCGAAACTTTGTGACCGATAGGGGGAGTAGCCACGCCTCTTAAATAATGTTATATGTGACATAAATCAAGCATGTCATCTGAAAGTTCATTTTATTTTCTTTATAGTGATTGTTGAATGTTACCAGTTTACCATCTGAGTTTTTTTCCCCCGTCACTTATAATAAAATGTACTGTTTTCTCCAGTGCAATCATGCTAAAAATGTTTAAAAACAGCGTTTCCATTGACTTTTGACCATGTACGCTTTTTGATTGAAAATTTGGAGTTGCCCCCCCCCCCCCCCCCCACCCCCACCCTCCCCTATCTTTTGACGTGTGACTGCACACGCTGCAGGGTCCGAATTCTATTTCAGCGAAAACAAAACAACGAATCCGATTGGCCAGTTAAATTGCAGCTACAATTTAGTTTGACCAATAAAAGCACAGGCGCTAAATTGTAGGTACAAGTTATTAAATTGTAGCTACAATTTAACAACTAAAACGACGTGAAGCTAATAGGCTTCCATAGTTTTGTTAGTGGTGTTTATAGATATTCATACAAGAATCAGAACAATTTTATAAGAAACCAGAAAAGGCATATATGTGTACACTATTTAAAGGATTTGATCAAGGACTCAGAAATTGGCATTACTGGCCCTGCCAATTATTTGAATGAGATACATGAATAATCTTCAGAATTGCAGTAGTTGTTATAAAATACAATTCCTAATATTTCTGAAATAAACTCGCCCAAAAAAGAAAGTGTGCATTGCAGAAATTGATCAAACTCCAATAAAATAATTTTGTAGGTGTAAAGAGTGTTAACCTGTTCATGAATAAGTTATATTGAACACAAAAACAGCTTTCCCCGTTAAAATTGCATTAACGTTAAATGACGTGCTGCACGTTTGTGAAAAGGCATATTTTGCACGTGGAGAGTCTGAAAATTCATGCAGCAGTATGAATCCTTGGGTATTTAAACACTAAAGTAAGGCCTTCCTATCGTACACATTCAAACTTGCGCTGCTGTTAAAACGACTCCACATTAGCATCCCAAGATTGACAATGAATCAACGTCTCCTTGCTTTGGGTATGATTAGAGCTGGCAGAACACACAGAGAGGTTGCCCAGCATTTGAACTGCCACCGTAACACTGTAGACAGGCTAGTCCATCGACATGCACAACATGATGACATTCGAGACCGACCCCGCTCCGGGAGACCCCGAGTTACCACCCCTGCACAAGATCGGTATATCCGTGTCGTCCATCTCCGGAACCGGCAACAAACGGCAACGACGACAGCCAGGAACATTCCTAACCTGAGACGGATAATCCTCAAACAGTAATCAACCGGCTGAGAGAATACGGCTTACGTCCTCGAAGACCTGCAATTCGTCCGATTTTGACGTTACGCCATCGTCGTGCTCGACTGCAGTGGTGTAGACAACATCTCAGGCATCCCTTACACTGGTGGCGACGTGTTTTATTCACAGATGAATGTCGTTTCCATCTTTCATCATCAGATGGCCGTCAGAGAGTGTACAGACGTCGAAACGAACGCTACGCAGATCCATGTGTCGTGGAGCGAAACCGTTATGGGGGAGGGTCTCTCATGGTGTGGGGTGGCATCACTGCCCGTAACAGAACTGAGCTGGTCATTATTGATGGCAATCTCAATGCAGCCAGATATCGTGATGAAGTGCTTACACCTGTTGTTGTCGCATTTCTGCAACGTCACGGCCCCGGCGTCATTCTACAGCAGGACAACGCCCGACCCCACGCAGCTCGTGTTGTTCAACAGTATCTGCAGCAACAACAAGTGGATTTTCTTCCCTGGCCCGCAAATTCGCCCGATATCTCACCCATTGAGCACGTATGGGACGACATGAAACGTCAGCTACGCCGGCTTCCCCATGCACCGTCAACTCTTATGGAACTTCAAAGACAGCTTATCAGAATATGGAACAACATCCCATAACACTTGCATGCTAACTTGTTCGCTTCCATGAGGCGTAGATGCAGACGGAGGTCATACCAGATATTGAGTGTGTGACTTTTGTGTTTGACCCTTAGTGTCTTTGACTCTCCATGGCACCAAGAGTATTCGTCGTAGCGTAATGAATTTCTCGTGTTGATCACAAATTGATTCATCTGTGATTGAATAAAATTTCCATGAATGAAAATGATATATATCTTTTTTTAGTGTTATTTTTTAGCATGGGAGAGTATATATGCACTTATTGACCTCCATTGACCGCATTGAGGTGGACCACATTTTCAGCATCCAGCAAGTTTCAACTCATTTGGTGCTGACTTTATGTCTATAGGTCTATAGGTCATACCAAGCCTGAAGTATGAGCGTAAACCATTTCACAAATATTGGCTCCCACCAACTCCATGTATGTAGATGATATCAAATATTCATATTAGCTGGAAAATGTTAAGGTAAGAATTCAGTAATGTTGAAATATAGACGTAGAAATGCCTTAAAGAACCCGCAATAGCCTATTTGAAGACTTATTGGCATTGGCGAAATACCGAGGTCCCATCGATGTCCATGCGTGTTTAAAGCAACATTGTGAGAATAGAAAGTGTTGTCATTATATCTGTACTGCAAAAGTAAAAGTTTGGGGACCCATATTAAGATATGGAGAGGGTTGACATAATCCCTTTAAATACTCCATTTTGACCCTTTAAAAACGAGCTCATTCCAGTGAAGGTCATAAGCAATGTTTTTCAAGCAGAAATGAAAAAATAATGAAAATTGAATAGAAATTTCTGTGACTGACGCTGGCTGGTTTTCGCCTTTATGTTGGATAAAGGGTTAAGAATGCCTTACTTTGGAAGGTACACCTGAAAAGGTGTCCGATTTCCATATAGAATTAAATGTTATAGAAAAGAAAGCGTAAAAACATTCTGTAGCCATGAGTTATGTGAAATGTGTTTGTATTGACATTGAAGTATTAAAAGGTTTAAAAACAGACCATTCAAATATTCCACTTCATTACTTTATAATTGTGATAGGTGTTTCGAGAAAGCCATACACCACTCCATCCCGAAACCTGTCGTTCCTGAGTTATGATTGAGAATAAATAAATGTTAAAAATGCTTTGAAATGCGAAGGGTTCTTTCTTCAACATGAATTAATTTTGTAACATAATATTAAATAAACATACAATGTTATTCTATGTTACAGCTCTCTCTCTCTCTCTCTCTCTCTCTCTCTCTCTCTCTCTCTCTCCCTCTCTCTCTCCCTCTCCCTCTCCCTCTCTCCCTCTCTCTCTCTCTTCTCTCTCACTCTCTCTCTCTGACATCTTTAAATAATGGCTATTGTTTCAGTCGACTCACTTACCAGTTCAGTCCATCAGTATAACAAAAACTTTGAGATAGGATTGATTGTATTGGAGGATTGATTGTATTGGGGTTATCATTATCGGTGTTCACAAACCAGCGCATAGAAGACAGAAATATTACAACTACAGTACGTGGAGAGTGGATTGTAACTAAATCACCCGCGGAGTGGAGATATCACCCAAGCTATAACTTTCATTTTTTTACATATCGACAAAAACACAAGCAATGTTTCAGCCAATGGACCTCCGGGTTCATTGGCTGAAACTTTGCTTGTGCTGGTTATGCTTTGCAACAAATTTGCAATTATTGCTTGGGTGGAATCTCCACTCTGTGGGTGATTTAGTGATAATACACTCTCCACGTACTGTAAACCATCAAGTAATGCCTTCTATGAATGTTATTTATTTATTTTATTGGGTTTAATGACACTTTTTACAGCCCGTGTTACCTTACGTCGGACAGTTTTATTGGTGGAGGAAGCCAGAGCACCCTGCGAGAACCATCAAGCAAAGGTGGGCAACTACCAGCCTCCCCAACAGACTGACTAAACACAAGCATGGTTAGCATTTGTTGAAGACAAGTATTCCTTCAGTATGCGTTAGCGCACAATGCCAACATGCCCCCACGTGGGCAATGGAGGTAAAGTGTACTACCCAAGGACACAACACAGTTGCAACAGCTGGGATTCGAACCGAGGACCTCCCAGTTTGCAGCCTTCACCTCTACCTAGTGAGCCATGACGCCCCTTCTATGTATGTAATTGGAATACCTTGGTGGCTTATTTTGGGGGGATAAATAGTTTTAAAGAATTCAGAAATAGGTTTTCATTAACAGTATTTAAAGATATTCATTCAGGAACTGGATCAATTTTCCCAAGAATCTAGAAAGGCATATATGTACACAAAATTCAAAGGGTTCAGTCAAGTGAATGCATCAGGGGTCTAAAATGTGATTTCCAGCAATTCTAAAAAATTACGCGATGATCCCTGGTGACCTCAGTGACCATGACCCATATTGTGAACCTCTATCGATTGTCGACTCATTTGGTGTTGGTCCCAGGTCTATACATCATACCATTTTTGAGATGGGAGCGTGACACACTTTCAAAACGTTTGACCACATCCACTTTTTTTCGTGTAAAAATGCATGAATTAACATTGGGAATGCAATAGTGGGTCGAAAAATGTGGCTTTCAGCAATTCTGAAAATGCTCTGAATGACCCCCTAGGTGACCTCGGCGGCCTTGATCCATATTTTGCCCCCACTGAGAGTCGACTCATTCGTTGTTAGACCTAGGTCCATTCACCGTACCACACTTGAGATATGAGCGTGTTTCACTTTCAAAATTTTTGGCCATGCCCACCTCTTTTTACGTAAAAATACATTAATGGACTTTGGAAATGCATTAGGGGGTCCAAAAATGTGATTTCCAGCAATTCTGAAAACTGCACCCAATGACCACTAGGTGACCTCTGTGACCTTGACCTATATTTTGAACCTCTATTGAGTGTCGGCTCATTTGGTGTTGGTCCCAGGTCTGTGCATTATACCATTCCTGAGACATGAGCGTGACCCACATTCAACAATTTTGACCAAGCCCACGTTTTTTTCGTGTAAAAATCCATGCATGAACTTCGTGCATTAGAGGGTTAAAAATGTGGTTTCCAGAAATTCTGAAAAATGCACTCAATGACCCCTAGGTGACCTCCGTGACCATAACCCATATTTTGAACCTCCATCAAGTGTCGACTCATTTGGTGTTGGCCCCAGGTCCATAGGTCATACCACGCCTGAGATAGGTCATACCACGCCTGAGATATGGGCATAACACCACCCTCAAAACACCCCCACTGAGACCCCTGATGCCCCAGGAATCTGAAAAACATACGGTACCGAGAACTTGTGACTCTCTGTCAGTATGCTAAAAATCAATGAGATAGAGCAATTCGTTATCGAGTTATCTTGCGGACAAAAAGTGCTTTGAAGACAGAAGACAGGAGAAGTATAGTATATAATAGTTGACTGCATTGAGGTGGGCCACATTTTGAACCTCCAGCAAGTTTCAACTCCTTCGGTATAGGTTCTATGACTATGGGTCACACCAAGTCTGAAGTATGAGCAAAATCTACTTTACAAATATTGGCTCCACTAACTCCGGATCTGCAATATTTGATGGTAAATATTCATATTAGCTAGAAAATATTAAGGTACATGGTACCTCTGGAAAATATATTGCGAATAAAAGAGTTCAGTAATGTTGGAATTTTGACAGAAAAAAAAGCCTTAAAGGCCCAAAATCCTACCGAAAGCCTTATTGGCATGGACAAAATTCCGAGGTTCCATCTATGCCCATGTGTGTTCAGAACAACATTGTGAGAATGGAAAGGGTTTTCATTATTCTCGATTTTGCATAAAATAAAAGTTTTGGGACCCATATTAAAATATTGAGAGGGTTAAAATACCCCCTTTAAATACTTCATTTTAATTCCTTAAAAGGGGGCGCAGTGGCTCCATACCAGAAGATAAATGATCAGACAAGGACAATGTCAGATACAAAAAGGCCAATGTCTGACTGAAGTTTAAAATCATCAGTTAAAATGTCTGATGCCAAAATTATTAATGAAGTTCAGTGATCAGAACACCATACATGCTGGAAATCATGTACATAACTAGCAAGCCTAAGATTAATGATTATTGTGATTTCTGGTCCTGGCAAGTTGGGAAGTGTGAAGAAAGTGACTGTACAGCTCATCAGTATTAACAGTATGTGAAGGAATACGATTTGATATAGCCATACATGCATCAGAATTATGTCTGAAGGGTAATTCAGTTCCAATTCAGAATGAAACCAACCATACCTTGTTTGGCACCGCTCATTGAGCCCTGCCAAACAAGGTATGATTGGATGAATTCTGAGCAGTTTTAAGATGAAGGTACATGTTCCCCAAAAACACATTATTTCGAATACTCAAACTCCGTTTTGTAATTTGGCAGATATCATTCTTAATTGACAGACATGATTCATTTGGTGTCTGACATTTTGTCTGGAAGTGCAATGAAAATTATTTTCAGGCTTGAGTGGCTCAGTTGGTAAAGGTGCAGGCTTCGAGCAGAGAGGTTCTCGGTTTAAATCCTACCTGCAGCAACCATGCTGTGTCCTTGGGCAAGACACTTCACTTCATTGCCCACATGGGGCACGGTGACACTGTGTACTAAGGATAAGGAGTGCTGCATATCAATGGTGCACCTGGCTTCAACCCATGCTAACCCTGCTTATGTGGAGTTAGTTAGTGGGGGAGCTGACAGTTGCTCACTGTTGCCTGGTGGTTCTCTCTGGATACTCCGGCTTCCTCCACCCGTAAAACTGTCGTGGTCATGATTAGCGGTTGTGCAGAAATATGTGACCTTAAACATCAATAAATAAATAATCCTTAAAAAAATCGGCTCATTCCAATGAGGTGTCATAAGCTATGCTTTTCAAGCAAAAATGAAAAAGTAAGTAAAAATGAATAGACATTTCTGTGAATAACGCTGTCCGGTTTTCGTCATTATGTTGGGTACGGGGTTTGGAAAGCACACTGAAACGGTGCCCCATTCCGCATAGAATTAAATGTTACTGAAAAGAAAGTGAAAAACATTCTGCAGCCATGAGGTGTATTAAAGGTGTTTGTACTCACATTGAAGAATTAAGAGGGTTAAAAACAGACCATTCAAATATTCCATTTCAATAATTTATAAATGGTACAGGCGTTTCGAGAAAGCTACACACCACTCCGTCCCAAAACCTGTCGATACTGAGTTATGATTGAGAATTAATAAATTTTAAAAACTTTTTGAAACGTGAAGGGATCTTTTTTGTTCAACATGAGAGTGGAGTTTGTAACACGATACTTCATAAATATACAAATCTATTCCATGCAACAGTTACATGTTTCTCTCTGACCCTTTGCTATGAGAGATTCTCTTCTGTTTTAGATAGTGCTTCAGCGAACTCATTTGTCAATGTATGTCATAGATGACGAATACTAACTGCAAGCAGTTATCAGTATACCAGAAACATTGAGATAGGATTGATTTCATTAGGGCTATCGTGTTGACGAGCAGACCCTATGAGACAAAATATTCCAACTACACCATCAAGGCATGCCGTCTATGAATGTTATTTATTTATTGGGGTTTAATGACACTTTCAACAGCCAGGGTAACAAGGCCCCCACATGCCTCCAAATTATAGACAGTCTATCAGTATACCAAAAGCATTGAGATAGGGTTGATTGTATTCAGGTTATCCTTTTGACTAACAGTGCATAGAAGACAGAAATATTCCAACTACACCATTATTCATTTATTTATTGGTTTTTAACGAAACGTTCGACAGCCAGGGTCACCTCGTGTCATACAGCTTAACGGATGGAGGAAGACAGAGAACCCAGAGAGAGATTCTCTTCTGTTTTAGATAGTGCTTCAGCGAACTCATTTGTCAATGTATGTCATAGATGACGAATACTAACTGCAGGCAGTTATCAGTATACCAGAAACATTGAGATAGGATTGATTTCATTAGGGCTATCGTGTTGACAAGCAGACCCTATGAGACAAAATATTCCAACTACACCATCAAGGCATGCCGTCTATGAATGTTATTTATTTATTGGGGTTTAATGACACTTTCAACAGCCAGGGTAACAAGGCCCCCACATGCCTCCAAATTATAGACAGTCTATCAGTATACCAAAAGCATTGAGATAGGGTTGATTGTATTCAGGTTATCCTTTTGACTAACAGTGCATAGAAGACAGAAATATTCCAACTACACCATTATTCATTTATTTATTGGTTTTTAACGAAACGTTCGACAGCCAGGGTCACCTCGTGTCATACAGCTTAACGGATGGAGGAAGACAGAGAACCCAGAGAGAACCATCGAGTAGCGGCGAGCAACTGTCAGACACCCCAACATACTAACTCCACACAAACAGGGTTAGTACAAGTGCATCATCGACGTGCAGTATGCCTTAGTGCACAATGTAGGCAATGGGGAGAAGTGTTTTGCCCAAAGACACAAGGAGGTTGCCGCAGGTAGGATTCTAACTGAAGGTTTCTCAGCTTGCTGCCTGCACCTCTGACTACTGATCCACCACACCCCTCTATGGATGCAATGGGAATAATTTGGAGGCTTATTTTCAGAGATAAAGTAGTTTTTCGTTAATAGTATTTAAAAATATTCATTCAGGAATCAGATAATTTTTTTCAAGAAACCTGAAAAGGCATATATGTGTACAGCATTCAAGATGTTTGATCAAGGGAATGCACTACAGCATCCAAAAATGTGATTCCCAGCAATTCTGGAAAATGCACTCAATGGCCCCTGGGTGACCTTAGTGACCTTGACCCATATTTTTAACCTCTATCGAATTTCGACTCATTTGGTATTGGTCCCAGGTCCAAACATCATACCATGCTTGAGATATTAGTGTGATCTACTTTCAAAATTTTGGCCACGCCCACTTTTTCGTGTAAAAATGCATGTATGATGAACTTCGGGAATGCATTATGGGTCATAAAATGTGATTTCCAGCAATTCTGGAAATGCACTCATTGACCCCTGGGTGACCTCATTGACCTTGACCCACATTTTGAATCTCCATCGAGTGTCGACTCGTGTGGTGTTAGTCCCAGGTCCATACACCATACCATGCCTGAGATATGGGGGTGGCCCACTTTCAAACACCCCTACGGGCACCCCCTAATGCTTCAGGAATCATAGGTAGCCGAGAATTTGTAATTGTCTATCAGAATGCCAAAAATCATCGAGATAAGTCAATTTGTTTTCGAGTTATCGTGCGGACAAGGAAGTGCATAGAAGACAGAAGACAGGAGAAGATAAAAAAGAAGAAGAAAGTCTTGGGGCATAAGTACAGCCGTGTACAGTAGTCTCGTGGCGACTTTTGTGGTCGTTGGATGAAACTCCTTTTCTCACAAATTCCACAAGTAAACGTTTTGTTTTCCACTTCGATTACTTACAACGTGGTAGATACGATGCGGAATGAAACTCGACTTGCCAACAACGCGCTTGCAAAATAAAAGATAAATTTAGCCCAGGGTGATTGTTGTGTGAATTTTTATGGGCGTAATAAAAGTGGGAGCTTTACGACCGCCGTAAAAATAGAAGAGTAGATATATTTTATTAATATCTGGGGCGCACACCAAGTTATTAGATCTAGTCATATTTTTAACAAAGGATCACACTGGCGTGACCCATCTGTCGCGAGCCTAAACCATTTCATCGATCTTTAATTACACCCATAAAAATCGACACAATGCAGTCGTTCTATTCGCACGAGTTCAGTTTAAGGCGTGTGTCAGCTGATAGAGAAGGTAGCATTCACATATATGAAGACGTCAAAATAATACAAAAGGGCTACATATGTCCAATATTCATTTCAAAATTTAATTAGAGTCATAATTTTTTAACGAAGACTCGAATAAATCACTCATATATATGTCCAACAGACGGTGAAATATACGAACGTCAATATTATTTTCAAGTTTTATAATTTATTATCTAATAATATCTCTCCAAAATTATGACTTCAATAAATATACAGTACGTGGAGAGTGTATTATCATTAAATCACCCGCAGAGTGGAGATTCCACCCGAGCAATAATTGCAAATTTGTTGCAAAGCATAACCATCACAAGCAAAGTTCCAGCCAATGGACCTCCGGGTTAATCCCGGAGGTCCATTGGCTGAAATTTTGCTTGTGTTTTTTGTCCATATGTACAGAATTTGTAAGTGATACTTTGGGCGATACTCCACTCCGCGGGTGTTTTAGTTACAATCCACTCTCCACGTACTGTAGATCGTATGTACTAACTGACGTAAGCATTATTAAATCATTTATTAATATACTAATTATTATAATTAACCCTAATTACACTCATTACACAACCACCCATTTAATATATTTAATATACAACGTTAAGTCCACAACAGTCATTAATTAAAGTGATTACACAATATTAATTAATTTCATTAATTACACAACAGTTATTAATAAAAGTGATTACACAATATTCATTAATTATATAACGTTCATTACATGACGCCATGTTAATTACCTTACGTAACATGTTACTTACATTACGTAATCCACCCCTCACACCCCTCCTCAATCCCCTTCCTCCAAAATAGTCTCATTCTCCACATACATTGCCTAATACTATCGATTAATCACTTTCCCTAATTCAGGCAGCTGAATAATTGCCGTACCGCTGATGATTTATACAATTAAAACATTACTCAACGTAATGGACAAAACCGGCCAGAGCCATATACAAAAATGCCCATTCAAATTTTATTAACGTTTTCAATTTTTGTCTCAAAACATACATGTAGCTCATGACCTTTTGTTGGAATGACCTCATTGAGCACGTTCCAATGAGGGCTCATAAACTATGTTTTTGTGACAAACATTGAACATCTTCAGTAATTCAAGAATGTCTTGTGCAAGTATCGTCTGCTACTGCATTTGGTGAAGGGTGGAGAATGCCTAGTTCCAGCTACTAACTGGCATGCGTTTCTCTGTCTCATATAATTAATGTGAGCTAGTGTGATAATGTTTGCCTGTTTTGAAGCAAGTTTGTTCCTCAGATAATCCATATTTATTTATTTATTTATTGGTGTTTAAGGTCACATATTTATGCACAATGGCTAATCATGACCGCGACAGTTTTACGGGTGGAGGAAGCCGGAGTACCCGGAGAGAACCACCGAGCAACGACGAGCAGCTGCCAGCTCCCCAACATCGTAACTCCGCACTGCAGCACAGGCAGGGTTAGATTGGTTGAAGACATGCGCACCATCGACGTGCAGTACGCCTTAGTACACGGCGTCATCGTGCCCCCACGCCGGCAATGGAGATGAAGTGTCTTGCCCAAGGGCACAACGCGGATGCCGCAGGTGGGATTCGAACCGAGGACCTCTCGGCTTGCAGCCTGCACCTCTACCAACTGAGCCACCGCGCTCCCAGATAATCCATATAATACCGTAGTTCAAAAGTTATGGTTAATCGATCAATTACTTTTTTATTGATCAAAACGTTGATCGATTAATCGGTTAACCGTACCAGTTCTAATTAATTTCTATAAACATGATTACTACAATAGCCTTTGATGTGGTAGTTGAACAATCTAACGATCTATGGATTTGAAGATAAAAAGCGTAATTCGTGTGATTTAGACACATGTTGGAAATGGTTCCCGCAAAAAATGAATGGGTCCCGCAAAAAATATATTTGCGAAACCCTGGCTCACTGAGGGAGCCCGAATTTATAACTTAGATCAAAATGAGGAATTTTCTTTAACCCTTTACCTAACATGAAAAGCAGACGACACTTGCAAAAAAAAATCTTGAATAACTAATTTTTTTCATTTTTTGTCTCAAAAACATAGGTTATGACCCCTCGTTGGAACGAGCTCGACGACTCGTTCCAACGAAGGGTCATAACCTATGTTTTTGAGACAAAAAATGAAAATATTTTGAAAATTAATTGGCGATTTTTGAGAATAGCGCTGGCCGGTTTTGGCCGTTACGTTGGGTAAAGGGTTAAAAATCGTCTTCAGATTTAGCAGTCGGAATGTTTTGATATTTGGTGTGCAGCATCCTCAGTGGGGTGAGATTCAACTTTGTTCAAGCCAAGTCCCTGGGTTCATATTTGGGCTCCCTGTGGGAGCCAGAATTATAACTTAGTTCAATATGAGGGATATACTTCAAAAATATTCTTCTTCACATCCAGCAGTCAGATTGTTTTGATATTTGACATATAGTATCCTTGGGGAGGTGAGATATAAGCTTGTTAAAACCAAGTCCCTGAGTTCATATTTGGGCTTCCCGTGGGAGCCCGAATTGTACCAACATTTATATTTTCCGAACTGAGAGGCCGATTTGAAGCAAATTTGATATGACAGGCGCTTATTGGGTCATAAGTACCTAATTTATGCAAAAAAAAATTCCTGTCGCCCTATGGGAATCGCAGGAGCTAAATATACAACTTTAAAACGTCCATATCTACAAATCTACATGGCACTGAGAATGTTTTATTTTGTGTGAAGCTTCCTTAGAAACAACAGAAAGAATTGGTCAAAAAAAAATTGCCATCGGTTTTATCATAGGGTAGTTTTCCAGGAGTTTGGAACAAATGCTGAGTCATCATTTTTTAACACTGTGAGTAAAGGGAAATACATTAAAGAATCTTCTTCTCCCATCACTGCTCCAAAGGATTTCATATTTCGCATATAACATCTTTGGAAGATTCATTCACATGTCTGTTGAAATCAAATCCCTGGGTCCATATTTGGGCTCCCTATGATGAAATTAGTGGAATATGAGAAATATTCTTTAAAAATCTTCTTCTTCCAATTCACCCATCACAATCTTTTGTTATTTGGTATGCAGTATCCTTAGAGGGGTGACATTCAAGTTTGTTCAAGCCATATTCCTGGGTTCATATTTAGGCTCCCTGTGGGAACCCGAATTATAACTTAGTTCAATAACAGGAATAATCTTTAAATCCAGCGGTCAGAATCTTTTGATATTGGTATACAGAATCCTTAGTGGGGTGAGATTCAACTTTGTTCAAGCCAAGTCCCTGAGTTCAGATTTGGGCTCCCTGTGTGAGCTAGAATTATAACTTAGTTCAATATGAGGAATATACTTCAAAAATATTCTTCTTCACATCCAGCAGTCAGAATGTTTTGATATTTGATGCACAGTATCCTTAGGGAGGTGAGATATAAGTTTGTTAAAGCCAAGTTCCTGGGTTCATATTTGGGCTTCCCGTGGGAACCCAAATTGTACCAACATTTCAATTTTCCGAACTGAGAGGCCGATTTGAAGCAAATTTGATATGACAGGCGCTTATTGGGTCATAAGTACCTAATTTATGCAAAACAAATTCCCGTCGCCCCATGGGAATCGCAGGTGCTAAATATAGAACAACTTTAAAACGCCCATATCTCCAAAACTACATGGCACTGAGAATTTTTTATTTTGTGTGAAGCTTCCTTAGAAACAGCAGAAAGGAATGGTCCAAAAAAATTGCCATCGGTTTCATCATAGGGTAGTTTTCCAAGACTTTGAACAAATGCTGAGTCATCATTTTTTTAACACTGTGAGTGATGGGAAAAACATTAAAGAATCCTCTTCTCCCATCACTGCTCCAAAGGCTTTCATATTTCGCATATAACATCTTTGAAAGATTTAGTCACATGTCTGTTGAAATCAAATCCCTGGGTCCATATTTGGGATCTCTATGATGAAATTAGTGGAATATGAGAAATATTCTTTAAAAATCTTCCTCTTCCAATTCACCCATCACAATTTTTTGTTATTTGGTATGCAGTATCCTTAGAGAGGTGAGATTCAAGTTTGTTCAAGCCATATTCCTGGGTTCATATTTAGGCTCCCTGTGGGAACCCGAATTATAACTTAGTTCAATAACAGGAATAATCTTTAAATCCAGCGGTCAGAATCTTTTGATATTGGTATACAGCATCCTTAGTGGGGTGAGATTCAACTTTGTTCAAGCCAAGTCCCTGGGTTCATATTTGGATTGAATTTTCATCAAATTGGATCCCTGGGTTAATATTTGGGCTCTCTGTTGGAGCTGAAATATAACTTAATACAATAGGAGGAGATTTCTTTGAAAATCTTCGTCTTCAGATCTGCCAGTCAAAATCCTTTCATATTTGTAATCGCGGTGGGGGGGGGGGGGGGGCAGATTTGAGTTTGTTCATTTCGAGTCCCTTGCTTAATATTTGGGCAGGGGCGGGTTAGGTTCAAGGTTGTTCATTAATTTTCAAAACCATTCCTTCGAGTTTTTCCCATAAAATTTGCTTTCAAGCTGCAGTGACACAACAACCCTTGGACGTTTGGCAGTACTTGTTTACAGCTGACAGAATTGGACGCAATCATGAAGACCTTTGCAAATAATCATCTGACATGGACACTAGAGTTATGAATAATTTCATAACATTATTCCTATGTTGTGTTGATGAACCATGACTAACTGAATGTGACCCAAAATACTTCTCTGAACCACTTTGTCAGGTGAGCGATTAAGGCTCCTTTTAGGGGGTGGGGGGCTCTTGTTTTTTTTTTTTAAACTCAGTAGTTGGCGTTTTAAAAGTTAAAAAACTGTATTGGGTAAAGAGTTAACATGTGTTATCAGTATATAACAGGGGTTCAACCGTACTGGCCTCATGGGATCCTGGAGCACTCATAGCAGGTCTGAATTCTCGCAACGATTTTCGTAAGAATCCAAACTGATTCTCCCAAATTTAGAGGAATTATAAGCCCTGTACAACCCCAATTTTGAAACAAAATTTACATATTTTGTCATGGGAGTGGGGCATTATTTATCTTGCTGTATGGTTAATTAAGACAGATTTTGTCAAAAGGTTTTGTGTGCTGATGCCGATTTTCTTTTTTTGGGGGGGGGGAGTGGGGGGAGAGAGGGGATTTTGGGTAGTTTTCAAAGAAAACTCTGAATTCTTATCCCTCCCAGCTTACTCATTAGGTAACGGAGTAGGAATTCTGTCGGAGACAATACCAGTTTTTAAGCCGATTTGACACAGAAGATTGAAGACTTCTTTTCAAAAGAACACATTCCCCATGCTT
The DNA here is from genome assembly GCA_031216915.1 of Pictodentalium vernedei. Lineage (NCBI taxonomy): Eukaryota > Metazoa > Mollusca > Scaphopoda > Dentaliida > Dentaliidae > Pictodentalium > Pictodentalium vernedei. The sequence continues at coordinate 37,348,222 of CM062289.1, read as the reverse complement.
TTGACCAGGCAGAAGCCAAAAGCTGAATTCTATTGAAGAAACGAGTCTTTCATCACATGAAAGAGGTAAATTCATCTTTGGTAGGTTTGCTCATATGTATGCCTGCCTCGAAAAGTTGCACTCGGAAATTATGTAATCCCTAAAACTAAGCAGTCTTGGGAAAATATATTGTTTCAATAAACATTTGAAGAATTCTGCTGACATCTTGCATTACTGTTGAATGTTCTAGATGAATAAAGAGAGCGATTTGAGGACTTTTTGGACCTAAAAATTCATTTGACTATTGGTGAGTTTTGGGTGGCAATTCCCTGAGAAATATGTACATGTGAACAGCACTTCCCTTTCTGTTAGTTTGTCTCTCTCATTTGTTGCATGACCCCCTGTTTAAGGATCTAAAAAAGGTTGTCTGAAGGGCTATACTTGACAAAAGATATTTGAATGCCAAATTTAAAATGATGCGACCATATTTTTTTCGCCTGAACGTTATAATGGTCGCCTGTGAGGAAATATTTAGTAGTGTGATACGTATATGTTTGGCTGAAATTAAACAATTGCAGAAATTCGATTGCATAAAATGTTTTTGGAGTAATGGTTGCGGAATGAAATATTTCAGTATGTTGGATGCTTTGGGTTTCCTTCTTTCGCCTTGCATTTTGTCATATTAGCTTTGTGGCGTTTTCATCTAAAACTACTACTTCCAAAAACAAACGCGATAGAGCTATAAAGGCCGTTTCACACGGACAGCGTGATCTATCACGGCGTAAAAACGCGGCGATTCTACGCGCAGACGTGCTGTTCAAATAGCGCGGGGTGGACAATACACACGGACGCGAGTACACATTTTTTAATCTCCATTTTGACGATGGATTTTGATGAAAAAGAACTTCTTTTGTTGCTTTTACTGCAAAAGCAAAGAAAAAAAACAGAAAACATTGGACACACCCCAATTAACCAGAACAGGAGGTCTTTTTTTGGAGAATTCCATCGTCTGGTAGCTGAGCTGAGGCTTGATTCGGGTCGATTCAAGCAAACCTTTCGAATGACCACTACCCAACTCGACAATCTGGTGGACGTTATCGGTCCCTCCATATCAAAGCAGGTCACCAACATGAGGAAGACATTTTCTACTCAGCAACGGTTAGCCATTTTCTCATTCAGGTAGAATGTCACGAATAGGGGATTCCACATTTATCAGTTCTCTGATTGGTCCAATGAAGGTTTGTTGCCAGGCGATGACCCGAAAAACGTTTACAAAAATCGCTGAACCAGTCGCTTCGCAAATCGTCGCTCTGTCGCATCGCGCGCTGTCTGAATAGAATCATTAAATTACTATAGTTTCTACTGAGCGCGTTTTTCTTTTCTTTTTTTTTTTTTTTTTTTTTGTCGTGCCACATCCACAAATCGTGTCGCCGTCGTGTGAAACGGCCTTTAAACCTACACATTCGCGGTATACCGCGCGCTTCTAGACCAAGTGCAACGCGTGTCAAAAGCACTGCGTGGTGCGCAACGGTTCAACTGTCCCCACCTTAGCAGAAAAGAGGGCGTGTTTGCGCACGCCATCACTCGACTATTGTACACAGACATACCAATTTCAACTTCTATAATTCGTTCGGTTTTAGTGTCTTCTTCCTTTCGACCCGTGCTCATAGTAAGATATATCTTACCTCCTACAAGTATCTGGGAATTTTATTGGTTCAAAGACGTCACATGCAGATTGCATATAAAACCATATACTGCCTGTCAACATCATTATACGCTGACCGCTATGGATAATCTCCCCTTTGTTCATTGATTATTCAAAATGGCGGCAGCCGATAAACGCTTCAAGTTGAAAGATTAGATTGAGTGTTGGAAGCCCATATTTGGTCTGAAGTGTAGGTTAGTCAACTTAAAAGGCTTCATATTCTGTGGATGTGTGTCATGTTACCTTCGAAATGAAACTGTTTGGTATGTATGAATTTGCTTTGATACAATTTATGGGAGAGTGCCTGTAGGCAAAGACAAGTGAACACATTGTGAGAATTCTCTCATTTAATTTTGATCGCTGTTGTTATTAGTTCGGTGCATCGATGCAGCAGTCGGTAAGATATATTCGTTACACAGTTTGTTGGTGGCCTAATATGATATATATGGTGTTGACTAATTTCATATTGGACGAGAGCTATTAGGCCACCAACAAACTGTGTAACTAATAATATCAGGTGGACAGCGACCAAGTATTGGAAACTGAAAAGTATGTGATTTACGTCACCCGAATTTTGTCAAGTAACGCGATTATGTAACCTAAAATGCAAGATTTCCATTGGCAGAATACTGAGATCATCTGATTGCACGCTTTGTGTGATACGCTTAAAAAACCCTTGGAACGTTTCTAGCATTTGACGCGGCGGTGAAAAGCGTGCTCTATTAAACGCCACATGGACGAATAGACACGATAACATTAAATCAATGATTGCAAACGAAGCGTTTGTAATCCGCGTATTACGAAACGTGGTCATGGGCGGTATAATGCGAACGTTTTGGGAGGCCTTTGTGAGACAGTACCGTCGCGGTTCTGTCGTATGACAGCTTTGACGATTTGTCGCGGTTTTCTCGTACTATCGATTTGTCCGGTTATCGCAGTACTGTCGCAGTATCGCTCTGTCGCGTTTTCGTATGAAATTGCCTCAAAAAAGCCAAGTCAACAACGCTTTATTACGACATTTTACACGGTTCACTGCAAGCTCTGCTGTTGAATTATTGTGTTCACTCTTGTGTAAATATTTATCCCAGTTGCTGGCCATCAGCTGTCACATGTTGTACAGCTAACGCTGGAAACAGCTAATTTAAAATGTTTTCATCCATTTTGTTTGAAATTTAATTTCATTACATCTTCATAGAAAATGAAGTCAAATTTTGGAATTTTTTTTATTAGTCTCTTCCTGTTATTTCAAAATTCATCAAAGATACGAGGCAAATGAACATTCAAACTGCCACAACCGAAGAGTTCCAGTAATTAAAGAATATTGATGAACGAACAGCCCATAAGTTGTAAAAATGTAGGGAAAGAAACGAATGTTTGGAACTGAGTGAGTTTGAAAGAAAATGCGACATGCCAATCCGGATTGGTGAACGGGCAAATAACTCTCGCGCTTCCATCACATGACGAAGCGTCACAAAAGTCCAAATCTACGCTTCAAAATTACCAGTGGCGTGGTATATTACAGCTTTTGATGGAGGGGAGGAGGGGGGGTGAAGCATTAGAGGAGGAGGAGGAAAACAAAGAAAAAATTATGTGAAGAGAATTACAGTATGGCGGTAGAAGATACTAACAGGAAATAGGAATCATATATTCCTATAAGAGTAATGGATGAGAGCTAGCGTAGTTTCTTTTATGTTTACAGCTCCAGTAGCAAATGTTACCGTCTGACGTCACAACGCGAAATATTTTAAATGACTTTACCCGTTTCTTAATTGCGTCATAAACGGGGTGACTGGCAAGCCGCTTCACTTTTCTGGATTTTTCACACGTGCAGCAGACGGTGTTCCGGATGAGGTGTTGCTTAAATTACAAACCGATTTAACTAAGATGGAATGAGCTTATCTGGTTTATTGATTATTTATCCACTGCCGTCGTGGAGTACACGGGTGGTTTATTTACTAAATCCGTGATCGTTAAATGTTGCCTTGAACAAGGCAACTTTTAACAATCACAAGTTTGGTAAATAAACCTCTCGTGTTTCACAATGTAGGTTTTGGGCTCTGGGTAGCTGCTAATCACGAACCCACTTATTGAATCACCGTTTCGTATCTTCCTTGGGTGGCAACAAGTAAAGATATGTTCCGCGTTTCACGATGTTCTCTATATTCAAGTGTAAATTATGCACAAAGTATACCGTATCATATCTTCCTTGGGTGGCAACAAGTAAAGATATATTCCGCGTTATTACGCGCAAAATTTGTTCTCAGCTTTAGAATTACAAGCATTCAGTCATTTATCTCAACCTCGCCCTGGTAACAGAGGCGAGTTCGCATACAATATTCAAGCATCCAACCATTCCTTGACCCAAATCGTTCAAACGCTTTGTTCTCCATATTTAAGTGTATTGCTTGCAAAATCACCGTATCATACCTCCCTTGGGTGGTAAAGAGTAAAGATATGTCCCCCGTTTCACGCTATTCCTCGTATCCGAGCCATTTACGTGCAAAATGACTGTATCATATCTTTCTTGGGTGGCAACAAGTAAAGGTATGTTCCGCGCTTCACTTCGCTCTTTGTATTCAAGTGTAAATTATGTAAAAATACCGTATAATATCTTTCTTGGGTTGCAACAAGTAAAGATATATTTCGCGTTATTACACAACATGCAAATATAAATTACTCATTATTGCTAAAACCCTGCCCTGCTAACATATGCAGAGGCAAGCAAGTTAGTTCGTATATCACTCCTTGACCCGAATCATTCAATCACTCAAAAGCGCGGCTCCATATTCTCACCCAATACCCAATCCACGTCAATCAGACATCAGTACCGCTAATGAAAAATACAATTTTTTTTGTACCTCCCTTACGTATTAATAAAGCCCCCCCCCCCCCCCCCCCCGGCGCCCGATCCTTCCAGTGTGTGTAAATGTCTTGTCCCCACCCACTTTTGCAGCATATATATCACCCACGCCACTGACCTATATGTGTCCCCTGCTATAATGTCTACACTAACAGCTGTAGGCTAAGGTGTCCATGCACCCCCACCCAACCCCCATACAGTTAAAACTAGAAGTCCTGTCACGAGCAGTGCGCTTATCTTGGCTTAATTGCGCGTAGGAATTGCGCGCAATTGCCATATCGAATGGCATCCAAAGCACGGCAGGTTCTCCTGGTTACTCATAGCAAACACAGGCAATGTTTCTGCCAATGGACCTCCGGGTTACCCGGAGGTCCATTGGCTGAAATATTGCTTGTGCACAGGCCATGTGTACAGAATTTGATAGCCTTACTATGATCATAGCGCGTGGATTAACGCGCATATCAACGTGCTATTTGTGCGCATTTCATGACAGGACTTCTAGTTTTAACTGTATGCATGATGTTCGCACCCACATATACACAATGGTCAAAATCTCATAACATATACACGTTATGTTTAACACCAACGCGCCTTTAGGTGTAATTGCTCTTCACTCTAATTTTTACCCCCCCCCCCCCCCCCCCCCCCCCCCCATTCTTGTCTATTGGGCCCATTGGGTTCTAGTGTTTGAAGTTTGTTAATCCAAAATGCTTCACGTCTCCTCCTGTAAGCTGTATTTTGTTAATGAATTTGTTCAATCCCAATAATCTTAAAATTGTTTATACTATGGTTTTCGGTCAGAAAATGATGTGGTATCGGTTCATCCATAACCTCAAGTTTTATTCTACTCGGATGGTTTTACATTCTGTCATACAATTGTGTCCCCGTCTCTCTCACGTACACAATTCCATTGCACTTGTCGCAGAGAATCCCATATATCACATTCCTGGACATGCAGGTGATTTTTTGCCTATGTAGTAGGCCGTTCCGTTCTTGTCTGCGAATTGTTTTGTTTGGAGCAAAAACCCACAGATTGCACAACTTCTCTCGCATCTTCCAGATCCCGTCCCTTGATTGTTGAAATTTTTATTATGCTTGCTTTGGACTACAATATCTCCCAAATATTTCAGTCTTTTGTACGAAAACAGGGGAGGTTTTTCAAATGCCAACTTCATGCGTTTTGAGCGGTGTAAAATGGGCATCCGCTCACGTGCTATTTTCCCGACGTCTGGGACGCGCCGAGAGTAAGTGACCACAAACGGGACTCTTTCGCTGGTTGATTTGTTGGATTGTTTTTCAAGTAACTGTTTATGCTCGATTTGGTCGACCTTTTTCAGTTGTTCGCTCACAAACTTCTCGTCGTAACCTCTGGCATACAAGTGTTGTTTTATATCATTTTTGTGGCATTCATATTCAGCATTATCGAAACAAATTCTTTTTACTCTTGAAGCTGTTCCATATGGTTTCGCTTTTTAGTGTTGCTTGGGTGATCCGACTTTGCGTGCAGGTATTTGATGCGTGTCCGTGGGTTATTGTATATAAACTGGTTGTAAGAAATCCGTCTTCAGTTTTGATTATCGTATCCAAAAATTCTATCCTATTTTCAGACCACCTTAAATCAACTTGTATTCTTGGGTGTATCGTATTTGACAAAGAATGATATTGTTTCAGAGACCCCAACCCATGTGTCCATACTCCCCAGATATCACCAACGTACTGTACCTGTTCAAGGGGGTGTAATTTCGATGCTTTTTGGCAGTTTCCCTTCCCATTCACCCATATGTGTGCACGCATCATCCCTAATCGCGAACCTATTGCAACGCCGTCCGTTGGTAAATAATGTCTTCCTTTAAATGAAAAATTGTTATTGTCCAAAACAGTTTCTATTAGTTTAAGACCTACCTCTGTCGGGAGATTTTTCTAGTGTTTTTTACATGCTAATATACCTTCATTACGTGGTACGCTCGGATATAGTTTCTTAATGTCCATACAGTACATTATGCTGTTTTCAGGGAGTGGTTGGGGTATACTGTCCAGTCTGTTCAGGAAATGTGTGGTGTCGCGTATGTAGGATGGTAATGACTCAACGTGTTGTTTTAATTCAGTTTCCATCACTTCTGCTATTTTCTCTGTTGGGTGGTTTATTCCCGAAATTATTGTTCTTAAAGTGACTTCATTTTTATGCATTTTGGGGTTTTCCTTTTTCTCTTCCAGCCTGTGGCTGCTTCGGTATCATGTACAGTACGTGGAGAGTGGATTGTAACTTAAACTCCCGCGGAGTGGAGTATCACCCAAAGTATCACTTTCAAATTATGTACATATGGGCAAAAAACACAAGCAAAGTTTCAGCCAATGGACCTCCGGGTTAAACCCGGAGGTCCATTGGCTGGAACTTTGCTTGTGATGGTTGTGCTTTGCAACAAATTTGCAATTATTGCTCGGGTGGAATCTCCACTCTGCGGGTGATTTAATGATAATACACTCTCCACGTACTGTGCGCTAATACCTTTGTGTCTATCAGTTTGGTTTTTTTCCAGTTTTTTTTTAGTTTGCTTTGAATCTTGTTTGCCATTTTCTCTGTCAGATCTACAGGTACTTCTTTATATGTTGGTTGGTCTCCCAACTCCATCTAGATCTCATTTTCATATTTACTTGCATCCAAAACGGTTATTCCTGACCCTTTATCGGCTGGTCGCACGACTATTGTGTTATTATTTAACAACTCTTTCGGAGCCTTCTCTTTTATTTTCGTTATGTTGCTCCGCACGCTTTTATGCCCTTCAAAATATCTTCTCGTACTATCTCTAAATAAAGGTCAAGGTGCTTATCTCTACCTTCTTTGGGGTCCACTGGTTGCGCTCTTTAAATTTATCATTAATATATTGCTGTTTATTATCCAGGAAATACTCACATAGTCGCACTCTGCGCTCCCATTATTTTATCTCAACGATAAGGTTCGCTATATCCAAAGTTCTTTCCGTTGGGACAATCTTGAGACCCCTTTTAAGTAATGTTCTTTGGTGTTTTGTTAGTTTCTTACCGGATAAATTAAGCACATTATTTTGCTGATTCATTTTAGTTTCCTTGTGTAGAATCTTACTATCCATCTCTACATAAATGTTATTTTGATCGTCGCCGATATTCTTAACTTCTACAGATTCGTCCTTTTTGAGGGGTTTCTCAGATTTTTTGTTGGAAATCTTTTTTGAATAATCCCGGGGTTTCAGTTTTGGTTCGTCCCTACGGAACGCGAAAATATTTTGTGACTGCAAGTATTTGTAATTGATTATTTTTGGCCCATTTGTCTTTTTCATACTTCCAATCATTTGTGCAACCTGAAAATGAGAATCATTCAAAAAGAGGTAGAAATTTAATTCACTTATACTCACCAGTTTTTCAGGTTCGAATCGCACCCACCTGTAATTTTTACCATACTTACAATATACCTTAATCCCTATTCCTAGCATATTCACCAAACCTATTATATCGTCATCTGTTGCCCAGCTCTCAATACTACCATTCGTTTTGGATCTGTTTCTAATGAATCCTGTTACTGGTCCATCTATATATTTAGACATTATTTCCGCGTGATGTTCCACATTATTAGTTACACAGTTTGTTGGTGCCCTAATATAGTATATATGGTGTCAGTTAATTTCATATTGGACGAGAGCGAAGCTCGAGTCCTATATGGAATTAACTGACACCATATATACCATATTAGGGCACCAACAAACTGTGTAACGAATATATCTTACCGACTGCTGCATCGATGCACAGAACTGATAACAACAGCGATCAAAATTAAATGAGAGAATTCTCACAATGTGTTCACTTGTCTTTGCCTTGTTACAATTTCCCATAAATTGTAACAAGGCAAATTCATACATACCAAACAGTTTCATTTCGAAGGTAACATGACACACATCCACAGAATATGAAGCCTTTTAAGTTGCCTAACCTGTTCATCAGACCAAATATGTGCTTCCAACACTCAATCTTCCAACTTGAAGCGTTTATCGGCTGCCGCCATTTTGAATAATCAATGAACAAAGGGGAGATTACCCGTAGCTTTCAGCGTATATTGATGTTGACAGGCAGTATATGGTTTTATATGCAGTCTGCATGTGACGTCTTTGAACCAATGAAATTCCCAGATACTTGTAGGAGGTAAGATGTAGTCCATTACTCGTTTCCGTATTACATGATGGTATTCCCCATCACCTGTACAGATCTTATTGATGCATCCATAAAAACAATTTCCGTCTGCTGTGACATTTTGCAATCCAAACCCTTGGCTTCTCAGTTCAGTGTTGTGCTTCACGATATCAGTATGGCCGGCAAGTTTCTTCTGTAATTTTATTCCTAATACTTTTAACGTATTATTTATTTCCGACGGCGACATATTCTTTCTATTTACGTCGGTACCATATGAATTACCCAGTCCCGCTATCTTATTATCTTTTATTTTTTTCAGAAAGGACTTGGATTTTGTCACCATTGTTCTTCATTATTTTTAGAATTACCTCTTTATCCGAGATGTTGAAACGGGAATTTATCGATTTTTTAACTTCGCGAACTCATCTCTCAGAAGACCCAACTGTTCCTCGAATTCTAATCGCGTAATATCTACCAATCTCTCTGATGTTCCATTTAAAAGGTTTTCATATTCCGATTTTCGTCTCCCACTGACATCCGATGTCATATTCTATTTCACTTTGAATCCTCGCGGTATGATATTTTCTTCCTGACATGTTCTAAGAAATTTTATATGTGATTCGCATTTGTTTATATTTTCAATTAGTTTCCGTCCCACATTGCAGACTGTCTTCCCTTTTCGCGATAATAAAGATTATATCGCTGTCGGAAATAAATAATGTATTAAAAGTATTGGGAATAAAATTTCTTGACCCGAATCATTCAAACGCGTTATTCTCCATATTTAAGTGTATTACGTGCAAAATCACCGTATCATATCTCCCTTGGGTGGCAACAAGTAAAGATATGTTCCCCGTTTCACGTTGTTCTTTGTATTCGAGTGTAAATTATGCCACAAAATACCGAATAATATCTTCCTTTGGCGGCAACAAGTAAAGATATATTCCGCGTTATTACCCAACACGCAAAGATGAATTACACACTATTTCTAAAACCTCGACCTAGTAACAGAGGCAGAGGTAAGTTTGCATACAGTGTCCATACATCCAACCACTCCTTCACCCGAATTATTCAATAGTAGGGAACCTCACCATGTAGTGGTCGCCGTTTATTGTCCTCAGTCGCGTCTTGACGTTGTCGTTGAGAATGCCATCATACCTCCTTTTCGGAATGCAAATTTTGAACTAATTCTTTCCTTTGAATTTTCTCTGATCGTCAATCTATGTAGTTTGAGGTGATGTTGAGACATATAAAAACAGTCCAACTTACTCCATCGACCATAAACCTATTACGATTCGTGTCGATTTTGCCTCTCCAATAGCAGAATAATCGACGTTCGTGAAAGTTTTGTTCCCCCACGTCAGCTCTCGCGGATTGGGCACGTCTTGACTATTTTCGTTGGAGTTACATTCCATGTCCGATTTCCATTTCTTCATTTTCTTTGATACATCTTCCTGGGGAACGAGAGGCGATATGTCCAGCCTCGCTACCTCGTCTTGATTATCGAAAATCAGTTCTCTGGGTAATCTTTCCTCCAGACTTTTCTTGACAACCTTGTATTCTGGTTGAAACAGACTTTTGTCAAAGGCGAACAATCTATCGCAATCCATCCACCAGGGTCTCAACAAGAGATTCACAAACAGATTCGTTTTTTCCGCAGTCAGATGTTCTCATGCTCAATACTCTCTTCGACATCGTTTCATTCTAAAATGAATCTTGTGCTTTCGTCACTATATTTAAGAAATAACTTGTTTTCCTTCGGTTTATGCGATATAAACCGAAAATTTTCAGCACAAGCTTCATAACTCGCGTAGCGAGTTATGGAGCTGGTGCTGAAAATTTTCGGTTTATATCGCATAAACCAAAGGAAAACAACAGTTATTTCCTATAATTTAATCCGGCTGTATTATTAAAAACTATGTGTACGCGAACAACTTTTAATTTTTGCAAAATACCACACTCAAACTCAGGAGTGTGTGCCACAAACAGGTCACGTCAATCATTGTCAAATTGTTTGTTGTTTTGATTTTCGAGGGCAGACGACAGATATTTAGCAAGTCACGTAACAATATCATTAAAAACATTTTTTTAAGTTCCCCCAAAATCATGTTTGGATATATGATCTTTTATTCGTCTCCCACCTCGGTATATTTTATTAAATTCAATTGTTCCCGAGAAATTATTAATATATTCTCGCTGACTGGAGGCGATGAAAAATCGATCATTGATCTTTGTTTACAAGCTTATTATCCATCTATCAGTCAGCCGTCACGCCCTCACGGTGACAGTTGAATTGAGTGGGCGGCGCTTTCAGAGTCTTCAAAGTTGGACCGGATGTGCGAATGTGTAGATATTCCAAATCATTACGTGATATGGTTTATACGATTTTGACGACTTTCATGCTGTATGTTTTCAACCAATCAAACGGTGGGGCAAATGATTAAATTATTTTCTCTTCTTTTTATTATTTTTGTTTTTCACTTATTTATCATTTCATTTTAAATTTTATACCATGATTACCTATTCTACTATATTTAAAAAGTCTATGACATAAATTTTAGCTTTACACATCATCCGTGGTGAACACGCCCACAATGGGATTTCAGTAGTTAAATTTTACACCTACAGTAGAACTACATCCAAGTTGACCTTTGGTGACGTCGACCTGAATGCAAACTTGTCTAAATTTACCGCATGTCGCCTCGCGAAGGGTGAAATGAAACCGGCAATTATTTATTGCGTTTTTAAATGTTTACCTCATAAGATGCCAAAAATTAACAAACATGCATCGTCTCATGTTAATAAAGCATCCAAAGCTTGAAAAAGTACGTTATCATGTTATTAAAGCGAAAAAGGTTCCGTTTCTCCGTAACCAAAAACAGATTCACATGTATGCACGTCTGCAGTTCAGTAAAGTCGAGAAAAATGAGCAGCGACTCTTAATAATCTGGCGGCCATGGTATAACTAAAATATACCCAAAGTAGTTTGGTGTACCAAATGTTCACCACTCGTGGTAAAGTGATGTTAACCGCGCACCGAAGGCTCGCGGTTAAAACCACATCGCTACTCGTGGTAAACATTTGGTACACCAAGCTACTATGGGTATATTCTATACATCTTTAAAATTCTTTAATCTAACCCTCGACAGTAATCTCAAAACTTTAGACAGGACATCTGCGGTCGCGATTTCCACCGTCGCGTACACGTTGATGTGTCTTTTCCAGAAACAACGTTGTTTCCCGAGTTGTTTCGCGCCATTCCCAGTGAAGAGACCCGCTAGGTATCCAGTCATCGAATGGAAGGCATTCAAGCGGAATATCTGCGAAATCCTCGACGGACCGAACAAAACCTGAGCCATCTGTCCTGTTTCATTGGGCAAGACGCTTAATCGCGATTTCACACATGAGGGCACGATCACGTTGCACGTCGATAGGATAGCGTAGTTGCCTTTAGCCGCTGTTGTCTGTGGTTGTGCGGGGTTTGTAGCAGATTCTGATAGTTGCTTGGCAGATGTGTGGTATTCTCCTGGTACCCCAACTTTCTTCACTCTTACAACTTTCCGACGCAATAGACCCTATATAAGCAGATTGTCATCTGCAGAATGAGGTCCCGAGAGAGTAAACAAATTCACCTTCTGAGGACATCATTCTGCAAATGACAGATTTCTTATTTCCAGACTTGCCCTGGCTGTTGAAAGTGTCGTTAAACTCCAATATTGACAAAGAAACACAAATTGAGTGAAATCATTTGAAGAATCACAAGCTCTGGATCGAAATCACTGGTCAATTTCTTTTTGCCTGATGCACCATCATGTCATTTCTTTGCAGTTTGATTTAGTGTGTGATAAGAAATACCTGACGTCACTCATCATAACTATTCAGCTAATTGGTACTTTGGTATTTTCGTCTTTCACTGGTCAATGTGCGGATTTGATTGGACGAAAGAAGACACTTATCATCTTGATGCTCATCCATCTCGTCTTTTGCGCGGCTTCAATCTTTTCTTACAACTGGCAGATGTTTGCCTTTATGAGATTTATGATTGGCGGAGCAGTTGGTGGTGTTAACGTCCTAGACACACCAGTACCGGTCGAATTTACTGGACGACGATGGCGCTCCTATATTACTGGTTTACCGGCATGGTCAACCGGTGCTATGTTTTTTGCACTGGCAGCATATTTATTGCATGATTGGAAGTATCTCAGCATTGCAAGTGCTGTAGTCACATTACCGTTTCTAATCGGAATGTAGTAAGTATTTAAACATAGTATATAATAGCGTTTCCCTTGTATTTACCCGATCGAGAGTACGCCATTGGTTCTGAGCGTTATATCGGTATTTCGATGTGTTCGGCGTGAAAAATGAGGCTAGTACACATTGGGAGAACGAAGGTTTCCTTAGCCTACCGATCGTCCGGAAGAATTTGATCGTCCAATTTTTCCTATTTCTAAATTCCCAGACATTGGATATATGTGCGAATAGTCTTTCATAACCATAATTAATGGTGTAATGTAAGTAGTAAGGTTGGTCCGTTTTGACCCAGTTCTGCCGGACGGGGGTGGATGACGTCATCTTAATTAAAAAGTTACGTAAGATAACTAACATGACATCACTTAATGAATATTTTTTTTAATCGCTTTAATAACTGTTGCTTAATTAATTTTAATTAATGACTGTTGCATAATTAATGTAATTAATGAGTGTAATTTGGGTTGATTATAATAATTAGTATATTAATAAATGAATTAATAATGTTTACGTCAATTAGTACATATTTTTTTTAAAGTCATAATTTGGGATAGATATTATTAGATAAAAAATAATATATTTAAAAATTATATATTTAAAAATAATATTGACGTATTGGACATATATATGAATGCTGTCGATTGACGCTGATCTGGACACGTGTTAAGGTAAAAACTTCATTGCATGTTTAGGTGTCATTAAAAACCAATGAAATCTCGTTAAATCGATTTTTTCTTTTTATATGCGAACTACTTTACGAGAGTGACGGATGTTGAGGCAATAAAATCTATTGTTCAAAACTTATGAACGCAATAAAAACCTCATTAATTTAGCGGTCAACACGCGACCTACTTCCAGACTTTGAGATTCAAATTTTCAAATTCATCAATTTTTTAACGGTCCGATTTCTGCGTTTTGACGGGTTCTCAAAAAAATCAATCAGTCAATTTTAAAACAACGACAGTCACTCATAGACCAAGGTATTCTGATTTTACGTCTCACGCGATAAAGTAATTTTTTAATCTGATGACCACATGAACAAATAACATTTCGATTATTGAAAAGCAGGCGTGTTTTTTTCCCCTATAAAGTCCGATGATTCGAACCTCACTCTCATTAGAAACTGTGTCAGAAAATCCAACATGACATGCATCAACTATACTTCCGTGAACAGCTATGAGCGAACCAAGAAGCAGAGAGCCAATGAAGAATTTGCATTAGCGTTAAAAAAAAGTGGTGGTCAGCGACGCACCCCATGAAGGAACAAGAGAAGAAACTTGAAGGCTACCCTTTTGTTGAGGTTGGCAGACGTCCTTTCGGGGAGATCCAGTACAAAAATCGACCCAAACACTGGTTCGATCTTCCCGTACACATGCAGGAGGAAGCACTTTTAGGGTCAAGGTTGGAGACACCAGTAACAGTCGAAGAAGACTGGGATAGTGAATTTTTCAGCGAGGCGGAGATGCCGTTAACAGTCGAGGAAGATTGGGAAAATGAGTTCTTCACCGAGGCGGGGATGGGAGGAACAAAATAGCTTTCTATGGAAAGCAAAAAAAACCGGCCCATTTCAGGGCCACCATAATCTTAAAAAGAGTTGCTTTGTCACAAACGCACACTTTTTCAACCAATCAGACACCTTAAATATCCCACGCCCTCACCACCATACCCCTGTAACCCCTCACAATACCTAAAACTTTCATGAACTCCCCTCCTCCAGGTCATCCAATACCAAAAAAACTGTTGGAAACCTCTCTCTCCCTCCCCCACCCCTCACAATAGCTAAAGTATCTCGAACCCCAGTCCAGTTCTCTAAATGTAATGGGCATGTCAGGCCCCGGATACCCCATCCCCACAATTTTGAACGATCAAATTACCCCAATTATTCTCCTCTCATAACTTACCACAATCTTAACCCTTATTTACTATGAAATTGCCCCCCTAATAAATAGCGTATATTCATTTAATATAACTTCGTCAAATTGCCGTCATGCTCGGATGTTTCTTCCTTCTAAGCGGCTTTCATTTTTGACAAATTCTTGTTCCGTTATGTTAAGTGCCATACCAATGTGTATTGCGTCATAGGAACGTAAAATTTAGCGTCACACTGATCCGAATTGTTGAATGGGAATTATAAAATTGATCGAGATACGCGTACGTCTTACAGATCGATTTATTATTTCGCACGTAGCCGCCTAGCTCCTAATCACAAACCCGTCTATAAAATCGCCAATACATATCTTCCTTGGGTGGCAACAAGTAAAGATATGTTCTGCATTACACGTTATTCACTGTTTTTAATTGTAAATTATGGACAAACAATACCGTATCTTCCTTTGGTGGTAACAAGTGGAGATATATTCCGCGTTATTACGCGCAAATTTTGTTCTTAGCCTTAGAATTAGGAGCATTCAATCATTTATCTCAACTTCGCCCTGGTAACAGAGGCAGAAGCGAGTTCACATGCAGTATTCACAAATTCAACCATTCCTTGACCCGAATAGTTCAAACGCGTTGTTCTCCATGTTCTCCATATTCAAGTGTATTGCTTGTAAAATCCCCGTATCATATCTTCCTTGGGTGGCAAAGATATGTTTCCCATTTCATGTTGTTCCCCGTATCCGCGTCTATTACGCGCAAAATAACCGTATCATATCTTCCTTGGGTGGCAATAAGTATTGATATGTTCCACGCTTCACTTTGCTTTTTATATTCAAGTGTAAATTATGCAAAAAATACCGTATAATATCTTCCTTGGGTGGCAACAAGTAAAGATATGTTCCGCGTTATTATGCAAAAAGCAAATATGAATTAGACACTATTTCTAAAACCTCGCCCTGGTAACAGAGGCAGAGGCAACTAAGTTCTTATACTGTCTTCACACATCCAATCACTCCTTGGTCCGAATCATTCAATCATTTAAAAGCGCGCCTCCATATCACCACCCCAGTACCCAACCCGCGTCAATCAGACATCAATACCGCTGATGAAAAATGGAATCTTTTTATACCTTCCTTGCGTAGTAATAACCCCCCCCCCCCCCCCCGCCCGATCCTTCCAGGGTGTGTAAATGTTTTGTCCCCACCCACTATTGCAGCATATATATGCCCCCACCACTGATCTAAGTGCAGCCCCTCCTATAATGTCTACACTGACAATCGTAGGCTAGGATTCCATTCACCCCCCCCCCCCCATATACACATAATATATAAATTATAATGTATTAATAATTTTCGTTAACCCTTTACCTAACGTAACGGCCAAAACCGGCCAGCGCTATTCTCAAAAATCGCCAATTAATTTTCATTATTTATTTCATTTTTTGTCTCAAAAACATAGGTTATGACCCCTCGTTGGAACGAGCTCGTCGAGCTCGTTCCAACGAGGGGTCATAACCTATGTTTTTGAGACAAAAAATGAAAAAAATTAGTTATTCAAGAAATTTTTTTGCAAGTGTCGTCTGCTTTTCATGTTAGGTAAAGGGTTAAATAATTTATTCCACAAGACACATCTCGAAAAAACAAAATGGCGGATTTGTTTGACAGAAATAAGTGCATCGAATTATTCATGAGTGTTTGTCGGTTGTGTTCTTGGGCAAGACACTTCATCCCCATTGTCCATGTGGGGGCACGGTCACGCTGTGTACTAAGGCACACAGCACAGCGATGGAGCACCTGTCTTCAACCAATGCTAACCCTGCTTGTGTGGAGTTAATCTGTTGGGGAGCTGACAGTTGCTTGACGTTGCTCGGTGGCTCTCTCTGGGTACTCTGACTTTCTCCACCCGTAAAACTGTTTTCATGATTAGCCATTGTGCAGAAATATGTGACCTTAAACACCAATAAATAAATATAGATAAATATTGACTGTCAGTTATCAAAACAGCCCTTAGGTGTTTAACAGTTAATTGTGGACCAGTGCATTTAAAAATGAAAAATTTGGGTGATAACACTACGGACTGTGTTTAATCATAGAAAAATCACACCCACGCTATCGTGTTTTACTAACCCGTATATTTTACAGAAGAATAACCCACCCATCTAAGTAAAAGCATGGAAGAGCTACCATTATCTAATTACCCATGTGGGGTCGGGTTGGGCGGTAATGTTGTGTACTATGGCGTACTACCTTCAGCCAATGATAACCCTGTGTAGAACTTTGACAGTTGTTTGCCTTTGCACGATGGTTATTTCCAGATTGCTCCAAATGTTAAATAAATGAAAAAAACTACAATGCTATAATAACAGGCCAAGTCCCCCTTCGTTTTACATGTTTTGTGATGGGGAAAATCAACAGTACTTTCACCCCCCTCATTTTAATACTTGAAGAACGCTGTTACTTGATCCAAAAAAATGGTAAAAGGATACGCGATTCTATATTAACCACCCAAAAGTGCAAAAACTTGGGAAAATATAACCCACCTAGAGCTGCACCAAAGCTATGTGCACAATTTGAACTCCCGCATTGTGTCCTTGGGCAAGGTAATTTACCCTGATTATTTACATGGGGGCACGATGATGGTGTGTACTAAGGTGTACTGCACGTTGATGATACGCACATTTTCAAACAATCTAACCCAGTCTGTGTGACAGTGTGGATTTACAACGTTGGTGAGATGACAGTTACTCATCGTTGCTCTGTGGTTCTCTTTGGATATTCCGGAGTCTACCCGTAAAATTGTCACGGTTATGATTAGCCATCACGCATAAGTATATGACCTTAAACACCAATAAATAAATAATGATAATTAGGATTTTAAATCTATTAAGACCTGAATAATTTATGAATTGGCGCATGTTATTTGATTTTAGCCAGTGGATTGACAATGACTTCTGAACTTCGAGCTAGAGAACTCCATGTTTATTTAGAATAAACTGTGAACGTTTAATTATAATTTGAACTTGATGTCCCGGTGTAATGAAATAGAGTATTTTTTGCAGTCATTCTAAATAAACACAACTCGTTTACAGACCTGTATATATATTTTTTTTTTTCAATTGAGTAAAATATATGATAGTTACTGATGTAACATGCCGATTAGCATGTTTAATGAGTCTAACTATTAGAGCTGTAGGTTAACCGAAACCGAACCAAGGTTTTTAGTTTTTTAAAAAACCGAAACCGTCGACTTCCCATAATCTAAGGTTTTTCGGTTTCTTTAAATACTCTCTTGCTGCAGAAATTCACAGAATGTAGCCATCCCTGAGTAGTGAGAGTACCCAGACACTGCCAATGGCAGTGTCTGGGTACTCTCACTACTCTGGGAAGGCTACATTCTGTGAATTTCCGACATTTCAGTTTAGTTGCGTTTGCAGCTTTCCTCAAGTTGCGTGCAGGTGTCAGACCTCGAAAAATGGCCAAGCACAATAAAAGTTCTGTATATTTAGGTAATTATTATATTGGCCTTCCTGATTCTTCATGTATTATAGCTTATTTGGGCATTCATTGAGTTTCACTCAATTTCACTACCATTCAGTTATGACTCTTGACATTAGAATGAGTTTTATTAAGTTTTATTTGGCCTTATGAACAAACCGAAAACTGAACCGAACCGAGGTTTTACTCCACCTGAAAAACCAAAACCGAAACCGAACAAGAAATTTAAGAACCTACAGCTCTACTAACTATGCCAGCCCGACCGATCCTTTGCCCACCATGATCACAACAAACGTTTCAATTCTCTCTCTCTCTCTCTCTCTCTCTCTCTCTCTCTCTCTCTCTCTCTCTCACTCCGTCCTCACCAACTGATACAGTATGGGTGGAAACTAATTGCGTTCAAGCTGTTATTTTTTTCTAGGTTTTACCACCCCCTTACAGCGCAAATCGAAATGAAATCTGATTCTTTGAACCATACTACAGCATATGTGCTAAACGATTATTTTTGCACAAAACTCAAGACCTTTCCCTCACAAATACCTATGTAAAAACAAGATAATATGCGAGAATGCGTTGTGTACCAGCTTTTTGTTGATAAAATATGTCCTGCATAATTTCCCGAATATTATTAATGTACCCGCTTAATAACAGCCAATTTTTTATCGGATGACAGCATTTGAATAATTGCTTAAATTCCATAAATTATGTATATTTCCTGACGTTGACGAATGTCAACTCGATGTTGAAGATTCAGTAATTGGTCTCATACCCTGGTCTATGAGTGGGACAGCTACAGCATTCGGGGGTGTGCGTACTTCCTGTAACTGTTCACTTCCCCCATGGTTCAATACACTGAATTCTCCTAGAGGGTAGGCTGGTTGAGTCATCTATAGGTTTTTCCCTCAGTGATTCCCCTATCACTGGCGGTTTTACTGGCTCTAGCTTATTTGCAAGCCCCAAAATATCACCACTTGTTACTGCATTGTTCCAACTAGAGGCTAATTTCATATGCACTGGAGGATAGGGTAGCTGGTTACTGATAGATCTGGTTGTAAACTCGGCTGTATTTGGGTTCACTCTCCCTATAGTGTGTTTAAAATTTACATTTTTTGTGTAATTTTCGTATGTGTCGATAATAATTAGTTTTATGAGAGTAAGATTGTTGACACAATTTACAGACATAGCGTGAATTCATCCTTTTTTAGAAGCGAATTAATAGAGTGGCAATACTCTTCCAATACACTTCCATTTATATGTATAAATAGGATGGGTCCCACCCCAACCTGTCAATTGCTGATTGGGTAATTATATACCAAGATAAGGTGGGTTCTACCCCAACCTGTTGATCATTGGTTACTTCAAATTCTCACGCAGTACACTGTGGGAAATTACAGTGATAGAGCTCTGGGGAAAAAAAATCAAAGCCACATTCATAACAAGCCGAGGTAGCACATCTGAACCACCCACTCCACACTGTTTAATCAGATAATTCATTTAATCAGATAATGAGTGATTACAGATTTCACAATTCGATGAAACAGTTTTTTAGTGATATTACAATTCGATGAAATGGTTTTCTAGTGATTTTACAATTCGATGAAATGTTTTTTAGTGATTTTACAATTTGATGAAATGTTTTTTTAGTGATTTTACAATTTGATTAAGCGGTTTTTTAGTGACCATTTCAGTGTTCACTAAATAGCTCTCAGTGACCAATTTTTGTTACAGAGAGTGACCACTTTGGTCCCAGAGAGTGACCAAATTGGTCACTGTGACCAATTTAGTGAACATGTAGGATTAAATGGTCACAGGGACCAATTTGGTCAAAGAGAGTGACCAAATTGATCACTGTGACCAATTTAGTGACCATGTAGGATTAAATGGTCACTGTAGTGACCAATTTAGTGAACATGTTGGATTGAATAATCACAGAGACCAATTTTGTGAACATGTAGGATTAAATGGTCAGAGAGACCAATTTAGTGAACATGTTGGATTAAATGGTCACAGAGACCTATTTGGTGAACATGAGGGATTAAATGGTCACAGAGACCAATTTGGTGAACATGTAGGATTAAATGGTCACAGAGACCAATTTGGTGAACATTTGGATTAAATGATCACAAAGACAATTTAGTGAATATGCAGGATTAAATGGTCACAGAGACCAATTTTCTGAACATGTTGGATTAAATGGTCACAGAGACCAATTTAGTGAACATGTTGGATTAAATTGTCACTAAAAAAATGCTTAATCGAATTGTAAAATCACTAAAAAAACGTTTCATCGAATTGTAAAATCACTGAAAAGAATTTCATCAAATTGTAAAATCACTAAAACAAACCATTCAATCGAATTGTAATATCACTAGAAAACCGTTTCATCGAATTGTAAAATCTGTGACCACTCATTATCTGATTAAATGGATTATCTGATTAAACAGTGTGGAGTGGGTGGTTCAAATGTGCTACCTCAGCTTGTCATGAATGTGACTTTGATGTTTCTTTTTTGAAGTAAACTATATCAATTTGTGTGAAGTTGAGCAAAAACTTATTTTACCCCAGAGCTCTATCACTGTAATTTTCCACTGTGCACTGTGTGAGAATTTGAAGTAACCAATGATCAACAGGTTGGGATAGAACCCACCTTATCTTGGTATATAATTACCCAATCAGTGATTGACAGGTTGGGGTGGGACCCATCCTATTTATACATATAAATGGAAGCGTATTGGGAGAGTATTGCCACTCTATTAACTCGCTTCTGAAAAAGGATGAATTCACGCCATGTCTGTAAATTGTGTCAAAAATCTTACTCTCATAAAACTAATTATTATCGACACATACGAAAATTACACAAAAATGTAAATTTTAAACACACTATAGGGGGAGCAAACCCAAATACAGCCGAGTTTACAACCAGATCTATCAGTAACCAGCTACCCTATCCTCCAGTGCATATGAAATCAGCCCCTAGTTGGAACAATGCATTAACAAGTGATGATATTTTGGGGCTTGCAAATAAGCTAGAGTCAGTAAAACCGCTAGTGATGGGGGGAATCACTGAGGGAAAAACCTATAGATGACTCAACCAGCCTACCCTCAGGGAGAATTCAGTGTATTGATCCATGGGGGGAGTGAACAGTTACAGAAAGTACGCACACCCCCGAATGCTGTAGCTGTCCCACACATAGACCAGGGTATGAGACCAATTACTGAATCTTCAACATCGAATTGACATTCGCCAACGTCAGGAAATATACATAATTTATGGAATTTAAGCAATTATTCAAATGCTGTCATCTGATAAAAATTTGGCTGTTATTAAGCGGGTATATTTAAAATATTCGGGAAATTATGCAGGACATATTTTATCAACAAAAAGCTGGTACACAACACATTCTCGCATATTATCTTGTTTTTATATAGGTATTTGTGAGGGAAAGGTTTTGAGTTTTGTACAAAAATAATCGTTTTAGCACATATGCTGTAGTATGGTTCAATGAAACAGATTTCATTTCGATTTGCACTGTAAGGGGGTGGTGAAACCTAGAAAAAAACAACAGCTTGAACGCAATTAGTTTCCACCCATACTGTATCGGTTGGTGTGGACGGAGCGAGAGAGAGAGAGAATTGAAACATTTGTTGTGATCATGGTGGGCAAAGGGTCGGTCGGGCTGGCGTAGTTTTTATTTATTGGTGGTTTAGGTCACATACTTATGCACAATGGCTAATCGAGACTGCGACAGTTTTACGGGTGAAAGAAGCTGGAGTACCTGGAGAGAACCACCAAGCAACAACGAGCAGCTGTCAGCTCAACAACATCGTAACTCTGAACTCTGTACCGCAGCACAGGCAGGGTTAGATTGGTTGAAGACATGCGCACCATCGACGTGCAGTACACCTCAGTACACAGCGTCATTGTGCCCCCATGTAGGCAATCGGGGGCTGGCGTAGTTATATTCATTAAACATGCTAATCGGCGTGCTACATCAGTAACTATCATATATTTTTACTCAATAGAAAAAAAAATATACAGGTCTGTAAACGAGTTGTGTTTATTTAGAATGTCTGCAGAAAATACTCTATTTCATTACACCCTGACATCAAGTTCAAATTATAATTAAACGTTCACAGTTTATTCTAAATAAACATGGAGTTCTCTAGCTCGAAGTTCAGAAGTCATTGTCAATCCACTGGCTAAAATCAAATAACATGCACCAATTCATAAATTATTCAGGTCTTAATAGATTTAAAATCCTAATTATCATTATTTATTTATTGGTGTTTAAGGTCATATACTTATACGCGATGGCTAATCATAACCGTGACAATTTTACGGGTAGACTCCGGAATATCCAAAGAGAACCACAGAGCAACGACGAGTAACTGTCATCTCACCAACGTCGTAAATCCGCATTGTCACACAGGTTGGGTTAGATTTTTCGAAAATATGCGTATCATCGACGTGCAGTACACCTTAGTACACACCGTCATCGTGCCCCCATGTGGACAATCGGGGAAAATTACCTTGCCTGAGGACACAATGCGGGAGTTCGAATAGTGTGTGTAGCTTTGGTGCAGTTCTATATTTTCCCAAGTTTTTGCACTTTTGGGTGGTTAATACAGAATCGTGTATCCTTTTACCATTTTTTTGATCGAGTAACAGCGTTTTTCTACTTTTAAAATGAGGGGGGTGAAAGTACTGTTGATTTTCCCCCTCACAAAACATGTAAAACAAAGGGAGCTTGCCCTGTTATTATAGAATTGTAAGTTTTTTTCATTTATTTAACGACAGTTGGAGCAATCTGGAAAGAACCATCGAGCAAAAGCACACAACTGTCAAAGTTCTACACAGGTTTTTCATTGGCTGAAGGTAGTACGCCATAGTATACAACGTTACCGCCCACCCCTACCCCACCTGGGTAATTAGATAATGGTAGCTCTTTCATGCTTTTACTTAGATGGGTGTGTTATTCTTCATTAAACGTTCCAAAAATAAAACATACGGGTTAGTAAAACACGATAGCGTGGGTGTGATTTTTCTATGATTAAACACAGTCCGTAGTGTTATCACCCAAATTATTCTTTTTTCAACGCACTGGTCCACAATTAACTGTTAAACACCTAAGGGCTGTTTTGATAACCGACAGACACTATTTATTTATATTAA
Source organism: Pictodentalium vernedei (assembly GCA_031216915.1). Classification (NCBI taxonomy): domain Eukaryota; kingdom Metazoa; phylum Mollusca; class Scaphopoda; order Dentaliida; family Dentaliidae; genus Pictodentalium; species Pictodentalium vernedei. The sequence continues at coordinate 37,324,727 of CM062289.1, read as the reverse complement.
TTTATTGGTGTTTAAGGTCACATATTTCTGCAAAATGGCTAATCATGACCATGACAGTTTTACTGGTGGAGGAAGCCTGAGTACCCGGAGAGAGCCACCGAGCAACGGCAAGCAACTGTCAGCTCCCCAACAGACCAACTCCACACAAGCAGGGTTAGCATTGGTTGAAGACAGGAGCTCCATCGACGTGCAGTACGCCTTAGTGCACAGCATCACCGTGCCCCCACATGGGCAATGGGGATGAAGTGTCTTGCCCAAGGACACAACTGACAGACACTCATGAATAAATCGATACATGTACTTCTGTCAAACTAATCCGCCATTTTGTTTTTTTGAGAAGTGTGTTGTGGAATAAATTATTCAACGAAAGTTATTAATATATTATATTAAATGAATATACGCTATTTATTAGGGGGACAATCTCATAGTAAATACGGGTTAAGAGTGTGGTAAGTTATGAGAGGAGACTAATTGGGGTAATTTGATCGTTCAAAATTGTGGGGACGGGGTATCCGGGGCCTGACATTCCCATTACATTTAGAGAACTGGACTGGGGTTCAAGATACTTTGGCTATTGTGAGGTGTGGGGGAGGGGGAGAGAGGTTTCCAAAAGCATTTTGGTACTGGATGACCTGGAAGAGGGGAGTTCATGAAAGTTTTAGGTATTGTGAGGGGTTACAGGGGTGTGGCGGTGAGGGCGTGGGATAATGAAGGTGTCTGATTGGTTGAAAAGTGTGTGTTTGTGACAAGGCAACTCTTTTTAAGATCATGGTGGCCCTGGAAAGGGCCTTTTTTTTTTGCTTTCCATAGAAAGCTATTTTTTTCCTCCCATCTCCACCTCGGTGAAGAACTCATTTTCCCAATCTTCCTCGACTGTTAACGGCATCTCCGCCTCACTGAAAAATTCACTATGCCAATCTTCTTCGACTGTTACCGGTGTTTCCAACCTTGACCCTAAAAATGCTTCCTCTTGCATGTGTACGGGAAGATCGAACCAGTATTTGGGTCGATTTTTGTACTGGATCTCCCCGAAAGGATGTCTGGCAGCCTCAACAAAAGGGTAGTCTTTAAGTTTCTTTTCTTGTTCCTTCATGGGGAGCATCACTGACCACCACTTTTTTAACGCTAATGCAAATTCTTCATTGGCTCTCTGTTTCTTGGTTCGCTCATAGCTGTTCACGGAAGTATAGTCGATGCTTGTCATGTTGGCTTTTCTGACACAGTTTCTAATGAGAGTGAGGTTCGAATCGTCGGACTTTATAGGGGGAAAAAAACAAACCCGCTTTTCAATAATCGAAATGTTATTTGTTCATGTGGTCATCGGATTAATAAATTACTTTATCGCGTGAGACGTAAAATCAGAATACCTTGGTCTATGAGTGACTGTCGTTGTTTTAAAATTGACTGATTGATTTTTTGAGAACCCGCCAAAACGCAGAAATCGGACCGTTAAAAAATCGATGAATTTGAAAATTTGAATCTCAAAGTCTGGAAGAAGGTGGCGTGTTGACCGCTAATATAATGAGGTTTTTATTACGCTCATAAGTTTTGAACAATAGATTTTATTGCCTTAACATCTGTCACTCTCGTATAGTAGTTCGCGTATGAAAAGAAAAAATCGACTTAACGAGATTTCATTGGTTTTTAATGACACCTAAACACGCAATGAAGTGTTTACCTTAACACGTGTCCAGATCAGAGTCAGCCGATATCATTCATATATATGTCCAATACGTCAATATTATTTTTAAATATATTATTTTTAAATATATTATTTTTTATCTAATAATATCTATCCCAAATTATGACTTTAAAAAAAATATGTACTATCCGACGTAAACATTATTAATTCATTTATTAATATACTAATTATTACAATCAATCCTAATTACGCTCATTAATTACATTAATTACATTAGTTATGCAACAGTCATTAATTAAAATTAATTAAGCAACAGTTATTAAAGTGATTAAAAAATATATTCATTAAGTGACGTCATGTTAATTACCTTATGTAACTGTTTAATTAAGATGACGTCATCCACCCCGTCACCCCCCGTCACCCCCGTCCGGCAGAACTAGGTAAAAAAAACGCACCAACCTTACTACTAACATAAGGTCACACAAAATAAATTAATTGATTCTCAGGCAATTTCTTTTTTTAACCCGTTGATACTTTTGTACGTCTTATGACGTACGAAATCAAACTGCTCGTTGATACTTTCTGGTCATTTGTTTTATTATTATTTTTCGAGTTTTTAACGTTTTAACCTCAATTCCTATTTTCTCCCGTATAGTGCTAAGTGACAATCGTTGAGCCAAATGTTATCGTAGCTTAAAATACAAATATAATCCTGCTGTCAAGACTTCTGAACTGGTGTGTGCTAATAACCACAATTAGGGCTTTCAAAAAATGAGGATACCAGAGCAAAAGCCAACACTTTCCTTGCTTATATTTCATATTCAGTCCAACAGAAATAATATTTTGTTAAAATAAATTTGTTTTTTTTTACAAATTATTGGAGAGTGCCTGTGGGTGTGGTGCCTGTGAGCACTCTCCCATAATTTGTAATAAAACAAGTTTTGAATAACAAATTCAGACTACAAAAAATAATCTAGCCCTCAACCTAATGTGAAAACATATCTTGAAAAACGTTGAAGAAACTGAATTTCCCAGTGACGTTTGAACGTCAGGATAATTCAAGGATAATTAAAGTCTCAAAGGGTTAAATCAGTGAGGGAGGGAGGGTTTTATTTTTTTATTTGTTTTAAAAAGTGAGCAAACATCACATGAAGTACATATTAACAATAATGCAACACTAAGTTCTATTGTTTATTAACATTTTTTGAATAAATTTGGCCGCAACAAAATCACACTAGGGCTGATGAGCGACAAGTATGTGTACCTATATACAAGTTTTGAACACACTTATATCTCTCCAGGGGGGGGGGGGGGGGGAGTGCGGTGGCTCAGTTCAGTAGGTAGAGGTGCAGGCTGCAAGCCGAGAGGTCCTCGGTTCGAATCCCACCTGCGGCAACCGCTTTGTGTCCTTGGGCAAGACACTTCATCTCCATTGTGGGGGCACGATGACGCCGTGTACTAAGGCGTACTGCACGTCGATGGTGCGCATGTCTTCAACCAATCTAACCCTGCCTGTGCTGCAGTGCGGAGTTACGATGTTGGGGAGCTGGCACACTGCAAAAAATATAGGTTCTCTTCAGAACCAAAACTGGTTCTAACCTTGTCCCTGAGATGGAACCAGTTCTGTTTAAACAGTATTTATTTCAAATCAAATACATTTATAAAGATTAACATTAAATATTAACAGAATGAAACATAAATTAAGGGGATTTCAGCCGTAAGTTTAGAGCTTATACGAGGTAGTCTCAAATCATTATTAAGCAAAGGAGATATGAACAGTTGGCATATCGAACCAGTTTTGGTTCTTTTCTTTTCAGAACCAAAACTGGTTCTTTTCAGAACCAAAACTGGTTCGATATGCCAACTGTTCATATCTCCTTTGTTTCAAAATGTTTGGCAACTGCGTTGAATAAGCTCCAAGTTTAGATCTGAATCTACTTCAGTTCATGTAATATTCTGTTAAAATTGAATGCTAATCTTGGTAAATTTATTTGATTTGAAATAAATACTGTTTAAACAGAGCTGGTTCCATCTCAGGAACAGGATTAGAACCAGTTTTGGTCCTAAAGAGAACCTATATTTTTTGCAGTGCAGCTGCTCGTCGTTGCACGGTGGTTCTCTCTGGGTACTCCGGCTTCCTCCACCCGTGAAACTGTCACGATCATGATTCGCCATTGTGCATAAATATGTGACCTTAAACACCAATAAAATAAATAAAATCTCCCCAGAGTGTTCCTTCGTGGTGGAGATAATTAACAATAAAACTTATCACTCTCTAGGGAATCCATAGCAGAGTTGGGTAAATTAATCCAATAAACACCAGTACTCTCTTGGGGTACACCTTAACAGAGTAAACCACTTACGTGTTACAGTAAGTAAAACAACCCATCATAACCTACTCCCTGGGGAATCCACAGCAGAGTATTTAACCTACCACCATTACTCTCTAGCAGAACACCGTCCGTAGCAGAGTAAAGACTGCCACTCTCTATGGTACACCTTAGCAGAGTGTACTAAAATAAACCATCCCAAAAACATTCTCTAGGGTTACCGTAGCAGAATAAACCACTTACTGTAAGAAAAGGCCTATTATGTACCCCAGGGTAATCCATAGTAGAATACCTAAATTATACATGTCCTAAAATTATCGCTAATCAGCCCCAATGTGATAAACCATGGCCACTCCATTTTGTCAATACAAAATTGCTTTACCACAACTGTAAGACTAACATAGGCTAAAGCTCAGGCAAAAATAAGGGATTTTTCAATTAAAAATGTTTCAATGACGCCCTGAAAGTTTTTTAATGATAAATCATTTCCAATATCGGAAAGATGTACGCCGTCATCCCCAGTGGCGTGGCCACGGGGGGGGGGGGGAGATTAGGGGACGCCCCCCCCCCCCCCACTTACCTTCAAAGTTGGCCCTCGAAATATGTCCAAAGAGGGCCTAAAAATCATAGGGAGTAAGGTCCATGGGGGATAGGTTGTAGATTTGTAGATTGCTTGTCCTAATATCTGTGTCAGTGAAAAGGAGACAGCCGTCAATACATAAAAAAACTTAAAATATCCGCTCAGATGAAAGGAGATGGGGGGTTTTGAACCCTAAAATTCAAAATTTGACTACCACAGGCCGAACCATGGTTCGGCCCGTGGTTGAAAAATTTGAATTCCAAGGTTCAAAAACCCCTATCGACGACCCTTGGCCACCCCTTATCGGACACATTTATTTCCCTCTAGTGGAAACCCTGATTATTGTTACCTCGGTTATCTAGCTCAAACTTTAGGGACGAAAAATTCTGAGATGTGAAGACTTCGAAAGCTTTTCCCGCACACACCACCCTCACCACCCCCACCCCACCCCCCCCCCCCACTCCACCCCACCCCCACCCCTATTAAAGTGGAGCTAAGCTAGGCTCTGAGTGTTCCCCACCCCCTTGCTTTGGGCTGGCTACGCCACTGGTCATCTCGAAACAGGCCTGGGCAGTCATAGGAGATATCAGAATGCTGAACCACACGCCCTCCATTCTGAAGTACAGCCCGACGTCCTGCTCTGTTCATCCGTTTTCGCTCAGATATGTAAACCACCAACCCAATGAAGCCGAGGCAAAATGCCAGACCAAATTAAAATGGTAGCAGGCAACATATAGTGATGTTCAGTGAGATGCGTGTCCATTCATCAACAAAGAGGAGCTGCCCCAATGAACGTCAAATCATTACCCCCCAGGTGAATAAGTAAATACCTTGGTGGCACCTTATGACTTAAATGTTCTCGAAGTTTTGGGCGTAGATCCATCCATCCCATACCGCGCTTGCCAAACCAATAACAAAACACACCTTCACGCGTCAGATTGAGATGCCGACACGATCGCACGAATGTCCGTCGATTAGCCCAGTAGACTATAGACGATCCCAGCAGCCAAATATCTGAAAAAGGAGATCGTTCAATAAAAGAAAAAAAATGCTTTCAACAATTAATACATATTGTGTTGGCCAAAAACAGTATGCTTACTGGCCGAAGTTAAACCCTGTTGGGGTACCACATGACACAACACAGGCACTCGATTTCCATCGCCCAATTTGTTGAAAAATGTTATCGGGGACCCCCCCCCCCCCTGCCCCCCCCCCCCCCTTCTTGCCAACTCTGTCGCGCCGCCTATTCTAAATGAGTGGGATTTGAACTGGCGGACGGGCAAGCCCAAATATGAGATAGCCCGACACAATATTGCAGTGAATAGATAGCGAGTTGAAGGCATTCCATCTGCATGACAGAAGAGAAATTCAGAAACCTCAGGGCATAACGCCAAAAGGCTTGTGTATCTTAAAGCACGAGCATTCCCACCCTGAGAGCATACACTAACTCACTTACGCGAAATAACCCATAGAAGGCCCCAAAATAAACTGCGTGAAACAAGTGACTCTCGTACACACTACCACAAACCATGCGAAGTGCAGACTGCAATCGCGATAAAATTTCCATCGTAGTTGGGGCTCGAACATCAGTAGACGGCTTCAAGTGTCTAAAACCATGCATCAACTTCTGAACACAGAAAGACTTAACTGAGTCTTTCCAGTTATTCAATCTGTGCTAAAAAGCTAAATCTGCTAAATATGAAGAAACTGTACTAGCCGATAAACCCTTGTCAGACATAAAGTCTATAAATAAAGTAACATGTGTGATTGGGACTGGCCAGTCCGAACGAAGCTGAAATTGTCTGCGAAATTCCTCAAAACAACGTAAACCGACCTGGAATGTATTTTTTGTACTTTCCGCCATGCTAGCCTCCAAAAGATGGCGAGCCGTGATCTGAAGATATTCCAAAGGCTGCTTGGCACTGGGGTCGGTTCTGGGTCCGCTTCTGGTGCCAGCTGATGAAACATCGTAAACTGTAAACGTGAACTGCTGTCTGTTAATACATTATGTGATCATGAAATGCGCTCCGCTTTGAAAATTATATTATATTTTAAACAGTGTAATGTCATCCGACCAAGATATCAAAGTGTTCAAAATGTGAACCACTGCCATGTTGTCACATCGAAATAAAACTTTTTTATTTTTGAGAAGTGGTGCCCTAATCACCACGAAAACCAATTTGGGAAAGAATTCGAGCAACGCTATGCTACCTGTTAGACCATTCAAGTGCCACTCTCCCGGCCAGATTCCGTATGCCCACCTACCTTGAAAATAACCACCAAACTCCTTCCCCAAACCAGCTGCACTGTCAGTGAATTATTGAATATCGGCATTGCACTCCCAAAATTGATTCGAAAAGCCGAAATACCATTGAAATCTGTTAAGAATGTTTCCACATTTTCAGATCATCTTGTATTCCCGCATTGACACGCAGATGGTGGTAAGGACGTGTCCGACCAATTGTGGTATTAATCAATCTGCGACAGAAGGGGCGACCCGGAGGGGTCGCTCTACACACAAAATCAAGGCTCCCCAGCAAAGACTGCATTGCTGCGAGGGTGGTTTGGGGCTTACTCAATATACCTTGTGAACTAGGTCGGATAACTTGTTTCGGGGAATACGAATGTTCATTTCGTGTGTGTTTATTTCCAAACCAAGAAAAGTAATAATATTCTGCGGACCTTCTGTTTTTTTCTGCCATAGGAATTCCCCAAAAAGTACATTCTTCAAAAAATTCATCCATGTTGTTACTACATTTACAGGTACCGCATTTTCCACCAAATAAAAAATCGTCCAAAGAATGAATAATATTTACCGAATTAGCTAACCGTCGTATTCTCCACTCAATAAATGTGGAAAACTTCTCAAAGGCGGCGCAAGAGCTGGAGCACCCCATTGGGGGACACTTCGTCTCTTGAGTTCCAATGTGTTCAATGTGCCAGTAGGCACATAGAACACATTGGAACTCAGGGAACGACTTGTAGAAATAATACTTTTCTTCAAATTTAAAACCCAGTTGGTCGAAATCACCTGGCCAAATTGGTAACAGCCTGAAAGCGGATTTAATATCTGCTTTACAAAATAAATCCCCCTTTTCCAAATTTTGTATCATAAAAATTGCATCATCAAAATTGGTATAGGTTACCCTACAAACACTTTCGTCAATGGAATCATTCACGGACGCGTGATCCGGAAACGAAAGGTGGTGGATTAGTCGGAACACATCCGGAGATTTTTAGGAACCAGACCGATAGGCGAAACTCGAAAAGTGGCGATTGGACGGAACTCAAAAGGACCAGCTATCCTACCTGCAGCCAATTCTTTGTTTAATTTATCTCGAACAATATCGACATTGCGATACAGAGAGCTAAGATTTTTTGAATCTGAAGGTTGTCGTGAACCAGTATATTGTAAGGAAAACCCAAAGGAAAACCCCTTTAATAAGTAATCTACAGCCGTTTTGTCAGGATAATTTTGCAGGCTGAATCTCAGTGACTCAACTTTAATTCGGATTTTCCCAAGCTGTGTTTTGTGGCGCCCAAAGGTTCCTTTGAATCCACCATAGCTGGACCCTTGTCGACGAAAGGAGGGAAAGATTCGTTAGCAGGGGCCGACCTGGGCATGCGCCAGTGCGTATTTGGTTCTGAAACATCAGGACCTGGCTCTTAAATCTCAGAAATAGGCTTCTCAGTTGGCGCGTAACTTCTCAGATCATATTTTGATATTCTTTCGATGGACAATCGAGAGAGACACTCTTACATGTATTATATATATGATTATCATTTATCATTGTTGTAGAGTGCTTAAGTTAATACTTAAAGTCTTAATTACCAAGCATTAATCTTCACTGTGGTTTCTGATCAAGTCTTGGCTGCCTAAATAGGCAGCAAAGACTTGATCAGAAACCACAGTGAAGATTTATGTTTGCTATAGTGTACTAAATGAAAATGATGAGAGCTATTACATACTTGCAGTGTGTGTTATAAACAGCAGTGTGACTCCGTAAATTGAAATCTGGCGCATGAATTGAAAAAATAGGCTCCGAGGCTAGAGCGTATTTTAAATAGTCCTGATCGGTCCCTGCGTTAGGGGTGCTTTTCGCCACAAATAGGCTCCGAGGCTAGAGCGTATTTTAAATAGTCCTGATCGGTCCCTGCGTTAGGGGTGCTTTTCGCCACAATTTTGACACACATGAGCAATGCGACAGGAGGCCCACTTGCACTCGCTCTTGTTGTATGCAAATCAGGCACCCTGTCTAGACGCTGTAGTCCCAGACTGCGGAAGACGCTGGCTGTTTCGGTGTCCTAAATTGAAGCCAAAGGTTTGTATTAATATTCCCCCATGGCTGCAAACTGATACTTTGTCTCAATCTGAATTGCTCATCGTAAGACCGCCAAGCAAAATCAGAAAAATGGGCTGCAGCATCTTTAATTATTTACATGTATTTCAGAAGCTCAAATTTTTTCGTTGGGTGCCGCTGTATGTATATGTAAATATATATAACAAAAGCGTTCATTCAATTTTCAATGGAAGTTATTTTTTCCTTTACCTATTTAGTTTTAAATTGATGAACTGATTCGACCAGATGTTTTGACGAACCAACATCGGTACATGAGCGGCGAAATCGTCATCGGTGAGAGGCATTAAGCCCAGTAGCTATTCACTTCTGTATGCAGGCCGTCGCCGGGATTGATACGCGCCTGCGCCGGTTTCATATTTTCAGTTTCATTTTCACAAAGCTGGAAAATGTTTGGCGGTCTATACTCACCAACTGACGGCCGTGTGCCTACCTGTACCGGACTGCCAACTTGAGCTTGTGAAGGTGGGGCGTCGCCCCCACTAGCATTCAAAACCGTTTCGTCAATGTCTCTGCTATTAACCGCACTAACACCTGGGGTTGCAGAACTTGCAGTTGACGAAGACCCTCTGGTCGAACTGTGAGGCTGCTGGCTGGCGTATTGGCTTGTTTTTCGTCCGATTCTCGTCATGCCAATTCCTGCCCTTGCACCGCTTCCCTTGCTTTTCGATTTGGCGTTAGGCACGATTCACACAAACAATGTTTATAAACTAAGCCTCCTGTTGTTTATAATGGCAAAGAGTTCCAAAATTTTCCGAATTAACAAAGATGCACTCAGAACTTGTTCGGCTTGTTGCCTTCAAATACTGGGTGTCGTGTGCATAAAATTTCCGCAGCGCATACTCGTGAAGTACAGGTTTCGTGTGCCCGGTAAAAAACGGGCTCTTGGATTTCAAAGGCATTTTACAAACGTGAACCGGAAATAAACGGATTTATTGTTAAAATAAATCCCAATAAATTCACTTTTAATTTGAAACACAAACTGTAGATACGGCATTTCAAAGGTTTCATAGTCGTCCGATGCTCTTCATGTTATCTTTGAAGTAAAAGTATTTAATCTTTGGGGATTTACCTTGTTACAATTTATGGGAGAGTGGCACACCCCGATACACTGTAACAAGGCAACAAACAGAATGAACACGCAACTAAATAACTCGGGGATGTGGCGAGAGGGTTTCAGCTGGGGGTGACACCGGTGTAAATTCAAACTGTGAGTGGTTTCGATAGGTGGTTGCACTGCAGCGCTGGGTGATATCTTTTAACCCTTTACCCAACGAATTACCCGCATCCGCCCACGTAATATGCAAATACAGCTGCTGAAAAAAATATTATTTTCGACAAATTTCAACAAAACCATATCATGTGACCCGCCTTTGGAACACACTTTCTTACTCTAATTCTTGCATGGCCAATACAACTTAATGATTCCATTTTGATTTCTTTTATCGATTTTAGGAAATATCTAACCCTTTTTTGCCAATCAATTTTACTTAGTATTCACAGCTTAAAGTTTCGGATTAAAGTTCTGCTTCTCAAGCTTCTTCCTTTCATTCTCCAAACACTCTGTTACAACGTCATTTCTGGGTTTTTTTTATTTCGGGCAAGGTCTACTGAAGCTGTACACAGTGGTTTCAAATAATATTGGCATTAATTTAACCCTTTTTACAACGCTTTTCGAACTTAGTTTCTCTAAATTTCAAATAAGGCTTCTGCCACATATTTTATTACTTTTTATTCCCTTCCACAAGGGAGGGATATAGCACAGAGCTCGCTTTGTCCGTCTATCTGTCAGTCCATCCGTCAGTCTGTCCGTCCAGGCTTAGCAGAGGTACATTGTGGGGTTTACACTTTAAGGTCAGTGGTAGTTGTTGGGTTGGGTTAGTACAGTGGCCACATGTGGGGTTATTTTTTGCACTGTGGGGTTCATTTTTTGACCTTGTGGGGTTAGTGTTTAACATGGGAAAAACCCCACAAGTAAGAACATGTAAGAACCTCCATCCGTCCGTCCATCCGTCTGTCTGAACTTTCTTTATGCCATAACTTAAACAGAAGTTAACGGATTTCAATTCTTTTCAGTACTTGTCTCCAGGTCAAGTTTGATGACCACATTTATTTATTTATTTATTTATTGATGTTTAAGGTCACATATTTATGCACAATGGCTAATCATGACCGTGACAGTTTTACGGGTGGAGAAAGCCGGAGTACCCGGAGAGAACCACCGAGCGACGACGAGCAGCTGCCAGCTCCCCAACATCGTAACTCCACACTGCAGGACAGGCAGGGTTAGATTGGTTGAAGACATGCGTACCATCGACGTGCAGTACGCCTTAGTACACGGCGTCATCGTGCCCCCACATGGGCAATGGGGGTGAAGTGTCTTGCCCAAGGACACAACGCGATTGCCGCAGGTGGGATTCGAACCGAGGACCTCTCGGCTTGCAGCCTGCACCTCTACCTACTGAGCCACTTGATGACCACAATTATCCAATGAAAATTGTTGAAGTTATTTCCCTGCCCAGCCCCCCCCCCCTCCCCCAATTAGGCATTTTTTTTTCTTTCCTCCAATATGCATTTTGAACTATTTACAGTCACTACATGCGGAACCTATTTTTAAACTCACATAGCCCTCCCCCCCCTACCCCCCGGGGGCCAGTTAGGCACTTTTTTTTCTTTTGTCAAAAATGCTTTTTTGCAGTTTTGGTTAAAGTTTGTGGTTAAAAACACAGACAAACATCCCCCACCCCCACCCCCATTAGGCATTTTTTTTAATTCTTTCCTCCAATATGCATATTGAACTGTTTACAGTCACTACATATGGAACCTTTTTGGAACTAACGTACCCCCTTCCTGCCTTGTCCCCCCTCCCCAAACAAACACAAACACCAATGCCCCCCCCCCCCCCCACACACACACACATCCCCCCTCCTCCTCCTTATCCAGGGCCATTTAAGCAATATGTTTCCTTTGGTACAAAATTCAGTTTCAGCCTGACTGTTTATAGTCAGGGCTATAGTCACAACTTTCGTCCATACATCCATCGGTCCATCTATCTGTCTGTAAACAATTGGTTTCCGACCGATAACTCACTCCAGTTTGGATTATTTGATTGCAACCAAAGTTGATATGTGTATTTTCCAGCTAGTAATACAGGCCAGGTTTGAATATAGGCTCCACAACCTTCTCTGTCACCCCCCCCCCCCCCCATCCTCCCCCCCCCCCCCCCCCGCCCACCCCCGCCAACACACACACGTGTCACTTAGGTAGTTATTCCCAAAATGCATTCTGAAGGATTGTGGGTTATTCCATGCCAAAAAGAAAATTGACTCCTATAGCCCAACATTGGTTTATGTACTGCATCTTTAATCCTTCACCTAACACAAGTTAAGCGAACAGTGCAAATTATTTTTCGGAAACATCAGATTTTTTCATTTTTTACTTCTAATCATGGCGTATTAGTCCTTATTAAGCTCATGAAGCTTGTTCCATTAATAGGTCATGAGGTATGTTTTGGAGTAGAGAAAGGAAAAAGTACAATTTGAATAGCAAATTTTGTATATCACGAGTGCAGATTCGTTAGGTAAACTCTTAACAAAAAATGGCTCCAACTATTTTGTGTCTAAGCATTGGCATTGCTGTGACAGTCGGGCTGTATACGTGACATCACTCTAGGTTTTTAGAATCATATCACCTTCTTCTGTTCCACCATGAAGATTTTGTTTTCATATTTGATTTTAGGATTACTATAACTCCTAGACTACAGTTTGTTTAACCCTTTACCCAACGGAGATGATATCAAAATGTATTATTTTAAATAACATTTTTTAAAATTTTTCAAAAAATTTCAACAAAACCATATCATGTGACCCCTCGTTGGAACGAGCGCGACGAGCTCGTTCCAACGAGGGGTCACATGATATGGTTTTGCTGAATTTTTTTGAAAAATAATATTTTTTCTACTACTGAATTTGAATATTACGCGGACGGATGCGGCCCATTCGTTGGATAAAGGGTTAATGCGACATGGTCGATTAATTCTGAAAGCTATTCATGTTTTATTGTTTAAATTTTTACCTCAAATATAAAGCTTACGGGCCTTGTTAACCCTTTCCCCCAACGTAACTTTAAAAAGGGCCAGCGCTTTTCACAAAAATCGCAAATTAATTTTCGATATTTGTTTCATTTTTTGTCTCAAAAACATAGGTTATGACCCCTCTTTGGGACCGGCTCGTCGAGCTCGTTCCAATGAGGGTTCATAACCTATGTTTTTGAGACAAAAAAGAAAAAAAATAGTTATTCAAGAATTTTTTTGCAACTGTCGTCTACTTTTCATTTAAGGTAAAGGGTTAAAACAACCTTCTACAGCTCATACCTATTATGGGTCATGACGTATGTTTTTTAAGCAAAGATTGAAAAATTTTAGTTTTTGGATTTCTTCTCCTGAATGGGTGTTACGTAACAAAAACATTTGCAGCGCCTGGTCAATAAGGTCGGCTCTCGATGGTCCATAACCCGGCAGATTGCACGTTGTGTCTTTGACTTTGATGTATACTATTAAAAAAAGTAGGGGATATTTGATAAAAGTGAGATTATATGAGGAAATATACTACTCAAAGTTTGCTAAGCACCAAGTATATCCGACTACCTGTTTTACGTTTTTGTGGAAATATTGTAATGAAAAGTGTATAGATTTTTTTATTTAATTATTTCTTTAATGATTTAAGAACGGAAATTAAGATTTTATTTGTGGTTGACATTATTTTTTAGCTTTTGAATACGATAACCATGGAAATGGATATTATTGGTAAAAGAGGACATTTTTCAATTTGCCAAAAAGTTGACGGAGCGAACTGGTATGGATTCAATATCGCGTATGAGACCCCTTACTGTTAATAACAACCTGACAACGCCTTCTCATGCTCCCAGTCAGGTTTCCGATGGTCCTTTGTGGGATCTTGTTCCATTCTTGGACTATCATGGCACCAATCTCCTGGACACTTCTTGGCTTGACTGGACGGGCTGAAATTGCAAGCTGCAACTCATTCCAGACATGTTCTATTGGATTGAGGTCAGGGGATCTTGCTGCCCAGTCCATACGCTCGATCCCCTCCCTCTGTCAGTACTCCCCGACAGCATGGGCAACATGAGGACTGGCATTATCGTCCATCAGAATGAATCTATCACCCAGTGTACCTGCATACAATCTGACATGGACATCCAGGATCTCATCAATATACCGCTGTGTAGTCAATGTACCATGTTCAAGGACACAGAGCTCTGTACGTCCATCCCTGCTGATGCCGCCCCAGACCAGGATTGACCCTCCACCATAGCGGTCATGCTCAGCAATGTTGGCTGCATGGAATCGCTCTCCTGGTCTTCTCCATATCCTAGAACGCCTATCTGTATGGTCTAGACAGTACCTTGACTCATCTGTAAACATGACAGGTCGCCAATCTTCTGTGGTCCATCCAACGTGGTCCAAGGCCCCTTCATATCGTGCCTGGTGGTGGTTCTGGGACAGCGGAATGCGATTACATGGTATTCTCGATCGTAGATCACCTTCGTGCAACCTTGCCCGGATAGTCTGCGTCGAAAACATTTATCCCGGATGCATTCTGAAGGTCACTGCGAAGCTGGACTGCTGTGACAAAGCGGTTCCTACGGGTCTGAATGATCAAAAACCGGTCAGCTGCAGATGTTGCCCTGTCTCTGCCACCACCCTGCCGTCTTACTGGTGTGCCATACTGCTGAAATCTTGCCCGAACTCTGGTGATCACCGTATTGTATAGTGCACACCAAGGGCTTCCCCAACCTGACGATGGGTAACCCCTTGCTCCACCATCCCTACAGCCCGCCACATTTCTGCTTCAGACAATGTCTTCTTATATGTGCTTTTGCCATATTCAATCATTAAATCACAAGGGTTTGTGTTGAAATGAAGATTGAATACCCTACACATGTCATGTACATGTATACAGTACACGAAAACATCATGCAAATCAAGGGGTACATGCTTTCCATGGCTGTCACGAAGGGTCTGCCTGTCAAGAGAGCTAATGTAAACACTGGGGACCATCTCAATACATTCCTCAATCATATCCACCAAAACTATCGCAAATATGTGACAAGCAAATTTCACAATGATGTGATATTTGGTGCTTAGCAAACTTTGAGTAGTATATATTTATATTGTCAAGACAGTTGAGGCATTGCACTGTGATATCTCGTGAATGATTTCATCGATCGTTGGGTGTTTGGTAAGTACATATTCCACGCAATGAGTTGTAGAA
The DNA here is from genome assembly GCA_031216915.1 of Pictodentalium vernedei. NCBI lineage: Eukaryota > Metazoa > Mollusca > Scaphopoda > Dentaliida > Dentaliidae > Pictodentalium > Pictodentalium vernedei. The sequence continues at coordinate 37,309,524 of CM062289.1, read as the reverse complement.
AACATGGACGATCAGTCAGAGAATTTATCACATTCAGTCCAAGACCTCAATACCTTGTAAATCCTCCTCGGTTCGCGAGACAAGCGCGGATCCGACGTGGCATACTTCTCACCAAACGTCCAATATCAGCTTGATCGATGTTATTCCATTCTTCATACAGTGCCGCGGCCGGTTCCTGGACATTGATAGGCGACTAATGGCGTTGTCGTAGACGCCTACCAAGCATATCCCAGACGTGCTCGATTGGTGAAAGGTCCGGTTACATAATGCTGTGGTTCGGATGAAACGATCCTGGTTAGCAGTTGTCGCCCTTGGACGACCTGACCGACGTCTGTCATGAACATTGCCTGTCTGACGGTAGCGTGGCCATAACCTGCTAATCACCGATTGAGTAATGTTGAGAATTTGCGCCACTGCAGTCTAACGTGCCAACGGCACGTAAACGTTCGTCAGGTGTCAGTCTTCGCATACCTCAAAAACACCGTTTCGGCCAGAAACCATTGGTGAACGAGTTTATACCAAGAAAAGAACGATGAGACCTCGGAAAAAGCCCGTCCAGTACAAAGGAAAATTTCAAAACGTACCCCACAGACATTAACGCGGCGCTCGTGCGAAAAACATGCACGAAGGTTTCGTGGGTGACATTCATGATCCACACTAAACTTGGTAACATATTGATGTGTCCAATCGCGCGTATTCAATACCATTTTCCGAAAATATCAACATCAGTTTGGATATCCCCTACTTTTCGTTCAATTGAGGGGTCATAACCTATGTTGCTGAGACAAAAAATGAAAAAAATAGTTATTCAAGTATTTTTTTTGCAAGTGTCGTCTGCTTTTCATGTTAGATAGCCCTTACTTTTTTGAATAGTATATAATGGAGTACACGAGTAGTTTGCTACGTACCAAACGACTCATATTTCACGTGACAAGAGGCGCCATGTTTGTTATTATGGTCTCTCGCGTGAGCGATCATGTTGTGACATCGATACAATGGTGTCAGCGCGTTTGTTATTGTAAACTGCGTTTCCTTCCTCCATTTTGAATGATTGAGGTCTTAGCTTTTGCTATGAGATTCAAAGTCCTTCAACTGCTTTGGTTGTGCTTTAACCCTTCACCCAACGTAACGGCCAAAACCGGCCAGCGCTATTCTCAAAAATCGCCAATTAATTTTCAAAATATTTTCATTTTTTGTCTCAAAAACATAGGTTATGACCCCTCGTTGGAACGAGCTCGTTCCAACGAGGGGTCATAACCTATGTTTTTGAGACAAAAAATGAAAAAAATAAGTTATTCAAGAATTTTTTTTGCAAGTGTCGTCTGCTTTTCATGTTAGGTAAAGGGTTATGGGTATGTTCACTGTCGAATTACTGAACGAGGTCTGACATTAATAGCATGGTAGACGGGCTTAATTTGCCGTATCTCATGCCGGATATCATACATGTATGTGGCGTAATAGTCACATGATCCAGTGATGCATATGATGGGTTGGCATGGTAGCACACATAGGTGCCATATTGTTACGTTATTATTATCATAGTGATAAGTGGTGTTAGTGCGCATGCGCGGTGCGATTTCTTAGGGTGACACGTGCTTCCGTCGTCCATTTTGTGTACTTGAGGCCGCCATCTTGATATTCATGGTAACACATGGTTGCTATTCTGACCCACAACCCTCTAATAGGAGGTGTGGGAATGTGTTCGCTTGAATAGGAGTAAATCCAATTACCACAAACAACTCAACAATCCCCCCTGTCCAAATCACCACAAAACTACCGACACGGACATGGAGAGAGCCCATCTTGGAATTATACAAGTAGCACGTAGTGCTATAAGGCCCTAATATCACGTGAGGTTCCTAAAAGGGGCATTCTATTGAACAAGAGTAGTTTTCTGGTTCGGACTTTCCCATTGTTTCTACCGTTGGTCGGATTGATTGAGAATAATATGCTTTTATCTCTATTATTGTTTTTTCTCCCTATTCACTTGTTTCTGTTGTTTTGGAATCTTAATTATCACGTAGTGCTATAGGGACCGTTCAATTGTATGAGAATCAATCTAATTACCCAAATAGACCGAACATTCACTCCAAATTACCAAAAATTATCTAATGGCACCGAAACGGACTTGGCGAAGCATTATTTGGGGCTTATAAGAATAGCACGTAGAGCGATAAGGTGAGATCTATTAAATTGGACTATCTTTACTGGCTCGGATTTTTCCAAATTCTCGGTTTCTACCTATCACTCTCATACCTCAAGAATCCCCTGCTTCCACCTATCCTGGCCTATGCTGTAGCTTATTCTCTCCATTCCTTGGTCCGTCCTGACGATGTTATGATTTTCCCGGCCTCCCTGTAAAGTAGTCTGAATTTCCTAGATGTGTGTGCCAGTGCACAATGTATACGCATCACATGTTGCATACAGGCACATGCTGGATGCATCGATACGTGTTTGTCTGCTTATACACAATGCGTGCACATCACAGGCAGCACATAGGCATATACGGGTATTTTGGGATATATCTCGGAATGATCAGTACCCTAGCTTGCGCTAGGTCTAGGGAATGTAAAGGTTTAGATGAATGGAGTAATCTGATTGCAGCTGTTCAAGACCTGAATGAGCGCAGAGTCGATATATGTTTAGGTATAGCTAGGAAGTATGACGTAGTTCTATAAGTTAAAAGCAATCGTACACAGCGGTAAGGTGGTAGAAGACTTTAGTATTGGGTGGCTACAATAGTGTCTTTACCTAACATGAAAAGCAGACGACACCTGAAAAACAAATTCTTGAATAACTATTCTTTTCATTTTTTGTCTCAAAAACATAGGTTATGACCCCTCATTGGAACAAGCTCGACGAGCTTGTTCCAATGGGGTGTCATAACCTATGTTTTTGAGACAAAAAATGAAAAAAATAATGAAAATTAATTGGCGATTTTTGAGAATAGCGCTGACCAGTTTTGGCCGTTTAGTTGGGTAAAGGGTTAAGATCCATGGAGGTCTTGAGATGGCCTAGGCCGGGCCAAACAGGTTCTAGGAGCCATAAGTATCTACAAAATAGATATTCTCAGATGAGCATCATGCTAAAGGTATCCTGAAATGATACAATAGCATGTCATCGGTACGTTCAAAAACCTGTATGTGCCTATGTGCTAATGCACACAAGCAGATATCAGCACATCCACGATGTACCCATGTACTGCATGCAATGTGTACTCATTATGACACAATGTGTACTAACACTGTACTCATTATGACACAATGTGTACTAACACATAAGCACATCTCGGTAAAATCAACATACAGTTTTTTAAAATGTAAGGAACCCTATTTTGTACAAGGTCTAACAAAACATTGGCCAGGGCAGATGTCGAGACACAATCGGGGGCAGCGACTAAACTTGTAATAATGCTACAAGTCAGTAATGGTGAGACATTCAATCACAGCACAGAATAGTGATATATAATGCTGGGTAGTAATAATACAAGATTACAAGGCTGTTAGAAAACTATTTTATTGGGTGAATACAGTCACATGACTGATGATCCTGGGGTGGCCTAAAAGGCTAAGCCAAACAGGTACTAGGATCCATAACTATCTTCAGATACAGTACGTGGAGAGTGTATTATCACTAAATCACCCGCAGAGTGGAGATTCCACCCAAGCAATAATTGCAAATTTGTTGCAAAGCATAACCAGCACAAGCAAAGTTTCAGCCAATGGACCTCCGGGTTAAACCCGGAGGTCCATTGGCTGAAACATTGCTTGTGTTTTTTGTCGATATGTACAAAATTTGAAAGTTATAGCTTGGGTGATATCTCCACTCCGCGGGTGATTTAGTTACAATCCACTCTCCACGTAGTGTAGATATTCTACAAAAAGTATCTCCAAAAGTTATCCTCCAAAAATATCCTTAAAAGGTATCCTCAAATAGTACATTACCATATCATAGGTATCCTCAAATACCCATATGTGCATATGATGTGCGCACATTGTGCATAAGCACGAAATGCGCATATCGGCACCTCCACAGACTGTGCTACATATGATGTGCACACATTGTGCACTACCACACAGACACATCTGGGAAATTCAGAATACTTTATAGGGAGACCGAGAAAGGAAAGGAGAGAATAAGCTACAGCATAGGCCAGGATAGGCAGAAGCAGAGTATTCTGAAGGGATTCGAAGAACAGATAGAAACCAATGATTTGTGAAAATCCGAGCCAGTAAAGATTCTCAAGTTCAATAGAACGCACCTTATATCACTACGTGCTACTCTTATAAATCCCAAATGAGGATTCGCTAAGTCCGTTTCGATAATTTTAGACAGTTTTTTGGTAATTTGGAGTGAATGTTGCGTCTATTTGGGTAATTACCTTGACTTTCATACAATCGCACGCGTCTTGTAGCACTGCGTGCTGGGGGCACGGTGTCATTGCGGTAACCGGTTCTCATTAGATCACCGTAGTTAAGTAACGCCGAGCCCGGTTAATCCTTGGATGGGTGTCCGCCTGAGCGATCGATTCAGACTCCCACGTTGTGTCCTTGTGCAAGGCACTTCACCCCGATTGTACACATGGGGGCGCAATGACGCCGTGTATTGGGGCGTACTGCACGTCGATGGTACGCATGGATTGTGTTCCATTGGAAAGGTTTGTGTTGTAGAATCATCTAAACAAAAGTCCGATAATGACTACAAATTACAGAAAAGGACCCAATCGTTTTTTTCGAGTGTTGTTTCTTTGCCCTTTCTTCTTCCCAGACCTCGTCTACACGTGATCTTCTACATATATCTTCTGTAGAGACCCTGTTTTGTCCATTCCCGAAACTAGCCTAAACCTTGTTGTCGCTACCCTCCGCATGGCATTGCATTCTTTACTTGCCCTCTTATGTCTAGTCCAGCCTTTTATGTTCTAATGGTTGATTCGACCAAGTCTTGGGAGGCAAAACCCAAATGCTGCATTTCAATAGCAACCTCTTTTCATCATAGAACCCAGATGGTGGATCCACCATACAAAATGCACTACGAAATACACGCTATCATAACAACACGTACTACGTGTACACATCAATACCATTTTTCTTCATGGTAATGAATTTTCAACGAAGTCACTCAAGGGCGAGATATCAATAACCCATATGGCGTCATTGTTCACGTGATATATATGTTACGCCTGGCATACTATTTATACGCGTATGCTTTGGTGTCTATACTTCGCGTGGCCAGTGGCGTTAATCAGGCTGATGGCAAGTATGGAAAATTTCTTTATCGACGCAGGTTTGGGTTTTATTACAAGCCTGTTCTATGATATCCCCCATCTACAGCAACACTAAACCATGCGGAAAATGAAAATCTGTTCCGCACATATGTGCAGAACGGAAATCGTTGACGAAGTATTTTTATAAAGAAGCGAAATTTCACTGGAATTTTCCACAAATCGTGCACCGCAATTACAATTTGAATCGCTAGCGATAGCTAAAACGCGTCCCCTGAGTTTCAATGTGTTCTATGTGCCAGTAGGCACATAGAACACATCGGAACTTAGGGGACGAAATAGTAACTTGGGTTACCCTCGCAAATTTGGTTGACAATAAAATGTGTTCTTTTTATTGATAGTTATGAAATGAATTACTGAGTGTCCTTTTAATAATGCTTTTATAGGTGTGAAGGCGTGTAATAAACATAGAAGGACACGCGTATGAATAGGTTAATAGATATGGCACTTATGCAGCCTCTCGTTCTATCCTTCCGCGCTGGCACTCGTGCAATATCAATTATCCCATTCACACGCGTGTGTCAATCTGTGTATTGTGTGCATGTGTATTCGTTTGTATGTGTGAAAGAGATATGGTAACTGAGATAAAGCCTATTTTTATTCCACTTTCTTGCTGTTGTCTGTAGCGCCGCCACTGCGAGTTGTCAAATTGTCTTGTTCATCCTGTAGATGAAATAACTACGTTTCAAACTGAACATGGGTTTGCAATTTCAAATCCAGCAGTCCGCCTCTGTACAAAAATATAGAATCTGACTCCATTCATCAATAATCCGTTTTTCTAAAGGCTTTATTCTTTAGTTTCGTTCCAGAAAGTATAAGATGGCTCCTTGTTCATGGAAAATATAACGAAGTTAAACAGACTATAAAGCGAATTGCAGCAATGAACAGAAAGGCCTGTCCAGACCTGTCGAACATGGAAGAACTTGCGAGAACAGTTACACTACACAAAACAGACCAGTCATTTACGTATTTAGACCTGTTTCGAACAAAACAGATGGCAAAACAAACGATTGTGCTAGCATATGTGTGGTAATGTTTTAATATTTAGGAGAAACGCTTTGAAATAGGTGCTGATGATACTATATAAGTTGAGAGGCTCCAGCCTTCATAAGTCGGCACTCAACGATGCTCCCCAACTCATCACCTGACTGCTAGAATGTCCTATGTCCCATAGGGGACAGAGTACTCCCATAGGGGACAGGGTACTCCCATAGGGGACATAGGACATTCTAGCACTCGGGCGACGAACTATGGAAATGTCTCCAAGCCGTGCGGAGAAAATACGCCCCCCCCCCCAAAAAAAAAAAATCAAGAAAGTCGTGATATAAACGACATCTTAGGAACATAATTGGGTCCTTTGAGTACAAAGAGGCTTCATAAAAAAATATTCAAACAAAGTAGAGGATATTTGATAAAAGTGAGATATATGAAGAAATATATTTATATTTTCATCGAAAAGATTGTTGAGGCATCATTGCACTTTGACATTTGGTGAATGATTTCAGCGATTGCTGGGCGTCTGGCAAGCACACGTACTGAACGGTAGAAGACATGGAAGGTCAGTCAGAGAATTTACCACATTTAGTCCAAGACCTCAATAACTTGTAAATCCTCCTCGGTTTGCAAGACAAGCGCGCGCGGATCCGGCGTGGCATAATCCTCACCATACGCCCAATATCAGCTTGACTGCTGATGCTATTCCATTCTTCCTGCAGAGCAGCGGCGAGGTTCTGGACATTGGTATGGGGTGTTGGAGTTGTCGTAGACGCCTGCCAAGCATATCCCAGACGGGCTCGATTGGTGAAAAGTCTGGACTTAGTTCTGATCAAGACAGTGTAGTGATGTTCTGCTCCTGGAGGAACCGTGTAGCGACCCGGGTCCTGTGTGCTCTTGTATTGTCATCTTGGAAAACGAATCGACGGTCGTGATGTCGCGCAGATGGCACCATATGAGCTGCTAACTTTTTGATGCGGTAGTGCTGCCCTGTGACACGCCCTTGGATGACATGTAATGCTGTTCTGCTTGTCATGGTTATGCCTCCCAACACCATAACCGACCTATCACCAAAACGATCGTACTACCTAACGGTTACGTCATGGTATCGTTCGTTCCGCCGCTGCCACACTCTGTTTCGCCTGTCGTGGAAGTCGAGAGTGAAGCTCTAATCATCGGAAAACATAACGTTACTCCACAGAAGATTGTCCCAGCGCTGTCGTGCTCCACGCCAATTACGCTTTGCTGCGATGTGACGTTCAGTCAAACGTGGAATTATTCGAGGTCGTCGAGCGTACAAAATTACAGCTGTGTGGGCGATTTTAGATAGTCCGACCACTGACTCGCACATCTGTCGCTCGGTGCAACTGGGTCGAATTTCTGAGGCACTTTGAGGCGGTTATGCAATGCTGCGGTTCGGATGAAACGATCCTGGTTAGCAGTTGTCGCCCTTGAGCGACCTCACCGACGTCTGTCTTCAACATTGCCTGTCTGACGGTAGCGTGACCACAACCTGCTAATCAACGATTGAGTAACGTTGAGAATTTGTGCCACTGCAGTCTGCCTGTTGCCAGCTTCCAACATGCGAACGGCACGTAAACGTTCGTCACGTGTGAGTTTTCGCATACCTTAAAAGTTACGTTTCGACCAGAAACTATTGATGAACGAGTTTATACCAAGAAAAGAACGATGAGACCCCCGAAAAAGCCCGTCCAGTACAAAGGAAAATTTCAAAACGTACCCCACAGACATTAACGCGGTGCTCGTGCGCAAGAAACCTGCAAGACGTTTTCGTGGGCCGGTGACATGCATGATCCACACTAAACTTGTCAACATATTGATGTGTCCAATCACGCGTATCCAATACCATTTTCCGAACATATCAACATCAATTTGGATATCCCCTACTTTTTTTAATAGTATATATCTGCAATGTTTTTAGAATTGCAGATGGCTCCTTGTTACACACGTGGAAAATTTTAATGTGTAAATGGAAAACTCTGACGTAATTCTCCTCAAATCTGATGCTCAGTGAAGAAAGATTATAAATATCCTTGTTCCTATATCCCGATAAATTCTGTCTTTTGATTGCTCAGTTCGTCTCAGACAAATAGCCATGGGAAAGCAGGGCTTATATTTCGACGAGAATCCGAGAATCGATTCGCACAAAGATTCGCGCAATAAAACCGACGAGAATCCATGTAGATTCTCGCTGCACCTCTGCTAGGATTCGCGTGAAAAGGATTGAGTCAATCTAACCCTTTATCTAGCACAGCGGCAACAAATTAACCAAAAGAAGGCTAACATGACCTGAAATATCCTGACACTTTGTCAATAAAATTACACAGATATGGCTGTCATTGGAACCGGCTCATTGAGCCGGTTCCAACGACAGCCATATTTGTAAGATTTTATTGGTAAATATTGTTCATTTAATTATTTTATCATTTATTTGTTATTTATTGTTTAAAAATTATCAAATTTAGTTTGAAAAATTAAAAAGGTGTGTTGGGTAAAATGCTAACGTGTGTTATCAGTATACAACAATGGCTGAACCATGGAGGCGTCATGGGATCCTGGGACACTCATAGGTATGGATTCTCGCAACCACTTTCACAAGAATCCAAATGGATTCTCACAAATTTAGAAGAAATATAAGCCCTGGAAAGGGTGCACCCAACATCCAAGGTATATAAGAGCGTACAACATCCAGGGTATAAGCGCACGCGAAACATCGGGGGTGTATGGTTTAAACGACAGCTTTATTCGTTTGCTCGCCTCGAGATGAAAAATGAACCCAAAAACCTGAAAATAGTCACAAATATCATCAGATTTCCGACAATTCGATCATCTTTTGTCGTTATAAATTAAATAGTCGTATAATTAAAATGAAACAACTTGAGAAAATTAAAATAAGAGCAAATAATTCGTCCCCTGAATACCAATGTGTTCTATGTGCCAGTGGGCACATAGAACACATTGGAAATCAGGGGACATTATGCCAACAAAATACTGTTTACTCGTTTCCTTAACGACGCAAGGAATGTAACTCTATCTTAAAAACAAACAAAACAATTATGTTACAGAAAATTCAGGAAAAACAAAAAACAGTTAAACATTTTATTGAGTTTGACGAATCTTTGGTCACGACATCCATGAATCAATACAATTACACATCAAAAGTCAAGCTGGAAACCTTGTGCCAATCAGTGGTTTCAACAACTAACCAGTTGGTCCGCGTATTTCGCCCATCGTTCACTCAAATAAACAGTTTAGTCCATGTATATTTCGTAGCTTTCTCAAAACCACAGGAAAAGATGCCGTGCCGACTTTGAAGTACGGACAGGGTGGTATAAATTGTAATTATTACCACTCAATCTATAAGTTACTAGTCGATTAACATAAGTTTGGAGGTCCGTAAAAACTCCATAATTTCAGTGACGTCATTCGACGGAGCCAGACCGCGGGCGATAATGGTATAAATAGCCATTAGCGGCCCGCGGCCCGGCTATTTTTAGATTCCATGGTCTAATGAATTACTCCCATTCGGATGACGTCCCTTTGTATTTCTGAACCGAAGTCGAACGCACGATCGAAACAGAAATATCGAACCGACTTTAGTGATTATTTCTATGCTGAAATGAAGCACTATCAGATGGAAACAAGTTTCATTGCACTGTGAATCGGTCGCACTGTAAGTATACTGATAAAATCATCGACCGTTACAACGGCCTGGTAATAATAGTAATAACATGATTGTTGTCAGGCATCATGATTCATTAGCGGCCCTGCAGCAATGATGAACAGCCCTTGGGCTTATTAACGGCCCTCGACTTCGTCTCGGGCCTTTAATAAACCCTCGGGCTGTTCATCATTGCTATAGGGCCGCTAATGAACCATAATACCCCCACCAAAATCATGTTATTGTTATATTAGCCATCGCAAGAATCTAGTAGAACACAAAAGAAAAACACCAGTATCTATTCCAAGGGCGGGAGGGTTGGGAATATAAATTACACAAGAAGAATTTATAACATTGCCTATTCACAAATTAATCTCAGATTATTCGATACCAACCAAAACGTGCTTGTCACTTCTTTGCCGAAAATCGGAAGATAATTCTGCGCAAGCGCATACACGCCTTCAACTGCAAACCAAACAGTGTAGGGGAGAAAACTCAAATCTTATCTGCCAAATACATAATTAATTTAATGCTAATTCTGAGAGCAGTTGTCGGAAAGAGACTGGATCTGCTGGGGCTCTCTGTCAGCATCTGGCGCCAACTCTCGAAATTTGTGCTATGCCTTCCTGGAAATAGAATCAGCAATATCAGTATAAAAAACAGGAATGTATCGAGATTTAAAATGGATGTTTGCCTTCATGCAGTATAATACTAATTTCCGAACCAGAACCATAACCAGCGGTCCGGACCGACATGTAGACGTGTTTATAACCGAAAACAATCAGGTGCCTGATTGTCTGTATAGAATATGACCCGTTTATTTTGCATATGAGAACCCCACAAATGTAAAGCCAACACAATAGGAACCAACTGCAGAAATGTTACGTTTCGAAGTACTTTATATCTCGTCTAATCACCCGGCCAACTTAAAAACGTCTAGTGCCCAGTAATACCCACACCCTAGACTTTCCCCACCAGCACTATCAGTAAATAAAGTTGAATCCTGACTATTTGACCAAGCCACCTCTGGGATGTAACATTTACCATTAAATGATTCCAGTGACTTTGATTATTTGTAGTTTGGTTCGATAACTCAATGATTTTTCAATGCCAAGATTCTTCACGTAACTTTTCATTAAAAAAATTCAATAAAACTCATTCTTATGTCCGGAGTCATAACTGAATAGTAGTGAAATTGAGTGAAATTCTTCATACAGTGCCGCGGCCGGTTCCTGGACATTGATAGGCGACTAATGGCGTTGTCGTAGACGCCTACCAAGCATATCCCAGACGTGCTCGATTGGTGAAAGGTCCGGTTACATAATGCTGTGGTTCGGATGAAACGATCCTGGTTAGCAGTTGTCGCCCTTGGACGACCTGACCGACGTCTGTCATGAACATTGCCTGTCTGACGGTAGCGTGGCCATAACCTGCTAATCACCGATTGAGTAATGTTGAGAATTTGCGCCACTGCAGTCTAACGTGCCAACGGCACGTAAACGTTCGTCAGGTGTCAGTCTTCGCATACCTCAAAAACACCGTTTCGGCCAGAAACCATTGGTGAACGAGTTTATACCAAGAAAAGAACGATGAGACCTCGGAAAAAGCCCGTCCAGTACAAAGGAAAATTTCAAAACGTACCCCACAGACATTAACGCGGCGCTCGTGCGAAAAACATGCACGAAGGTTTCGTGGGTGACATTCATGATCCACACTAAACTTGGTAACATATTGATGTGTCCAATCGCGCGTATTCAATACCATTTTCCGAAAATATCAACATCAGTTTGGATATCCCCTACTTTTCGTTCAATTGAGGGGTCATAACCTATGTTGCTGAGACAAAAAATGAAAAAAATAGTTATTCAAGTATTTTTTTTGCAAGTGTCGTCTGCTTTTCATGTTAGATAGCCCTTACTTTTTTGAATAGTATATAATGGAGTACACGAGTAGTTTGCTACGTACCAAACGACTCATATTTCACGTGACAAGAGGCGCCATGTTTGTTATTATGGTCTCTCGCGTGAGCGATCATGTTGTGACATCGATACAATGGTGTCAGCGCGTTTGTTATTGTAAACTGCGTTTCCTTCCTCCATTTTGAATGATTGAGGTCTTAGCTTTTGCTATGAGATTCAAAGTCCTTCAACTGCTTTGGTTGTGCTTTAACCCTTCACCCAACGTAACGGCCAAAACCGGCCAGCGCTATTCTCAAAAATCGCCAATTAATTTTCAAAATATTTTCATTTTTTGTCTCAAAAACATAGGTTATGACCCCTCGTTGGAACGAGCTCGTTCCAACGAGGGGTCATAACCTATGTTTTTGAGACAAAAAATGAAAAAAATAAGTTATTCAAGAATTTTTTTTGCAAGTGTCGTCTGCTTTTCATGTTAGGTAAAGGGTTATGGGTATGTTCACTGTCGAATTACTGAACGAGGTCTGACATTAATAGCATGGTAGACGGGCTTAATTTGCCGTATCTCATGCCGGATATCATACATGTATGTGGCGTAATAGTCACATGATCCAGTGATGCATATGATGGGTTGGCATGGTAGCACACATAGGTGCCATATTGTTACGTTATTATTATCATAGTGATAAGTGGTGTTAGTGCGCATGCGCGGTGCGATTTCTTAGGGTGACACGTGCTTCCGTCGTCCATTTTGTGTACTTGAGGCCGCCATCTTGATATTCATGGTAACACATGGTTGCTATTCTGACCCACAACCCTCTAATAGGAGGTGTGGGAATGTGTTCGCTTGAATAGGAGTAAATCCAATTACCACAAACAACTCAACAATCCCCCCTGTCCAAATCACCACAAAACTACCGACACGGACATGGAGAGAGCCCATCTTGGAATTATACAAGTAGCACGTAGTGCTATAAGGCCCTAATATCACGTGAGGTTCCTAAAAGGGGCATTCTATTGAACAAGAGTAGTTTTCTGGTTCGGACTTTCCCATTGTTTCTACCGTTGGTCGGATTGATTGAGAATAATATGCTTTTATCTCTATTATTGTTTTTTCTCCCTATTCACTTGTTTCTGTTGTTTTGGAATCTTAATTATCACGTAGTGCTATAGGGACCGTTCAATTGTATGAGAATCAATCTAATTACCCAAATAGACCGAACATTCACTCCAAATTACCAAAAATTATCTAATGGCACCGAAACGGACTTGGCGAAGCATTATTTGGGGCTTATAAGAATAGCACGTAGAGCGATAAGGTGAGATCTATTAAATTGGACTATCTTTACTGGCTCGGATTTTTCCAAATTCTCGGTTTCTACCTATCACTCTCATACCTCAAGAATCCCCTGCTTCCACCTATCCTGGCCTATGCTGTAGCTTATTCTCTCCATTCCTTGGTCCGTCCTGACGATGTTATGATTTTCCCGGCCTCCCTGTAAAGTAGTCTGAATTTCCTAGATGTGTGTGCCAGTGCACAATGTATACGCATCACATGTTGCATACAGGCACATGCTGGATGCATCGATACGTGTTTGTCTGCTTATACACAATGCGTGCACATCACAGGCAGCACATAGGCATATACGGGTATTTTGGGATATATCTCGGAATGATCAGTACCCTAGCTTGCGCTAGGTCTAGGGAATGTAAAGGTTTAGATGAATGGAGTAATCTGATTGCAGCTGTTCAAGACCTGAATGAGCGCAGAGTCGATATATGTTTAGGTATAGCTAGGAAGTATGACGTAGTTCTATAAGTTAAAAGCAATCGTACACAGCGGTAAGGTGGTAGAAGACTTTAGTATTGGGTGGCTACAATAGTGTCTTTACCTAACATGAAAAGCAGACGACACCTGAAAAACAAATTCTTGAATAACTATTCTTTTCATTTTTTGTCTCAAAAACATAGGTTATGACCCCTCATTGGAACAAGCTCGACGAGCTTGTTCCAATGGGGTGTCATAACCTATGTTTTTGAGACAAAAAATGAAAAAAATAATGAAAATTAATTGGCGATTTTTGAGAATAGCGCTGACCAGTTTTGGCCGTTTAGTTGGGTAAAGGGTTAAGATCCATGGAGGTCTTGAGATGGCCTAGGCCGGGCCAAACAGGTTCTAGGAGCCATAAGTATCTACAAAATAGATATTCTCAGATGAGCATCATGCTAAAGGTATCCTGAAATGATACAATAGCATGTCATCGGTACGTTCAAAAACCTGTATGTGCCTATGTGCTAATGCACACAAGCAGATATCAGCACATCCACGATGTACCCATGTACTGCATGCAATGTGTACTCATTATGACACAATGTGTACTAACACTGTACTCATTATGACACAATGTGTACTAACACATAAGCACATCTCGGTAAAATCAACATACAGTTTTTTAAAATGTAAGGAACCCTATTTTGTACAAGGTCTAACAAAACATTGGCCAGGGCAGATGTCGAGACACAATCGGGGGCAGCGACTAAACTTGTAATAATGCTACAAGTCAGTAATGGTGAGACATTCAATCACAGCACAGAATAGTGATATATAATGCTGGGTAGTAATAATACAAGATTACAAGGCTGTTAGAAAACTATTTTATTGGGTGAATACAGTCACATGACTGATGATCCTGGGGTGGCCTAAAAGGCTAAGCCAAACAGGTACTAGGATCCATAACTATCTTCAGATACAGTACGTGGAGAGTGTATTATCACTAAATCACCCGCAGAGTGGAGATTCCACCCAAGCAATAATTGCAAATTTGTTGCAAAGCATAACCAGCACAAGCAAAGTTTCAGCCAATGGACCTCCGGGTTAAACCCGGAGGTCCATTGGCTGAAACATTGCTTGTGTTTTTTGTCGATATGTACAAAATTTGAAAGTTATAGCTTGGGTGATATCTCCACTCCGCGGGTGATTTAGTTACAATCCACTCTCCACGTAGTGTAGATATTCTACAAAAAGTATCTCCAAAAGTTATCCTCCAAAAATATCCTTAAAAGGTATCCTCAAATAGTACATTACCATATCATAGGTATCCTCAAATACCCATATGTGCATATGATGTGCGCACATTGTGCATAAGCACGAAATGCGCATATCGGCACCTCCACAGACTGTGCTACATATGATGTGCACACATTGTGCACTACCACACAGACACATCTGGGAAATTCAGAATACTTTATAGGGAGACCGAGAAAGGAAAGGAGAGAATAAGCTACAGCATAGGCCAGGATAGGCAGAAGCAGAGTATTCTGAAGGGATTCGAAGAACAGATAGAAACCAATGATTTGTGAAAATCCGAGCCAGTAAAGATTCTCAAGTTCAATAGAACGCACCTTATATCACTACGTGCTACTCTTATAAATCCCAAATGAGGATTCGCTAAGTCCGTTTCGATAATTTTAGACAGTTTTTTGGTAATTTGGAGTGAATGTTGCGTCTATTTGGGTAATTACCTTGACTTTCATACAATCGCACGCGTCTTGTAGCACTGCGTGCTGGGGGCACGGTGTCATTGCGGTAACCGGTTCTCATTAGATCACCGTAGTTAAGTAACGCCGAGCCCGGTTAATCCTTGGATGGGTGTCCGCCTGAGCGATCGATTCAGACTCCCACGTTGTGTCCTTGTGCAAGGCACTTCACCCCGATTGTACACATGGGGGCGCAATGACGCCGTGTATTGGGGCGTACTGCACGTCGATGGTACGCATGGATTGTGTTCCATTGGAAAGGTTTGTGTTGTAGAATCATCTAAACAAAAGTCCGATAATGACTACAAATTACAGAAAAGGACCCAATCGTTTTTTTCGAGTGTTGTTTCTTTGCCCTTTCTTCTTCCCAGACCTCGTCTACACGTGATCTTCTACATATATCTTCTGTAGAGACCCTGTTTTGTCCATTCCCGAAACTAGCCTAAACCTTGTTGTCGCTACCCTCCGCATGGCATTGCATTCTTTACTTGCCCTCTTATGTCTAGTCCAGCCTTTTATGTTCTAATGGTTGATTCGACCAAGTCTTGGGAGGCAAAACCCAAATGCTGCATTTCAATAGCAACCTCTTTTCATCATAGAACCCAGATGGTGGATCCACCATACAAAATGCACTACGAAATACACGCTATCATAACAACACGTACTACGTGTACACATCAATACCATTTTTCTTCATGGTAATGAATTTTCAACGAAGTCACTCAAGGGCGAGATATCAATAACCCATATGGCGTCATTGTTCACGTGATATATATGTTACGCCTGGCATACTATTTATACGCGTATGCTTTGGTGTCTATACTTCGCGTGGCCAGTGGCGTTAATCAGGCTGATGGCAAGTATGGAAAATTTCTTTATCGACGCAGGTTTGGGTTTTATTACAAGCCTGTTCTATGATATCCCCCATCTACAGCAACACTAAACCATGCGGAAAATGAAAATCTGTTCCGCACATATGTGCAGAACGGAAATCGTTGACGAAGTATTTTTATAAAGAAGCGAAATTTCACTGGAATTTTCCACAAATCGTGCACCGCAATTACAATTTGAATCGCTAGCGATAGCTAAAACGCGTCCCCTGAGTTTCAATGTGTTCTATGTGCCAGTAGGCACATAGAACACATCGGAACTTAGGGGACGAAATAGTAACTTGGGTTACCCTCGCAAATTTGGTTGACAATAAAATGTGTTCTTTTTATTGATAGTTATGAAATGAATTACTGAGTGTCCTTTTAATAATGCTTTTATAGGTGTGAAGGCGTGTAATAAACATAGAAGGACACGCGTATGAATAGGTTAATAGATATGGCACTTATGCAGCCTCTCGTTCTATCCTTCCGCGCTGGCACTCGTGCAATATCAATTATCCCATTCACACGCGTGTGTCAATCTGTGTATTGTGTGCATGTGTATTCGTTTGTATGTGTGAAAGAGATATGGTAACTGAGATAAAGCCTATTTTTATTCCACTTTCTTGCTGTTGTCTGTAGCGCCGCCACTGCGAGTTGTCAAATTGTCTTGTTCATCCTGTAGATGAAATAACTACGTTTCAAACTGAACATGGGTTTGCAATTTCAAATCCAGCAGTCCGCCTCTGTACAAAAATATAGAATCTGACTCCATTCATCAATAATCCGTTTTTCTAAAGGCTTTATTCTTTAGTTTCGTTCCAGAAAGTATAAGATGGCTCCTTGTTCATGGAAAATATAACGAAGTTAAACAGACTATAAAGCGAATTGCAGCAATGAACAGAAAGGCCTGTCCAGACCTGTCGAACATGGAAGAACTTGCGAGAACAGTTACACTACACAAAACAGACCAGTCATTTACGTATTTAGACCTGTTTCGAACAAAACAGATGGCAAAACAAACGATTGTGCTAGCATATGTGTGGTAATGTTTTAATATTTAGGAGAAACGCTTTGAAATAGGTGCTGATGATACTATATAAGTTGAGAGGCTCCAGCCTTCATAAGTCGGCACTCAACGATGCTCCCCAACTCATCACCTGACTGCTAGAATGTCCTATGTCCCATAGGGGACAGAGTACTCCCATAGGGGACAGGGTACTCCCATAGGGGACATAGGACATTCTAGCACTCGGGCGACGAACTATGGAAATGTCTCCAAGCCGTGCGGAGAAAATACGCCCCCCCCCCCAAAAAAAAAAAATCAAGAAAGTCGTGATATAAACGACATCTTAGGAACATAATTGGGTCCTTTGAGTACAAAGAGGCTTCATAAAAAAATATTCAAACAAAGTAGAGGATATTTGATAAAAGTGAGATATATGAAGAAATATATTTATATTTTCATCGAAAAGATTGTTGAGGCATCATTGCACTTTGACATTTGGTGAATGATTTCAGCGATTGCTGGGCGTCTGGCAAGCACACGTACTGAACGGTAGAAGACATGGAAGGTCAGTCAGAGAATTTACCACATTTAGTCCAAGACCTCAATAACTTGTAAATCCTCCTCGGTTTGCAAGACAAGCGCGCGCGGATCCGGCGTGGCATAATCCTCACCATACGCCCAATATCAGCTTGACTGCTGATGCTATTCCATTCTTCCTGCAGAGCAGCGGCGAGGTTCTGGACATTGGTATGGGGTGTTGGAGTTGTCGTAGACGCCTGCCAAGCATATCCCAGACGGGCTCGATTGGTGAAAAGTCTGGACTTAGTTCTGATCAAGACAGTGTAGTGATGTTCTGCTCCTGGAGGAACCGTGTAGCGACCCGGGTCCTGTGTGCTCTTGTATTGTCATCTTGGAAAACGAATCGACGGTCGTGATGTCGCGCAGATGGCACCATATGAGCTGCTAACTTTTTGATGCGGTAGTGCTGCCCTGTGACACGCCCTTGGATGACATGTAATGCTGTTCTGCTTGTCATGGTTATGCCTCCCAACACCATAACCGACCTATCACCAAAACGATCGTACTACCTAACGGTTACGTCATGGTATCGTTCGTTCCGCCGCTGCCACACTCTGTTTCGCCTGTCGTGGAAGTCGAGAGTGAAGCTCTAATCATCGGAAAACATAACGTTACTCCACAGAAGATTGTCCCAGCGCTGTCGTGCTCCACGCCAATTACGCTTTGCTGCGATGTGACGTTCAGTCAAACGTGGAATTATTCGAGGTCGTCGAGCGTACAAAATTACAGCTGTGTGGGCGATTTTAGATAGTCCGACCACTGACTCGCACATCTGTCGCTCGGTGCAACTGGGTCGAATTTCTGAGGCACTTTGAGGCGGTTATGCAATGCTGCGGTTCGGATGAAACGATCCTGGTTAGCAGTTGTCGCCCTTGAGCGACCTCACCGACGTCTGTCTTCAACATTGCCTGTCTGACGGTAGCGTGACCACAACCTGCTAATCAACGATTGAGTAACGTTGAGAATTTGTGCCACTGCAGTCTGCCTGTTGCCAGCTTCCAACATGCGAACGGCACGTAAACGTTCGTCACGTGTGAGTTTTCGCATACCTTAAAAGTTACGTTTCGACCAGAAACTATTGATGAACGAGTTTATACCAAGAAAAGAACGATGAGACCCCCGAAAAAGCCCGTCCAGTACAAAGGAAAATTTCAAAACGTACCCCACAGACATTAACGCGGTGCTCGTGCGCAAGAAACCTGCAAGACGTTTTCGTGGGCCGGTGACATGCATGATCCACACTAAACTTGTCAACATATTGATGTGTCCAATCACGCGTATCCAATACCATTTTCCGAACATATCAACATCAATTTGGATATCCCCTACTTTTTTTAATAGTATATATCTGCAATGTTTTTAGAATTGCAGATGGCTCCTTGTTACACACGTGGAAAATTTTAATGTGTAAATGGAAAACTCTGACGTAATTCTCCTCAAATCTGATGCTCAGTGAAGAAAGATTATAAATATCCTTGTTCCTATATCCCGATAAATTCTGTCTTTTGATTGCTCAGTTCGTCTCAGACAAATAGCCATGGGAAAGCAGGGCTTATATTTCGACGAGAATCCGAGAATCGATTCGCACAAAGATTCGCGCAATAAAACCGACGAGAATCCATGTAGATTCTCGCTGCACCTCTGCTAGGATTCGCGTGAAAAGGATTGAGTCAATCTAACCCTTTATCTAGCACAGCGGCAACAAATTAACCAAAAGAAGGCTAACATGACCTGAAATATCCTGACACTTTGTCAATAAAATTACACAGATATGGCTGTCATTGGAACCGGCTCATTGAGCCGGTTCCAACGACAGCCATATTTGTAAGATTTTATTGGTAAATATTGTTCATTTAATTATTTTATCATTTATTTGTTATTTATTGTTTAAAAATTATCAAATTTAGTTTGAAAAATTAAAAAGGTGTGTTGGGTAAAATGCTAACGTGTGTTATCAGTATACAACAATGGCTGAACCATGGAGGCGTCATGGGATCCTGGGACACTCATAGGTATGGATTCTCGCAACCACTTTCACAAGAATCCAAATGGATTCTCACAAATTTAGAAGAAATATAAGCCCTGGAAAGGGTGCACCCAACATCCAAGGTATATAAGAGCGTACAACATCCAGGGTATAAGCGCACGCGAAACATCGGGGGTGTATGGTTTAAACGACAGCTTTATTCGTTTGCTCGCCTCGAGATGAAAAATGAACCCAAAAACCTGAAAATAGTCACAAATATCATCAGATTTCCGACAATTCGATCATCTTTTGTCGTTATAAATTAAATAGTCGTATAATTAAAATGAAACAACTTGAGAAAATTAAAATAAGAGCAAATAATTCGTCCCCTGAATACCAATGTGTTCTATGTGCCAGTGGGCACATAGAACACATTGGAAATCAGGGGACATTATGCCAACAAAATACTGTTTACTCGTTTCCTTAACGACGCAAGGAATGTAACTCTATCTTAAAAACAAACAAAACAATTATGTTACAGAAAATTCAGGAAAAACAAAAAACAGTTAAACATTTTATTGAGTTTGACGAATCTTTGGTCACGACATCCATGAATCAATACAATTACACATCAAAAGTCAAGCTGGAAACCTTGTGCCAATCAGTGGTTTCAACAACTAACCAGTTGGTCCGCGTATTTCGCCCATCGTTCACTCAAATAAACAGTTTAGTCCATGTATATTTCGTAGCTTTCTCAAAACCACAGGAAAAGATGCCGTGCCGACTTTGAAGTACGGACAGGGTGGTATAAATTGTAATTATTACCACTCAATCTATAAGTTACTAGTCGATTAACATAAGTTTGGAGGTCCGTAAAAACTCCATAATTTCAGTGACGTCATTCGACGGAGCCAGACCGCGGGCGATAATGGTATAAATAGCCATTAGCGGCCCGCGGCCCGGCTATTTTTAGATTCCATGGTCTAATGAATTACTCCCATTCGGATGACGTCCCTTTGTATTTCTGAACCGAAGTCGAACGCACGATCGAAACAGAAATATCGAACCGACTTTAGTGATTATTTCTATGCTGAAATGAAGCACTATCAGATGGAAACAAGTTTCATTGCACTGTGAATCGGTCGCACTGTAAGTATACTGATAAAATCATCGACCGTTACAACGGCCTGGTAATAATAGTAATAACATGATTGTTGTCAGGCATCATGATTCATTAGCGGCCCTGCAGCAATGATGAACAGCCCTTGGGCTTATTAACGGCCCTCGACTTCGTCTCGGGCCTTTAATAAACCCTCGGGCTGTTCATCATTGCTATAGGGCCGCTAATGAACCATAATACCCCCACCAAAATCATGTTATTGTTATATTAGCCATCGCAAGAATCTAGTAGAACACAAAAGAAAAACACCAGTATCTATTCCAAGGGCGGGAGGGTTGGGAATATAAATTACACAAGAAGAATTTATAACATTGCCTATTCACAAATTAATCTCAGATTATTCGATACCAACCAAAACGTGCTTGTCACTTCTTTGCCGAAAATCGGAAGATAATTCTGCGCAAGCGCATACACGCCTTCAACTGCAAACCAAACAGTGTAGGGGAGAAAACTCAAATCTTATCTGCCAAATACATAATTAATTTAATGCTAATTCTGAGAGCAGTTGTCGGAAAGAGACTGGATCTGCTGGGGCTCTCTGTCAGCATCTGGCGCCAACTCTCGAAATTTGTGCTATGCCTTCCTGGAAATAGAATCAGCAATATCAGTATAAAAAACAGGAATGTATCGAGATTTAAAATGGATGTTTGCCTTCATGCAGTATAATACTAATTTCCGAACCAGAACCATAACCAGCGGTCCGGACCGACATGTAGACGTGTTTATAACCGAAAACAATCAGGTGCCTGATTGTCTGTATAGAATATGACCCGTTTATTTTGCATATGAGAACCCCACAAATGTAAAGCCAACACAATAGGAACCAACTGCAGAAATGTTACGTTTCGAAGTACTTTATATCTCGTCTAATCACCCGGCCAACTTAAAAACGTCTAGTGCCCAGTAATACCCACACCCTAGACTTTCCCCACCAGCACTATCAGTAAATAAAGTTGAATCCTGACTATTTGACCAAGCCACCTCTGGGATGTAACATTTACCATTAAATGATTCCAGTGACTTTGATTATTTGTAGTTTGGTTCGATAACTCAATGATTTTTCAATGCCAAGATTCTTCACGTAACTTTTCATTAAAAAAATTCAATAAAACTCATTCTTATGTCCGGAGTCATAACTGAATAGTAGTGAAATTGAGTGAAACTCAATGAATGCCCGAAATAAGCTATAATACATGAAGAATCAGAAAGGCCAATATAATAATTACCTATACAGAACTTTTATTGTGCTTGGCGGGAGCGCGGTGGCTCAGTAGGTAGATGTGCAGGCTGCAATCCGAGAGGTTCTCGGTTCGAATCCCACCTGCGGCGACCGCGTTGTGTCCTTGGGCAAGACACTTCATCTCCATTGCCCGCATGGGGGCACGATAACGCCGTGTACTAAGGCGCACTGCACGTCGATGGTACGCATGTCTTCAACCAATCTAACCCTGCCTGTGCTACAGTGCGGAGTTACGATGTTGGGGAGCTGGCAGCTGCTCGTCGTTGCTCGGTGGTTCTCTCCGGGTACTCCGGCTTCCTCCACCCGTAAAACTGTCACGGTCATGATTAGCCATTATGCATAAGTATGTGACCTTAAACACCAATAAATAAATAATAAATTGTGCTTGGCCATTTTTCGAGGTCTGACACCTACACGTTGCGCAACTTGAGGAAAGCTGCAAACACAACTAAACTGAACTGTGGGAAATTCACAGAATGTAGCCTTCCCAGAGTAGTGAGAGTACCCAGATACTGCCATTGGCAGTGTCTGGGTACTCTCACTACTCTGGAATGGCTATATTCTGTGAATTTCTGCAGCAAGAGAGTATTTAATAAAAAACGAAAAACCTTAGATTACGGGATGTCGACGGTTTCGGTTTCGGTTTTTTTTTTAAAAAATAACAACCTCGGTTCGGTTTCGGTTAACTTACAGCTCTACAGTACGTGTGACGTTGATCATTTGTAGTTTGGTTCGATAACTCAATGATTTTGCAATGCCAAGATTCTTCACGTAACTTTTCAAATAACCTAGACTGCACGCTTCTAATAAATATGACATTTTTTAATTATTAAAAATAGTTTTAAAGGTTAAAAATTGTTTTAAATGTTAACTTTTTTATTTCCTATATATACTATTCAAAAACTAGGGGATATCCAAACTTATGTTGATATTTTCGGAAAATGGTATTGGAATCACGTGATTGGACACATCAATATGTTAGCAAGTTTAGTGTGGATCATGAATGCCGCCGGCCCACGGAAACTTCGTGCAGCTTTTCAGCACGAGCGCCGCGTTAATGCCTGTGGGGTGCGTTTTGAAATTGTCTTTTGTATTGGACGGCTTTTTTCTGAGGTCTCATCGTTCTTTTCTTGGTATAAACTCGATTATCAATCGTTTCTGGTCGAAACGAAAATTTTGAGGTATGCAAAGACTGACACGTGATGAAAGTTTACGTGCGGTTGGCATGTTGGAAGCTGGCAACAGACAGACTGCAGTGGCTCAACTTCTCAACGTTTCTCAATCAGAGATTAGCAGGTTGTGGTCACGCTACCATTAGACAGGCAATGGTGATGACAGACGTTCGTCAGGTCGTCCAAGTGCGACAACTGCTAACCAGGATCGTTTCATCCGAACCACAGCATTACGTAACCGCCATCAAAGTGCCCCAGCAATTGGACAGCAGCCACACCGAGCGACAGATGTGAGAGTCAGTCGTCAGACGATCCGAAATCGCCTACACAGCTGGAATTTGTACGTTCGACGACCTCGAATAATTCCACGTTTGACTGAACGTCACATCGCAGCAAGGGGTAATTGGTGTGGAGCACGACAGCGCTGAGACAACCGTTGGTAGAGCAACATCATGTTTTCCAAAGAACCGCGGTTCACTATCGACTTCCACGACAAGCGAAACAGAGTGTGGCGGTGGCCATGGCATAATCGTTAGGCAGCACGATCGTTTTGGTGGTGCATCTGTTATGGTGTGGGAAGGCATAACCATGACAAGTAGAACAGCATTATATGTCGTCCATGGACGTGTCACAGTACTGCCGGGACAACATGTTAGCAGCTCATGTGGTACCATTTGCGCGATATCCCGGCCGTCGATTCATTTTCCAGGATGACAATGCAAGAGCACACAGGGGCCGTGTCGCTACAGAGTTCCTCTAGGAGCAGAACATTACTACACTGTCTTGGCCAGCACTATCTGGGATATGCTTGGCAGGCGCCTACGACAACGCCAACAGCCCTCTACCAATGTCTAGGAACTCGTCGCTACACTGCAGGAAGAATGGAATAACATCAGTCAAGCTGACTGTGGACGTTTGATGAGGAGTATGCCACGTCGGATCCGCGCTTGACTCGCGAACCGAGTGGGATTTACAGGGTATTGAGGTCTTGGACTTAATGTTGTAAATTCTCTGACTGACCGTCCATGTCTTCTACAGCTCAGTGCACGGAATGTGTGCTTGTCAGACACCCAACTATCGCTGAAATCATTTACAGACGTCACAGTGCAATACCTCATCTGGCTTTTTGATGAAAATATAAATATATTTCTTCATATATCTCACTTTTATCAAATATCCCCTACTTTTTTTTAATAGTGTATTATGTGGGAACAACATTCTGTTTTCCTTTAGGTTAATTTTTTTTAACTTAAAGAAAAATAAAAAAAAAATTGAAATCAGTCAAAAATTTTGTTTTTCCTATTATATATAGGAAATAAAAAAAATAATAAAATAAATTGAAAATAATAAAAAACAAAAGAAATGAAACCTAATTCAATCCATGTGAAAGATGTCGAGGTAACAAAATATTAATATGATAATCATAGTATGCATTTAATACTGAACGAAGATCAAGTCAATTTATTTTCAGATTTGAAAAATTCGAGTGACAAGCTTCTGAAGGAAGAAGGGAAAACACTTCAAGGAATTTACTCTGATCTACGGCAAACACAAGATATATGCGAAAACCAATAAAGGTGTCGTAGATCAACTCAAAGAAATGTGGAAAAGTTAATGAAAGTAGACATGACCATTGAGCAGCTACACAAAAATAAAGAGGGGAAAGTGATAGCGCGCATACAAATAAAATATATTATAGGTTATCTCCGCCAACATGTATAGTATATGTAGATTTAATACTTGGATGTCGACTTTTAAACACCGAGCCGCAGACATCCAGGTATTAAATCTCCAAATACCACACATGTTGACGGGGATAACGTTTTTGTCCCCTTTGAAACACAATAGAAACATAGTGGAGAAAAAATTTGTGGACGCGTTTCTTACGCTTCGTAAAAAGTTAGACCAAATTCGTTAATAACTGTTTTGTTTTTACAAATGCAGAAGACAACAGATAGAGTTACATCCCTTGGGGCGTTAAGGAAACGAGTAAACAGTATTTTGTTAACATGTCGTCCCCTTAGTTCTACTGGCACATAGAACAGAATGGAACTAAGGGGATGATATTTGCTCTTATTTTATTTTTGTCAAGTTGTTTCAATTAATTATTCGACTATTTAATTTATAACAGCAAAATATGATCGAATTGTCGGATATCTGATGGCATTTGTGACTATTTTCGATTTTTATAACGAGGCGAGCGGAAGCGAGAAGCTTTCATTTAAACCATATACCCCCGATGTTTCGCGTGCGCTCATACCCTGGATATTGCACGCTCTCATATACCTTGGATGTTGGGTGCACCCTTTGTCCAAGGCATTCTGACCAATCAAAAGACAGAATTTATTGGGGACAAGATTTTTTAAAAAGTAAAGAAACATTGAATTTCTTTTTTTCATTTTCGCAAATAAATGTTTATAAATATCGACATTTTTTTTTTAATTTAAAAAAGATGTTTTTTAGCTTTTTTTCTCTTCATCTTCTCACGAATTGGATACAAAATCATTCCAGGCTCACTTCCATTCTCTCCTCTTTCATTAACTAATAATGGTGTCGCGGTAACAGGTTCTCGTCAGATCACCGAAGTAAAGTAACGTCGAGGGCGGTTAGTAGTTGGATGGGTGATGATTTCAGCGAGTGATTCGTGCTCCCGCGTTGTGTCCCTGCCCAAGGAACTTAACGCCGATTGCCTGCATGGGGGAGCGATGACTCTATGTACTAGGGTGTACTGCACGACGATGGTGCGCATGTCTTCAACCAATCTAACCCCGCCTGTGCCGCGGTGCAGAGTTCAAAGTTACGATGTTGGAGAGCTGACAGCTGCTCGTCGTTGCTCGGTGGTTCTCTCGGGGTTCTCCGGCTTCCTCCACCCACAAAACTGTCTCCGACATGATATGACCCTGGCTGTTAAAGTGTCTTTAAACCATAAATAAATAAATAAATAAATAAATAAATAAATAAATAAATAAATAAATAAATAAAAATAAATAAATAAATAAATAAATAAAAATCTGTTGCGATGATAAGTATCAAGTATCATCACACTAATTTATGCAAACACATTCAGGAGAAGTCTTGGTAAAATATTTTTTCCATTGTCTTAGGAAGATTTCATTTTATTTCTCTATAATATTCCATCATGATGTTGTGATAATATCATATTTTGAACAATCCATTTTTTATTTCCAATTTTAATTTAGTGACTTTTTTCTCCTTTGCAAGATCTGAGTCGGATATTCTCAATCCATTAATAAATGCAAAATGCTTCAGTGACATTCGGTAATGAGACGGCTCACTCGCAATCAAAAAGTCTGACATTCTAATTCAATGGGTCTCGGTTCTCCCATGCGCAAGACCGGCTCCGACCAAATTCTGATAATGTCACACCCGCGGACCATATTTAATGCCGGCATGAAACACATGATGACCGTGTCTTCGTATTCCATGTGCTGACAGTTGTGACCATAGTCCCATCCAAACTCGCAACATGAGCATCTCTCCTTCCATGCTCTCTCAAGATGAGCAAACATTCCGTAAAACACATCTTGGAGAAATTCGTGACGCTCTTCTCCTTTTCGATTTGTTTTCATTTCATCTATGAATCTATTCATTTTTTTTCTCACCTTAATATATAATAATTTATTTTGTTTTCCTCTTTAATAATTATTTTCATTTTTCTTCTTCACAGGATATGAGTCAGATATTCTCTGCCCAGTAATAAACGCAAAATACTTCCTCGATCGTAGTTCCTGAGATCTCAAAATTACTCAATTTCAAAATCCAAAGGCCTCGATTGGCCTCGACACTCGATCATTTTCTTCCACCAATACATCTCTGCTTTTCCAACACCGACGCAAAACACATGCCTATGGCGTTTGTGCATTCCATGGTGTAACAAATGTGTGCCTCTATCAATCCCTCCCACAAGCAACCCGGGCATCTCTCACTCATCACTTTAGGAATTTAAATCTGCGAGATGGGCACATCATATGTAGAAGACATATCTGAGAAACTTCTCACTCAGAAGATCTCTTTTCATATTCTCCACATTCCCCTTACGATCTTTAATCTTTCAAAAATGACGCATTTAAAATATTTTAGAGGGTTTTTTTTTAATTTTATATTTCTTTCTTTCTTTTTTCCTATTTGTTAATAAAATATATTTTTTTACTTTACTGAAAAAACAACATACGTATATATTTCGCCATCACAGGCAGACAGAGAGACATACAGACAGACAGACAGACAGACAGAGTCACAGACTGATTAAAAAAAAGATGCCACGCGGCTGCAAATGTCTCTCACCTGCGAGATTTTCGCATATTCGACCACAAAACACTGACTGAAAAATATTTGTTTTTGCATTCTTCTGACGATTTGTAATGTTTCACATACGAGAGACCACCGCCGAATCGATAAAATCCATCGAAGAGACACTAAAGACCCCAACACAAAATTTCATGTTTTCACTTTTTGACGAATGTGACGTTCGCATCACACATTTGTTTTTGATTTCTCCCAAAAGTGGAGTTGATAGCCACGAGACAACACGCGACTCTTTCGACCCAAAAGTAAATTTTTACAAAAATATGTCATTGACATCTCAGCTTCAGAAGCTTTTCTCATATATCCACCATCATCTCGTGACAAAAGGTGGTGAATTCTTTACCAAAACCGGGTGATCCCGGGGTTTTCTAAGATCCGGCACATGCTAAATGAAATAACTTGTGAAGTCCATACATCAATTGTTGCATTATTTCTCCACGAACAGATATCTGGAAAGATTTTTTGTAACTTTTATCATGACTGACAAATATTCCAACTACATCACAACGGCATGTTTTTTATGATGTAGTTAGTTTACTTTAACCCTTTAACTAACATGAAAAGCAGACGACACTTGTAAAAAAACATCTTGAATAACTAAGGTTTTTTCATATTTTGTCTCAAAAACATAGGTTATGACCCCTCATTGGAACGAGCTCAACGAGCTCGTTCCAGTGAGGTGTCATAACCTATGTTTTGAGACAAAAATGAAAAAATAATGAAAATTAATTGGCGATTTTTTAGAATAACGCTGGCCGGTTTTGGCCTTTACATTAGGTAAAGGGTTAACTGTCTGGACTTGAGTCATGACAATCGGGGCAAACGGAGTTTACATTCTGAAATCGGCCATCTTCTTAAGGGCCTATATAAGTAATGAAATTTTGTTTATTTTGAAAATTCTCCCCTCCGATATTCCTTCAATTCAAATTAAATATACACAAAATGTACATCAAAATGAAGGTTGGGATGTATAGAACACGAAACACATGTGTAATCAACTCATAGAGTCGACTGTAGGCACCACTGGTTCCTGGAAGTCTGCTACCGTATTCGCACCAGAACTGATAATTTAATAATATTTCACGAAAACAACAACACCCTTGTATATCCAAGTTAAACTCTCTTTGACTCATAATATACAAACAATGATATTTGACACCGAAGCAGTCATACAAGCTCTTGATTTCAAATGCATTTACCCTTGATGTATGAACCATTTAGATATTAGTAAAATGACCAGTTTTTATTTTTTTGTTTTGTAATATAGAAAACAAATTATATATTATGTATTGCTCACGTTTTCAAATCTTGATGTTTCTTTTCAATCAATTTTATATAGGTTTAGTTTTGGGCTAGCTTTTTATGGTGTCACGTTTGGAGTTGTTGCCCTTTCCGGTAATCTGTACGTCAATCTCTTTTGGAATGGAGCTGTGCAAATTCCTGCAACTTTGTTGACAATATTTTTCAGTAACAGGTCAGTAGTCTTAACATATGTTGGTAATGAGGTGAGGTCAAAATTGTTCGCGAAAAGCCAATATTGGACCCCATGCCATCGATGTGGCTAGAGAGTTTCAGCTGGGGGGTGGGGGTGGGGGGGGGGGGGGTGCCACCAATTCCAGCTGTGAGTAATTTCGATAGGTGATTGCACTGCAGCGCTGAGTGATATCTTTTAACCCTTTAACCAACGAATCGCCCGCATCCGCCCGTGTAATATGCAAATATAGCTGCTGAAAAAATATTATTTTTCGAAAAATTTCAACAAAACCATATCATGTGACCCCTCTTTGGAACGAGCTCGTCCAGCTCGTTCCAAAGAGGGGGTCACATGATATGGTTTTGTTGAATTTTTTTTTAAAAATTTAAAAAATGATATTTAAAATAATTTGGAAATCGTCTGCGTTGGGTAAAGGGTTAAAGTGATTATATATATACTTCATCAAATATTTAATATAACTTCGTCAAATTGCCGTCATGCTCGGAAGTTTACTTCCTTCTAAGCGGCTTTCTTTTTTGACTAATTCTTATTCAAAATAACTGTATCATATCTTCCTTGGGTGGCAACAAGTAAAAATATGTTCCGCGCTCCACTTTGCTTTTTGCGCGTAATAGACTCGGATACGTGGACCAACATGAAACGGGGAACATATCTTTGCCACCCAAAGGGAGATTTGATACGGGAATTTTACAAGCAATACACTTGAATATGGAGAACAACGCGTTTGAACAATTCGGGTCAAGGAATGGTTGAATGTGTGAATACTGCATGCGAACTCTCTTCTGCCTCTGTTACCAGGTCGAGGTTGAGATAAATGATTGAATGCTCCTAATTCTAAGACTGAGAACAAAATTTGCGCGTAATAACGCGGAATATATCTCCACTTGTTACCACCTATTTATTTATTTATTTATTGATGTTTAAGGTCACATATTTATGCACAATGGCTAATCATGACCGTGACAGTTTTACGGGTGGAGGAAGCCGGAGTACCCGGAGAGAACCACCGAGCAACGACGAGCAGCTGCCAGCTCCCCAACATCGTAACTCCGCACTGCAGCACAGGCAGGGTTAGATTGGTTGAAGACATGCGTACCATCGACGTGCAGTACGCCTTAGTACACGGCGCCATCGTGCCCCCACATGGGCAATGGGGGTGAAGTGTCTTGCCCAAGGACACAACGAGGTTGCCGCAGGTAGGATTCGAACCGAGGACCTCTCGGCTTGCAGCCTGCACCTCTACCTACTGAGCCACCGCGCCCCCCTTGTTACCACCTAAGGAAGATCTGATACGGTATTGTTTGTCCATAATTTACAATTAAAACAGTGAACAAAGTGTAATGCGGAACATATCTTTACTTGTTGCTACCCAAGGAAGATATGTATCGGCGATTTTATAGACGGGTTCGTGATTAGGAGCTAGGCGGCCATTTGCCAAATAATAAATCGATCTGTAAGACGTACGCGTATCTCGATCAATTTTATAATTCCCATTCAACAACTAGGATCAGTGTGACGCTAAATGTTACGTTCCCATGACGCGATACACATTGGTATGGCACTTAACGTAACGGAATAAGAATTAGTCAAAAATGAAAGCCGCTTAGAAGGAAGTAAACTTCCGAGTATGACGGCAATTTGTCGTAGTTATGTCAATTTGCCGCCATGCTAGGAAGATTACTTCCCTCTAAGCGGCTTTCATTTTTGGCTAATTCTTATTCCGTTGCGTTAATATATATACACATGCTTATGAACCCTTCCGAAAATTTTCAAGTAGTATGTCTCGCACGTTTCACCCCGTATTGGCAGGACCTCGGGCAGGACCTCGGAAGTGACGTCATGTCACGTGATCTAGTTACGTCATGTTGTGTTGTCATGGTAACCCGCGTGAGCGGCCATGTTGTGACGTCATCTCCATAGTGATACGTGGTGTGAGTGCGCATGCGCAACGCGTGTTGTTAGGGTGATACGTGTTTCCGTCGTCCATTTTGTATACTGGAGGCCGCCATGTTGGTTTCTATGGTAGCACGTGATTGCTATGTTACCTAAGCCCTACAATAGGACGGGGTATGTTCGGAGGGTATGTTCGATTGAATCGGAGTAAATCTAATTACCACAAACAACCCGACAATCCTTGCAAATCACCAAAATCCTTCCAAATCACCGAAATTGACTTTATTTCCCCAATTTATCTGCTTAGCACGTAGTGCTATATTACCGAGAGGGTACCGGGGGTGCATTCGATTGAACAGGGGTAATGTTCTGGATTAGAATTCTCCCAGAATCCCTTTTTGGATCCCTATCCCATAACGTTTTTCCCATTAAAAGACAGGTTCATTTGGTAATTACCCAGAATTCTCCACTTCTATCTATATATGCAATAATTTTCGTCTATCTGACCCTGTTCCTTTGTTCTAGAGTATACTCCAGTAGCGTAGAAGAGCCTATTAAGTGGAACAGCTTTGCTTATTATTACTATATTTAGCTATTCTGGTCTATTCTTGTTAGTTCTGACCCTATTCCATGTACTCTTGTTGTTTCATATATCTAGATTATAACTAACCAATCAGATTGCTTGATTTCCCATAATCTGTTTACAGAGTTATCTCCCTTCCGTATAATAAAAGACTATATCCAATGGCAATATTCCCAGGCACCCCAATTTTGGCACCCCTTTTTTGAAAAACATATGACCTACGGCACCCCTTTTTTCTGAAATGAGGCTAAGAGTCGTTCGAGGAGTCACTCGAACGAGCAATTGCTCGTTAGCTCATTTGCTCGATGGGATTCGAGTCGTTCGAGCAGTATGTCGAGTCACTCGATCGAGCAATTACTCGATAGCTCATTTGACAAAAAGGGATTCTCCAGAAGGCACACCAATTTCGGCACCCCTTTTTGAAAGACATATGACCTACGGCACCCCTTTTTTTCTGAAATGAGGCTAAGAGTCGTTCGAGGAGTCACTCGAACGAGCAATTGCTCGTTAGCTCATTTGCTCGATGGGATTCGAGTCGTTCGAGCAGTATGTCGAGTCACTCGATCGAGCAATTACTCGATAGCTCATTTGACAAAAAAGGTATTCTCCAGAAGGCACCCCAATTTCGGTACCCCTTTTTGAAAAACATATGACCTACGACACCCCTTTTTTCTGAAATGAGGCTAAGAGTCGTTCGAGGAGTCACTCGAGCGAGCAATTGCTCGTTAGCTCATTTGCTCGATGGGATTCGAGTCGTTGGAGCAGTATGTCGAGTCACTCGATCGAGCAATTACTAATATTAAGATTAGGATACGAGCGGCTTGAGATGAAACATTGTAGGGAGAATTTATTAATTTACTCATGGGATGCATAGCATTATATGTTGAATGACGAACTGACCGATCCAGGTCTATTTAACCTTTAAAGTTGTTTTTTTTTTTTTTCCTTTTTATGCTTGTTGAGATTAAGGACACTTTCAACAGCCAAGGTCACATACGGAGTAGCGGTGAATGGAACAATTCGATTGGACCTTCTAAAACGTGGACGGGGGTAGATGGTAGACATCGGGGCAGAGATAGCTAGAAGTAGTTATAATAATACAGAATGCGAGTGTCGATGGCCGTCAGATTGGGGTCCCCAGTAGGCAAACCCGATGCTTCTTGGCAAATGTGGGCCAGTAAAAATACTCCCATTCAATCCAGGGACATGTAGCAAGTACATGTATCTACTCCACTCTGTCGGAGACCATTGGCCGTAT
The DNA here is from genome assembly GCA_031216915.1 of Pictodentalium vernedei. Classification (NCBI taxonomy): domain Eukaryota; kingdom Metazoa; phylum Mollusca; class Scaphopoda; order Dentaliida; family Dentaliidae; genus Pictodentalium; species Pictodentalium vernedei. Next base: position 37,276,545 of record CM062289.1, on the reverse strand, counting down.
AGGACTATATGCTGTGAATAGATTACCGTCCTGGGGGCGCTATGACGTTGCGGTAACCGGTTCTCGTCAGGCGTGGTGGCGTTGTGGTGACCGGTTCTCGTCAGATCACCGAAGTTAAGCAACGTCGAGCCCGGTTAGTCCTTGGATGAGTGACCGTCTGAGCTATCGATTCGGACTCCCGCGTTGTGTCCTTGGGCAAGGCACTTAACCCTCATTGTCTACATGGAGACACGATAACGCCGTGTGCTGAGGTGTACTGCACGTCGATGGTGCGCATGTCTTCAGCCAATCTAACCCTGCCTGTGCTGCAGTGCGGCGTTACGATGTTGGGGAGCTGCAGCTGCTCGTCGTTGCTCGTTGGTTCTCTCCGGGTACTCCGGCTTCCTCCACCCGTAAAACTGTTACCGACACGATATGACCTTGGCTGTTAAAGTGCCGTTAAACCTTAATAACTAAATAAATAGATTACCAAGGTGGCAGTCTTCAAGAAGGCAATTTTGAGTAGTTGTCGGGTCGATTCCCGCAATTAGGCATATCCCCATATAATCGAACATACTTTCCGAACACACACCCACACTTCTGTATGCCTCTGGGTCCCATAATAAACACGCATCACTACAGAAACCAAAATGGCGGCTTCCGTCATACAAATTGGACGACGGATCCAGTGTTACCCTAACGTCATTACAGCTCATGCGCATTTACACCAATTTATTTATTGGAGTTTAAGGTCACATATTTCTGTACAATGACTAATCATGACCACGACAGTTTTACGGGTGGAGGAATCCGGAGAGCCCGGAGAGAACAACCGAGCAACGGCGAACAACTGTCAGCTCCCCAACATACTAACTTCACACAAGCAGGGTTAGCACTGATTGAAGACAGCTGCACCATCGACGTGCAGTGCGCCTTAGTACACAGCGTCACCGTGCCCCCACGTGGGCAATGGGGGCGAAGTGTCTTGCGCTTTTACACCACACCACACCTCGCCAATGTGATGTCATCACAACACGGACGCTCATGCGGGCTGTCATGAAAACCCCCGCATGACGTCACTGAGCACGTGACTCGTGACAACACTTCCGAGATCTCCCATGAATGTTCAGGACTACCATCTTCTCTCGTGCTCACAACTCACCTCATGTGACGATGACGCGTTCCTAATTCTTTTTTTTTCGAATTTCACCGACTATTACACCTACTGATAATCACCTTCCCCACTAGAGAGGCACTCATTCTTCCCAATGACCGGACCTGAAGTCAGGATCTCAAAATTGTTCGACTCAGTTGGGACGAGGGTTAAGATGTTCCTACAGTGTTCCCGCGTCTCTACGAACCTGAAGCGTAACTCACAACAAGCCTTTATCCTTTACAAATCGGCCACAAGATCTCCGTATAATTTACAAATTAAGCAGCTGAAAAAAAAATCAAAATATTTAAAGAACACATATGATGTGACCCCTCATTGCAACGAGCTCGTTGAACTCGTTCCAATGAGGGGTCACATGATGTTTTAATTTGAAAAATATTTTTAAACAACTGAAAAAAATAATTTAAATAAAGGTTGATATCGTGTCCGTTGGGGAAAAGATTAAAATGCTCAACTTTTTTTTTAAATTAGCGGCACTGAGAGAAAATATTCGTACTCAAGCGACCTGCAATTTTCCGACTCAAAATTGTTCGACTTAGTGGGGGCAAGGGTTAAGATGTTCCTACAGTGTTCCCGCGTCTCTACGAACCTGAAGCGTAACTCACAACAATCCTTTATCCTTCACAAATCGGCCACAAGATCTCCGTATAATTTACAAATTAAGCAGCTGAAAAAAAATCAAAATATTTCAAGAACACATATCATGTGACCCCCTCATTGGAACGATCTCGTTGAGCTCGTTCCAATGAGGGGTCACATGATATGTTTTAATCTGAAAAACATTTTTAAACAACTGAAAAAAATAATTTAAATAAAGGTTGATATCGTGTCCGTTGGGGAAAAGATTAAAATGCTCAACTTTTTTTTTTAAATTAGCGGCACTGAGAGAAAATGTTCGTACTCAAGCGACCTGCAATTTTTCCGACGTAAAACAAAATTGTCTTGCAGGTATCCCCCCCCCCCCCGCCCCTCCCCTCGGCACACCCACTAGCTTGTTGCCTGCCAATGACAAAAGATATACTTAGTTAACAAGTGAATGGAAAGTCTGAATTATGTGAGGTGAATTGATTAGTGTCGTCAACAGATCGATTGTCGATTGTCGCATAAAATACAGAGAAAATAATTGACAGCTCTTGAGTTAATCGACGAATCGCAGCATCGTTAACGGGTAGATTATCTATAAGCCTTAGAAGTTTGTGTTTTGTTTTTTTTTTGGGGGGGGGGCGGGGGTGGAGATCTTCATCTTTCAGTCATAACGAACCTAGTTATTCGCATTTTCTCGTAAAATCGTTTTGATTAAATTTATACCATTCGTTTCACTTTCAGAATAGGACGACGCCTGACAATTTCTTTGAGTATGGCATTATGCGCCTTGCTTGCATTTGGTATTGTTCCAGTTTCCTATATTGGTACGTACTATAAATTTAAAAATCCAATTTATATTTGGGATTGGAATCAATGACTGTGACCTGAAAGCATGTGTTGGAGTGAGACCAACTCTGTCGTCCACTGCCAGGAGGTTTCCTAAATATCAAATACACTTCATTGAAAGATTATTAGAGCGACTAATTTTCTCCAATCCGATTTCTGACTCGAAAAAGTTGCGTGTCGTCTCGTGGTATACGAGCCCATTTTGCGAGAAGTCTAAAGTGGGCTCGTATTTTTTCTCAAACAAATAAGCTCGAAAATCGTGAGACATTACTTATGGGGCTTAGTGGGCTCGAATGCCCAATTATACTCTACTGTTGCCATCGACACTTGATCATTGTCTTCCACCACTCTATCACCTCGTCCTCGTCGAGCTTTTCCAACACCGACGCAAAACACAGGTCTGTGGCGCCTTTGTGTTCCGCGGTGTAACAGGTGTCTCGATCAGTCCCTCTGATATGTAACCTGGACATCTCTCGCTCATCGCTCTCGGAATGTTTAAATCCGCGAGATGGACACACGCTCTGTCGAAGACATCTCTGAGAAACTTCTCGCGCAGATCTCTCATTATATTTTCAGATTTCTCCTTAGGATCTTTAGTCTTTAAAAATGACATTTTTTTTTAATATTTAATTTTTTTTTATTTTAAATTTTATTTTTTCCCTTCTATTTAATAATGTATGAAAAAAACAACATATAATATTTATTACACACCTGTTCTATGAAATTCCCATCAACAACAACAACAACACAAAACCATGCGGAAAATGAAAATCTGATAGACTATCGTTGATGGACTATTTTTCTATAGAAGCGAAATTTCACTGGAATTTTCCCCAAATCGTGCACCGAAATTACAATTTGAATCACTAGCGATAGCTAAACATCGTCCCCTGAGTTCCAATGTGTTCTGTGTGCCAGTAGGCTGCCAGTAGGCACATAGATCACATTGGAACTCAGGGGACGAAATAGTAACGCGGTGTCCCGTGAATGGGTTAATCGATATGGCACTTGTGCCATCGTCGCCTCTTGTTCAATCCTTCCGCGCTGGCACTATTCACACACGCGTGTCGTTCTGTGTATGTATAGTCCTCCGTTACAGACGAACAGAACCGCGGTCGATCGAATTGGAGGGGAGGTGGAAATCTCCTCTCTCAACTGAGAGTTCTCTGCCGAATCGACCTCGTGAGCCGTAAAAAACACTGCAAAACACAGATGGAAAATTACACGTTTTTGCATTTTGTGATGATTTCTGGTGTTCCACATTCGAGGGTTCACCGCCAAATCGACGATATACTTCGATGATACACTTGAGAAAATTGACAATAAATTACACGTTTTTGCATTTTGTTATGATTTCTGGTGTTCTACATTCGAGAGATCACCGCCAAATCGACGATATACTTCGATGATACACCTGAGAAAACGGACAAAAAATTACACGTCTCCACACATTGTCACATGTTGAAGCGTGTGTCGTTCGCATCACCCACTTCAGATTTCTCGCCCGAAGTGAGATTGACAGCCACGAGACAATGCGCCACTTTTCAACCCAAAATTGATATTGTGTAAAAACAGTCAGTCCTTTCATCTCGGCTTTGGAAACTTTCGCGTATATCTACTGTCATTTGGGGAGAAAATTCCGTTGAATTCTAAGACTGGACCACAATTGGGCGATCTCGAAATTTTTTAAGATTTTCTAAGATTTTTATTTTTGCTCGATCTCCGAGATTTGATCGACAACACAGAACAAATCTGTAATCTCTCTATCAGCGATTCGATTTTCATCAGATTTATGACTCCAAAAAGTCGCATGGCGTCTCACAGTATACTCAGCCATTTCGCGAGAGGTCTCAAGCGGCGGCTCAGTATTGCAGTTTTTTCAAGACTTATGTGACTTCTCGAGAAAATAAGCTCGAAAATTGCGAGAAGTCAATCAGGGCTTCTAGTTTTCTTCGATTTCCAATGCATTTCGCCTAACCTCCTAAACTCATCTTCCGTTTCTGACTGCTACTTTTTGCTGTAACTGAGCTTCCATTTATAAGAACTTTTGTTGCTGTGTGGCAATTGCAAGTTCACGTTCCAACATCTCTTGACTTTTTACTTTTATATCCGCGAACGGGGGAGCGCAGTGGTTCAGTAGGTAGAGGTGCAGGCTGCAAGCCGAGAGGTCCTCGCTTCGAATCCCACCTGCGGCAACCGCGTTGTGTCCTTGGGCAAGACACTCTTAATTCCGTCGATGGTGCACTTGTCTTCAGCTAATGCTAACCCCGCCTGTGTGCAGCATTTGATAGCCTTACTATGGTCATAACGCGTAGATTAACGCGCAGATCGACGTGCTATTTGTGCGCATTTCATGACAGGACTTCTACGTTTAACAGTAGTCAGTGTTTGAGTTCTGCAAATCAGGTATAATTCGACAGAACAATGGAACTAGTTGTCTGCCAATTGTCAGGTTGATTGATTTATTTATTTTGCAATATACAAAGTTACAGAGATGTACACACATGATGACAAAAAAGTTGGTACAAAGTACAAGCATATTGCAAGGAGATGGCATAGTCTCTTGGACTGTCTTCCTGCCACCCCCGCGATCTGAAGGAGAGAACATACATACATAGGTCAACAACGTATTTACATAGTTTCGATAATGTGTATTTTTTGCCGATGGTCCAGGATTTTAGGACTGTGCAGTTAGCTTTAGTTCTTAATTTGGGAGGATCCAGGGACTTATTATTTGTTAATGGAAGGTTAAGGGTTAATGGCACATTTTGAGGATTGTCCTGATATTTTATTGAGAGCTAAATAAAGTTGTCTTGTTTCAATTCATTGGGGCGTGCCTTTTGGCACTCTCCAACAAAGTGCAGTGAACATTTTTTTTTATCACCTACCGCTAATCATCATGTGACATATCATATTAACATGTAGTCAGTGTCTGAGTTCTGCAAATCAGGTATAATTTGACAGAACATTGGAACTAGTTGTCTGCCAATTGTCAGGTTCCCATCAACTGAACATTCCATCACGTCACTTCATGAGTACAACTGAAGTTCTCATGTACTCGTAGAACGCTCCTAGCCACAGGAAGGTGTACAAATTATCTCCACTTTGACGGTTGGAGAATATTTCATCAATTATATTTCTCACGGTGCACCATCCAATGCACTGCTTGCCTGATGCCGAACACCAAACCAAGAGTGGATGAGTGACGTTAGAGAGAGACATTCAGTAACCTTCGTCAACGTATAGCTACTACATTGACAGTTTTGTATAAATTTCTCATATATTGCAATGCACACCTGCAAACGCATTTGGTGTTTGTTTTGAAAATGGGTAATTTGGTTGACAGGTAGTAATAAAATAGCTCACAATCTCACCAAAAATTCCTGTGTTTCGTAGTACAGTTGAATTTAATAATTTCCTGTTATACTTTATTATATTCGGCCTACCGAGTACTTTTAAGTACTCTTATATAATTTTATTAGAATTTACTATAGACCCTAATGGCCTCTTAACACTTTACCCAACGCAGACGATATCAACATTTATTATTTTAAATATCATTTTTTCAAATTTTTTAAAAAATTTCAATAAAACCATATCATGTGACCTCTCGTTGGAACGAGCTCGACGAGCTCGTTCCAACGAGGGGTCACATGATTTGGTTTTGTTGAATTTTTTTAAAAAATAATATTTTTTCAACTGCTGGATTTGCATATTACTCGGGGGCGGATGCGGCCGATTCGTTGGTAAAGGGTTAACGCTTTGACTAACATACAATATTGTACCGTAGGCTAAATTTCGCAACATACAGAGAAGGAAGTCGATAATATTTTCCGACTTCATTTCCCCGTTGCTAGCTTTACTCAAACCACCCAGGTTGAAGAACCCTCTCATTTTGGAACTTCATGAGAAGTGACATAATCTCATTTCTGACCAATATGATAGTCCAGCGGCGTTTTTAAAAAAAGCCTCTAGTTTTCGAGGTACCCCTACCCATGGTATAACAAGTTGATATTGGTATCAATTTGAAGCTGGATGTCTGCAGATTAAGGAAATGAGTTTTTTTTCACAATATAAGGTGTCAGGTTATATGAAATTAACGATTGTTTAACCCTACCCCGTTCAAGTTTAGGTAAAAGGGATATTGTTTTTTTGGCCTTTCTCAGAATATCCAAACTTTCGATAATGAATCCGTTTCTGTGTTTTACTATGGCCTTTGAAACAAATTATATCTCTCGAATGGAAAAAAATAATTTTTTGAGTATTTGATGGAAATAAAGGGTGATTTTTGTCAGAATTTTCGTTCAAAAAATTGAATTTTCATAAAAGGCTGCAGGAAAGTTTTTTGTTCGCGGGCCAAATCGAACAGAATAACACCCGTGTGTCCTTTGCAACTTCCACAGACTTTACTTGTTATTTTCATACCATACACCTGTGGTATTGGGATTATTTTGTCCGGTCAAATAGTTTTTCAGATAAATGGTATTGTAATTCTCGCTGCGTATAGCCAGTTCATAATTGTGCGTTTATCCCTCCATGCAATATATTTTTACCAGAGTCAGACTAGGGGTTGAAAAGGTGGAGCATTCCCAGTTATCAGCTCCATCCTTACCATGTGGACATGCTCGTCGCTTGGTGGGAAGAGGACGACCCCACCCCTTCTCACCACCTCTATAAAAGAAGTCTAGGCAACATCTGATAGAGTTGAAGATTATGGAATTTTTCTGTACAGTTTTTCATCATAAGTTCTGTCTTGCAGCAGCTCTTGTTCTCAATAGTCAAGCCACGTTTCTATAAAAATGCTCTAGTGTTTGAGGTACCCCTACCCAAGGTATAACAAATCGATATGGATATCAGGTTAAAGCTTGATGCTTGAAGGATATGGAAACTTGAAAAAATCAGTCAATATCATTCTTTATGTTGATAAAAAATATGACATGCACACGTAAGATTTATCATCAAAATTATTTATTTATTTATTTATTTGGTGTTTAAGGTCACATAATTCTGCACAATGGCTAACCATGACCGTGACAGTTTTACGGGTGGAGGAAGCCGGAGTACCCGGAGAGAACCACCGAGCAACGGCGAGCAACTGTCAGCTCCCCAACATACCAACTCCACACAAGCAGGGTTAGCATTGGTTGAAGACAGGTGTACCATCGACGTGCAGTACGCCTTAGTACGTGCCCCCACGTGGGCAATGGGGGTGGAGTGTCTTGCCCAAGGATACAATGCGGTTGCCGCAGGTGGGATTCGAACCGAGGACCTCTCGGCTTGCAGCCTGCACCTCTACCAACTGAGCCACCGCGCCCCCCTGTCGTCAAAATAAACTCGTGTTTGACCAGTTTCAAAAAAAATTTCACATCCAATACTCTGTAAAACAATTTTGGTCACTCAGCATTTGATTCCGATATCTCTACCATATCAAACTAAGATATTGAAGGAGAAAGAAAGTTTATTGATAGTGTGAGAGGGATAAATCTAGATGCGTAAAATTTTAACAATAGCACAAAATAGGCTGATATCATTGGTAATTACTGATCATCATCCGATGACAAATCGTCATCGTTATAGTTGTTGATGAATTATTCGGGCAGTCATCGGAACATGAACACAGGTCTATGCAGCTGAGTCCAGACTGCAAACATGCAGGGGTGGCGCCAGGGATTTCTCGACAGGGGGCTGACCTCTCCGACAGGGGTGGCTATAACATTTGACCTCCCAAACGAAGGAAAATGAGTGAAAATTGGTAAATTGGAGAACCAAAATAGAAGCAAATAATTTTTTTTCATTTTTTGTCTCAAAAACATAGGTTATGACCCCTCGTTGGAACGAGCTCGACGAGTTCGTTCCAACGAGGGGTCATAACCTGTGTTTTTGAGACAAAAAATGAAAAAAATAATGAAAATTAATTGACGATTTTTGAGAATAGCGCTGGCCGGTTTTGACCGTTACCGTAGGCAAAGGGTTCAAGTAAACATATTATAATAAGGTCGGGAAATATTTCATCTACAAAGCCAGTTCGACGAACGACATTAAGGAATTTCGTGAGAATCACTCTTCTCTATCAAAGTTCCAGTGTTGCACGGGTTCGAGACTGACAAGACGAGATATCAACATTCGATTGTCGGAAATTTCTCGTGAAGTCGGGTTTACGAGACTCTCCGATGGACTGACTAAAAATCTCCGACGGGGGGCGGGGGGGGGGGTGGACCTCTCCGACGGGGGTCTATAGCCCCCCCCCCTCTGACCCCTCCCCCCCCCCCCCTGGCGCCACCACTGCAAACATGAACATTTTCTTGCTGAAGTACACTGCAAGTCTCTGCAGAACAACTTACTAAGATTTCGCAACGGAGGCGGTACACAATCACTACTATTCATTGTTGGCTGAAGAAAACTCGATTCGTTTATTTCCCACCCAAAGTCCAGTGGGTTGATGTCTGGAACATTCCGAGAGTTCGAATTTTGCCATAAGCAAGTCTGATAATGGGCACGAAGTGCATGCATTCGAAAAAAGCCTTCAGTCGGTTGGAGAGAAGTACACGATGCATTGGTTTTGGCAGGTGTGATATATCTCAGCTCATCTAAACTTTGCCTTTGGCACGAAATTTTCCAAGCAATTAATATGCGTGTGATATATGGAAAGAATCAAAGGGGGTTTCGGTGTGCATTTTGGAACCTGATAACACATTCTGAACGTCTAGTATTGACTTGTGAACATCAGAATCTATCAGACACAATCCTGGAGTAGAACACCACTTTTCAGTCCCGGGAATGATCAGGTAACTCAATGCTTCATAAAGCAATTTGGGTTCTCTGACTCCTCTATTAAGATGCTTTCCTTCGAGAATCATTTTGGTTGTTGTAGATGTCCGCTGAGATTAATAAACCGTCGACACTACCGTCCCCGAACAGTTAGCCGATACTGGCAATAAATGCCATTAACAGGTGCATACCACCAAGTCTCATGGTAACTCTCCCAACAATGTCGGTCGGGTTGCTCCAAACAATTTGCACAGCTTTGCTATGTATACAGAGGTCTGCTGTAACGGTTATATGTGATTGTCCCCTTGCCTTAGCTGCAGAGACCTGCTTGATGAGAGTGGTATAGATGGTCGACACATCTGTCGGAGATCCATTTATAAATGGCATGTATTTTACAGCAGTCACTGATCGAGACTTCGGAATCATTATAAAATTGTTGAATTCAGTCCACGACGGAATTCGGCTAGCACCTAAACACATATCACCATATCGCGCAAGAACCCACATAAGATCAAGACCTGCGGCATCCGACGCGTACTTTCTGTCAACTTTTAAGAACTTATCTTCTTTGACGAGTGGGGGTTCTGGCCTCTGGTGACTGAGCGGAAAATGGTGCACAATTTGGTGTTCATTTAACTGTGTAGTATCAAGTACCTTCTGGGTTCGACGAGTTAGCCCACATTGGGGAGGATGAGTTCCGCTTGAGTCATCAGTTTGTTGGTAGATAACAGACGCCATTCATTGAGTTGTATGCTTCCCATCTAAAGTTTCTTCATTACATTTGAAAATATCAATTGCCGCACTTATAAAAGAGCTAGGGTCATCAGATGCGACCATACGTATTCCTTCCGGGACATACACATTGGAGTCTGAAACTAGTTCTTGTGCAATGGATGTTAGAAAACGCCTAACTTCATCATATGGTCACAAACGCCCAACTTTGAAATGAGGCCTATCAGCTGTTTTCTTCCGGTTGAGTGATGAATGTGGATAGCTGTGGTTAACGTCAAGGGGGTTTGCTGAGATGTGGTCATAGATATTAAACTGTGACATATAGGTAAAATATCCATCCGAGGATCCTCGCCATCCACTGACAATTCGAGAAAAGCTTTCTCATCACTGATTCAATGAAAAAAGCTGTATAACTCATTTGGAACAAAATTGTAGCATTTTTGTACTGTGATATCACAGGCTGGCGAATAGCGTGATTTGTCAAGCTACAGCTCTGTGATTAGTTTTCGGAGAATACCTGCCGCCCTATGTAGAACCAAATATTCGTCGCCAATGTTTGAATCATCGTCATAATTTGAACAGTCTCCTTCCTCTAAAATATTAAGCTTGTCTTGTAGCTTCTGAGCCATCAACATTGCATGTGCTACAGTTATAGCGCCAGAGCAAATTAAATCTGAACATCCAGATTTTGGAATGAAACAGAGCCTTTTCTGAAAGTGCGCCTTCAGCTTACTTTTCAATTTCCATGATTTATAATAAAGCCGCGGAATTTGTATCCTGTTCACCGAACTCTCGTAAAAGCAAAATGAACGATGAAAGCTGGTCTGCTAGCGTCGAAATAACCGGCTCCTGTGCATTTAAAATCGAACGTTCAATATTCTCGACTAGTAGTGCGAAGGGATTCTCGTAGGATGAACATGTGCCTTTGGATTCTGCGGCCCGCACATTCCTCTCAGAAATGTACATTGAGTAGCAGCTCCGATGATATTCCGCATCGTAGGCAAACAGGTCTCCATAAAGTTCCATACAAGCTACCATATCATTATCATGTCACCGCTGAGCAGGTATATTGACTGAAGAAGTTTTCTGTTCGGTTCCGGTGCACACTGATGTTAAATATTCTCTCATCCCCTTTTTTCTTTTTTTGGCTCTGATGAACCGCAGATGAAACAATCAGGTCTAATATCGGAGCTGGCTCTTCTAGATCCATGTTTTCTAAAGTCCTGAAAATACAGAAAAATGTCCAATTACACCAGTAAGTGGGAGAAAATAATTTATTTAAATATGTGATACCATTCCTATTGCCTATGGCCTGGTGAAAATGCGTTTTCCTCAGCATCGATGTAAGACTTATTAGCCAGATTCAACACGAAGCTGGATAAATATCTAGCGTAGCTATTTTGCAACAAGAGTAGGCCCACAATTCTCTGTTGCCAATATTATATTCATCGTGCAAACATGGGGCTCGTGACGGGTGGTTATGGGTGGTTCCCCCCCCCCCCCCCCCCGGAATATTTGCCCACACATTATCATAATTGAAAAGGTTACAGGCCAAAATTGGATATTCGAAAAGATGTTCTGAACCTCTCGACTAAAATATATGCTTAAAATGTAATGGGTTAAACCCGCCGCCACCCCCCCAAAAAACCCAAAAAACAACACCCCAGCTATATTCCTGCGTGTAGGTGATTGGTGTTTCTCTGTCAGTAACGTCAACAAAGACGGGCATGTGGAATACAAGCCACTCGGCTATAAGTATCATCCATGGACATGCTCCTATGTTGAACATGCTCAGGTTTCACAAACGGTGGTAATGGGATTTCAGTTTCACGAGGGTGACCGCATCACCAGCTATAGTTTCAGATGACCAGCCAGCATATAAACACTTTGTTGTGTCAAAGACTGGAAAAGCAGAATTATTTATTGTCACTTTGGCTTTCCGTAGTTTTGAAAACTGTCGGCGTGAAAGTTTGAGGTATTTTTAGTTCATAATTTTATAGTTGCATTCAGTTATAACGCTTTAGCGAACTTATAGTTATGGATGTCACTATTTCGCATTCGTTATTGGACATTTTTGTATAGGAAGTTGAAAGTCTATGATTTTTTGCTGTTCAAGTCGCAAAACGTTTTTTTCAGTGAACGAAGCTCGCGATAAAACAGTCATAATGGTGTGAGTTATCCCGCCTAGTCTATTATCCCTTTACCTAACGTAACGGCTAAAACCGGCCAGCGCTATTCTCAAAAATAGCTAATTAATTTTCATTATTTTTTTTCATTTTTTGCCTCCAAAACATAGGATATGACCCCTCGTTGGAACGAGCTCGTCGAGCTCGTTCCAACGAGTGGTCATAACCTATGTTTTTGAGACAAAAAATGAAAAAAAAATAGTTATTCAAGAATTATTTTTGCATGTGTCGTCTGCTTTTCAGGTTAGGTAAAGGGTTATATGGAGCACGAATTCAAAAGAGAAAAAAATGGTGCGAAAGATTCTCCCAAAATATTAGGGGTGTGTGTGGGGGGGAGGGGGATTATAACTTCATTAAAATGTAAAAATATGGGAACCCCAATAGTGTTTGATACTAAAATAACCGATAATAATTGCAGATACTAATAATTGATCACAAATAGAGACATTCTGTGGTTTCTTGAACGATAACACAACTTTTCGGAAGCGTTTCCGAAAAATCACATTATTTTCGCCCGGATTTTCACCAAAATTGTCGTTTTTTTCATTGTTAGTAGGTGAAAAATGATAACTTTTGTGATGGTTACTTAGAATTATCTCACTGCGGACGTATACCGCCATATCCGTATTTATTGTTACCCGTTAAAGTAATTGAAGAATGGTTTTAAAAAAACATCTATTTTTTCTAAATTTTGGTTGGGTAGAGTTAAATAATGGTTAACTATACAGTTAAAACTAGAAGTCCTGTCACGAGCAGTGCGCTTATCTTTGCTTAATTGCGCGTAGGAATTGCGCGCAATTGCCATATCGAATGGCATCCAAAGCACGGCAGGTTCTCCTGGTTACTCATAGCAAACACAGGCAATGTTTCTGCCAATGGACCTCCGGGTTACCCGGAGGTCCATTGGCTGAAATATTGCTTGTGCACAGGCCATGTGTACAGAATTTGATAGCCTTACTATGATCATAGCGCGTGGATTAAAGCGCATATCAACGTGCTATTTGTGCGCATTTCATGACAGGACTTCTAGTTTTAACTGTGCATACCCTGACATCTGATTCTGTTGAATCTTGTCACTTTTCGCCATCTACAAACAATCAGCGTTAAAATGATATCAATATCAATTTGTTATACCATGGGTAGGGGTACCCGACCACGTTTGTGAAAACGCCGCTGGACTATGATATCGTGTTTGGATATTTACCAGGACAGGTTAGTATCTGCGGTAACACCAAGGCAGACAGTGTATGAAAGCAGGCTTCCAACAATATGTTTTTAAATTTACTTTTAGTGATTTTGAAGCACATGTCAGTAACTACATCAAATCTGTGTGGCAGGCAGATTAGGATGGGGCGACAAATAACAAGCTCCATCTCTTCCGACTTAGTGGCAGGCAGATTGGGATGGAGTGACAAATAACAAGCTCCATCACTTCCGACCTATTGGCGGGCTGATTGGGTGGGACGACAAATAACAAGCTCCATCACTTCCGACCTAATGGCAGGCAGCTTGGGATGGGGCGACAAATAATAAGCTCCATCACTTCCGATCTATTTGCAGGCAGATTTGGATGGGGCGACAAATAACAAGTTCCTTCTCTTTCGATCAACTGTCAATGGTAAATATCCTTCTAGTAATGTGAATGGGTTAATCGATATGCCACGAGTGCAAGCGCGGAAGGATAAAACGAGAGGCCACAGACAATTCGAATCATATTTATTATCACATGTACATATCCATGAGCTCGAATCAATTGCAGTGCTCTTTTCATCGATGACGTAGCGCATTGATCTTCTATCTCATAACCAGATTTCGACTTTCATACAGGCCCAGGAGCGTGTTCATAATGGAAATAATATGTACCTATCAGATGTTTGTGTCATGTTTTTGAGTCATTTCGATCAGGGGCCGAGGAGCCTAAAGGGGCTTCATTCCCCTCACTGTATGTGCAAACAATTCTCACAATATTTTAAAATAGTAAACGAAATGAGCTTAACTATTTTGTCATTTTTGTGCCAAAATATAGCTTATGACCCTCATTGGAACGAGCTCAATGAGATCTTTCCAACGAAGGGTCATAAGCTATGTTTTTTGAGAAAAAAGAAACAATAATAAAAATTTGAATGTTGATTTTTCTGCATAGCGCTGGTCGGTTTTGGTCGTTACGTTGGATAAAGGGTTAATTGCTTGTTATTCTACTTGCCGTCTTTCATACTTACTTCTGAGTCGGCGATTAACCTTGTCGATGGCGGTGGCGGAGTAGTTACTGCTCTAAATTTTGCGTCTCAGGGTACACAATGGAAGAACCCTGTGTGATGTGGGCAGTTGTAGGGAATTAGGTGATTTTAAGGAAATAGTGGACCTCCGGTACCGGAAGTCCTGCAATCATCGTTTACACATCAGCCCCCTCACTTTCAATGTCACTCCGTAATTCCTGTAGATAACAGAAAATTAACGTTTGTTGCAAATTTATTTTCTTAACCCTTTGTTTGCATGAAAAGCAGACGACACTTGCAAAAACAAATTCTTGAATAACTAACTTGTTTCATTTTTTGTCTCAAAAACATAGGTCATGAACCCTCATTATTACCACTTTAGCGTGCGTTCTCTAGTATATTAACACAATTTTACCTTTACGGTAAAAGTGCATAATGCACAGACTCAAACCGGAAGCTGTGTGTTAACGTGGTTAACAGCCCGCTTCCGGTTAAATGTTTCGTTAACAGCCCCGGCCCCGGTTACAGTTTATGTAATCCGTCATACCAAACGCGCCACTGGTTCCGAGATGATGAAACGCGCTTAACTGCAATGAATGTTGAAAAAAAACACGTGAAATTTGTGTGATTTCCCCATTACTTCGGTGATGAAGCATTCGAATTGTCAAGGTGAGCGTAAGTAATTAATTCATTACGGTAGGTTTTTGTTAGTAGATTTCGGGAGAAGGCCAATTTTTCGTGGCAAACAAACATTTAAATTAAGCTATCATGTGATTGACCACGTGACGTTTTGTTTATCTAGTAACAGACGACACATGTGTTTTGGTTAAATGTCATTGCGAAAACTCGGGATGTCACAATCAAGTGAACTTGATGAAGAACCTTTGGATTTAACCATTTTAGAATAGGTAATAATAGTAATAACAAGATTTTGTTGGGCGTCCCTGTTTATTAACGGCCCCCAGGAATGATTAACAGCCTTCGGGCCGTTAACAGACCTCGACTTTGTCTCGGGCTGTTAATCATTCCTGTCGGGCCCTTAATAAATCGTAACGCCCTCCAAAATCATGTTATTGGTATATTGGAACGAGCTCGACGATGTTTTTGAGACAAAAAAAAAATGAAAGAATAATGAAAATTAATTGGTGATTTTTGTGAATAGCGCTGCCCGCTTTTGGTCGTTACGTTGGGTAAAGGGTTAAATTAGCTGCTTACTTGGTCTGTTTTCAGAATCTGCGAAAGACACTTACGTGATCAGCGCTTTGGCAATGACATCCAAATTTTTTTGCAAAATGACGTGGATGACAACAAAACTGTATACATCGGAGGTAAATCCAACTGTTGTAAGGTAACATTTTAGTTTTTGTTCTGTAATGGTTCAAGTCCAGACTAACAAAATTATAAAATTATATTATTCAACTACATAGTTAATGCATATCACGATTACGTAGATACGTTGGGAAGGGTGGACTGCCCTCACCCAGGGACGTGGCGACAGGGGAGGGGGGTCACCCCCACCACCACCCCCACCCCCACCCCCACCTAAAATTTCCTATAGTTGGAAATTCGGAGGGCAAGTCATGAGTAGTAGGAAATTCCATCTATCTGGATTTTAGAGCTTCTTTGGTGATGCTGATATCTCCTTTACTTCCCAAACTTCCAGCTCGGTTTCAAATCGGCAAAAATTCCAACTGTTACCATTTACAATTGCAGTGTACGGAATATCGAGCTTCATAAGTATGTATGATGTCAGTTGGTAAGAGATTTCTATAGTACGTTATACTTATCATAATAAAAAAAATCCTCGAAATGTACTTCAAGAAAATCACATCATGTAAATTCGTTTTCCTGAGTTAATTCCATCTTTCACAGTCACAAAATGATGAAACATCGAAAATTGATCATTCCTGCATAAGATCTGATTTAATGTTAGGACAGTGTTAATTACTCAAAGTTCTCAGCTTGAGCATTTGTTTAGCACATTTTTAATTCCCAGAATAATACCAAATAATAATAACCTGATAATTCTATCATAAATGTGTTGACATTTCGGTTACTAGAATCAATGTTATGCCCCCTTTCATGGCTTCATTTTCAAAACGTTTCTCGGTAGTGAATTTCCAACTAGATTTCCCCCTCTCGGTCCCTCCCGCTAGTTGGAAATTCACTACCCTACCCCCCTCCCCCCACCCACCAAATCGGACACCTCTGGCCATGTCCCTGCCCTTACCCAAACCTTTGTCGGACAATTTTCAGCTTGTCGAGAAAATTTTAAGGCTTGTTAATAAAACTTTGCAAAATTGAAAAATATTCCTTAAGGCATTAAATATTGAACCGAATTTTTGATAGCAACTTGTTTTGGGATCAGTTTGTCGGGAGTTTATCAAGTCAGCTTGGGGTGCGGTGGCGTTGCTGTAACCGGTTCTCGTCAGATTACCGAAGTTAAGCAACGTCGAGCCCGGTTAGTCCTCGAATGGGTTACCGTCTGAGCTATCGATTCGGACCCCCACGCTGTGTCCTTGGGCAAGGCACTTAACCCCCATTGTCCACATGGGGGCACGATGACGCCGTGTACTAAGGCGTACTGTACGTCGATGGTGCGCATGTCTTCAACCAATCTAACCCTGTCTGTGCTGCAGTGCGGAGTTACGATGTTGGGGAGCTGGCAGCTGCTCGTCGTTGCTCGGTGGTTCGCTCCGGGTACTCTGGCTTCCTCCACCCGTAAAACTGTCACGGTCATGATTAGCCATTGCGCATAAGTATGTGACCTTAAACACCAATAAATAAATAAATAATCAAGTAGCAAGTGTTTGATCGAATTATTCAACATTTTACCTCGTCAGTTTTTATATTTCACAAACATTGTATTACACTGTTTAAAAGATTGATTTATGTGTGACGTGGGAGAGCGATGGCCCAGTGCTTCGTGTATCGTACTTCAAACTGAGAGGTCCACCGCTCAAGCCTGACCAGGGTAAACTGCGTTGTGTCCTTGGACACGACATGTAATTCTTACGACCCACATGGTGGCGCTGTGAACCAATGCAAATGAATGCAACAAATGCAAACCCGACATGTGTTGAGCTAGTGTGTTGGGGAATCTCGTAGTTGCTCGACGGTGCTCAGCAGTTCTCCCCGGGTACCCTGGATTCCTTCACCCGTATAACTGTCCGACACGAAGTGATCTTGGTTGTATAAAGTGTCGTTAAACCCCAATAAATACATAAATATAAATAAATGAGTTATGTCTTTTGTTTCGGTTGAATTCACAGAGTATTGGGCGGAATTTGCAAGGTTGAATTGAATATGGCGATACACAAGCACGTCATAATTTTCTCATTAATTTCTATCTACCACCGCGTGAACCTGATGAAAATAGGAGCCACTTCACGATCAATCCCCACCTTCTTGAAATGGTTCATGAACATTCATCCATGGTAGGGGGTCTTCAGATGTGGTAGATTTTCTCGTTGATTTAAAAGGCTTCTTTCAAGTCTAAGACCCACGCCGTGCATAATTCCTCATGACGAACTGCGCCCAGTCAAGTACAGCAGCTTAGTAAAGCTAATGACAGCAAGAACAATCAGCAATGGTTGTGTTAAAAAGAGATGGGAAGATACCTTATATTATCAGACAGTACACCACGCAGTATTTATACCCAGTGACACATCTGCCATTGTCAAATTTACCTATAGGAAAGATATGAGTAACATTAAACTTCCAAAGATAAGTCCCAAAAGGAGAACTTCTCTGACACAGATCCAATGAATGATGGAAATCAACACGTGTTCTGAAAAATCCAGACTTCACTATCCTTCTGCTTCAGCCCTTCCTCTGGCAAACACTAGCAGCTTGCTCTCGAAAATCGCATGATTTTATCATCTCTAAATCTATACAATTTGGCTGTTGAGCATCAGAATTTGCACCCACACTGCAAAAAATATAGGTTCTCTTTAGAACCAAAACTGGTTCTATTCTTGTCCCTGAGATGGAACCAGTTCTGTTTAAACAGTATTTATTTCAAATCAAATAAATGTATAAAGATTAACATTAAATATTAACAGAATTAAACATAAATTGAGGGGGTTTCAGCCGTAAGTTTAGAGCTTATACGAGGTTGTCTCAAATCATTATTATTACCACTTTTGCGGGCGTTCCTAGCACGTTAACGATGTTTTACCTGGCGTTGAAACCTTGTAATGCTCAACAAGTACAAGTCATGTGACATGTTGGGCCGTTATTGACCATAACAGCCCAACACGTCAATAACAGCCGACACGTCTAAATATAGACAATGACGTCACATCTCTCAGCCGATCAACAATATTTTTCCCAGATTTCCATTTGGATCGAAATTCAATTCGGATTTTTTTAATTTGTAAACACAATTAACACATTTTTTTCAAGTGTTTCCCTTTGTGTCACGGATAGATAATGTATCAAATATAGAAAGCGATGCACACAAAAGTAAGTGATGACATCTTTGATGAATAAACTCCTTGCCTAAAGTTCGCATTTCGAAGATATATTTCATCATCCAACTTTCCAAATTTCGCCGTAGGCTGATCAGACGATAGTCATGTTACCCGGTTTGTTTGTCAACAAATCAGACGATAGTGTCGCTGTTTTTTTTTAATTCTAAAACATCAAATTTCATTTATTTATCTTATTTCCCTTATAATTTAATCGTAATGTGCTCGACGTACGAAAGTGGCAATAATAGAAATAACATAACTTTGTCGGGCATTACAGTGTATCAACGGCTCAACAGAAATGGTTAACAGCCCTTGAGCTTATTAGCGGCCATCGACTTCGTCGAGGGCCGCTAATAAGCTCAAGGGCTGTTAACCATTTCTGTTGAGCCGTTGATACACTGTAAAGCCCTTCAAAATCATGTTATTGTTATATTAAGCAAAGGAGATATGAACAGTTGGCATATCGAACCAGTTTTGGTTCTGTATAGAACCAATATACTAGGTATTTATATTCGCTTTGTTTCAAAATGTTTGGCGACTGCGTTGAATAAGCTCCAAGTTTACTGCTGAATCTACTTCAGTTCTTGTAATATTCTGTTAAAATTGAAAGCTAATCTTGGTAAATTTATTTGATTTGAAACAAATACTGTTTTAACAGAACTGGTTCCATCTCAGGGACAAGATTAGAACCAGTTTTGGTTCTAAAGAGAATCTATATTTTTTGCAGTGCAAACCCAATTCTAGTTCGGAATCTGCATACATAAACCTGTACACATGGCTGAGAGATGACAGCGTGGCAAGTCCCGATTAATCCCAGGTCTAAATTCTGCACTCTAAAATTTGTTGGGTTATAAATTAACCCAAATCAACTGGGTTCAGTGAATATGAACCCAATTGGGTTCCATTCACTCAACCCAGTTGATTTGGGTTGATTTTTACCCCAACTGATTCTGTAGTGTATATATATTCTGCAATGAAATAAACACGTATGACTATTTACCCGCCAAGGAAAAACGATCTACTACATTGTAGGAGTATCCTAATTAAGTATTATTATTGTTCCAAAATATCCTGGGAATACCTCAGTTTACCCAAGACACTTTGTGACTGAACCATGGTGTGTCATTGTACTTTTTATGAACGAATTGTGGCGCACTGACATAATTATTCCAATATTTCCACTTTCCGGGTTAACGGTCGAGTCCTTGTAAGATGTTTCGCTGTCCAAAAGTACCTGGATACTTTGTTGGTGGCCACGGCAGCTAAATTGCGTTTTGCTACCGCAAACGTTTTGCCATTTCTATTGGAAAATTATCACGAAATTTCAATTGTACAGAAATAAATCAAAAATTCTAAAAACACCTATATTTATTGAATTATCTCATGCCTAATGCGGGTGGGCATTCACTTTTTGTACTCTGAAAGTAGTGGCATAGCTACTGGGGGAGGGGCTTAGTACCCTAGAATTGTCCCGTTCCCTTCCCCCAAGGAAGCATTGCACCAGTGACACTTTCACACAACATAATTGTCTCCAATATAGGAGCTGCACACACTACAAAAGCCTCGATTCGCTCTCAGAGAACAAAATGCAAAATTTTCTCGGGGCGTGAGGCAAGTCCTACCAAGGACCCTCCGGTCCCTGCCCCTACTCCCACTTCGTTTCAAGTAGGTGGGAAGTAGAGGCACCGACCTGAGGGTCCTAGTTTGTTCGAGCGGAGGCCCCTTAAACCCCACGCGACGGCCTTTCAGATATCATCTTTGGCATCCCAAAACTGGCTAGGGTACCCCTATTATAGAATCCTGGCTACGGGCCTGTCTGAAAGATATTATACTGCACACCTATGCTTTTATGTTCGTAAAATACACGCTTTTTCTGCAAATAACTGACGCAAACAATAATTTTTTCACGTGCGCGGACTATTTGACTATTTCTGGTTTTTTTTATAATTTTTATAATTTGTGTTTTAATAATGTTTTAGTAAACTGAAGGCGTGCAATAAATACTGTCACTCGGTCGATTTTGGCGGAGGGATAATATTGAACTCGAAGCCTTCGGCTTCTCGTTCAATATTATACCACGGCCAAAATCGATCTCGCGCGATAAAAAATGACAGTTCGCTGTTCTGTCTGCATATGTCCGATTTTAGCGGTTAGTTCGTGTCGATGCAGTTTTTTTATTGAGGAATAAAAGTGTTTTGAGGCGGGGTTTTTTGTGAAACACGAAGTAAAGTTTCATCATTATCAGATAAAGCTTTGATGAAATACACGAAAATGGGGCAATCAACGCACCTGTTGGTATGTATCTTATTTGTGGTTGTACAATTTTAACAGTTTTATCATATTCTTGTATTATTTTTCAGAGCCATAGCACTTGCTTCTGCTAGCATCGCAGCGAGAGCAGGATCTGTGATAGCTCCACAACTCATATATATGGTAAGCAAATCAAACAGAAAAATACTAATTGCTTCTGGATAGTATAGCATATAGTATTCATCCCTCTTTTGCCAGACCCAGTCAGTGATATGGCCAGTGATGTTATGTTGGTTGTCATGATAGCGCGCGTGAACGGTAGTGTTGTGGTGTTATTACTGTGGAGATAATGGCGTTAGTGCGCATGAGGTAGCGATTGTTGTAAGTGTCACCAAATTCCCGCATGCCTTCATCCAGGTGTTGAGGACTTTTACGACATGGTGGTTTACTTTTGGTTGAAACTGGCCTTTTTCTTACACACGTTTGTCGTATGATGCCATGGGGGCAATCATTCAACCTTCTGATGAGCTCGAACCTCAGATCCTTCACATCCTCGTCTGGGTATTCCACAGCCGTGTCGGAAAGAGCCTGGCGCCTAGTTATCGATCATCTAACCGTCCTCTGGTGACTACAGATGAAACCTCGGATTTGAAGTTATTGTACCAATATATTTGCTCTACCATTCAATACTCGGAGGCACGAAGATTGTTTTTGTCCATAGGAAGATGCCAGCTCAAGTTTTGAGCGAAAGAATGAAGAAAACTACCATTGCCATCAGAGAACTGCCTTGTAGATATCGTGGGAAGTGGTTTTACAGGTCATACAACGCCAAGAAATATCGTAATTGTCCCAGACGGATCGTCGATTTTGTCGAATATGAAGATCATGAGAAATACAGTACCATACCAATGAATGTTACGGATTGACCTCACCTATGACAGCACAACAGTGTGTCGAAGCTGCTCAAATGTGATGAAATTTCCACTGCTATAAAAATAAGTGTGTAATTTTCTCTTGTCACACCTGTCCGAACAGAAGTACTAAGAACAGTATAATAAGGATGTGCATGAAACCGAATACGCGTTCTCTGACCGCCGTCGAAAGAAGACATGAACGTCCATTGCTGCAATAGATCAGACAACATTCACACGCACAAATTTGGTTATTGCACCAAGAGGCAGAAGGAAGATGGAAGTAACTCACCAATACACTGCAATAGAAAGACTAAAAAGAAATATATAATTATTGCTATTTCTATCTCAAAGTAACAAAGACAAAGCTAAGACCTAGGTGAAGATAGTATCGATGATTTACTGAGGTGTAGGAACGATTTCGAAGTTGGGGGTGGGGCACGGTCATAGAAGGGCATCCACGGTCATAGAAGGGCACCCACAGACCGTTATATATATCAGTAGTGGCCCATGTACGTTAGTGACATGGTAGGAACACTGTACACAAATATACATTTTCGCCTACCGCACGTCTACACTGAGAGATGTGCACATTTTTGTCTCCATATTTAAGTCATCTCCCCACCTAATCAAAACGACCCACTAGGTACATTAAGTTAAATATACGTCCAAAGTAGTGCCCTTTGTCCACTTCGACGTCCACCAACCATACGAGAGTGGGAAGAAATACAAGTTTCGGGTGACTGCAGTTGAGGCTTAGAGATTCTCTCGGCTCTCCCGTCACACCAACACTGATTTTCTGGTTAGTAGCGTGGGGTGGCACTCTGGGAATTTACTATAGAAAAACAACCCTATGTTAATTTACTATTACCCATTAACGGGGAGGGGACAATTGTGGACCCTATGGGAATTAACTATAGGCGTACAGAAAGGTTGGCAATTGGGGTACTTTTTGATCAACGTTGAAGGGCACATGAAATGTTCACTGGTTTTTGTACCCATCACAAACTGTCATTCGGATCAAAATCTCTCCCAAGAACGCTCGCGTGCTATTTGATTATAAGGCGGGGGGAAACTTAATCATTTACGACGTTTACTATCACGTCGTTAGGGTAAGTATAAGATTATCAACTCGAGCTGGGTTATTTCGACATCATGGATTTTCTAAAGTGAATGATCTAATGGAAGAGGATGCAGAGAGAGTGGCAAAGAAATTTTTGGAGAAGAGCAAACAGAGAACAAACGAAGTTTTGAACAAACGAAGTTTTTTTCTGGCCTCTTTTTATGGTGGAGTTCAACCCTGCAGCCTGAGGATATAGAGAAATGATGAGAAGGTTTCCCGATGTGGGGTCGGCAAGACGGCCGTTTAGAGAAATCCAGTTTCGGAACAGAGCAATGTTTATCTGCGATCTGCCAACGGCCGTCTATGAGGCGATCATGTTTGGTAAAACAGATAGAGAAGACTGGGAAAAAAGAATTATTTACAGATGAAGAAATGGGAATATCATCGCCCTCAACGCCGCTCTTTGATACGGTGGATTTCAACACCAAAACTGCTTTGTGTTTGCCATTTTCAGGGCCCAAACATTCTTAAAAGAGGTTCTCTGAAAAACACATTACAAGTCTTTTTCATGAAAAGACAAAAACAAAAGCAGTACCATTTCCCTTTATTTCCCTTAATGATGTCTATGGGAATTCCTAGAGTGTTTCAGGGCTGGGGCATGCGTTTTACAAGCTTGAGGGAAAAACATTATTTCTTTAGTTTTCCATAAAGAAATAAGTTTTTTTTCTCTCACTGTTTCAAACAAAAAAGCAGAGAAAAAAACTTAATGGTACGCGTTGTGGTTGAACTGTCTGTGACAGTTGTTTTAAGTGAAAAATATTTATTTTTATATGATTCTCTATCAACTTTTTATATTTTTTTTCAAAATATTCAATTTGATAGAGATGCATACAATAGTAACCTTGCACTCGCGGTAAAGAAAGAAAAGTGATTCTTGGCTCTATGTTTACTGATGGGATATGTGACAGACGGTGATAAAAAGGATTATGGGACTAACCTAACAATTCGACAAAACTGTCACAGAAGTTTTAACAAATAACAAAATTCATTTAAAGTTAATTGAATATATTTTCATGAACTGAACATATGTACTCGAGATCTGAGTTTACCTATCTTTGAAAACCTATTTACATCGAGGTGTTTAAAAAAATTGAATGAAAGTATTCAGTCTCTCATTTACTGTCTGAGTTAAAATAAAATACTTTTGGAGTTTTGTTTTGACACCTGATTTTGTTATTCCTACACAGGCATTTTAAATATCTTCTATGGTTTTGCTCAAACCAATGTAGAACATCTCTGTCGTTTTCTTCGAAATGTCTTGTCTCCAAAACATAGGTTATGACCCCTCATTGGAACGAGCTCGTCGAGCTCGTTCCAATGAGGGGTCATAACCTATGTTTTCGAGAAAAAAATGAAAAAAATAATGAAAATTAATTGGCAGATTTTGCGAATAGCGCTGGCCGATCTTGGCCGTTACGTTGGGTAAAAGGGTTAAACATCTTATTAATGTTCCTCTTCAAAACATAGCCCATGACATTTGGATTTGTAACTTTAAAATCCAGTCTTTTTCAAACACTGCACACGACCTCTCTCCCTCCCCCACCCCCCCCACCCCCCCCCCCCCACCCCCAACGGATATCTCCTATAATGTGTTGATTGGAACAATATATTATAGAGTGTGTTTTAATTAAATTGCTCCACATAATTTTAAACTTTTGAGTACTGATATTTGCACACTACCTGCGGTGGGAACGCCACCAGAAATGTGATACAATTATAAAGATTTTGTTTCTCGAAATCCAATTTCCGCTCACTCTGATGCTTGCTATCTGAGCCTTATATCTGAAACTTATTGTTGAACAAAGACAATTATATTTGAATCCAATTTTGAGTCTAATGTGCAGATTTGAACACCGGGTTCATTAATTATTATTATGATGCAGTAAATCGTTAGCTACCAGGTCTTAATCTGTGCCTAGCTGTTGAGCAGAGGAAAATTAATTGAACTCGGTCCAAAGTGTGGGTGTAACAATCATTGAGGTACTGCATTTAAATTATAATTATTGATTTTATATGCGTTCTGTGAAGCTCTGAAATTCGATTCGATATCAAAGTTGTTCCGATGATTTGATTCGTGTCATGCTGATTCGAATTCATTCAAATTATCGAGTTGTACTCGAATATCGACCAGGCGTTTCCACTTGATCTCATTTTCTATCACCAGGTCTCCTGTAAAGGAATTTTGGATGGTTCAAGAAACTTGACCTGATGTGTCCTCTTGATCTCTTTGTCTATCATCAGGTCTTCCGTAAAGGAATTCTAGATGGTTCTCGAAATCGGACCGGACGTGTTTTCTTGATCTCTTCTTCTGTCATCAGGTCTCCTGTAGAGGAATTCTAGACGGTTCTCTCTGATATATGTCCTCTTGATTTCTTCTTCTACCATAAGGCCACCTGCAAAGGAATTCTAGATGGTTCTCCAAATCTGACCTGATGTGTCCTCTTGATCTCTTCTTCTATCATCAGGTCTCCTGTAGAGAAATTCTAGATGGTTCTCCAAATCTGACCTGATGTGTCCTCTTGATCTTTT
Source organism: Pictodentalium vernedei (assembly GCA_031216915.1). Taxonomy (NCBI): domain Eukaryota; kingdom Metazoa; phylum Mollusca; class Scaphopoda; order Dentaliida; family Dentaliidae; genus Pictodentalium; species Pictodentalium vernedei. The sequence goes on along the minus strand of CM062289.1, from coordinate 37,250,771 downwards.
CTTCTATCATCAGGTCTCTTGTAAGTAGTATGTCATGTACCCGGACAGGACTCATTGGCCGGATCTCGTTGCCGGATCTCTTGTGGCGTCATAGTCACGTGACGTAGTGGCGCCATATTGTGTTGTCATGGTAACCCGCGTGAGCGGCCATCTTGTGACGTCATCTCCATAGTGATAGGTGATGTGAGTGCGCATGCGCAGCGCGTGTTGTTAGGGTGATACGTGTTTCCGTCGTCCATTTTGTATAATAGGGAAGGGGAATACCCTCGAGTGTCGATGGTAAAACACGGAATCCCATTTTACGGAGTCGGATAGGAATACCATTTTATGGAATCCCTTTTAAAGAATCCCTTTTGGAAAACACCTGTGGCTATGGAATCCCATTTTGGTCGTATGTGCCTATGTGATAGGTCACATTGTGTTACATTGTGCTTTTTCACATAAGCACATATCGGCACATAAAGCATGTGGTCGTATGTGCTTATGTGCTAGGTCACATTGTGTCACATTGTGCTTTTTCACATAAGCACATATGACAAAAAGGGATTCTCCAGAAGGTATCCTAGATGGGTATCCTCAAATAATACAATACTAGGCATTAGGTAACTTCAAATACCCGTCTGTGACTATGTGATAGGGCACATTGTGTCACATTGTACCTTTTCACATAAGCACATATCGGCACATAAAGCATGTGCCTTTGTGCTAGGACACACTGTGTCACATTGTGCTTTTTCACATAAGCACATATGACAAAAAAGGGATTCTCTAGTAGGTATCCTCGAATAATACAATACCAGGCAATAGGTATCCTCAAATACCCGTATGTGCCTATGTGCTAGGGCACATTGTGCCTTTTCAAATAAGCACATATATCGGCACATAAACCATGTGCCTATGTGCTAGGGCACATTGTGTCACATTGTGCTTTTTCACATAAGCACATATGACAAAAAAGGGGTGCCGAAGGTCATATGCTTTTCAAAAAAGGGGTGCCGAAATTGGGGTGCCGGGGATATTGCCATTGGATATAGATGTGATGAGAATCTGATACAACTTCGTTCTAATAAGGGAAGACAACTCTATACGATTAAGTACAGGTTATGGGAAATCAAGCAATCTGATTGGTTAGTTATAATTTATATAAATGATCTAGATAAATTAAACAACAAGAGTACTTAAAATAGGGTCAGAACTAACAAGAATAGACCAAAATAGCTAAATATAGTAATAATAAGCAAAACTGTTCCAACTAAAAGGGTCTTCTACGCTACTGGGGTATACTCTAGAACAAAGGAACATGGTCAGATAAACGATAACTATTGCATATATAGATAGAAGCAGAGAACTCTGGGTAATGACCAAAGGAACGTGTCTTTTAATGGGAAAAACGTCATGGGATAGGGATCCAAAAAGGGATTCTGGGAGAATTCTAAGCCAGAACATTACTCCTGTTCAATCGAACGCACCCCTTTGTACCCCCTTAGTACTATAGCACTACGTGCTAAGCCGATAAATTGGGGGCAATAAAGTCAATTTCGGTGATTTTGGGTGGATTTTGGTGATTTGGAGGGATTGTCGGGTTGTTTGTGGTAATTATCCAGGGAAGTCGTTCCAGAAAATACTCTTCTACAAAGGAACACACCCTCTGAACATACCCCTGTCTTGTTGGAAGCCATTGGTAACATAGCAATCACGTGCTACCATAGAAACCAAGATGGCGGCCTCCAGTATACAAAATGGACGACGGAAACACGTATCACCCTAACAACACGCGCTGCGCATGCACACTCACACCACGCATCACTATGGAGATGACGCCACAAGATGGCCGCTCACGCGGGTTACCATGACAACACAACATGGTGCCACTACGTCACGTGACTATGACGTCACATGAGATCCGGCAATGAGATCCGGCCAATGAGTCCTGTCCGGGTACATGACATACTACTCTTGTAGAAGAATTCTAGATAGTGGGCTGTACTTCTGCTCTCAATTTTATCACTGAAACGAAATAGAAAAAGAAACAAGCCTTTTTCATTTTAATAACATAATAACATACTATTTCGAGTTATGGATGCTTTATTAACATGAAGCAATGCATGTTTGTTAATTTGGGGGGTTTTTTGGGGTTAAACTCATTTAAAAACGTAATAAATAATAGCCGCATTCATTTCGCTTTTCGTGAGGCGACAAGGATAAATTTAGACAAATTAGCATTCAGGTCGAGGTCACCAAAGCTCACCTTGCATGTAGTTCCACTGTAGTGTAAATTTCAACAATTGAAATCCCATTGGTTGCGTGTTCACCTCGGTTGGTGTTAAAGCTAAAATTCATGTCATAGGCTTTTCATATATTGTACAATAAGTAATCATGGTATAAATGACATTCCACATCCGATTATTTTTTATTATTTCCAAACTCTCTCGATATCTCGTGCAAGAGAGACGTGTATGACACCTCACATTTGTCTCTCTCATCCTGATAATCGAAAACTTTCACTATCAGCTCCTTGGCCAATTTCTCGTTTAGAGCTTCTCGTAATGATTTGTATTCAGGTTGAAAGAGATTCTTACCAAACACAAATAATCAATCGTAATCCAACAATCGGGTCACAACAACAGATTTATTAATCTTTTTTATGATGCACTCATGGAAGATTTATGCCATTTTGTATTCACTCTCTTTTGTCTCAACCATTAGTCACAAAAACTCACTATCTTGTTACGCACTACCATATTACCCGCTTCTCTGCTGACCACCAAGAGCTCCAATCTATCTATTAGGGGATTAGAGTTGCAAGAAATGATCGTTGTATCACCATTGACAGCCATTCCCATTCCGACGACCGATCCGACGAAACCTTTATTTTCGTGCCACATAGGTTTCACAACTCATTTTCATTCATAACTTTTACTCGACTTCGTTCTCTTCAAGTTAGGATCGTTATTCCCTGTTATTACATGCCCATGCCGTCTCTCTTATGCAATACGGCGTGCAATACGGCTGTGCAATACGGAATTCCGTATTGCACACCAACCTGTTCCAACCGGGACTTTTTTATGCAATGCGACTGCATAAAGTGCATGGTGTTTACCACCGTTGATAGAAAAGAAAATTAGGTCAGTAGGTGCTTGGGTCATCTAATAAATACAAAACCACATGTATGTTTCAATAAGAATTGAATACAAAACGACTCATTGAAACATACGTGTAGTTTTGTCTATTTATGGCATTTGGGTGGATCACGTAAGTGTTGAGATCCCCTGCACTGTAATTATCAGGATTCGGTATAGTCCACACGAGAAGATGTCACAGACCTTGAGTGTATTAGAACACGATCCATGATCAAATTATCACCTTCTATTTCTACTCGTTTATTTACCATGTAGAGATTTCCATCCAATTCTTTACGAATACCGTAAGTCCAGTTGGTGTCCGGGAGAACCGTATTATATATATATAGAATATATCCACAGTAGCTTGCTGTACCAAATGTTCACCACTTCACCGCGAGTGGTGAACATTTGGTACACCAAGCTACTGTGGGTATATTTTATCTATACTATGATCGTCAGATTATTAGGAGTGGCTGTTATTTTTTCTCGATTTTACTGAGCAGCAGACACACATTCATGCGAATCTGTTTTGTTTACATAAGCACCGGTGGGCGGTACTTCCGCTATCAATTTTATCGCTGAAACGAAATGGAAAAAGAAACTGAGCCTTTTTCGTTTTAATAACATAATAACATACTATTTCGAGTTATGGATGCTTTATTAACATGAGGCATTGCATGTCTGTTACTTTTTGGCATCTTATGGGGTAAACCCATTTAAAAACGTAAACAAAACAATTGCCACTTTCATTTCACTCTTCACGAGGCGACGTGCGATAAGTTTAGACAAGTTTGCATTCAGATCGACGTCACCAAAGGTCAACTTGGATGTGGTTCTACTGTAGGTGAAAATGTTTACTATTGAAAATCCCATCGCTGGCGTGTTCACCACAGTTGGTGTGTAAAGCTAAAATTTATGTCACAGGTTTTTCATATATAGTAGAACAGGTAATCATGGTATAAATATCCCAATTAGGTTTGCTCAGATCTCCAAAATCTGTCATATTTATGGTCGGTGAAGTGCTGACTACCGATTTCGTGTCAGTCTCGATTCCTTTTGTTTCGAGAGAACTCGTTGGTGGTGGTGGTGATGAATAATGACGAGTAATCATACCGTGGAGTGCGATACGATAGTATATCATAAGGTCGGATGGTGAGTCATACTTTTTTTGAAGGGATTCAATTCTTTGACAATCTCTTTTTTCGTCTGTTCCTGCATTTCATTCACGGATTAGAATAGCCTACAGTTAAAACTAGAAGTCCTGTCACGAATAGTGCGCTTATCTAGGCTTAATTGCGCGTTGGAATTGCGCACAATTGCCATGTCGAATGCCATCCAATGCACGGCTGGGTCTCCTGGTTACTCATAGCAAACACATGCAATGTTTCTGCCAATGGACCTCCGGGTGACCCGGAGGTCCATTGGTTGAAACATTGCTTGTGCACAGGCCATATGTACAGAATTTGATAGCTTTACTTGGGCTATAACGCGTACATTAATGCGCATATCAACGTGCTATTTGTGCGCATTTCATGACAGGACTTCTAGTTTTAACTGTAGTCATCTCACATTTCAATTCGATCTCCTCATCCGTTACTTCATATCACTCTCTTGAACATTTCTCGAAGATTCGAGAAATTGTCGAATCGTTTCCTCTCTTTTCTTAGGATTTTTGATTTTTAGAAATGACACTTTTTTTCTTCTTTTTTTTGTTATTTTTTTTATTAAATTTTGCAATTGTAATTGTAGTTAATTAATTTAAATTGTTTTCTCTATTTTTTTTCTTTCTTTGTTATTGTATCAAAATATGTTTGGACATCTTTTTTATTATTATTCCAAATTGTACATAACAAGTCGTTCATGCGTCCGTATCTACTTTGAAATCTTAATCTATTGGCAGCTGTGTGTTCCCATTTTCCTGTTCTGATTTCTCTATATAAGCATATGGCCAAACGAACGTACGAAATATTTTATTTTTCTTTCCGTCAAAATGAACTTCACTTTTTTCCATTGTTTTTTTAATATTTTTTTTCTTCTCATTCTATTATATATATATACTCAGGTCATTAAATTTTTCGGCGTAGTCACGAAAAAATGAAAATTTCTCTTTCTTTAGATCTCCCGTTCACTTTGGGTCGACGAAATTGAAAAACAACTGTTACCTTGGCGACATTTCTGAACCGCGGACGATTTTTTATGAAATCCTCAGAGGGTTTGCACTGGAAAAAAAAATTAACTGCGCAGAAAAAAATGAGTTTGTAATTCAATGCACCATTTTCGGCATCGAAACGAAAGTGGCGCAGAAATTCCCTGACAAATCTCCTCGTTTTGGTTCGACCAAAAGGTAGGAACGTTTGTGACAAAGTGCGAAAACACGTCAAAATGAACCTGATTTTTTGGGCTCAGAATTTCACAATCATGTCTCGCCATTATAGTGTACTTTATCGCACAGTATCTAAATTTTTAAGTGGCGCCGAAAAGGCGGGTGAATCTGAAGATTTTCCCCGGCACTTCGATATTGCATTGAAAAAATGTGTAACACCACGATAGATTTCGACACCACTTATTCGGCTCCATTTGACAAGGTGGCGCTGAACTCTCCCTTTATCCATACTGAAGTCTTCTGTATTTAGAAATTTGTTAGGGATCTGCGAATCACACATTTTGTTTCTCGAATCGAATCGTGTCGCTGATATCGATATCGAATCGAATCCCGAATCGAATCTTTATAGACAAATTATTTCCTATTTTTTTTTATTTATTTAATCTTATTTGTTTTACAAGGATTGGCGAACAAGTTATGCAACTTATATTAACGCAGCTTCTTGGCCCAATGGCGTAGATTTGTGGGATGACCTTCATAGCGGCAGCTTCGTGGCCTAGCTCTTCTCGAATGCTACGAAGGGATCTTTAGCCTGCACGGAGTGAGTCTCTCTCCGCATAGAGGACAGCCATTTTACGTCCCCACCCGATGGGGCGGTACGTTGTGACAGCATCAACCCCACAATTGATGCTGACAGAGAGTGTTCGGACACCTCGAGAACCTTCCCCGACCGGGGATGGATCCCGGGACCTCTGGCATGAGAAACCAGCGCACTTATCCACTCGGCCACCACTCTTATTTCCTATTGCACCAAACGGAAGTTACGGTACACTGTGATGACCCTTACAAGACTGACTGACACCTTAAACACCAATAAATAAATATTCCCCCTTTGCACCGTCGCTGAAACAGCTAGACCTATTATCCATAGTTTTAGTTTTGGAAGGCTTAACTTAAGAACGTGAATAGTAACAAGTTAAGCCTTCAAAAACTAAAACCATGGATAATGTTCTGAGCAACATTCGCCACTAACCTAACAATTAACATTTGTCAATTACTCAATTAAATATGAAATTGAACTGAGCCTACATGAATGAATTGTCTGATGTCAATTTTATCGATTTTTTGTTGGAAATGTAACAATTTGAAGTTAGTACGAGAGATTCGAAAAAAAATCGAATCTTGAGACTGATTCGGGGTCGATCTCGAAGCAGACGTTTGGTATCGATATCGAATCGAATCTCGAATATTCGCAGGATCCTAAAATTAGTTGTTCACTATCCTGCATTGTTAGGCACCCTTTTCTGAAAAAGACTTTATTATTTAATATCATATCAATTATTATTTAGTTTATTTTGATTATGTTTGTTTCTTTTTTGTTTCTACTGCAGGATCATCTAAACGGAAGTCTTTTGTATTTAGTCATCGCTATAACCACAGTTATAGCATCGGGTCTTATATGGCTTCTGCCGGAAACTAAGAAAAGTGGAATACCAGATACTATTGAAAATGTCGAGTTTGTTCAAAAACAACAAAAGTCTTGTCCGGTGGAGGAAGAAGAGGAAATGGAAGCAATCAATCCGAAGACAGTGTAATTAATTTGTTACCTGTGCAAATTACAGATATATTGGAAAATACTAATCATATAATGCAGTGAATTAAAATTGATGGATTATCCACCATACCCTACAGGGGGTGGGGGTATTTTTTCCCTAAACGTAGACTTTGACACCCTATTTGCCCTTCCACGTCCACCACACATACGTACACCTACCCTGATACACAACCCCCACCATCACATACACACCCGAACACTGTATTTCTTTTCTTTATTTCCATACATACGCATCAGATTAACATATACCGCAGGGCCAATGCTATAAAACTTTTACAATTGTATTTTCTAGAAATGTATTTTCTGGTTGACTTTAAATGGGCTAAAATGAACCAAAAGCATTTCAAAAAGATGTGGCAATTTGCCAACTGGCAAATTGCCATATCTTTTAAAATAGTGATGATTCGTTTTAGTCAGTTATATTAATAGGTACAAAATACAATTCTAGATAATACAATTGTAAAAGTTTTATAATATTGGCTCAAGTAGTGATTTACAACATCTGGAGCAGATAATTATGAACCATGTACGAAAATGTACCTTGTTAACAAAATATTGGTCATATTTTTCGCATTTTCACACACTGACATTATCCCCCTTCAGTTTACCCATTTGAGCCCGAGAGGTCATTTTACGATCCAAAAATATGATACATCATAATTTCTTTAAGAGGCATGGCTATTAACTGAATTTGTGTGTAACCCAAGCAACAATTTCAACGTGCACCCCAAGGCTGCACGTTGAGAATATTAATTGGTCTACTCCCAATAATGAGTATTGACTCTTCTAACAACTTCTGCCATTGAACTGACATGAAAGATAGAATCAGGGTTGAAAGGGTTAAATTGTGATTTCAAAAACCACCAGAAGTCTTCATTTGAAAGCACAATTCAGTTTTTTTCCTAGTAGGACACGCATCCCGATCTCACCACCCACGCAAATATCCTTTGATCGCTCGTGCCGTAGGCACTCGTGCAGCAGTCTACGGTATCTAATACCGAGGCCATCTGTGGTCTTATCCCCTTCATGCAGGGATGGCGCCATGGGCGTTCAGATGGTTCCGAGGGTGCTACATCCCTCGTTTGGGAGTTCTCCTTTATTGTGTGCCCCCCCCCCCCCCCATCCCCGTCGGGGAGATTCTGGCGTCACCACTGCCTTGATGGTAGAACTTGTCACTACTGACCCCCTCCCCGTGTAACATTTTCTGACGCCACCAAGCACAGACAGCACACGAAGCGCCAACTGTCTCGGTGATGATTTTTGTTTACACTCTATTATTTGAACTTTACTGAAAGTTGGCGGTACTGTGATTATTGAGCTAGGTACACTTTATGTTAAATAGTACAAACGATATAAATGGGGATCAAACGCCTGCAAGAGGAGGTTCGTTCGGCAACAATCGCCTAGGAAAACTTTCTAACCACACACAATCAGAAGTCGGCAGAATAACTCTCGGTAGGGGTTTGGGCAATAGCCCCGTGAAACTCAAATTGGTCGTCAGATTGAATACCGAATCGAGTAAGGGAAAGGGTTTCGAATTCAGTCTCTAATTGAAACAAATCTCACCACTCTCTAGGATGTAGATATTGCACCTTCTTACAACAGTAAATAGTTCTATTGATAGTCTCCATTCAAACATTGTATTCAATGTCGACCGTCTGTTTGCGCACGTCAACCAAATAAGCGGAATATTTCAAAACGGAATGGAAGTAGTTTGAGAAGCGGAATCTCCTTGAACTCGTCGGCACCCCCCCCCCCCCCCCACACACACACCCCTCCTGCACAGGAGACCTGATGATAGAAAAGGGGTTCAAGAGAAGACACTCGGTTAGATTTTTAGAACATCTCGACCATTCGAAAATTGGCGAATCAGCGCGACTCGAATCATCGGGCCGACAGATTGATATTTATTGTATGCTAGCCTGTGAATTATTACAAATTATCTAAAGGATATTTCTCGATATCCATCGGCTTTCTATATGACGTCACTCTTCAGCGCATGACGTCGCCTTGGAGCAACGAAGCAGATCTTTGTTATTGTCCTGAATCTGTTTGCTGTCTAATATTGCGAAGTAAAATGTCACGTAGATTGTAATAAAAAGAAAATCTAACCTATTTTATTGAATATCGGGAAATTATCTCATTCGTGTGGACCTGTAAATATTACATGTCCACTTTATACATTTCCACCAAAAAAAAACAATTGTACGGCCAGAATCGAAAACAAATGCTTCAACTTGTCACTGTACGAGTTACGACGACACGGGATTGGATGGGAATTATGTTTAACTGGAATAGTTTGTTCGTGGTTGTATCACTTCGGTGCTGTTACATGTTTTCAAAGAACAACCCATTCGTTCTGCCACTTAAAAATTAAATTGGACGTGTATACCGTACGAGAAATATCCATGTTACGAAAATAGTTATCCTCCAGGTACGTTTAAACCCCTTTTAAGAACTTTTCCATATTTGTTGCGAGTGCGTGTAGCAAGAGAGTGATGAAACGAAGCGGATTGGAGACCTAATGGGGGATCATTTTGGACGTCATCCTTAGAATGATACGTGGCGGTAGTGATCATGCGCAATGTGCGTTATTAGGGTGACACAGGTTTCCGTCGTCCATTTTGTATACTGGAGGCCACAACCTTGGTTCCTATGGTAGCACGTGGTTGATAAGAGATCCAAAGATCTACGTAGGATTGGTACCAGAACTGATAATACAATACTTTTTCCTGAGAACAACTTGTAGCCAGGCCCAGGTGTGCTTCACATATCCAAGACATTCAAAACAATTTAGAGTGCAGCAATATGACTGCATTTAGGAAAAGGACAACACTGTCTGCATCATTTATTGATGATGGATTCCACGTTCGACGGACATGCGCAAATCATTCGATACCACGAGTTTCCAACGAAAAACAAAATCGTAATTCTAAGAAATTTCAACAGGTGTCATGATACCTTGCACGGAATTATGGCAATTGTGCAGTCTATATATAGAGATGATTATTACCATTATGAGGATGTACAAAATATGTATCCGAGTCGAGCTCCGGGTTCTAAGGACAGATCGCGACGAGTCGAAGACGAGTCGTGTTCTACCCTTAGAACCCGGAGCGAGACTCGGATACATATTTTGTACATCCACATAATGGTGATAATCATTTTATCTTACAATATATTGGGGATAGGTCGATAATGTAGACGAATATTTAACGAACTATTTATTCGTACGGATGGACAAAGAGAAAAAAAATGGAACTCACGCGAAAGGAACGTGCTTGTATCCGACCCCCTGATACAAACATCTTTATCAGGGGATCGGATACACGACAGTTGCGGAGTTAATACAGACAAAATACATGTTGGTTGTAAGATAAATAATAATAGTATGCTGTATTAAGGTGATCTTTCTCATTATTTGATTTTAGACGCCGTTGTATATCAATGCTTTTTCCGTCCGATGACGTTGACCGGAAATCGAAAGTAATTTACAAATGTAAACAAAGGCGACAGTTTTGGAATTTACCCCCATGCAGCTCTGTTGTTTTATTTTGAAGAAGTTTGATGGCCTAGCTTTGATCTTGAATATATGAAGCACATTTGGACACAAGTTGTTCACTTGAAATATTATTTTATTATCAGTTCCGGTACGAATACGGTAGAAGATTTCCAGGAACCAGTAGTACTTGCTGTCAACTCTATGAGTTAATTACAAATGTGTTTCATGTTCTAAACATCTCAACCTTCATTTTGATGTAAATTTGTGTATATTTAATTTTAATTTAAGGAATATTAGAGGTGGGAATTTCAAAATAAACAAAATTCCATTACTTATATAGCACCTTAATAACCTATTTACACTTTTTATGTGCATGTGCATATATAATGTAAGACAAGAACACTTAACACTAAAACCTTATTTACACTTTTTTCACGTTTTATTTCTGTTTCTATTTGTGTATATAGAAAGCAGAGGAGACCACCTTAGGCTACTACTGTCTATGTACATATCCTGGTAGATGTTCGTGTGCGATTCCGTACATAAACGACTCATTCTAACGAGGTGTCATAAGATATACATAAACGGATATACAGAGAAAGTTTGTACAGCCATAGAGACCTGTGTAAATACTGATGAAGTAAAAAATAGGTGTGGTGTAAATATTGGAGAAGTAAAAATATTGACGGAGTGGAGGCAATACCGACCCATGCCGCAGGCCGTAACAAAGAACGCACCCCACCGCCCCCTCACCCCCCCCCCCCCCTTCGAGTTACGGATCGATAGTGCCGAGCACCATCGGTCTGCGTCTCGACTGAGGCCGGGCTCCAGCCAAAATGCCCGCCGTTTCAACTCATCAGTAGGTGGACTAATGTCACGTCTTCTTTCTTAACCTTCTGTACAAATGAAAAAACGACCAACCGATTTTCCGGTTTTACTGGCTGTTTTTATTCCACTTAAAAAGCGTTAAATACGAACGGCTTTGCCGCGGTTAAGGCCTCTGGGGCTTACTATATGATTGGGCAATCCCTTTATACTGCTGTTGATTTCCAGTATGCAAGCTCACTTCTTTTGTTGCAGATTTCTTTTTATTATCTCGCCAGTTTCGCAATGGAGTGAACTTCGTAACAAATGAATGGAGCACTATTAGCCAATGGAACTGAGCACCATCAGTCAGTAGGACAATGCCCAGGCAGAAAACGCGTTGCCACCACCCATCAGTAGGTCAAAGGATGTCATACCCGTCGTGCCTTGTCAGTATATCACTTGTCGGGTTACCTTTATATTTTCATCTTTATACTTGAACAGCATGCCCTCTTTCTACGAGGTTTTGGAGATTGTGCTTCAGCTAAATACAATGTATGTGCCCGCTATATAAACACATCAGAAAAGGCTGCGATGAGTTACGTTAAAAGTTCATTTGTGGTTCGTCCAGAACAAACTGATTCACCTTAACGAGATGTTGTGTTATGTAATAGTTACTAAAGGCCATTTTATGTTGGAGGCGAACGCGAACGCTGCGATTTCCTCGCGACTTTCCACGCGAATTATCGTTCATACTGAAAGCGGTGATTCGCGCGGAAATTCGCAGTGTTAATAAACAATCCTAACCCTCCTCCCTTTTGTATGCGTCAAATAACCTATATTACCCAACTCAGCAAGGGCCCAGGGTCATGCAGTAAAACACAAAATCCTAATAATGAAACTGGTGGTTTGACAATGATCGAGGAAACATCATCCGACAGCGAGGACGAGATGTTAGGTCTGTTAACTGGTAGAATGCTAAATTACTTTCAGCCATCAAATCTTGAACACGTATCTTTGCCTTCTTACAATTTATGGGACAGTGCCTATGGGCACTCTCCCATAAATTGTAACAAGGCAAACCCTTACAGACCAAATGATATCACTTCAAAGATAATACAAAGCACACACTCTGAATATGAGCTTTCAAGTTGTGGCACCTGCATTTCAAAATAAAGCCCAAATATGGGCTTCCAGCACTCTACCAGTTAGCCGTCTCCACGAGTGTCTCAGAACAGATAGGTCATAGTTCGCCCTTTGACCTCACTGTATGATTGGTTGAAACAATTGTTCGGACAATTCCGAAAAATTCGCTCTGAGGGCAATCTCTGCGGTTTTCCGCGAGAACAAAAAAATGGACCGCGTTCGCCCTTAAAGGTATGAATGACTCCATTCAAATTGGTGTTAATAAAACAAATGCGACCACCGCGGTCGGAGTCGCGGTCGCGTTCGCCTCCAGTACAAAATGGCCTTAACTGAGGTAGATGTATTCATGAATTTGAACAACCTGACAACGTGCGGTATGTGATGCCGAGTCGCGATTCGGTGAGGTGTTACAGCACGTTGGCAGGTTGTTCAAATTCATGAATACCGACAGCGAGGTTAGTAACTTACTTACACGCCATTTCACAGAACGCACGGACCGAGGTATGGTAAGTGGGTACAGGTGTTCACTTGAACACGTAGTCTATTGTTCTATCAGGTATTTCACGTAACTTATCAACCTGGAAAAGACAAAAAATTGGGGTGTACATATCCGTTACATATCCGTATATAACTTAGACTTTCGATTTCAGCAGGGCAAAGAATGGACGAGCGGGTGGGTGGGTTGGTGGATGAGTCATTCATTTATTCGTTCGTTCGTCCGTCCGTCCGTCCGTCCGTCCATCCGCCTGTCTGTTCGTTCGCTCGTTTATTTATTTGTTCACTTGTTTATTTAATCATTCATTCATTCATCCATTCACTTCCGTAAGTTTGTGTAGGTGGGAGATAACAGCCAAACAGAAAGCTGGCGATTCAAACACAATCCCATCACAGTAACATGCTGGGAATCCATTTGTTATTGTTGTTTAAAAAAATAAAATTCAGATATTTTTTCCCATTATCATATTTTATCCATGGTTTCTCCACTGTGTGCTTTCTCATTCCAATAAAATAATATAACAATAGGAATATAAATTGCCGTTGACGGCCGTCAAAAGAAAATAAGTGGCGTGACATTTTCTCCAGATGCTGAAACAGATATGACATTACCCGTCTGTTAGACACTCACTCCTGCAAAAAAGTGGAAAATACGTTGCAAAACGAATGGGGCTTTTAAGCAATTTTTAACTCCTCCAGTTCCAGTCGAGGAATCACAATTTTATTCAAAAATAGTTTTAGCTACTGTGTACACAAATGCGTCATGGACGCTAACTAAGTATATACTACTCCAAGTTTGCTAAGCACCAAGTATATCCAACTACCTGTTTTACGTTTTAGTTGAAATATTGTAATGGAAAGTGTATATATATATATTATTTAATTGTATCTTTAATGATTTAAGTACAGAAATTAAGATTTTATTTGTATTTGTGTTTGACATTATTTTTTAGTTTTTGAATACGATAACCATGGAAAATAAATAGTATTGTTAAAAGAGGAAATTTTTCAATTTGCCAAAAAGTTGACGGAGCGAACTGGTAGGGGTTCAATATCGAGTATGAGACCCATTATTGTTAATTAGAGCTTGACAACGCTTTCTCATGCTCCCAATCAGGTTCCTGGTGGTCCTCTGTGGTCCTCTGTGGGATGTTGTTCCATCTTGGACCAGCATGGCACCAAACTCCTGGACACTCTTTGGCTGAACTGGACGGGCTGAAATTTCAAGCTGCAACTCATTCCAGACGTGTTCGATTGGATTGAGGTCAGAGGATCTTGCTGGCCAGTCCATACGCCCAATCCCCTCCCTCTATCGGTACTCCCCGACAGCATGGGCAACATGAGGACGGGCATTATCGTCCATCAGAATGAATCTATCACCCACTGCACCAGCATACAATCTGACGTGGACACCCAGGATCTCATCAATATACCGTTGTGCAGTCAATGTACCACGTTCAAGGACACAGAGCTCTGTACGTCCATCCCTGCTGATGCCGCCACAGACCATGATTGACCCTCCAACATAGCGGTCATGCTCAGCAAGGTTGGCTGCCTGGAATCGCTCTCCTGGTCTTCTCCATACCCTAGAACGCCTATTTGTGTGGTCTAGGCAGTACCTTGACTCATCTGTAAAAAGGACAGGTCGCCAATCTTCTCTGGTCCATCCAACGCGGTCCCTGACCCATTCGTATCGTGCCTGGCGTTGGTTCTGGGACAGCGGAATGCGAATACATGGTCTTCTCGATCGGAGACAACCTTCGTGCAACCATGCCCGGATAGTCTGCGTCGAAACATTTACCCCGCATGCATTCTGAAGGTCACTGCGAAGCTGGGTTGCTGTGGCAAAGCAGTTTCTACGAGCCTGAATAATCAAAAACCGGTCTTCCGCTGCAGATGTTGCCCTGTCTCTGCCACCACCATGCCGTCTTACAGGTGCGCCATACTGCTGAAATCTTGCCCAGGCTCTGTTGATCACCGTATGGTGCACACCAAGGGCTTCACCAACCTAACGATGGGTAGGCCCTTGCTCTACCATCCCTACAGCCCGCCACATTTCTGCTTCAGACAAATGTCTTCTTACATTTGCGTTTGCCATATTCAATCATTAAATCACAAGGGTTTGTGTTTGAAATGAAGATTGAATACCCCACACATGTCGTGTACATGTAGACAGTATACGAAAACATCATGAAAATCAAGGGGTACATGCTCTCCATGACTGTCACGAAAAGTCTGCCTGTCAAGAGAGCTAATGTAAACACTGGGGACCATCTCAATACATTCTTCAATCATATCCACCAAAAATATCGCAAATAGTCACAAGCAAATTTCACAATGATGTGTCAAATATTTGGTGCTTAGCAAACTTTGAGTAGTATATCATCCTTGACATAACAGTGCAGGATAATAGACTTACCCTTGCTGTTGAATATAGACCCAACAATGATACCCCAAGCTTCTACCTTGAAATATTTTCAAAAGCAGAAGACACTGATAACTCGTCAATTTTGATAGGCGGCAGGCATGTCAAAGTACCGTCGGTACCAACATAACCGGTGCGGGCGGGACAGAACCTGTTCCGCAGAAACCGGTACCGGTACCGGGACAACTCAACATTTGGGTGACATATCGCAATCAGATGGGAGAAATTCGCGTTTAAACCGCCCCAGTCCCGACGATCGCACGACAAACATGGCCCAGTGCCAATATTCTGCGGCGACATCAAAGTAATCATAAAGCACGATAATCGTGCTTTATGATTACTTTGATGTCACCGCAGAATAATTTCTTTGAAGTAGCCGATGGCTGCGCTTTCATTGTCTTTAATGCGACGTATGAAAAGTCAAAATGGTCGGCGTTATCGTGATCGAGGTGCAGACAGAACATGCATCTGTAGAGTGTTTTGATATGTTAATTCAAAAATAAGTTATAAGCACGTCATACAAGTGCGCCATACACGATTATTAGCCTGTTTACCCTCGTTCAATTAGGAATTTCCCGATAAAATAATTTTGTCCCGTTACCCACGGGACAGACGCTTCAGTACTGGTACCGGTTGGATCATGGAAGAACCGGCGGTACCGGTACCGGTTCAAGTACCGGTTGACATGTCTGATAGGCGGTGATTGGAACGTGCCTAAAAATTATTATATAGATACTGTAAACTATAAACGCGGAAATAATATAAAATCCAATGAGAGAATTCCTTTTTACGTGGAAAAATTAGATTTGCATGATGCCTGGCCAATAGTGAATCCCGAACACAGACGTTATACATGGAGTGGCCCGTAAAATAAAATGACCCGCTTGGATTATTTTCTTGTGTCTTCAAACCTGAATGTATTTCTAAAACGCACAGATATTCAAATTAAATACAAATCAGACCACAGACCAATAGATATAACATCCTCATTTTTAACCCTTTACCCAACGCAGACGATTTCAAAATTTATTATTTTAAATAACATTTTAAAAAATTTTTCCACACATTTCAACAAAACCATATCATGTGACCCCTATTTTGGAACGAGCTCGACGAGCTCGTTCCAAAGAGGGGTCACATGATATGGTTTTGTGGAAATTTTTCGAAAAATAATATTTTTTAAACTGCTGAATTTGCATATTACGCGGGCGAATGCGGGCGATTCGTTGGGTAAAGGGTTAAATCTACCAAGGGAAATGGGGTTTTGGAAATTCAACAGCAGCCTCCTAACCGATCTGGAGTATGTAAATATAATAAAGTCAGTCATAGGGGATACTATAAACCAGTACAGCGAGGTGGATAGGAGCAATAACGATTATAACATTATATCAAAGTTCACCATAAACGACAAACTGTTTTGGGAAACACTCAGAATGATGATACGGGAAAAACAATTTCATACTCCTCCTATATTAAACAAACAACAACGCCAGTTAGAAATAGAAAATAGAAAACTGTTTTGGGAAAAACTCAGAATGATGATACAGGGAAAAACAATTTCATACTCCTACTATATTAAACAAACAACAACGCCAGTTAGAAATATAAAATAGAAAACTGTTCTGGGAAACACTCAGAATGATGATACAGGAAAAACAATTTCATACTCCTCCTATATTAAACAAACAACAACGCCAGTTAGAAATAGAAAATAGAAAACTGTTTTGGGAAACACTCAGAATGATGATACGGGAAAAACAATTTCATACTCCTCCTATATTAAACAAACAACAACGCCAGTTAGAAATAGAAAATAGAAAACTGTTTTGGGAAACACTCAGAATGATGATACAGGAAAAACAATTTCATACTCCTCCTATATTAAACAAACAACAACGCCAGTTAGAAATAGAAAATAGAAAACTGTTTTGGGAAACACTCAGAATGATGATACGGGAAAAACAATTTCATACTCCTCCTATATTAAACAAACAACAACGCCAGTTAGAAATAGAAAATAGAAAACTGTTTTGGGAAACACTCAGAATGATGATACGGGAAAAACAATTTCATACTCCTCCTATATTAAACAAACAACAACGCCAGTTAGAAATAGAAAATAGAAAACTGTTTTGGGAAACACTCAGAATGATGATACGGGAAAAACAATTTCATACTCCTCCTATATTAAACAAACAACAACGCCAGTTAGAAATAGAAAATAGAAAACTGTTTTGGGAAACACTCAGAATGATGATACGGGAAAAACAATTTCATACTCCTCCTTTATTAAACAAACAACAACGCCAGTTAGAAATAGAAAATAAAATCCCAGAACTAACTGTAGAGCTCGAAAACGGTGATCTTTCAGTCAGTCAAGAAATTGAAACACTAAAAACAGAATTAAAAACAATGCGTGATTCTAAAATAAAAGGTATGATATTACGAACTAAAGCCAATTGGAAAGTGGAGGGTGAAAACCTACAGAATACTTTTGTAACCTTGAAAAAGACACTATACTGAAAAAAATAATAATTAATTTAGTGAAATCGGACGTCACACAAACCACTAATTTAAAAGAAATTCTATCACAACAAAATTCTTTCTATCAAAATTTGTAATCATCAAGAATAACAATATTAGAAGAATACGACCACGAAAATGAAAAACAATTCTTTGATAAAAATAACCCGCTCCTACAGTTGAGGGACCTCTGTTACTGTCAGAAAGCCTAACGTCCCTCAAAGCAAACAATATCGTAAGGGATTCTAGATTGTCTGCAATATCGTTCATGTGAACTATAAAAAAGGAAGGGTACCAGGAACTCCAGCTTGTGTTAGTTTGTATGGAGAGTATGTATTGTACTAATACTCGTTGTTCACGATTTTTCAAGTTACTGTCAAGCAATTTTAACAGAGGACCATAGATGTCATAGTGCTCTAATTTATGGAGAAGACATTTATGCCATACCCTCTCGAAAGCCTTTGAGATGTCACAAAAGATAGCACAAGTCATCAGTCGTTCATCTCGTGACTAACATAACGAATGGTATAGTTCAAAAAGTTGAAACGTAGTGCAGTGGCCAGGAATGAAGCCGGGCTGATATTTTTGTAGAAGATTATTCTGATGAAAATGAGTAAAAACCGATTTCAGGAGAACTTTTTCACCGATTTTCCCAAAGATTGGTAAAAGGGAGATCGGCCGATAGTTTTTTTTGTCCGCGGGATCTAGTTTTTTAAAGACGGGGATAACATTGGCTTTCTTCCATTCGTCTGGATATGTTCCGGTATCGAAACTTTTTTGAAAAAAACATACTCAAGGGTGCTGCGATGGTATCGACAGTCCCCTTCAGCATTCTAATGCTGATCTCGTTATGGCAATGAGCCTTGTTCTCATTTAACGACTTAATACCATCTGCAATATCTTATATATCAAAGAGAATGCTCGAAAGGATAACGTGACTTCTTGTAGGAAAGTTTGAAAGTTGGGTGTTTTCATTATTAATTGTACTGTTTTTTTAAAGTTTCGTTCCGAATTACAGCTTTTTCTAAGTCATCCGTTGTTAAATCAGGTGGATCAGGGCTATCACCACTATAAAGGGGCGGGATTATTTTTTCGTCAGTTTTGTTTAACAAATTTCTGATAATATGCCAAAAATCTCTGGGGCTGGGGCGTTCGATAACCTGTCTTGGATGTTATCGTCGTAAATTTGTTTGGTGTGCTTTTTCATGTTATTTACAGTATTTTGTAAATGTTTGTACAAGTTCCAATGGTGTGGGTCTTTTGTTGTTAGAACTCTTCTTCTGAAACGGTCTCTACGCCTAATCTCGAGTCGGAGTTCCGAAGTAAACCATGGTTTGTCATTAGGGCGTATTTGGACTGTTGATTTTGGGATTGTGGTGTTCATTATCTCCATCAAATTCTCACAAAATTTTTTTGGGGACACATTAACATCTGCATGGTCTATTATTTATTTCCAATCTTTCTGACAGATCAGTTCATTTGCTCGTTTGAAATTTATTTTTTTATAATTTCGAACGGTTCGATAGAAAGCCTGCCTATTGTAAAGTTCGAATTAGACATAGATATAAGCTGCATGATGATCGGACATACCCAAATCAAGCGTATCAGCCTTAACAAGGTTCACTGTATCACTGATGATTACTGGATCGAGAAGTGTCTGGGAGGTTGGCGTATCTCTTGTTGGCTTATCGATAACGTTACGGAGGTTGTAGCAATTTATTATTTCATTTAATTTGGAGAGCGGATTTCTTAGGTCAGAGTTTAAGTCCCCTACTATTACTATAGCCTGTTAGACATTTAGGGCATTCTCAATTGAAGCATCGAACAGTTCCCAATATTCGGGATTAGCAAACTGTTGGGACTTATAGGTTATTGACATCACGATTGTGCTGGATTTCGAAGAAATCTCGAACCACATTATGGAATCATCAAATTCCAGCTCGGTCTTACGATTGTAGTTTAGTCTTTTCGAGGAATAAACGGCTATTCCTCCTCCAGAGGGGCGAGGGGTTTCTGTCGTTGCGAACTGGGGACGAAAAATTTAGGATGAGGATATTGGTGGAACTATAACTATCCTGCAGATGTGTCTCGGTAAAACAAACCACATCATATTCTTGAACTCTATCTTCGATTTTGCTTAATTTTGTTCGGATACTACATATATTGTAGTGAAAATGGATAGGGACCTCTGGAGGTTTTCGTGAGAGTTATCGGTTGGGCCAGGGTTCGGTTCTATATCGCTACAACATACAAGGCAAGTGGCGAATAGAAATAACTGGCTTAGAAATGAGAGACGGACAGTGTCTCGCATTATGTAGAACATTAGGAATTATGGGACAAGCACGTTCTTCATTGCAAACTACGAAACTGTTGCAGTGATCTAAACCACGACAAATTTAACAA
The DNA here is from genome assembly GCA_031216915.1 of Pictodentalium vernedei. NCBI lineage: Eukaryota > Metazoa > Mollusca > Scaphopoda > Dentaliida > Dentaliidae > Pictodentalium > Pictodentalium vernedei. The sequence continues at coordinate 37,230,413 of CM062289.1, read as the reverse complement.
TTTTATCTCCTATACCCCACAATGTACCTGTGGCCATCCCCAAGAAGATGTACACCATTTCTTCTTTCAATGGCCTAACTACCACCCTCAAAGGGGGACTTTTCTTTAGGCTGTTATCATGCTCAGTATATCTGATGTCGACAAGCTACTTTATGGAATAATCGGTTTAACAACAAAGCAAACCGAACTTTTATTCAGGAAAGTTCAAACATACCTCCTTGCAACTGGCCGATTCGAAAACATCACCTGAACCCGAACAATGCATAATGCACCCTTGGTTGTGTACTAGCGTGAGTTGGGACGACATGGCCTGTTGTGGGACTGCATTTTAATTTCTACCAATTTGTTCTTAAATTACACGCTCTCTTTCTGTAAAGACGATAGCGATCCAATAATGCAAAAGTCACTAGGCGAGCCTAGACAACGGCAATCCTTCACTCTCTAATCCTATAACTCTTTAACACTTTGAGCCCCGGTGGCCTTTTTCGGGCAAAGCCCGTAAAACACCCCACTTTTCTTGACAAAATAATGTTACATAAATAAGTAGTGCAGACCAACCACTGTTCCCAGCGTGTGGTCCCAAGGCTCATCGTTGGAAATATTGATTGGTCAGCTCTAAAATAATGAAAATGGACCCTTCCAGCTAATTCTACTGAATTGATGTGGAAGATATCACCGGAGCTCAAAACGGTTAAATCCTTATCTCTCTAAATCTTCAAATCTTCAACCCTTTACCTGATGACTACACTAATTCTTAGTATTTCTGTATTGTATATAATTGTGCCGCAAATGTGAATTATTCTTGTCTCCGGAGAGGCGTTTTTGTAAGTTGTGATAACTTGTTCTCCGATCCTTTTTTGCTGTATATAGTGGCAAATAAAATATGTTTAAACTAAACTGAAAGCTTATTATAAAGTGAATTTACTGTCCACAGGATCATACCCGTTGAAAAAGGCAAACGACGAAAACTGATATGGAATATGTTAAAGAATGTTTTGCCAGTTAACAATTAGTTTATGAAGTACTTATTATGTAATCCAACTTGGACTTCCAGTTGCGCATTTGCGCGCGAAGGTCTATCGGAGTTCTTGTGTGGGCACGTGTCTGCATATATGCATTCATGGGTGCGTACGTTTGTCTATACGCACGCACTCTTGTATATATGACAGAAATGCATGTGCACGTGAACTGTACGCTTTATGCGTGTACATACATGCACCCAGACTTTTCACACACCCTAAAAGAACGACAATTTCCAGTATTTTTTTTAGCTCAAACGGCAGTCCCAAAACAACATTTTTCCACCATTCTAGAAATTCTAAGAAAGCACGCTCGCCTAAGAGAAGACTCCACAACTAAATGCGCCTTCAGAGTACATATTCTCTGTAAACTACCATGCTGTGGCTTTTGTCTCTGTACTTTCCGTTTCTGTCAATCATGTTATGATTTTGTGAGTATATGTTATGTATTTCTTTATGTTTATCTGAATAAAAAACAGCGATGTGAAGTTAGTTACTTATTCCCTATTTGACATTTTGACATTTTTTATTCCATCAAAACAGGAAAAATGGCACCTGCTGTAGGATGGCACAAATGAAGACGAATTGGTTGCCCGTCCGCATAAGGCCTCTCTTTATGGGGCAACCAAGGCCCTAAAAGTGACAACTTCCCAGAAAACTTTCTAGATAGGCAAATCTGATCAAATAAAAGGTGCTGTAGGGTGGCACAAATGAAGACGAGTTGACTGACATGTTGCCCGTCCTCATATGACCCATCTTTATGGGGCAACTAAGGCTCTAAAAGTGACAACTTCCCAAAAAACCTTTTAGATGGGCAAATCTGATCAAATAAAAGGTGCTATCGGGTGGCACAAATGAAGACGAGTTGATTGACATGTTGCCCGTCCGCATAAGGTCTCTCCTTATGGGGCAACCAAGGCCCTAAAAGTGACAACCTCCCAGAAAACCTTCTAGATAGGCAAATCTGATCAAATAAAAGGTGCTGTAGGGTGGCACAAATGAAGACGAGTTGATTGACATGTTGCCCGTCCTCATATGACCCCTCTTTATGGGGCAACTAAGGCTCTAAAAGTGACAACTTCCCAGAAAACCTTTTAGATGGGCAAATCTGATAAAATAAAAGGTGCTATAGGGTGGCACAAATGAAGACGAGTTGACTGACATGTTGCCCGTCCGCCTAAGGTCTCTCCTTATGGGGCAACCAAGGCCCTAAAAGTGACAACTTCCCAGAAAACCTTTTAGATGGGCAAATCTGATCAAATAAAAGGTGCTATAGGGTGGCACAAATGAAGACGAGTTGATTGGCATGTTGCCCGTCCGCATACGGCCTCTCTTTATGGGGCAACCAAGGCCCTAAAAGTGACAACCTCCCGGAAAACCTTCTAGATGGGCAAATCTGATCAAATAAAAGGTGCTGTAGGGTGGCACAAATGAAGACGAGTTGATTGACATGTTGCCCGTCCGCATAAGAACTCTCTTTATGGGGTAACCAAGGCCCTAAAAGTGACAACCTCCCAGAAAACCTTCCAGATGGGCAAATCTGATCAAATAAAAGGTGCTGTAGGGTAGCACATATGAAGATGAGTTGACTGACATGTTGCACGTCCGCATAAGGTCTCTCTTTATGGGGCAACCAAGGCCCTAACGGTGACAACCTCCCAGAAACCTTCTAGATGGGCTAATCCGATCAAATAAAAGGTGCTGTAGGGTGGCACAAATGAAGACGACTTGATTGACATGTTGCCCGTCCGCATAAGGTCTCTTTTTATGGGGCAACCAAGGCCTTAAAAGTGGCAACCTCCCAGAAAGCATTCTAGATGGGCAAATCTAATCAAATAAAAGGTTCTGTAGGGTGGCACAAATGAAGACGATGCCGTTCTACACGCTGCTGATGCAGATTTGATTACCCGTTTATGTAAATGTCTACCAACATCCTTAAAGATAAGATACCACTGGATATGGCTGAATTTGATGGCCTGCGAAAATACGAACATGTACTGAAGCTGCTAACAGATGACGGAATTTCTACCGATATGATCATACAGAAAGGAGGATTTTTAGGAAAGTTACTCAAACCAGTCATCACTGTTCTGGCCGAGATCCTATAAAAGGGTAGTGCTCGTAAGAACTTGTCATTTGTAATCTGACCATTGAGCAGTTGTGCACTCAAAAACTTGGTCAAGCGATTCGGACTCCGATGAGTCGTCGGAAGATAGATAGATAGACATTTTATTCACCAGTATACTAAGCAGATACAGAACTGACAAATGTGTATAAATCTATAATATCCAATTTACAATAATAAAGCACATATACAATCAGAGATAATATTAATTTTTAAAATGTATACTGGCAGGGAAAGGCATAGCCATATTGGCTGGTTTCCTGCCTTTCACTATAGAAAAAAAGCATAGAAGAGTAAGACAGAACAAGGAAGATAATGGTGGAGAGAAACAAGGCATGTACAACATTGTGCTTTCTCGGTACTGTTTAAATTAATTTTTCACCGTGTCTAATGTACCAACGGTTACTAGACAACCATTCTAACATCTGAGTGTGTGCACGTGATGGCCGGACTTCAAGGACAACCAGACACCAATGAAATGGCCCCATTCAAACACAAATTACCTTTCAACAGGCTGATATAATCGTGTATATGTTTTAAAGGGACCAAGTCAAGAGGCTGCCTTGGACGAGCTCCAGACCGAGTTAGGTCGAGAACGATAATGCACAAAGGACAGTCTAACAACAAAAACGTCCACTGTATATTATATCCTAGTTATCCACTAAGAAATAACAGACACTGGACTGGATCGCTGAGGTTACACCTAAAAATGAAGATAGAGCTAGACAGCACAGTCGAGACAATGCGGATTTGAGCAGGAGATGTTTTTCTCGTAAGAGAAAATAAGTTTAGCTGTTAACTTACTTTTGAATTCTACCCTGTTGTTAAATTTCCAAAGGCCAATGTCTAATTCGTTCCATAATTTAGGGAATGCAAAGACTGGGGAGGTATCAAGCATTTTGGTTCTCGTTCTATGGGTACGAATCTGGCCTGTTTGTCGAGTATTCATAAAGGTTTCGTTGTTCACGGTTGAGAAAAATTCATCAAATGATCCTGTCAGATTTCCATTGTGCCAGTCAAACAAGAACAGGAAAGCATGTAATTTTTATAAATCTTTAATCTTCAGTATATTATTTTTGATAAATAAAGTAGTCGTATGTGCCGCACCCTCCGAACATACCCCAGTCCTATTATAAGCCTTTTGGTAACATAGCAACCACGTGCTACCATAGAAACCAAGATGGCGAATTGAGGAACAATGAAAAACGTGTATACTGTTTTCTCGCTGTGCATGCACGAAATTAAGAGACTTTTCCCTCATTTGACACTTAGTGAAAACATGCATTTTCAACAGAATAACTGTGGGGAGACCTAAGGCACGGTTCATCGCTCTCCTACTACTAACGTACTGCAGAAATCTCATACCGAATGACATCACGCATACTTGTGAAGCTCGATATTGCGTACACTGTAGTTGTAAATAGTAACAGTTGGAATTTTTGCCGATTTGAAACCGAGTTGGTATTTTGGGAAGTAAAGGAGATACCAGCATCACCAAAGAAGCTCTAAAATCCACATCTATAGATGGAATTTCCAACTACTTATGACTTGTCCTCCGAATTTCCAATAATAGCAACTTTTGCCACGATTGGGGGATAACCCCCCCCCCCCCGTCCCCCCTCCCCCACACACATACACACACCCTGTCGCCACGTGCCTGCTCAAGCTTCATTACAAAAACCCAACATGTGTAAATTTCATTTTTGTACATATTTTTTTTTATTTACTTCTTCATATTTTTTTGTTTCAGTGGTAATGACAATCAACGCATTCTTTGGAATGGGCTCTCAGCCGCTCTCTGGAAAACATATACCCTACTCACTTTGTTTGGAAATATTTACTTGCTAACCATACTTCGACTGTCTGAACGAAGTTAAATATGGAAATCGATACAGCGCAGTACCGGCAGTTAGTCGGTATCTTTTATAACATTCTCACTTCCAGAGGGCGAGTTCAAAATCAACAACGTATTGTCTTCGTATTATATTCGTTCTCTTGTGTCTAATTTTCCATAGTTGTCACCATAATGTTGATCATTATAATTTGTGATGGTATTCACCCAAACCCATGTCCAGTTCATACGGGCAAAGATAATCCTAACGTAGGTACAATCTTAATTCTAAATTATATGAAGCAAATGGTGTCAAAGTTGTTGATATCGCATGTAGCTTTGACGATTTATGACGTTCGTCATAAATCGTCAAAGCTGCAGACGATATCGTAGGTTTTTACATCATTTGTTTCACCGAAACCCATCTGGATAACTATTTCGATGTAGGTAACATACTAATTCCTAATTATTCAGTCCTGATTACACATAAATAAGTACGGTGATGGTGTGGCAGTGTACTTCACTGATAACAATAGTTATAAATATATTGAACATTTATCATTTGATGATGATATTCTCTGGTTCGAAGTTGGCAGAAAGCAAAAAAACATCCTTTGTGTTAAACACAGATAGGAGAGAGAATCGAGTGAAAATTATTTGGTACAAGCTGCAAGACAAAATGAATTAGTTTTAGACAAAACTCCAACAATAAGGTTAACGGGGGATATAAACTCTGACCTACTTGGAGAACACAGTACATCATACTCTGATGACGCTATATAGTTTGAAAAATGTTATATTCGAGCCAACAAAAAATAGGAAATACATCAAGATCTGTGTTTGACCCTGTAATTATTAGCGACACAGTTACTGTTTCTCACTCGGGTACTATTGACCTAGGTTTATCAGACCATCTTGCGGAAGACACTCATATTGTTTGCACTCAGCCTAAGCAATTCCAAATCACGTGGCATGTGTGGAATTACAAAGCGGCCGATTTTATTAAAATGAATGCACTCATTTATGAGGCAGATTGGAAGAATCTGATATGCGAAGAGAACGAGATCACCCCCGAGGTCACCCCCCCCCCCTCCCCCCAATCCTGGCAAAAATCACCTATAGTTGGAAATTCGATTGGCAAGTCATGAGTAGGTGGAAACTTCATCTATCTGGATTTTAGAGCTCTTTTGGTGATGCTGATGTCTCATTTACTTCCCAAAATTCCATTTCAGCTTCAAATCTGCAAAAGTTCTAACTGTTACTATTTACAGCTACATTGCACGCAATATCGAGCTTAATTAGTATTCATGGTGCCAATCGGTACGAGATTTCTATAGTACGGTACTTATCGTAATAAAAAAAATCCTCTAAATGCACTTTCAAGAAAATCACATCATGTAAAATCGTTATCCTGAGTTAATTCCATCATTCACAGTTACAAAAATGATAAAACATCGAAAAGTGATCATTCCTGCATGAGATCTGATTTAATGTTAGGACAGTGTGAATTGCATAACGTTCTCAGCTTGAGCGTTTGTTTAGCACATTCAATTCCCAGAATAATACCAAATAATAATAACCTGGTAATTCTATCATAGATGTGTTGCCATTTCAGTTACTAGAATCAATTTTATACCCCCTTTCATGGCTTCATTTTCAAAATGTTTCTTGGTAGTGAATTTTCAGTTAGGGGTAGGGACCGGGGTGTGGAGTCCCCCTCCCGTTCCCTCCCCCTAGTTGGAAATTTACTATCCTACACCCTCCAACTCCAATCGGAAACCTCTATCCACGTCCCTGGAGACAAGCCGTGGTTTGGCAGCACTATTAGAAGCACTATACGTCTTCGTGATCGGTTATGGAAGTAAGCACTAATATGCAATACCTCCAACATTTGAGCGAAATATAAAACATCCAGAAATAAGGTTAACAACCTAAAAATATTTGCCAAAAAACAATATCTGGAAAAGATTCAATGACTTAATATCGGAAAGCAATGACCAACGACAGTTTTGGCATGTTGTCAAGATGTATAAAATTATTTTACTTTCGATCCGGGAATTCCAACATTGATACGTAATTCTGATACAACCCCTAGCTTTGTCGAAGCGGACATTGTAAAAGCCCATCTCCCTAATGAGATATTCGTTAAAAACAGCAAATTGAACTCAAAACACAAACAATTTCCCATTGGCAAACGTAGATGCTCGCGATGTACTAGTAAGATTTATTTTACTCGGAAAGACATCACTAACATTCTCAAATCTCTCAAAACAAATAAAAGTAGCGGTCATGACGGAATTGAACATAGAATGCTGAAGGAAACTAAATTCAGTGTTAGCAGACGCTTATTTCTCCTCTTTCACAAGTCACAGGAATTGGCAGTTTTTACTTCTGATTGGAAGTAAGCTGATGTGATCCCTTTATTTAAAACATTTGAATCGTCACAACCCAAAAAATTATCGACCCATTTCGTTATTCTGTTGTGTAGGGAAAATTCGGGAACGAGTTGTTTTGAAGGAAGTCTTCACATATTTTACAGATAATAATCTATTCTAAGAGCTAAATCCGGCCAACTTCCAAACAACAGCACAGTTTTACAGTTGTTAGAGATTTATCATAACCATTTGCACACTTGTGATGTTTTCTGTGACATATCGGAGGCTTTCGATAGAGCGTGGCATCGAAGCCTCCTATTCAAATTAAAACAATATGTTATTTCGGGCCACTGCTGGTTTCACAAATTCACAGCTACTTAACAGACAGAAAGCAGAGGGTAAACATAAATAGTTGTACGTCTAGCTACATGGGAATGAAGGCAGGTGTCCCACAAGGATCAGTTCTGGGTCCGTTTCTCTTTCTTGGCTACATCAACGACATTGTTGACAGATGGAGTCAGTTACTTTTCTCTTTGCCGATGACACCTGTTTGATTGAATCATTAGGTGATACTGCTATTATTCAAGCAAAGATGAATTTGGAAATCGAAAAAGTAAACGATAGGGCTGATCAGTGGCTGGTCTCATTTACTGCAAAAAAGGATGAAAGCAATCCTGTTAACACTTATTTGAAATGCCCCACTCCCCTCTCCCCTCTCCCCCTCCCCGGCACCTGGGTTTAACAATGCAATCAAATTTGTCTTGGACAGAACACTTTGACAACATATATAAACAGGCGTGTTCGATATTGTCCCAAATGAGAAAACAGGCAGTACATTTTAATTGGAAAATACTACCAGTCTTAAAATACGCCAGTTCTGTGTGGAGTGGTGTTGCCTACTAAACCCTTTACCCAATGCAGACGGTATCAAACTTTATTATTTTAAATATCATTTTTTTTTTAATTTTCAAAAACTTTCAACAAAACCATATCATGTGACCCCTCGTTGAAACGAGCTCTTTCCAGAGAGGGGTCACATGATATGGTTTTGTTGAAATTTTTTAAAAAGTAATATTTTTTCAGCTGCTGAATTTGAATAGTCTGTGGGTGGATATGGCCGATTAGTTGGGTAAAGAGGGTTAGTAGTGTGAAAACGATATTACGAGCTCACTAAAGGTTTTGTCTCCATCGCACCTCACCAAAAACTTAGTTTTTTTCGAGCAAATCTCGTTCGTCACGATCGAAATGTATGGATTTGTTCGATGCAACACATCCACGTTCACATCGTCACTTTTTCCTGATTCTCACTGTGGGTGACGGTAGACGAGGCATCGTGGGTTCGATGTTCGATTTCTGTAACGGTCAACGTTGGGCTCGCCACGGAATTTTGAGAAACTCTAAAAAATTCCTCCTCTTAAAAATTCACTTTTTGGTGGGCTCGTAAGAATCTGACATTATGGATCTCGGGAAAACACCCACCTTTTTGCAGAGGTAACGCAGACCCACCATTTTAGGTGAATTTTTTTTTTCGACAGAATACCGCCAAAAAGACACCACCGGTGCGGATGGAAGATTAGCTATCCAACGTCGATTCCCGCGAAAAAACGGAGTTCGAATCGAGCGGCGAATTTATCGGTGGGCCCGAACTCTCCGACGATGACGTGGTGAGGTTTTTGACAAGGAGAGAGAGATAGCTCGCAAGTTGTATTTTAGTGTGTGAAAAGTGTACTCGAAATAACTGTCTACAACAAGGTAGATCGTGATGTGAATTTATAATGTGAAGTAGGTAAACAAAATTTTTATTCTTTCTATTCTACCGAAAGGACCGTTATAATCTCATGAATGAACTTTTTATATAAACCATTTGGCAAGTGTTTTTTCTTTGTGAATGTATACTCATGATCGGTATGTGTCATCCATTATTCTTCAGTGAACTTGAAAAGTCAAAATGAATAAGTTTGCTCGCTATTTATCGTTGGAGGGGATGAATGGTGACTGAATGCGCATCGATTTCAAAACAAGATATTACTGACTGGAGGAAAACCTATGAAATTCGTGTCATTCTCAAACAAGATATTTCTAACTAGGGGAAAACCCAAGATATTTCTGACTAGGCGAAAACCCATATCTACCTCCGAGAGAGTATAAAAAGGGGAGCAGTCAGCCTCAAGTCAGAAGTAGTTTGACTATCTCAAACGCAACATCAAAGAAGTAGAAAAAATATATTTTACAATTAATATTTCACAAAAAAAAATGGAAACATTTTTGACAAAAAATATTTTAATAATAAGAAGTAGAAAAAAAAACAAAAAAAATATTTTTACATTGACAATTATTATCATTAAAAAAAATACACTCACAAAAATTTTGTCATTAAAGAAAAAAACTTGTTAAAAAAAAAACGTTGTTATTTTACATATATCATAAGAAAAGGAAAAAATAAAAAATATTTGTTACAATTAAAAATTATTATCATAAAAAGTTTAACAATTCGCAAAAAAAATTTTTGAAAATCTAAAAAAAATTTGTCAGTATCTAAACAATCTGTATTAAAATTGAATAGAATCGAGAGGTATTCAAAGTACGGTAGTAAAATTTATAGACTACAATCGCACAATGCCATCGAATTGAAGGACGTGGAGACGAGTGGATTGAGAGAGAAATACCACACATACACATTGCCTTTGAAATTGAACGAGACCACCCTGGATTTATTGTACAAATGTCAAGATGATCTCTTAGCCATTCACAATGAGAAGATTTAATATTTCAATCCAGACGGTAGGTCGTTCATCTATGGGAGTAATATATATCCGATCGTCTCTAAAGAATTAGTCGACAAACTGAATCTGATCAAGGAGGAAGAACGAACATTCGAGAGGGTGAATCTAGTTTTCCGATGGATTTATCAGGAGGGAGGCGATAGCTTTAAAGTTATCATGCTCGTGACGGACGCGAAAATATGGTAAAAAAAGAGAGAGTTAATTCATTACAGACAGATTTTAATCTCAACTTGAAAGTTTATTAAAGTATTTATTATGAAGTAGTACTCGTTTTTTTCTGGGTTTTTTTTTTGTCATTAAAGAAAAAAAATTAACAAAAAAAGATATATATATATAATAAGAGGTTTAAAAATTCACAATTTTTTTTTTTTTTAAATTAAAATAAATATATATAATAAATAAAAAAAAAATGCCAAAAACATCATGCAGAAAAAAAATTATATTTTTCTACCAAATCCGAGTTGAAAAAGTATTATAGAAATTTAGGAATTAAAAATTATAACCGTTACAAAACTAAAGAACGATTGATCGAAGCCATGTGAGAGGAGACCTGTGATCTATCACTGGTGAAATTACAAGCCAAAGTGCATCAGTCTTTGAAATTGAAAGGTGTTAAATACATGAAAAAAGACGAATGCATAAGTCATTTGCTTGACGGAAAGGGAATGGATGAAAGATCTGCGGTAGTGACAAAAACAACTCAAATCACAAAAAAATCACGTCAACAAACGAGGGAGGAGAAAACTAAGAAGAAGAAGATAGCCATTAAACAAAGAGTGGTGGAGCAACAAAAGGTTTCGAAAGAGAATAATAAAATATGAAAAGCGATGCGGTTCGAGATGACGATTTCTTAGAAAAAAAACGATGGATGCAATCAAGAGAATGGTGAATGAAAATAAGGATCTCGGTGCTATAATGGATATCATTATCAAAGTGTTGAAAAAATCATCATCGATTTTGATAGAACAAAATGAAGCCATGAAAGGATGGTTTAAAACTTTCGACGTGAAGCCTGGTCTCATGAAAAAAATCGATCCTGAATCGTTCATGCAACGGGTGAAGGATAGAGTGTTGGACGTAATTAGAAAATATCTAGGTAAGGGTTTAAAAATAAGAATGATCTTGTATTGTCTGATGAAAAAGGTCGACCCGAAAATGGGTGAGATCCTGGAACGAGTTGCCTTTTCCGATCTAAAAACGAGATTGTGTTCAGAGATGGCGAATTAGTTGACGTTTATAAAGTAATGAAAGACAAGATGATGGAATCTATGGCTACTTTTCAAAACAAAGGAAGTAATTGGACGTCCAAGAAGATATTGAATCTTGAGGTTAATGTGGATAGACACGGTCCTTTGAATGCATCTTCCTACAAAAAATTATCTTATTTCATATTTAAAAAACAAGCCGTGATCAACGTGAAAAATGAAGTTGATAACCAGTGTTTCAAATGGGCGATCACATCGGCCTTGTATCCCATCGAAAAGCACGCTCAGAGAGTTTGCAAGTACTCAGAGACTTGTAAAAATCTTGATTGGATGGGAGAATCTTTCCTAACGCGGTTGAAAGATATCAGAGATTTCGAAAAGCTAAATCCCACCGTGGCCATGAACGTCTTGGGATAATAGGGAGATGATAAAAAGGAGTAGTCTATCCTCTCAGACTAACTTCGAGCAAAGAGAGAGAAAAGATTGTTAATTTGTTATTAATTTCAGAGGGTGACAATCAACATTATTGCTGGGTTAAAAATATGAGTTATTTGCTGATGAAGTAGATTAGTGAACATAACGGTGAGAATTTTTTCTGCCTCAGTCGCATGAATTCGTTCCAAAGTCAAGAATCGTTGACACGTCATCGGGAATATTGCAGCGAAAAGCAAGGCGTTGCCGTTGAACTCCTAACCTTAACACTTACGTGGATTTTCACAACTACAAAACAACTACAAAACAAGATTAGAACCACCATTTGTCACCTACGCCGATTTCGAATGTTTCACAACGAAAATAAATTGTTGCCAACCTGACGAGCGTAGTAGTCATGCTGAAAAATATCAGAAGTACGTACCTTCAGGCTATTGTTATTATGTGAAATGTTCTTTCAACGATCGAGAATCGTTGGCTCCATTCGCCTATACCAAACGTTCAGATGATGACGATGTGGTTCAAAAATTCTTAGAAGAGTTAGACTCGAAAATTCAAATATTATACGACAAATTTAAAAAACCTGAAGACATGATCATCACGCCAAAGCAACAGCGAGAATACAACGAAACCATTGAATGTCATACCTGTAGACAATTATTCGATAATCAATCTGAAAATAATAAAAAAAAAGTTAGAGATCACGATCACTACACAGGTCTGTTTCGCGGTGCTGCTCACAACAAATGTAATTTGAGATTTCGAGATGGTGAATTCTATTCAGTGATATTTCACAATCTCTGAGGTTACGACAGTCACTTGTTCGTGAAAAATATGGGTGTTAGCGAGGGGATGTTGAATTGCATCGCACAAAATGATGAAAAATACATTTCATTCACTAAATGTAAAGTCGTCAATAAAAAGAGTGTCATCAATGGTTTGATTGAGAAGATGAGTCCCATCCATAGAGAGATACGTTTCATCGATAGTTACAAATTTATGTCAACCAGTCTGGAAAAATTAGTCAACAGTTTGAATAGGGAGAAATTTAAAATCATGAGTAAACATTTTAATGATCGATGAGAATTGGTGGACATTATGCTCAGAAAAGGCATCTACCCTTATGATTACATGAGTGATCTTGAACAATTTGACAACGTCACTTTACCTCCTAAAGAAGATTTTTATTCGAAATTATACCAGTCTCACATTTGCAATGATGATTACGAACATCCGCAAAAAGTGTGGACATTATTTAACATGAAATCTATCATGACCTCTATTTGAAAACTGACGTGCCTCTCTTGGCTGATGTGTTCGATAATTGTCGACGAGTGCGTGGTCGACATTACGACCTAGATCCGGCTTGGTATTTCACTGCACCCAGACTCGCTTGGGACGCTCTCTTGAAAACGACCGAGGTTCAATTGGAATTATTAATGGACGTGGACATGTTGCTCATGTTCGAAAAATCTGTGAGGCGTGGTGTCTCTATGATTTCCACTAGATATGCTAAAGCTAATAATTATCACATGGGAAAAGATTTTGATTCGGAAAAATGAGTAAATACATACAGTATTGGGACGCTAATAATTTGTATGGCTGGGCCATGAGTCATCCTTTACAGATCAGAAATTTCAAATGGGTCGAAACGTTGGAAGAAAAGGAAAAATGGAGAGACTCTCCTTGTATTTTAGAAGTTGATTTGGACTATCTGGAAACATTACACGATCTACACAATGATTATCCGCTAGATCCCGAATGAATAGAAGAATATAATTTAAATCACAAATGCAAGTATGTGGTCTACTGTGAAAATCTGAAACATTACATCGATCACGGGATGAAATTGCTCAATGTGCATCGAATAATTCGATTTGATGAGGAGCCTTGGATGAAAAAATACAACGATCTCAACACAAACTTAAGAATGCAGGCCGAGAGCGACTTCGAAAAAGATTTCTTCAAACTCATGAACAATTGCGTGTTTGGGAAATCTATGTAAAACATTAGGAAGAGAACTGACGTTCAACTCATCACGTCTGAAGAGAAGTCTAGAAAATTAATCGTGAAACCCAGTTATCAACATAGAACCATATTCGATGAAAATCTAGTGGCCGTGCACATGCAAAAAAACGCATTACGATTATGTGAAAGCGAAATTCGATTCGAAAGCTAAACTATTGTTCACCGACACGGACAGTTTAGCTTATGAAATAGAGACTAGTGACATCTATGAAGACATAGCATGAGACGTGAATGAATGGTTCAACATGAGTAATTATCCCAACAATCACCCATCCAAGATTACAAAGGGTGTCAATAAAAAGGTGTTGGGTAAGTTTAAAGACGAAAGTGGTGGAAGACAAATCACCAAATTCGTGGGTTTGAGACCTAAATTGTACGCTTATCTCATCGATGGTGAAGAGATCAAGAGATGTAAAGGCATTCAAGCATGTGTGACAAATAAAAACATTGCTTTTGAAGAGTATAAAGACTGTCTTTTCGAAAATTTGACTGTGTATGAAAAGATGGCTACGATTCAAAGTGAAATGCATGAGATATACACCAAAGAAATCAATAAGATTGCATTGATGGCTGACGATGATAAGAGAATCATATGTGAGGATAAAATACACACATTCGCAATCGGACATTATTCCACCACATTTTAACAAAACCAAGAGGATGATGAATCGAGTACGACTGAAGACATGGAAATGTCGTAAGTTTAAAAAAAAACTTGTGAGTTTATAAATTAAAGAAAAAGAATAGAGAGAATAATAAATAAAAAGCAAAATAAAAAAAAACAAAACATTTTATGAATAATAAGAAAATAAAACACATATCTGTAGAAGGTGTCGTCTTACCCAATGAATCCCTATCCAACATTGATCTATCGAAAGTGGCAAAAGATTTAAAAATCAAACATTTTCGAGGTGTGTTTTCTAGAGATGCCTTGCCAAGAAAAAAAGACTATGATTTGGAATGTGGAATTTTAAATCTGGTCGATATCGGAGGTGAGGGCACGCATTGGGTCACATGGTTTTCGAATCACAATAAAAATTATTTTTTCAATAGCTACGGAATCTCACTGCCGACAGAAATAAGAAACTATTTAACGTCAGTTATTTACATACAGAACGAGTGCAAGCACTGGATCGAGCGTTTTGCAGTCACCTATGCCTCTACTTTCTCAAGTGATGGTCGGAAGATCACTTTCAAGATATTCTTAACGATTTACATTAAAGAAAATTGTTTTTTGAGATATATATATAGAGAGAGATATAATAAAAAAAAATTCTGGTTGCATTAATTAAAAATAAAAAAAAAATATAATTTTAAATAACAAAAAAAACCCCCCAAAACATCACAGTTGATAAATTCGGTCACGCTGATGATAATGAAGGTTCCTCTAGAAAGAAAAGAAGAACCACAGTCGAAATTGTTGGTAACATTGTCAACTTGGACGAACGATACGTTCAAAGATACGAACTTCGACAAGAACCTTTAAATTTAAACAATAAGAAATTCTACAATCTTCCTGAACCGATCGATCAGTCGGATGCCGTGACTAAAAAATATGTCGATAGAGGAGACGAAAATTTTCGGCAGATAATGAGAGACAATTACGTGAATAAAGCCATGATGGATGGTCTCGACTTGAAATCTAAGCGAGTGGTGAACGTACCGGATCCTAGAGATTCGACTGATGTCACCACTAAAGGATATGCGGACGACGAGATTTAGTAAACATCTGAGAGATCGCTACATCCCTAAAGTGATGCAGTCTGAATTGAATGCAAATTCTAACAAGATAAGTAACATATCTGATCCCACGAATCTCAACGATGCGGTAACCAAACAATACGTAGACTTAGAACTGAGAAAGAATAATGTTGACGAGCTAGAAATGAAATCGGATCTGGATGCGGGATTCAATAAGATATTGAATCTGTCTGCGATCGATGATATGGACAAAGACTCAACGGCAATCAACAAAGGCTACTTGGATTCTGCCATACAGGATTCTCAATCCTATCTGGAATCTCACGTCGATGACTTATATCTGAACAAACAATCCAGAGGAAAAATGGAGGCAGGCATCAACATGAACGGCTATGAACTATTCGGTCTCGATGCCGAGCCGGAATATGATTCCAGTGCAGTCAGTAGAAAGTTCTTGGAAAAAAATACGGTTTGGAGAAAAGGTGATATGATGGAAGGCAATATAGACATGGGAGGGCACGCACTCACGAATCTGCCGGATCCCACTCAGATGACAGATGCTTGCAATCTGATCTCCGCCGTGGAAGCAGATAAAATACGCCGGACAATTGATCACCGAGGACAACAGTGCGTTAGATGAGGGAAAAACCAAATGGTCTTTCGGAAATGGGGGTAGCAGACCATTACATGGTCTGATAGGATATCCCATGCCTGTGGGAGGTGATATCATTCAAATGAGTCTAACTTCTATGGACTTGAGCGAAAAAGCAATCATCAATCTCGTGGTGGACGTTGTGGAGTGTGAGAAGAGTTACAGTGTCGAAAAGATGAAAAAGCAACATTCGAAAACTAGCATCTTCAGTACGCCTCTCAAGGTGCAGATGGGGGAGAGGATCAATCTCAAGACGAAAACCAATAATCCTTCAGTGGTTTCTCTGTTGATCGAACTGGACCCTCCAAACAAACAGTGAGTACGTAAAATTACTTTTTTGTGATGTAGGGGAGACAACTCCAAAAAAAAAAATAATTGGATTTTTTAGACATTGATTTATTCTCAAAATCCAATCATATATTCTATTTTTATTACTTTTTACTTTTATTTTGGTTTGACATTCCGAACTTGCATAAAAATTGTTGTTTGTTTTGGTTTAACATTCTTAAAACACTCGTCCATATCTAAATAAAGATTCAACATAGCAATAAAAAATTCTTCAAAAGCCATATATCCTCTATATGTTAGCGTATCTAGAAATATCTCACGCAGTCTTTCGTGGTTGTTCCCTGTTTTTTAATTCGGTCTATTATTATTTTTTTTTATATTTTATCGATATTTTTGAGGGGGGGGGGGATTTTTAATTTCCATTTTTATATATATCCTCGAATGATAGACACTTTTTGCCCGTCCGGTTCGAATCCTAACTCTCCATCAGATAGGACTAGAGCAAAAGCCTCAGTTCTCCTCGGCACATTCTTTTCAAATTGCATCTTGATCTGAATGTCTAAGACGCTACTCTTGAGTCACTCGCTCTGTTTACTAACGTCGGATACGAACAGGGGATACATCGATTTATATTCGGTGGGAGTGATGTTAGGATTACCCATCAATTCATCCAGTTGATGATATTTCTTTCTGAAATTCGCAGCATCTCCGTATAGTCTGCAGAAATTGTTCTTATCAAAAGAGGCATTGTAATCGATGGCTGGATATCTCGTGGCATTTAGAAATACCTGTATGTTTCTCAAGTTACAATGATCGAATGGGGAAGGATTTTTCTCTTGAGACTCATCCCTATTGGTTTGAAATGCCACTATGATGAATCGCAGTCTTTCCGAAGCAGATTTCACGGTCAATCTCCAATAACAAATAATGGGTTTATCGAAATGCGAGAGGCATAAACTCCAACTTTCGAAAAAAATCTCTTTCCAATAATAATAATCACGATCATAATAGAAGAAAAGTATTCATTCATTCGTTTGATGATGAGATGAATAGATATGTTGTTATTTAAAAAGAAACAAAATATATATGAAAGAGAAAAAATATAAAAAAAATAATATTAAAAACAAAACAATAGAGAAAAAAAAATAAATAATAAGAATAGACATTTCTTTTTTTTATAAAATTATATGAACGATTATATGGAATTGAGAGCTTGGTTTCTTCGATTGGCATTGTGCAGAGCTTATGCGATCTACGTGAAAGAACAATTTCCTTGTATCATGCACAAAAGGTGCCTCGGTTGTCAGGAGGAGAAACAATTTAATCGCATTGATCATTTGTGTCTCACGATGGAATGGAAAGACATCATCACCACGTATTTCCTGCCTGCATTGGAATATGTGAAATGTTGGAATTAATTTGGTGTTAGAAAACCCAAGCCCACTAGATTGGAAGAGTTGAAGTTAGCGCATCGGAGTCTCACTAACGAAGACAAAAAATGTCTTTTTGAATATTTGTTGAAAAGGGAAGACCACAACTTTTCCAATAGGAATCACATTTTTTATGAATTCCTTGTTTAAGAGAAGAAAACATTAAAAAAAAATTTTTCGTTAAATAATAAGGAGGTGAAAATACTAAAAAAAACGATACGTGTTTTGACATGTTTTCGAAATACGGATGGATGAGACCTCTGAAGAATAAATCAGGAGCTTGCATGGCCGAGGCTCTGAAGAGCATATTTGCATCGTCTTCTTGAAAACCGGATAAATTGTGGGAGGACAAAGGGAAGGAATTTTACAACAGTCACTTTCATCCATTGGTAGACCTCTATTCCGTCGAAAACGAAGGGAAAGCTAACGTCATGGACTGTTGGAAAAGAACCAGGAAGGAAAAGTATTTCACGGCTAAAAAAATCAAGAAGTATATCGACGTTCTAGACGAACCGGTCGAAGAATACAACAATACGTGGCACAGATCAAGACTAAGAACAAGTCCAAATCATTGAAATTTGCAGTGAGAATCACTTCTTATAAATCACTCTTCGCAAAAGGTTACACTCCTCGATGGACTGAAGAAATCTTTAAGATCGTTAGAAGATTTTACATGCATCCGTTGACTTAAGAAATAGAAGCGTTAGAGGATGATGAAGATGACAGCAGAGAAATAATCGGAACATTTTATAAACAAGAATTGCAGAAGACGACATTCTGAGGAACCAATCCTTCACTTTTATTTTTTTTGCATATATATTGTTAAAAGGAGAAAAAATAAAAATTAATAATTAAAAGAAAAAACAATCAATAATAAAAAAAGTGAATTAAACACACACACAGACAACAAAAAATAAAAAAACATGACGAATATTTTAGATATAACTGAAAGTATATTGAGAGACGAAAGCATTCAATAATATCAAGTTCACAAGTACAAACCAGTCTAAACAATGCCGGTGAAATAAGAATGAATGTCGAAACTCAAGATCTGTTCGTTCATCCCAGTGAAAGTTACATAGTGATACAGGGACATCTCACCAAGGAAGACGGAAGTGATTATGCAGATGATGACGTGGTCATGGTGCCAATAATGGTATGATGCATTTGTTCAGTAATATAAAATACATGCTATTGGGACAAGAGATAGAATCTGTTTTTCATCCCGGACAAGCCACCACGACGTATGGACTCTTGACATATCCAAACGATTTTTCGAAATCTTAAGTACTCAATCAATTGTGGGTGAAACGTTGCCGACATGAGTGCGGCCAATACCGGTGCCACCTTGAGATTTAATTATGTCGTCAAAACATCGAGACCCAAAAGAACGTTTTCATTCGGGATACCTCTAAAACACACAGTCAGATTCGCGGAAGATTATGATAAGATTCTCTACGGATTCAAACACAATCTGACGTTGATTTGAAAAGGAAATGACGAAGCCATTATGAGAGCCACTGCGACCGCTATGGGTAAGATACATCTGAACAAGATATCTTGGTTCGTTCCGCACGTATTGCCTTCAGTTGCAGAGAAAGTACGTCTCTACAAGATCATAGAATCAAAGAGTAAATTACCAGTGGGATTTAGAATGAGACAGTGTGACATGGCTAGTATTCCACCATCTAGCAATCATTTCGATTGGAGATTGACCGTGAAATCTGCTTCAGAAAGACTGCAATTCATCATAGCGGCAAACCAATAGGGATGGGTCTCAAGAGAAACATCCTTCCTCATTCGAACATTGTAACTTGAGAAACATGCAGGTATTTCTAAATGCCACGAGATATCCAGCCATCCATTACAATGCCTCTTTTGATAAGAACGATTTCTGCAGACTATACGGAGATGCTGCGAATTTCAGAAAGAAATATCATCAACTGGATGAATTGATGGGTAATCCTAACATCACTCCCCCCGAAAACAGAGTGAGTGACTCAAGAGTAGCCTCTTAGACATTCAGATCAAGATGCAATTTGATAAGAATGTGCCGAGGAGAACCGAGGCTTTTGCTGTAGTCCTATCTGATAGAGAGTTAGAATTCGAACCGGATGGGTAAAAAGTGTCTATCATTCGAGGATATATATAAAAATGGAAATTAAAAATTTGCAAGCTTATGTCATGTGAGTGGCATCCGGCAGATTCGTGAGTGCGTGCCCTTCCATGTCTATATTGCCTTCCCTCATATCACCTTTTCTCCAAACCGTATTTTCTTCCAAGAACTTTCTACTGACTGCACTGAAATCATATTCCGGCTCGGCATCAAGACCGAATAGTTCATAACCGTTCATGTTGATGCCTGCCTCCATTTTTCCTCTGGATTGTTTGTTCAGATATAAGTCATCGACTTGAGATTCTAGATAGGATTGAGAATCCTGTATGGCAGAATCCAAGTAGCCTTTGTTGACTGCCGTTGAGTCTTTGTCCATATCGTCGATCACAGACAGATTCAATATCTTATTGAATCCCGCACCCAGATCTGATTTCATTTCTAGCTCGTCGACGTTATTCTTTCTCAGTTCTAAGTCTACGTATTGTTTGGTTACCGCATCGTTGAGATTCGTGGGATCAGATATGTTAATTATCTTGTTAGAATTAGCATTCAATTCAGACTGCATCACTTTAGGGATGTAGCGATCTCTCAGATGTTTACTAAATCTCGTCGTCCACATATCCTTTAGTGGTGACATCAGTCGAATCTCTAGGATCCGCTACGTTCACCACTCGCTTAGATTTCAAGTCGAGACCATCCATCATGGCTTTATTCACCTAATGTAATTATCTCTCATTATCTGCCGAAAATTTTCGTCTCCTCTATCGACATATTTTTTAGTCACGGCATCTGACTGATCAATCGGTTCAGGAAGATTGTAGAATTTCTTATTGTTTAAATTTTAAGGTTCTTGTCGAAGTTTGTATCGTTCGTCCAAGTTGGCAATGTTACCAACAATTTCGACTGTGGTTCTTCTTTTCTTTCTAGAGGAACCTTCATTATCATCAGCGTGACCGAATTTATCAACTGTGATGTTTTGGGGGGGGGGGGGGTTTGTTATTTAAAATTATATTTTTTTTTTATTTTTAATTAATGCAACCAAAATTTTTTATTTTTTTTGTTATATATCTCTCTCTCTCTATACATATCTCAAAAAACAATTTTCTTTAATGTAAATCGTAAAGAATATCTTGAAAGTGATCTCCTTCCAACCATCACTTGAGAACGTAGAGGCATAGGTGACGGCAAAATGCTCGATCCAGTGCTTGCACTCGTTCTGTATGTAAATAACTGACATTAAATAGTTCCTTATTTCTATCGGCAGTGAAATTCCGTAGCTATTGAAATAATAATTTTTATTCTGATTTGAAAACCACGTGACCCAATGCGTGCCCTCACCTCCGATATCGACCAGATTTAAAATTCCACATTCCAAATCATAGTCTTTTTTCTTGGCAAGACATCTCTAGAAAACACACCTCGAAAATGTTTGATTTTTAAATCTTTTGCCACATTCGATAGATCAATGTTGGACAGGAATTCATTGGGTAAGACAACACCTTCTACAGATATGTGTTTTATTTTCTTATTATTCATAAAATGTTTTGTTTTTTTTTATTTTGTTTTTTATTTATTATTCTCTCTATTCTTTTTCTTTAATTTATAAACTCACAAGCTTTTTTTAAAACTTACGACATTTCGATGTCTTCAGTCGTACTCGATTCATCATCCTCTTGGTTTTGTTAAAATGTGGTGGAATAATGTCCGATTGCGAATGTGTGTATTTTATCCTCACATATGATTCTCTTATCATCGTCAGCCATCAATGCAATCTTATTGATTTCTTTGGTGTACATCTCATGCATTTCACTTTGAATCGTAGCCATATTTTCATACACAGTCAAATTTTCGAAAAGACAGTCTTTATACTCTTCAAAAGCAATGTTTTTATTTGTCACACATGCTTGAATGCCTTTACATCTCTTGATCTCTTCACCATCGATGAGATAAGCCTACAATTTAGGTCTCACAACCACGAATTTGGTGATTTGTCTTCCACCACTTTCGTCTTTAAATTTACCCAACACCTTTTTATTGACACCCTTTGGAATCTTAGACGGGTGTTTGTTGGGATAATTACTCATGTTGAACCATTCATTCACGTCTCATACTATGTCTTCATAGATGTCCCTAGTCTCTTTTTCATAAGCTAAACTGTCCGTGTCAGTGAACAATAGTTTACCTTTCGAATCGAATTTTGCATTCACGTAATCGAAATGCGTTTTTTGCATGTGCACGGCCACTAGATTTTCATCGAATATGGTTCTATGTTGATAACTGGATTTCACGATTAATTTTCTAGACTTCTCTTCAGACATGATGAGTTGAACGTCAGTTCTATTCCTTATGTGTTACATAGATTTCCGAAACATGCAATTGTTCATGAGTTTGAAGAAATCTTTTTCAAAGTCGCTCTTGGCCTGCATTCTTAAATTTGTGTTGAGATCGTTGTATTTTTTCATCCAAGGCTTCTCATCAAATCGAATGATTCGATGCACATTGATCAATTTCATCCCGCGATCAATGTAATGTTTCAGATTTTCGCAGTAGACCACATACTTGCATGTGTGATTTAAATTCTATTCTTCTATTTGTTCGGAAGCTAGTGGATATAAGATAATTTTATGTAGGAAGATGCTTTCAAAGGATCGTGTCTATCCACGTTAACCTCAAGATTCAATATCTTCTCAAACGTCCAATTACTTCCTTTGTTTTGAAAAGTAGCCATAGATTCCATCATCTTGTCTT
Organism: Pictodentalium vernedei; assembly: GCA_031216915.1. Taxonomy (NCBI): domain Eukaryota; kingdom Metazoa; phylum Mollusca; class Scaphopoda; order Dentaliida; family Dentaliidae; genus Pictodentalium; species Pictodentalium vernedei. The sequence continues at coordinate 37,207,680 of CM062289.1, read as the reverse complement.
TCATTACTTTACAAACGTCTCTAATTCGCCATCTCTGAACACAATCTCGTTTTAAGATCGGAAAAAGGCATCTCATTCCAGGATCTCGCCCGTTTTCATCAGACAATACAAGATCATTCTTATTTTTAAATCCTTACCTAATTGTTTTCATTGTGTAGATCGTGTAATGGTTCCGGATAGTCCAAATCAACTTCTAAAATACAAGGATAGTCTCTCCATTTTTCTGTTTCTTCCAACGTTTCGACCCATTCGAAATTTCCGATCGGTAAAGGATGATTCATGGCCCAGCCATACAAATTATTAGCGTCCCAATACTGTATGTATTTACTCAGTTTTTCCGAATCAAAATCTTTTCCCATGTGATAAATATTAGCTTTAGCATATCTAGTGGAAGTCATAGAGACACCACCCCTCACAGCTTTTTCGAACATGAGCAACATGTCTACATCCATTATTAATTCCAATCGAATCTCGGTCGCTTTCAAGAGAGCATCACAAGCGAGTCTGCGTGCAGTGAAATACCAAGCCGGATCTAGGTCGTAATGTCGACGACACACTCGTCGACAATTTTCGAACACATCAGCCAAGAGAAGCACGTCAGTTTTCAAATAGAGGTCATGATATTCTCTGTTCGTAATCATCATTGCAAATGTGAGACTGGTATAATTTCGAATAAAAATCTTCTTTAGGAGGTAAAGTGACGTCGTCAAATTGTTCAAGATCACTCATGTAATCATAAGGGTAGATGCCTTTTCTCAGCATAATGTCCACCAATTCTCATCGATCATTAAAATGTTTACTCATGATTTTAAATTTCTCCCTATTCAAACTGTTGACTAATTTTTCCAGACTGGTTGACATAAATTTGTAACTATCGATGAAACGTATCTCTCTATGGATGGGACTCATCTTCTCAATCAAACCATTGATGACACTCTTTTTATTGACGACTTTACATTTAGTGAATGAAATGTATTTTTCATCATTTTGTGCGATGCAATTCAACATCCCCTCGCTAACACCCATATTTTTCACGAACAAGTGACTGTGGTAACCTCAGAGATTGTGAAATATCACTGGATAGAATTCAGCATCTCAAAATCTCAAATTACATTTGTTGTGAGCAGCGCCACGAAACAGACCTGTGTAGTGATCGTGATCTCTAACTTTTTTTTTTTATTATTTTCAGATTGATTATCGAATAATTGTCTACAGATATGACATTCAATGGTTTCGTTGTATTCTCGCTGTTGGTCTGGCGTGATGATCATGTCTTTAGGTTTTTTAAATTTGTCGTATAATATTTGAATTTTCGATTCTAACTCTTCTAAGAATCTTTGAGCCACATCGTCATCATCTGAACCTTTGATATAGGCGAATGGAGCCGACGATTCTCGATCGTTGAAAGAACATTTCACATAATAACAATAGCCTGAAGGTACGTGCTTCTGATATTTTTCAGCATGACTCCTACGTTCGTCAGGCTAGCAAGAATTTATTTTCGTTGTGAAACATTCGAAATCGGCGTAGATGACAAATGGTGGTTCTAATCTTGTTTTGTAGTTGTGAAAATCCACGTAAGTGTTAAGTTTAGGAGTTCGACGGCAACGCCTTGCTTTGCACTGCAATAGTCCCGATGACGTGTCAACGATTCTTGACTACGGAACGAATTCATGCAACTGAGGCAGAAAAATCTCTCACCAGTATGTTTACTAATCTACTTCATCAGCAAATAACTCATATTTTTAACCCAGCAATAATGTTGATTGTCACCCTCTGAAATTAATAACAAATTAACAGTTTTTTCTCTCTCTTTGTGCGAAGTTAGTCTGAGAGGATAGACTACTCCTTTTTATCATCTTCCCCGTATCCCAAGACGTTCATGGCCACAGTGGGATTTAGCTTTTTGAAATTTCTGATATCTTTCAACCGCGTCAGGAAAGATACTCCCATCCAATCTAGATTTTTACAAGTCTCTGAGTACTTGCAAACTCTTTGAGCGTGCTTTTCGATGGGATACAAGGCCAATGTGATCGCCCATTTGAAACACTCGTTATCATCTTCATTTTTCCCATTCATCACGGCTTGTTTTTTAAATATGAAATAAGATAATTTTATGTCGGAAGATGCTTTCAAAGGATCGTGTCTATCCACGTTAACCTCAAGATTCATTATCTTCCCGAACGTCCAATTACTTCCTTTGTTTTGAAAAGTAGCCATAGATTCCATCATCTTGTCTTTCATTACTTTACAAACGTCTCTAATTCGCCATCTCTGAACACAATCTCGTTTTAAGATCGGAAAAAGGCATCTCGTTCCAGGATCTCGCCCGTTTTCATCAGACAATACAAGATCATTCTTATTTTTGAATCCTTACCTAATTGTTTTCAAATTACGTCCAACACTCTATCCTTCACCCGTTCCATGAACGATTCAATATCGATTTTTTTCATGAGATCAGGCTTTACGTCGAAAGTTTTAAACCATCCTTTCATGGCTTCATTTTGTTCTATCGGTGATGATTTTTTCAACACTTTGATAATGATATCCATTATAGCACCGAGATCCTTATTTTCATTCACCATTCTCTTGATTGCATCCATCGTTTTTTTTTTTTTCTAACAAATCGTCATCTCGAACCGCATCGATTTTCATTTTTTTATTATTCTCTTTCGAAACCTTCTGTTGCTCCACCACTTTTTGTTTAATGGCTATCTTCTTCTTATTCTTAGTTTTCTCCACCGTCGTTTGTTGACGTGATTTTTTGTGATTTGAGTTGTTTTTGTCACTACCACAGATCTTTCATCCATTCCCTTTCCGTCGAGCAAATGACTTATGCATTCGTCTTTTTTCATGTATTTAATACCTTTCAATTTCAACGACTGACGCACTTTGGCTTGTAATTTCACCAGTGATAGATCACAAGTCTCCTCTCACATAGCTTCGATCAATCGTTCTTTAGTTTTGTAACGGTTATAATTTTTAATTCCTAGATTTCTACAACACTTTTTCAACTCTGATTTGGTAGAAAAATATAAATTTTTTTCTGCAGCATGTTTTTTTGTTTTTGGCATTTTTTTATTTAATATATATAATATTTATTTTAATTTTTAAAAAAAAAATTTTGGTGAATTTGTAAACCTCTTATTATATATATATATATATATCTTTTTTTGTTTATCTTTTTCTTTAATGACAAAAAAAAACAGAAAAAAGAGTACTACTTCATAATAAATACTTTAGTAAACTTTCAAGTTCAAATCTATCTGAAATGAATTAACTCTCTCTTTTTTTATCATATTTTCGCGTCCGTGACGAGCATGTTAACTTTAAAGCTATCGCCTCCCTCCTGATAAATCAATCGGAAAACTAGATTCACCCTCTCGAATGTTCGTTCTTCCTCCTTGATCAGATTCAATTTGTCGACTACTTCTTTAGATACGATCGGATGTATATTACTTCCATAGATGAACAACCTACCGTCTGGATTGAATTTTTTTTCTTCTCATTGTGAATGGCTAAGAGATCATCTTGACATTTGTACATTAAATCCAGGGTAGTCTCGTTCAATTTCAAAGGCAATGTATATTTGTGGTATTTCTCTCTCAATCCACTCGTCTCCACGTCCTTCAATTCGATGGCATTGTGCAATTGCAGTCTATAAATTTTACTACAATACGTTGAATACCTCTCGATTCTCTTCAATTTTAATACAGATTATTTAGATACTGACGAATTTTTTTTGTGATTTTGAAAAAAAAAAATTGTGAATTGTAAAACTTTTTATGATAATAATTATTAATTGTAATAAATATTTTTTATTTTTTCCTTTTCTTATTATATATGTAAAAAACAACTTTTTTTATAACAAGTTTTTTTCTTTAATGACAAAATTTTTGTGAGTGTATTTTTTTTTAATGATAATAAATGTCAATGTAAAAATATTTTTTTTGTTTTTTTTTCTACTTCTTATTATTAAAATATTTTTTGTCAAAAATGTTTCCATTTTTTTTTGTGAAATATTAATTGTAAAATATATTTTTTCTACTTCTTTGATGTTGCGTTTGAGATAGTCAAACTACTTCTGACTTGAGGCTGACTGCTCCCCTTTTTATACTCTCTCGGAGGCAGATATGGGTTTTCACCTTGTCAGAAATATCTTGGGTTTTCCCCTAGTTCGAAATATCTTGTTTGAGGTTGACACGCATTTCATAGGTTTTCTTTCAGTCAGTAATATCTTGTTTTGAAATCGATGCGTACTCAATCACCATTCATTCCCCCCAGCGAAAAATAGCGAGCAAAATTATTCATTTTGACTTTTCAAGTTCACTGAAGAAAAACGGACGACACATACTGACCATAATTATACATTCACAAAGAAAAAACACTCGCCTAATGGTTTATATAAAATGTTTATAAAATGTTCATTCATGAGATTATAACGGTCCTTTCAGCAGAATAGAAAGAATAAAAATTTTGTTTATCTAATTCACATTATAAATTCACATCACAATCCTAATTCACATTATAAATTCACATCACGATCTACCTTGTTGTAGACAGTTATTTCGAGTACACTTTTCACACACTAAAATATCTCTCTCTCCTTGCCAAAAACTTCACCACGTCATCGTCGGAGAGTTCGGACCCACCAATAAATTCCCCGCTCGATTTAAACTGTTTCTTCGCGAGAATCGACGTTGGGTCGCTGGTCTTCCATCCGCACCGGTGGTGTATTTTTGGCGGTATTCTGTCGAGAAAATTCATCTAAAATGGTGGGCCCGTGTTACCTCTGCGAAAAGGTGGGTGTTTTCCCAAGATCGATCGTGTCAGATTCTTACAAGCCCACCAAAAAGTGAATTTTTAAGAGGAGGAGTTTTTTAGAGTTTGTCAAAATTCCGTCGCGAGCCCAACGTTGACCGTTAGAGAAATCGAACGTCGAACCCACGATGCCTCATCTACCGTCACCCACTGTGAGAATCAGAAAAAAAGTGACAATGTGAACGTTGGCGTGTCGCATAGAACAAATCCATACATTTCGATCGTGACGAACGCGATTTGCTCGAAAAAAAACTAAGTTTTTGGTGAGGTGCGATTGAGACAAAAAATTCTGTGGGCTCGTAATCTCGTTTTCACACTACTAGGGTTAAACGTGTGGAAGATGTTCATTGTAATGCTGCAAGAATAGCCAGCGGTCTGACCAACCGTAATGTTCGACAAAATAATTTCACAATGTCCGTCGTATGTTTTCGCAAAGTTAACCCCATTGGTAGAGCTGGAAGAGGGAGTTGCATAAAAGGTTCCACACGGTTTATTATAGTTTGAAAGGAATTATTAACAACTCTCCATTTTTTTAACAACCAGTCTCGGCTAACTAATAATAATATGGAGGGATGTTAATTATTCCTCGAGGGACTATAATAAACCGTAATGCTCGACAAAATAATTTCACAATATCCGCCTCATGTTTTCGCGAATTTAGCCCCATTGGGAGGGTTGGAAGAGGGAGTTACAAAAAAGGTTCCACGCGGTTTATTAATAGGCCTAGTTTGAAAGGAATAATTAAACACTCTCCATTTTATTAACGACCTGTCTGGGGTCGGCAATAATATGGAGGGATGTTAATTATTCCTCGAGGAACGTTAATAAACCGTAATGCTCAACAAAATAATTTCACAATGTCCGACTCATGTTTTCACGAATTTAACGTTAATAAACCCTAAGAAAATGGAAGATGGGGTATTCTTAGGGTTTATTAACGTTAAATTCGCCTTCTCATGCTCCCATTCAGGTTCCTGGTGGTCCTTTGTGGGATGTTGTTCCATTCTTGGACCAGCATAGCACCAAGCTCCTGGACACTTCTTTGCTTGACTGGACGGGCTGAAATTGCAAGCTGAAACTCATTTCAGACCTGTTCGATTGGACTGAGGTCAGGGAATCTTGCTGGCCAGTCCATACACTCAATCCCCTCCCCATGTCTATACTCCAGGACTAAATGGGAAAAATGAGGACGGGCATTATCGTCCATCAGAATGAATCAATCACCCACTACATCTGCATACAATCTGATGTGGACATCCAGGATCTCATCAATATACCGCTGTGCAGTCAATGCACCACGTTCAAGGACACACGGCTCTGTACGTCCATCACTGCTGATTCCGCCCAGACCATTACTGACCTCCCCTATAGAGACCATACTCAGCAATGTTTGGCTGCATGGAATCACTCTCCTGGTCTTCTCCATACCCTAGACCGCCTATCCATGTGGTCTAGGCAGTACCTTGACTCATCTGTAAAATCGACAGGTATCCAATCTTCTCTGGTCCATCCAACGTGGTCCATGGTCCATTCATATCGTGCCTGGCGGTGGTTCTGGGACAGTGGGATGCGAATACGTGGTCTTCTCGATCGGATCCCACCTTCGTGCAACCTTGCGCGGATAGTCTGCGTGGAAACATTACCCCGAATGCATTCTGAAGGTCACTGCGAAGCTGGGTTGCTGCAGCGAAGCAGTTCCTACGGCCCTGAATGATCACAAACCGGTCTTCAGTTGCAGATGTTGCCCTGTCTCTGGCACCACCATGCCGTCTTACCGGTGTGCCGTACTGCTGAAATCATGCCCAGGCTCTGGTGATCACCGCATGGTGCACACCAAGGGCTTCACCAACCTGACGATGGGTAACCCCTTGCTCCACCATGTCTACATGCCCGCCACATTTCTGCTTCAGACAAATGTCTTTTTACATTTGCATTTGCCATATTCTATCATTAAATCACAAGGCTTTGTGTTAAAGTGAAGAATGAATACCCTACACATGTCATGTACATGTAGACAGTGCGCGAAAACATTATGAAAATCAAGGGGTACATGCTTTCCATGACAGTCACAAAACGTCTGCCTGTCAAGAGAGTTAATGTAAACACTGGGGACCATCTCAATACATTCCTCAATCATATCCACCAAAAATACAGCAAATGTGTCACAAGCAAATTTCACAATGATGTGTCACATATTTGGTGCTTAGCAAACTTTGAGTAGTATATAATGTTTATGTTGTTTTTTGATATCCGGTGTAATAAGTATATTGTATTGAATCACTAATGGTTTGTAAAGCGATATACTACATAAATAACTGACATACACGCATACACGCATTATTAGTGGATCTCCAAGTGACACGGACCTGCGGGATGATGCCAAGAAGACAGAAGTCTCCGAGATCAAGAAGAAAAGAAAGAGAAACAAGGGACCTTCCGCCAGACGACGCGACGCCCACCGACTGACGGAGTTCATAGAAAAGAAAAGGTCGGAAAAGGAAGAGAGGGAGGCTAACCGTGGCGTTGAAAGCTCAATGCCTGCTACCCCTGGCCATTCCACGTCCAGCCCGGTTCCTTCCACTCCGGTCGAAGGTCCGGAGGACGCTAGTTCGCCAGGTAACAGTCCAATCTCTAGTCCATCACGCTCTTCCTCGGAAGAGGAGACGGAGGAGGAAGGTCTGTTTGTGGTGCAGGAAGTTGAATCGGACATCGCACATATTGCTAAGCCCGCTCTTGCTCTTCCTGCCTTTTCCAACCGGGACACCATCCAGGAAGCAAACACCGCGGAGACCGTGGAAAGCACCCTGGGAGAAAAGGTCAGAGATGACGACTACCGAACATTTCTACTGGCCATGATTAAAACTTGGAAGACCGCGGGCTCAACGAAAACATGTCCAGAACAGCAATAAAGAGTTTTAGCAGCCACTACATGTGCACAACGTCAAAGACCTCTTCACCACCTGTAGCTGCGAGGGCTAGACCTTACTAACCACTAAGCAAGTCAGCCCTCCATCACTTCTCCTTCAACACCACCAAAGGAGGTATCACCAACGCAGCCATCTCCTTCTTGTGGCTACAAGTCTCAGAAATCCAAAGTGAATAACATTATCTGTATCAAGTATCGCAGATGCTCGTCCCTCCTAGAGAAGGTGTTAATTAGCGCAATCTAATTCCTGTGGACATAACTCAATCAGACTGCACGTTGCCTCAAACCTGCACAACATTGGCTCTTTACAACGTAAGGTCTCTCAAAGGAAAGTCCTAGTGTAGGCTCATTTGTAAATTCGTGTATTGTTTTGGTAAAAAGCAAAAACTCACTTGATTTTGAAAGAAGGAATCATAAGCTTTAAACAGAATTAGGGTGGCATTTTTTCTGAACATTCTAAGGATATGAAATCCAAGATGGCGTCCAAAATGGCTGGCGCACACCAAAAATGCTATATCTTCGCAAGTATATATGATACAATTACAAATAAAGTATCTAAATATATGTTTTTTGAGACAAGGAAACTAATGGAATCATCAAATTTAAGTTATATGCATGATCTCCCTGCCAAATTTCAAAATGGCATCCAAAATGGCCGCCGCACGCCCAGAATTGTAGGCTACAAGTATACCTTTGCAAACATTACCGAGCCAACAACATTTTGTAGAATAGAAAGAATAAAAATATTTTTTACCTAATTCACATTATAAATTCACATCTCGATCCTAATTCACATTATAAATTCACATCACGATCTACCTTGTTGTAGACAGTTATTTCGAGTACACTTTTCGCACACTAAAATACAACTTGCGAGCTATCTCTCTCTCCTTGCCAAAAACCTCACCATGTCATCGCCGGAGAGTTCGGGTCCACCGATAAATTCCCCGCTCGATTCGAACTCCGTTTTTTTCGCGGGAATCGATGTTGGATAGCTGGTCTTCCATCCGCACCGGTGGTGTCGTTTTAGCGGTGTTCTGTCGAAAAAAATCACCTAAAATTGTGGGTCTGTGTTACCTCTGCAAAAAGGTGGGTGTTTTCCCCGAGATCGATCGTGTCAGATTCTTACGAGCCCACCAAAAATGGATTTTTTAAGAGGAGGAATTTTTTAGAGTTTGTCAAAATTCCGTCGCGAGCCCGACGTTGACCGTTAGAGAAATCGAACGTCGAACCCACGATGCCTCGTCTACTGTCACCCACTGTGAGAATCAGGAAAAAGTGACGATGTGAACGTGGTCGTGTAGCATCGAACAAATCCATACATTTCGATCGTGACGAACGAGATTTGCTCGAAAAAACCTAAGTTTTTGGTGAGGTGCGATTGAGACAAAACATTTAGTGGGCTCGTAATCTCGTTTTCACACTACTAACCCTCTTTACCCTACTAATCGGCCATATCCGCCCGCAAACTATTCAAATTCAGCAGCTGAAAAAATATCATTTTTCAAAAAATTTCAACAAAACCATATCATGTGACCCCTCTTTGGAAAGAGCTCGTTTCAACGAGGGGTCACATGATATGGTTTTGCTGAAAGTTTTCGAAAAATTTAAAAAAATGATATTTAAAATAGTAAAGTTTGATATTGTCTGCGTTGGGTAAAGGGTTTAGTAGGCAACACCACTCCACACAGAACTGGCGTATTTTAAGACTGGTAGTATTTTGCAATTAAAATGTATTACCTGTCTTCTCATTTGAAACAATCTCAAACACGCCTGTTTATATATGTTGTCAAAGTGTTCTGTCCAAGACAAATTTGATTGCAATGTTAAACCCAGGTGCTGAGGAGGGGGGAGGGGGGGATTTCTAATAAATGTTAACAGGATTGCTTTCGTCCTTTTTTGCATTAAATGAGACCAGCCACTGATCAGCCCTATCGTTTACCTTTTCGATTTCCAAATTCATCTTTGCTTGAATAATAGCAGTATCACCTAATGATTCAGTCAAACAGGTGTCATCGGCAAAGAGACAAGTAACTAACTCCATCTGTCAACAATGTCGTTGATGTAGCCAAGAAAGAGAAACGGACCCAGAACTGATCCTCGTGGGACACCTGCCTTAATTCCCATGTAGCTAGACGTACAACTATTTATGTTTACCCTCTGCTTTCTGTCTGTTAAGTAGCTGTGAAACCAGCAGTGGCCCGAAATAACATATTGTTTTAATTTGAATAGGAGGCTTCGATGCCACACTCTATCGAAAGCCTCCGATATGTCACAGAAAACATCACAAGTGTGCAAATGGTTATGATAAATCTCTACTGCTACTTTTATTTGTTTTGAGAGATTTGAGAATGTTAGTGATGTCTTTCCGAGTAAAAGAAATCTTACTAATAGATCGTGAGCATCTACGTTTGCCAATGGGAAATTGTTTGCTTTTTTTAGTTCAGTTTACTGTTTTCAACGAATATCTCATTAGGGAGATGGGCTTTTACATTGTCCGCTTCGCCAAAGCTAGGGGTTGTATCAGAATTACATATCAATGTTGGAATTCCCGGATCGAAAGTAAAATAATTTTATACATCTTGACAACATGCCAAAACTGTCGTTGGTCATTGCTTTCCGATATTAAGTGATTGAATCTTTTTCAGATATTGTTTTTTGGCAATTTTTTTTAGGTTGTTAACCTTAGTTATTTTTTTTTATTTTTTTTTTTTATTTATTTACAGTTTTCATAGTAAATTACATCAAACACACACATTATATATATATATAACCTTATTTCTAAATGTTTTATATTTCGCTCACATGTTGGAGGTATTGCATATTAGTGCTTACTTACATAACCGATCACGAAGACGTATAGTGCTTCTAATAGTGCTGTCAAACCACGGCTTATCTCCAGGGACGTGGCTAAAGGTTTCCGATTGGAGTTGGAGGGTGTAGGATAGTAAATTTCCAACTGGGGGAGGGACCGGGAGGGGGACTCCACACCCCGGTCCCTACCCCTAGTTGGAAATTCACTACCGAGAAACATTTTGAAAATGAAGCCATGAAAGGGGGTATAAAATTGATTCTAGTAACTGAAATGGCAATACATCTATGATAGAATTATCAGGTTATTATTATTTGGTATTATTCTGGGAATTGAATATGTGCTAAACAAATGCTCAAGCTGAGAACGTTATGCAATTCACACCGTCCTAACATTAAATTAGATCTCATGCAGGAATGATCACTTTTCTATGTTTCATCATTTTTGTAACTGTGAATGATGAAATTAACTCAGGATAACGATTTTACATGATGTGATTTTCTTGGAAGTGCATTTCGAAGATTTTTTTTATTACTATAAGTACCGTACTATAGAAATCTCGTACCGATTGACACCATGAATTCTAATGAAGCTCGATATTGCGTGCAATGTAGCTGTAAATAGTAACAGTTAGAACTTTTGCCGATTTGAAGCAGAAATGGAATTTTGGGAAGTAACGGAGACATCAGCATCACCAAAAGAGCTCTAAAATCCAGATTGATGAAGTTTTCAGCTACTCATGACTTGCCACTCTAATTTCCAACTATAACGAATTTTTGCCAGGAATGGAGGGGGGGGGGGTGAACTCGGGGGGGGGGGGGGTGATCTCGTTCTCTTCGCATATCAGATTCTCCCAATCTGCCTCATAAATGAGTGCATTCATTTTAATAAAATCGGCCTCTTTGTAATTTCACACACATCACGTGATTGGGAATTGTTTAGGCTGAGTGCAAACAATATGGGTGTCTACCGCAAGATGGTCTGATAAACCTAGGTCAATAGTACCCGAGTGAGAAACAGTAACTGTGTCGCTAATAATTACAGGGTCAAACAGAGATCTTGATGTATTTCCTATTTTTTGTTGCCTCAAATATTCCAAACTATATAGCGTCATCAGAGTATGATGTACTGTGTTCTGCAAGTAGGTCAGAGTTTATATCCCCTGTTAACCTTATTGTTGGGCTTTTGTCTAAAGCTAATTCGTTTTGTCTTGCAGCTTGTACCAAATAATTTTCACTCGATTCTCTCTCCGATCTGTGTTTAACACAAAGGATGATTTTTTCCTTTCTGCCAACTTCGAACCAGAGAATATCATCATCAAATGATAAATGTTCAATATGTATATAACTATTGTTATCAGTGAAGTACACTGTCACACCATCACCGTACTTATTTATGTGTTATCAGGATTGAATAAATAGGAATTAATATGTTACCTACATCGAAATAGTTATCCAGATGGGTTTCGGTGAAACAAATGATGTAAAAGCCTACGATATCGTCTGCAGCTTTGACGATTTATCACGAACGTCATAAATCGTCAAAGCTGCAGGCGATATCAACAACTTTGACACCATTTGCTTTATGTAATTTAGAATTAAGATTGTACCTACGTTAGGATTATCTTTGCCCGTATGAACTGGACATTGAATACCATCGCAAATTATAATGATCAACATTATGGTGACAACTATGGAAAATTAGACACAAGAGAACGAATATAATACGAAGACAATACGTTGTTGATTTTGAACTCGCCCTCTGGAAATGAGAATGTTATAAAAGATACCGACTAACTGCCGGTACTGCGCTGTATCGATCTCCATGTTGAACTTCGTTCAGACAGTCGAAGTATGGATAGCAAGTAAATATTTCCAAACAAAGTGAGTAGGGTATATGTTTTCCAGAGAGCGGCTGAGAGCCCATTCCAAAGAATGCGTTGATTGCCATTACCACTGGAACAAAAACTTATGAAGAAGTAAATAAAAAAGATATGTACAAAAATAAAATTTACACATGTTGAGTTTTTGTAATGAAGTTTGAGCAGGCATGTGACGACAGGGTGTGGGGGAGGGGTGTTACCCCCCCCCCCCCCAATCCTGGCAAAAATTTTCTGTAGTTGGAAATTCGGAGGGCAAGTCATAAATAGTTGGAAATTCCATCTATAGATGTGGATTTTAGAGCTTCTTTGGTGATGCTGATATCTCCTTTACTTCCCAAAATTCCAACTCGGTTTCAAATCGGCAAAAATTCCAACTGTTACTATTTACAACTACAGTGTACGCAATATCGAGCTTCACAAGTATGCGTGATGTCATTCGGTATGAGTTTTCTGTAGTGCGTTAGTAGTAGGAGAGCGATGAACCGTGCCTTTTGGTCTCCACGCAGTTATTCTGTTGAAAATGCATGTTTTCACTAAGTGTCAAATGAGAGAAAAGTCTCCCAATTTCGTGCATGCACAGCGAGAAAACAGCGCTACACACATGTTTCATTGTTCCTCAATTCGCCATCTTGGTTTCTGTAGTAGCACGTGGTTGCTATGTTACCCGAAGGCTTATAATAGGACGGGGGTATGTTCGGAGTGTGCGGCACATACGACTACTTTATTTATACTGAAGATTAAAGATTTATAAAAATTACACGCTTTCCTGTTCTTGTTTGACTGGTGCAATGGAAATCTGCCAGGATCATTTGATGAATTTTCCTCAACCGTGAACAACGAAACCTTTATGAATACTCGACAAACAGGTCAGATTCGTACCCATAGAACGAGAACCAAAATGCTTGATACCTTCCCAGTTTTGCATTCCCTAAATTGTGGAACAAATTGGACATTAACCTTCGGAAATTTAACAACAGGGTAGAATTCAAAAGCAAGTTAACAGCTAAACTTATTTCCTCTTACGAGAATAACATTTCTTGCTCAAATCCGCATTGTCCCGACTGCGCTGTCTAGCCCTATCTTCATTTTTAGGTGTAACCTCAGCGATCCAGTCCAGTGTCTGTTATTTCTTAGTGGATAACTAGGATATAATATACAGTGGATGTTTTTCGTTAGACTGTCCTTTGTGCATTACCGTTCTCGACCTAACTCAGTCTGGAGATCGTCCAAGGCAGCCTCTTGACTTGGTCCTTGTCAAACATATACACGATTATATCAGCCTGTTGAAAGGCAATTTGTGTTTGAGTGGGGCCATTTCAGCGGCGTCTGGTTGTCCTTGAAGTCCGTCCATCACGTGCACACACTCAGATGTTAGAATGGTTGTCTAGTAACCGTTGGTACATTAGACACGGTGAAAAATTAATTTAAAATGTACTGCGAAAGCACAATGTTGTACTTGCCTTGTTTCCTTGTGCCTTTATCTTCCTTGTTCTGTTTTACTCTTCTATGCTTTTTTTCTAACAGTCATACTTTGCCTTTCCCTGCCAGTATACATTTTAAAAATTAATATTATCTCCGATTGTGTATCTGCTTTATTATTGTAAATTGGATATTGTAGATTTATACACATTTGTCACTTCTGTATTTGCTAAGTATACTGGTGAATAAAATATATATCTATCTATCTTCCGACGACTCATCGGAGTCCGAATCGCTTGACCAAGTTTTTTAGTGCACAACTGGATTGTATTGCGTCTGCTCAATGGTCAGGTTACAAATGACAAGTTCTTACGAGCACGACCCTTTTATAGGATATCGGACAGAACATTGATGACGGGTTTGAGTAACTTTCCTAAAAATCTTCCTTTCTGTATGATCCGTCTTTTTTCCGATAAAAAAAGTTCTTTAGGCGATTCTTCTAATCTGGTGTTTGTATGGAATCAGCTGAGCTCTTTCAGATTCGGCCATAGGTACTGCCCCTTCAAGATATTCGAGGCACATTCACATATACATTGTATCAAATCATCATTGGCCGTCTTGATCATAGTCTTGACTTCATGTCGATTCGCATCAGTTAGGATTCGCAGTGTATCTGAATTTCTGTCTTGTCTTGCAGTGTTGTTCGATTTTTCCGATTTCCTCATGGGACAGTAATCATCTTCATGTCTCTTACGTTGATGCTCCTGGAGAATGACGTCACAATATGGCCGCTCACGTGGGTTACCACGACAACACAACATGGCGCTACTTCGTAACGTGGCATGACGTCACTTCCGGGGTCCTGTCCGGGATCCTGCCAATAAGGCACGGTTCATCGCTCTCCTACTACTACTACGATGACACCGTGTACTCAGGCGTACTGCACGTCGATGGTGCACATATCTTCAACCACTGTAACCCTGCTTGAGCCGTGCTTGAGCAAAGTTAGAATGTTGAGGAACAGGCAGTTGCTCTTCGATGCTAGGTGGTTCTCTCCGGGTAGTCCGGCTTCCTCCACCCGTAAAACTGTCGCGGTCACGATTAGCCATTCGGCATAAGTATGTGACCTTAAACACCAATATATAAATAAATAAATATTTGGGCTGGTTTCCTGTTGTGAGTCATAACTTAGTGCAGTATGGAATATAAACTGTGCATGTACACATCGTTACTCCAAAAATATATTGTTTTTTTTTTTTGTTTTTTACAGTTTTTTATTCAGATAAACATAAAGAAATACATAACATATACTCACAAAATCATAACATGATTGACAGAAACGGAAAGTGCAGAGACAAAAACCACAGCATGGTATTTTACAGAGAATATGTACTCTAAAGGCACATTTAAATGTGAATTTTTCTCTTAGTCGAGCGTGCTTTCTTAAAATTTCTTGAATGGTGGAAAAATGTTCTTTTGGGGCTTCCGTCTGAGCTAAAAAAAAATACTGGAAATTGTCTTTCTTTTAGGGTGTGTGAAAAGTCTGGGTGTATGTATGTACACGCATAAAGCGTACAGTTCGCGTGCACATGTATTTCTGTTATATATACAAGAGCGCGTGCGTATACGCAAACGTACGCACCCATGAATGCATATATGCAGACACGTACCCACACAAGAACTCCGATAGACCTTCGCGCGCAAATGCGCAACTGGAAGTCCAAGTTGGATTACATAATAAGTACAGTACGTGGAGAGTGGTTTGTAACTAAATCACCCGCGGAGTGGAGTTGTCACCCAAGCTATAACTTTCAAATTGTGTACATATCGACAAAAAACACAAGCAATGTTTCAGCTAATGGACCTCCGGGTTTAACCCGGAGGTCCATTGGTTGAAACTTTGCTTGTACTGGTTATGCTTTGCAAGAAATTTGCAGTTATTGCTTGGGTTGAATATCCACTCTGCGGGTGATTTAGTGATAATACACTCTCCACGTACTGTACTTCATAAACTAATTGTTAACTGGCAAAACATTCTTTAACATATTCCATATCAGTTTTCGTCGTTTGCCTTTTTCAAAGGGTATGATCCTGTGGACAGTAAATTCACTTTATAATAAGCTTTCAGTTTAGTTTAAACATATTTTATTTGCCACTATCCAGCAAAACAGGATCGGAGAACAAGTTATCACTACTTACAAAAACTCCTCTCCGTAGACAAGAATAATTAACATTTGCGGCACAATTAAAAACAATACAGAAATACTAAGAATTAGTGCAGTGATCATGTAAAGGGTTGAAGATTTGAAGATTTATAGAGATAAGGATTTAACCGTTTTGAGCTCCGGTGGTATCTTTCACACCCATTCAGTTGAATTAGCTGGAAGGGTCCATTTTCTTTATTTTAGAGCTGACCAATCAATATTTCCAACGATGAGCCTTGGGACCACACGCTGAAAACAGTGGTTGGTCTGCCCTACGTATTTGTTTAACATTATTTTGTCAAGGAAAGTGGGTGTATCACGGGCTTTGCCCGAAAAAGGGCCACCGGGGCTCAAAGTGTTAAAGAGCTATAGGATTAGAGAGTGAAGGATTGCTGATGTCCATTCTCGCCTAGTGACGTTTGTATTATTGGATCTCTATCGTCTTTACAGAAAGAGAGCGTGTAATTTAAGAACAAATTGGTAGAATTTAAAATGCAGTCCCACAACAGGCCACGTTGTCCCAACGCACGCTAGTACACAACCGAGGGTGCATTATGCATTGTTCGGGTTCAGGTGATGTATTCGAATCGGCCAGTTGCAAGGAGGTATGTTTGAACTTTCCTGAATAAAAGTTCGTTTTGCTTTGCTGTTGAACCGATTATTCCATAAAGTAGCTCGTCGACATTAGATATATTGATCATGATAACACCATTAAGAAAAGTCCCTCTTTGAAGGTGGTAGTTAGGCCATTGAAAGAAGAAATGATGTGCATCTTCTTGGGGATGGCCACAGATACATTGTGGGGTATAGGAGATAAAATTGTTAAATTTGTCGTGGTTTAGATTACTGCAACAGTTTCGTAGTTTGCAGTGGAGAACGTGCTTGTGCCATAATTTCGAATGTTCTACATAATGCGAGACTCTGCCCGTCTCTCATGTCTAAGCCAGTTGTTTCTATTCGTCACATGCCTTGTATGTTGTGGCGATAGAGAACCGAACCCTGACCCGACCGATAACTCTCACGAGAACCTCCAGAGGTCCCTATCCATTTTTCACTACAATTTACGTAGTATCCGAACAAAATTAAGCAAAATCGAAGATATAGTTCAGGAATATGATGTGGTTTGTTTTACCGAGACACATCTACAGAATAGTTACAGTTCCACCAATATCCTCATTCCAAATTTTTCGGCCCCAGTTCGCCACGACAGAAACCTCTCTGGAGGAGGAATAGCCGTTTATTTCTCGAAAAGACTAAACTACAATCGTAAGACCGAGCTGGAATTTGATGATTCCATAATGTGGTTCGAGATTTCTTCGGAATCCAGCATAATCTTGATGTCAGTAACCTATAGTTCCAACAGTTTGCTAATCCCGAATATTGGAAACTGTTCGATGCTTCAATTGGGAATGCCCTAAATGTCCAACAGGCTATAGTAATAGTAGGGGACTTAAACTCTGACCTAAGAAATCCGCTCTCAAAATTAAATGAAATAATAAAATGCTACAACCCCCGTAACGTTATCGATAAGCCAACAATAGTTACGCCAGCCTCCCAGACACTTCTCGATCCACTAATCATCAGCGATACAGTGAACCTAGTTGAGGCTGATACGCTTGATTTGGGTATGTCCGATCATCATGCACTTTATATCTATGTCTAATTCGAACTATACAATAGGCAGGGTTTCTATCGAACCGTTCGAAATTATAAAAAAAACAAATTTTAAACGAGCAAACGAACTGATCTGTCAGAAAGACTGGAAATAAATAATAGACCATGCAGATTTTAATGCGTCCCCAAATATTTTTGTGAGAATTTGATGGAGATAATGAACACCACAATCCCAACATCAACAGTCCAAATACGCCCTAATGACAAACCGTGGTTTACTTCGGAACTCCGACTCGAGATTAGGCGTAGAGACCGTTTCAGAAGAAGAGCTCTAAAAACAAAGGACCCACACCATAAACATTTACGAATACTGTAAATAACATAAAAAAGCACGCCGAATAAATTTACGGAGATAACATCCAGACAGGTTATCGGACGCCCCAGCTCCGGAGATTGTTGGCATTTTATCAGAAATTTGTTAAACAAAACTGACGAAAAAATAATCCCGCCCTTTTATCGTGGTGATAGCCCTGATCCACCTGATTTAACAACGGGTGATTTAGAAAAAGTTGTAATTCTGAACGAAACTTTTATAAAAAACAGTACAATTAATGATGAAAACAACCAACTTTCAAACTTTCCTACAAAAAGTCACGTTATCCTTTCGAGCATTCTCTTTCATATAAAAGATATTGCAGATGTTATTCAGTTGTCAAATGCGAACAGTTGTCAAATGTTCGCATTTGACAACTGTTCGCAGATGTTATTCAGTTGTCAAATGGCCATGACGAGATCAGCATTAAAATGCTGAAGGGGACTGTCGATACCATCGCAGCACCCTTGAGTATGCTTTTTCAAAAAAGTTTCGATACCGGAATATATCCAGTCAAATGGAAGAAAGCCCGTCTTTAAAAAACTAGGTCCCGCGGACAAACACAACTATTTCCCTTTTACCAATCTTAGGGAAAATCTGTGAAAAAGTTCTCCTGAAATCGGTTTTTACTCATTTTCATCAGAATAATCTTCTATATAAATATCAGTCCGGCTTCATCCATGACCACTGCACTTCGTTTCAACTTCTTGAACTATACCATTCGTTATGTCAGTCACTAGATGAACGACTGATGACTTGTGCTATCTTTTGTGACACTTCACCAGTAGTTACACAGGTCTATATGGCTGTACAAATTATTCCTCTGTATATCCTGTTATGTATATCTTATGACACCTCGTTGGAAAGAGTCGTTTATGTAAGGAATCGCACACGAACATCTACCAGGATATGTACATAGACAGTAGTAGCCTAAGGTGGTCTCCTCTGCTTTCTATATACACAAATAGAAACAGAAATAAAACGTGAAAAAAGTGTAAATAAGGTTTTAGTGTTAATTGGTCTTGCATTAAATTGTATATGCACATACACATAAAACGTGTAAATAGGTTATTAAGGTGCTATATACAGTACGTGGAGAGTGGATTGTAACTAAATCACCCGCAGAGTGGGGTTATCACCCAAACTATAACTTTCAAATTCTGTACATATTGACCAAAAAACACAAGCACTGTTTCAGCCAGTGGACCTCCGGGTTTAACCCGGAGGTCCATGGCTGAAACTTTGCTTGTGCTAGTTATGCTTTACAACAAATTTGCAATCATTACTTGGGTGGAATCTCCACTCTGCGAGTGATTTAGTGATAATACACTCTCCACGTACTGTAAGTAATGGAATTTTGTTTATTTTGAAATTCCCACCTCTAATATTCCTTAAATTAAAATTAAATATACACAAATTATACATCAAAATGAAGGTTGAGATGTATAGAACACGAAACACAATCAATCATAGAGTTGACAGCAGGCACTACTGGTTCCTGAAAATCTGCTACCATATTCGTACCAGAACTGATGATAAAATAATATTTCAAGTGAACAACTTGTGTCCAAATGTGCTTCATATATCCAAGATCAAAGCTAAGCCATCAAAATTCTTCAAAATAAAACAACAGAGCTGCATGGGGGTAAATTCCAAAACTGTCGCCTTTGTTTACATTTGTAAATTCCTTTCGATTTCCGATCAACGTCATCGGACGGAAAAAGCATTGATATACAACGACGTCTAAAATCAAATAATGAGAAAGATCACCTTAATACAGCATACTATTATTATATACAGAGTGCACACTTGCCACAATTCTGTGCAAGGTATCAATGGCACCTGTTGAAATTTCTTGGAATTACGATTTTGTTTTTCGATGGAAATTCGTGGTACCGAATGATTTGCGCATGTCCGTCGAACGTGGAATCCATCTTCAATAAAACATGCAGACAGTGTTGTCCTTTTCCTAAATGCAGTCCTATCGCTGCACTCTAAATTGTTTTGAATGCCTTGGATATGTGAATCATATCTGGCAAAAAGTTGTTCTCATGACAAAGAACTGTATTATCAGTTCTGGTAAGAATACGGTAGCAAACTTCCAGGAACCAGTGGTGCCTACTGTCAACTCTATGAGTTGATTACGTATGTGTTTCGTGTTCTATACATATCAACCTTCATTTTGATATAAAATTTGCGTATATTTAATTTGAATTTAAAGAATATCAGAGGTGGGAATTTCAAAATAAACAAAATTATATTACTTATATATGTAACAAGAGGAGAGATAAGTGCGCGAGCCGGGTTCGAAACGTCGACCTCTAGCACACAAAACGACCGATTTACCGCGAAACTAAAAGATGAGGACAGCTCAGGCTGGTTGGTAAACTGCCTTTATACCTCGACCGCTACACTACTCCCCCCTTCATTTGAGATTCACCCACTGTGAATCTCACCCAGATTCCACCTCAGAGCGGTCGAGACATCCACCGTGCTTCACCACAGCATCCACAACGCCACCATCTGCGGAGGATCGGATGAGCCCCCAAATGTAACAGGAGGAGAGATAAACTATTCCTCTGTATATCCTCTTATGTATATCTTATGACACAGCCGGTACTTGAACCGTCGACCTCTAGTACACGAAGCGGCCGATTTACCACGAGTCTAAGAGATCCGGACCAACCAGGCTGGTTGGTAAATGGCCTTTATACCTCGACCGCTTCATATAGCACCTTAACCAATATTTAAAACAATGCCATATGGCTATTCCTACTCCCCCCCCCCCCCCCGCACACACTTCCCATATATAAATATTGTACATTTCTTAAAGAATGTTATTCTACACAGTGGCAGCAAAGTGTGTTTCTAGTCTGAGCAATCCACAACGTGGTGATATAGCATTGGGCAATCCCATAAAATTGCTTTTGAATAGCACACACTTAGGGGGTATTATCAGGGCCGGGGAGAAGAAATTCGAGCTCCAGGGTTGCTTCTGTGATGAGCCGCCTTTCAAAGGCGTTCGGACACTAATCCAAAAGGGAAATCCATCTGCCGCGAGAGCCGAGGGCACGAGCAATGATAGGGGGTGGGGTGATACTCCGAAAATATTCATCTTCGCACTTTACTCACATTATTGTTGACACATTAAAAACTAATTCAGAACGGGATTTTACTGCAGATAACCCCTGCTTTGGCCTATGTCATTTAAGGTGCTATATAAGTAAGAGAAATGTGTTTACTTTGAAATTCCTACCTCCGATATTCCTTAATTTCAAATTAAATGTATTATAATAAGATATTAAGTGATAGCATAAACAATTTAAGAGAAACTTGTAAAATATTAAATGAAACAATAAACAAAGCAAAACGTACAACTAGCTTGCCTTCTACTTTTATCAAAGACAATAATTGTGAAATAAATGAGCTAAAGGAAATGGCATGTGCATTTAATAACTTTTTTGGTAAACACGGGAAGACGTGCTAGTGCAGAATTGATGCAAACAGATAAATCCTTCCGAAACTTCATGGGCCCGTCTTCCACAAATAACTTCTACATAACACCCACAACCCCATGTGAAGTGATGGATGTGGCCAAACGAATGAAAGCCAAACGGTCAGAAGACTGTGATGGCACCTCAACATATCTTCTAAAGAATTTTATAGATATATTAGCCCGCCCGTTTGCCCATATCGCCAACCAGTCCTGTATCAGCGGTGTTGTACCAAACCGAATGAAAATTGCCAAAGTTATCCCAATATATAAAACCGGGGATGAAAATAGATTTAATAACTATAGACCTATAAGTATTCTTCCAGCCTTCTCTAAAGTTTTAGAAAAATTAATGGCTAATAGAATGGTTAATTACCTGGATACATTTGATATTTTTTGTCAACATCAATATGGCTTCAGAAAAAATCATTGAACCACACATTCTGTGATGCAACTTCTTAGACATATTGCTATATAAAACAACAAACCAACAAAAGATTTAACTCTAGCGGTATTTATAGACTTTTCGAAAGCTTTTGACACGATAAATAATAGTATTCTAACAAGTAAATTAGAAAGATAAGGGTTCAGAGGTATCAGCATTGACTGGTTCGAAAGTTATTTATCCAACAGAGGTATTAGCATTGACTGGTTCAAAAGTTATCTATCCAACAGAGGCATTAGCATTGACTGATTCGAACGTTATCTATCCAACAGAACACAATATGTAAAATGTGGTGAAAATAATTCGAATGAAGCCCAAATAACATGTGGAGTACCACAGGGTTCCATACTCGGACCAATCTTGTTCCTGCTTTATATTAACGATATTCGTCACTCGACTTTATTAAACCTCCTATCGTTCGCGGATGACACGGCAGCCTATGCTTCAGGTCCAAATGCAAGTAGGTTGGCTGAATATATAAATCATGAATTAAGCAAATTAAATGAATGGTGTTCAGCCAACCAACTTGTCTTGAACACAAGTAAAACTAAATACGTTCTTATAAATCCAACCCGTATCACGCTAGTCCCAGAAAATTTACCTATCAAAATACAAAACCAAACGATAAAAAGAATAGGAGGCCATGAACAAGATAAACCATTAAAATTTCTTGGTATTAGCATTGACGACAATCTATCATACAGTGCCCATATTTCACATGTTTGCTCCAAAATTGGAAGAGTAAATTATGCATTGAATAAAGTAAAAAAAATATTGCCACATAAGGCTTTAAAGACATGAAACTTTGCGTTTATATATAACCACCTGTTAAATGGCATCCATGTATGGGGTAATGCTCGGGCAATTAGTAAAATTCTTATTATGCAGAAACGCTCACTTCGTATCATTAATATTTCAAATTACAACGCCCATACTGATCCCCTATTTGTAAAAAACAAAATACTTAAAATTAATGACTTGTTCAAACTCCAAGCATGTCTCTTCATATTTGATTGGAAAATGGGACAACTTCCGTCGTCGTTTAATGACTTTTTTAACCCAACACTAAATACTTCACAAGGAGTTACGAGACAATCAGATTTGTTACATATGAGTAGAACGCGTACTAAAGCCCTCGATAGGTTACAGATCCATGCATTTCCTAGGGTGTGGAATGAATTGGATCAAGAGTTATGGTCTATCACTAACAGAAATCTATTCAAAAAAGTATTGACACAAAAATTCATCTCTCAGTACCCAAGTAGTGTGGAATGTGACATTCCCTATTGTCGAGATTGTAATTTTAATGTCAGCCGATAATTATGGATTCAAACCCCTGAAAAATAATTAAATGTCTGCACAGTCATTAACTTGGCACTTCACTATACTTTGGTCATTTTCCGAATTGTGTGCTCTTTGCATGTTATAGCATCAAGTAATATACCCCGCTTGTTAATCTCGCCCAACAGAAAAGTATGATTTAACTGCCATGTCCGACACTTTCAATACCAGAAAATAAATCTGAATGCGATTGGATAATATGTCTATAATCCACATCCTTAGTCAGTGTACAATGCTCACTCTAGAACAAATATTAGTGGGAGATGACAGGTAGACAGCCAGTCTAGCTATGCCATCTTCTCACGGTATAGATATTTATTCATATTCTTATATTGTACCAATGTTTCTTTTTTTTGTGCCTTCTAAATCGAGACAGTTGGCGCTTCGAGTGCTGTCTGTACTTGGTGGCGTCAGAAAATGTTACACGGGGAGGGGGTCAGTAGTGACAAGTTCTCCCATCAAGGCAGTGGTGACGCCAAAATCTCACAGACGGGGATGGGAGGGGGAGGGGTGTCAAGCACACAATAAAGGAGACTCCCAGACGAGGGATGTAGCACCCCCCCCCCCGCCCCCGAAACAATCTGAACGCCCATGGCGCCATCCGTGCATGAATGGGGCAAGACCACGTATGGCCTCGTCATTAGATAGCGTAGACTGCTGTACGAGTGCCTACAGGACGAGCGATCAAAGGAGATTTGCGTGGATGGTGGGATCTGGTAGCGTGTCCTACTAGGAAAAAAACTGAATTGTGCTTTCGAATGAAGACTTCTGGTTGTTTTTGAATGCACAATTTAACTCTTTGAATCCTGATGGTATCTTCCATGCCAGTTCTATGGCAGACGTTGTTAGAAGAGTCCATACTCAATATTGGGGGTAGACCAATTAATATTCTCAACGTACAGCCTTGGGGTGCACGTTGAAAATGTTGCTTGGGCTACACACACATTCAGTTAATATCCATGCCTCTTAAAGAAATTATGATGTATCATGTTTTGGGATCGTAAAATGGCCTCTCGGGTTTAAAGGGGTAAACTGGAGGGGGGTGATGTCAGTGTGTGATCGTAAAATGGCCTCTCGGGTTTAAAGGGGTAAACTGGAGGGGGATAATGTCAGTGTGTGAAAATGGCCTTTCGGGTTTAAAGGGGTAAACTGGAGGGGGATAATGTCAGTGTGTGAAAATGCGAAAAATATGACCAATATTTTGGAGATAAGGTACATTTACGTACATGGTTCATAATTATCTGCTCCAGATGTTGTAAATCATTACTTGAGCCAATATTATAAAACTTTTACAATTCTATTATCTGGAATTGTATTTTGTACCTATTAATATAACTGACTAAAACGAATCATCACTATTTTAAAAGATGTGGCAATTTGCCAGTTGGCAAATTGCCACATCTTTTTAAAATACTAATGGTTCATTTTAGCCAATTTAAAGAACTAAAAAACTGTATTTTTTGGTAGAGATGGGCAATATACCGAAAAGCTGAACTGAATTTTCTTTCCGGATTTGGTAACACTTAAGGGTCTGGTAAATGTCCTGAATTCCCACTAGACTACAACATGTACATGCCAAGTTGCTTACCAGTGATTTCTAGTCAAGTCTTGGCTGCCTGTCAGGAATCGCTGCCCTGGAGCCAATACCATAAAACTTTTACAATTGTATTTTCTAGAACTGTATTTTCTTCCTGTTAGTAAAATGAATCATTAGCATTTTAAAAGATATGGCAATTTGCCAACTGGCAAATTGCCACATCTTTTTAAAATGCTAATGGTTCATTTTAGCCCATTTAAAGTCAACCAGAAAATACACGGGATATGTTAATCGGATGAGTATGTATGGGAATAAAGAAAAGAAAGACAGTGTTCGGGTGTGTATGTGATGGAGAAGGTTGTGTATCAGGGTAGATGTATGTATGCGTGGTGGACGTGGGAGGGCATATAGGGGGTCAACGTTTGCGTTTAGGGAAAACAATACCCCCACCCCCTGTAGGGTATGGTGGATAATCCATCAATTTTAATTCACTGCATTATATAAATAGTATTTTCCAATATATCTATAATTTGCGCAGGTAACAAATTAATTACACTGTCTTTGCATTGATTGCTTCCATTTCCTCTTCTTCCTCCACCGGACAAGACTTTTGTTGTTTTTGATGAACAAACTCGACATTTTCAATAGTATCTGGTATTCCACTTTTCTTAGTTTCCTGCAGAAGCCATATAAGACCCGATGCTATAACTGTGATTATAGTGATGACTAAATACAAAAGACTTCCGTTTAGATGATTCTGCAGTACAAGCAAAAAAGAAACAAACATAATCAAAATAAATTAAATAATAATTGATATGATATTAAATAATATAGTCTTTTTCAAAAAAGGGTGCCTAACAATGCAGGATAGTGAACAACTAATTTTAGGGTCCTGCGAATATTCGAGATTCGATTCGATATCGATACCAAACGTCTGCTTCGAGATCGACCCCGAATCAGTCTCAAAATTCGACTTTTTTTTTTAATCTCTCGTGCTAACTTCAATTTGTTACATTTCCAACAAAAAATCGATCCAATTGACATCAGACAATTCCCTTATGTAGGCTCAATTCAATTTCATATTTAATTGAGTAATTGCCAAAGGTGAATTTTGCCCAGAACATTGTCCATAGTTTTAGTTTTTGAAGGTTTAACTTGTTACTATTCACGTTCTTAATAACGTGAATAGCAACAAGTTAAGCCTTCAAAACTAAAACTATGGATAATAGGCCTAGCTGTTTCAGCGACGGTGCTGCAGAGAATATTTATTTATTGGTTTTTAAGGTGTCAGTCAGTCTTGTAAGGGTCATCAGAGTGTACCGTTTAGTGCAATATGAAATAACTGTTCTATTAAGATTCAATTCGAGATTCCATTAGACAGTAGAGACAAGATTTGATTCTAGAATCGATTCGAAAAAAAGTGTGATTCGCAGATCCCTAACTAATTTCTAAATCCAGAAGGCGTTTGGAGGAATGACAGGAGAGTTCGGCGCCACCTTGTCAAATGCGTCGAATACGTGGCGTCGAAATCAATCGTGGTGTTACACATTTATTCATCGCAATATCGAAGTGCCGAGGGAAATCTTCAGATTCACCCGCCTATTCGGCGCCACTTAAAAATTTACATACTGCGCAATAAAGTACACTACAATGGCGAGACATTATTTTGAAATTCTGAGCCAAAAAATCAGGTTCATTTTGACGTGTTTTGGCACTTTGTCACTAGCGTTCCTACCTTTTGGTCGAACCAAAACGAGGAGATTTGTCAGGGCATTTCTGCGCACTTTCGTTTCGATGCCGACAATGGTGCATTTCATTACAAACTCATTTTTTTCTAGGCAGTTGATTTTTTTTCCAGTGCAAACCCTATGAGGATTTCATAAAAAAAATCGTCCGCAGTGCAGAAATGTCGCCAAGATAACAGTCGTTTTTCAATTTCGTCGACACAAAGTGAACAGGAGATCAAAAGAAAGAGAAATTTTCATTTTTTCGTGACTGCGCCGAAAAATTTAATGACCTGAAAATGGTGCATTTCATTACAAACTCATTTTTTTTCTACGCAATTGATTTTTTTTTCCAGTGCAAACCCTGTGAGGATTTCATAAAAAAAATTGTCGGCGGTGCAGAATAACAGTTGTTTTTCAATTTCGTCGACACAAAGTGAACGGGAGATCTAAAGAAAGAAGACATTTTCATTTTTTTCGTAACTGCGCCGAAAAATTTAATGACCTGGGTATATATATATATTCAAAATAGATGCGGACGCATGAACGACTTGTTATGTACAATTTTGAACAATAATAAAAAAAGATGTCCAAACATATTTCGAAACAATAATAAAGAAAGAAAAACAGGGAAAACAATTCAAATTAATTAATTACAATTACAATTGAAAAATTAAATAAAAAAATAACAAAAAAAGTGTCATTTCTAAAAATCAAAAATCCTAAGAAAAGAGAGGAGACGATTCGACAATTTCTCGAATCTTAGAGAAATATTCAAGAGAGTGATATGAAGAAACGGATGGAGAGATCGAATTGAAATGTGAGATGACTAGGCTATTCAAATCCGTGAATGAAATGCAGGAACAGACTGTCAAAGAATTGAATCCCTTCAGAAAAAGTAGGACTCACCATCCGACCTTATGATATACTATCGTATCGTACTCCTCGGTATGGTTACTCGTGATTATTCATCATCATCACCACCACCGAGTTCTCTCGAAATAAAAGGAATCGAGACTGACACGAAATCGGTTGTCAGCACTTCACCGACCATAAATAGGACAGATTTTGGAGATCTGAGTAAACCTAATAGAGATATTTATACCATGACGTCCTGTTCTACTATACATGAAAAACCTGTGACATAAATTTTAGCTTTACACACCAACCGTGGTGAACACGCCAGCAATGGGATTTCAATAGTAAACATTTACACCCACAGTAGAACTACATCCAAGTTGACCTTTGGTGGCGTCGATCAGAATGCAAATTTGTCTAAACTTATCGCACGTCGCCTCGCGAATAGTGAAATGAAAGTGGCAATTATTTTTTACATTTTTAAATGGGTTTACCCCCATAAGATGCCAAAAAATAACAAACATGCATTGTCTCATGTTAATAAAGCATTCAGTACTCGAAATAGTGTGTTATTATATTATTAAAACGAAAAAGGCCCAGTTTCTTTTTCCATTTCGTTTCAGCGATAAAACTGATAGCAGAAGTACCGCCCATCGGTGCTCATGTAAACAAAAACAGATTTGATATATATTTATTCACCAGTATACTATAAAATTACAATAAGATATACATCAACATATATTTACAGTATTCATATAACAATAACAAACTATTATGTATAGGATACACATGTATACTGGCAGGGGAAAGCTTAGCCAGATTGACTGTCTTCCTGCATTCCCTTATAAAAGAGAAAGAAAGAAAATGAAAAGTTAGAAAGGAAAGATTAGAGGAGAAGAGAAAGAGCATGCACGTGCAACATTGAGGCTACTTGTAATTGGCTCCAGTTAGTTTCCACTATAGGGAGTATATGTTTGATACATCCACTAAGATATATGCACATCGGTCAGATGATGGCTGGTGCCTCCAATAGCTTGGCTCTACTGAAGAGGTCTCAACCATTCAGACGTATTACTATGGGGAATTGAGGTATTTGTTCTATATCCTTGGGTATTTATATACTGGTGTTTAATGTCACATGTTTCTGCACAATGGCTAATCGTGAACACACAATGGAGATAAACTCGGGCTCGAAAACCCGTTTATACCTACGCTCCCCATTTCAGAGGACTTCCACCCCAAAGCATTGATGACTGAGTCCTTTTTACAAGTGAGACAGATCTTGTTTACCGCAGTAAACAAGCACTGCTTCCCTTCCCGGAGGATATCCTTGGGCCATTGCGTCCCTACAAATTAACGGCAGAGACCAAATCAAGAGGCCAACAGGACGAGAATACCAGAAGAATGTACGTCTGCTGCTTAGTAAAATCGAGAAAAAAAAATAACAGCGACTCTTCATCTGACGATCATGGTATAAATAAAATATACCCAAGGTACATGTAGCTTGGTGTACCAAATGTCCACCACTCGTGGTGAACATTTGGTACACCAAGCTACTGTGGGTATATTCTATATATATAACACGGTCCTCCCGGACACCAACTGGACTTATTCGTAAAGAATTGGATGGAAATCTCTACGTGGAAAATAAACAAGTAGAAATAGAAGGTGATAATTTGATCATGGATCGAGTGTTGTAATGCACCCAAGGACTGTGACATCTTCTCATGTGGACTACACCAAATCCTGATAATTACAGTGCAGGGGATCTCAACACTTACGTGATCCACTCTAATGATATATATACATTATCACGACCAAATGCATGTCCTGTAATTTGTATCACATTCGAGGTCGTGTTTACAATCAGATCGCAATGAGCCTGTCAGAGCGAGTTGTGATCCGATTGTAAACACGACCGAGAATCTGATACAAATTACAAGATATTCATTTGGTCGTGATAATACATTTATCTAACAATTTACATAAAGCCTGTTTTTCCGTTTAAATTGGGTTGGAATTGGTCAAAATGTTGAATTTCATATTTTAATGCGTAATAACAATGCATATAATGTTATTATTTGCCATAACCCGGTGTTTACCGGAAGTTGAATCTATGTGATACGAAATCAGAATGAGTCGTCTATATGATACGGGATCGGAACACATTATGTGATACGTACCGTTTCTCGTGGTTTTCAGGCCAAACTCTATATGATTGTTAGATAAAACAGGGAATAACGATCCTTACTTGAAGAGAACGAAGTCCAGTAAAAGTTATGAATTAAAACGAGTTGTGAAACCTATGTGGCCCGAAAATAAAGGTTTCGTCGGATCGGTCGTCGGAATGGGAATGGCTGTCAATGGTGATACAACGATTATTTATTGCAACCCTAATGCGCTAATAGATAGAATGGAACTCTTGATGGTCAGCAGAGAAGCGGGTAATATGGTAGTGCATAACAAGATAGTGAGTTTTTATGACTGATGGTTGAGACAAAAGTTCGTGAATACAAACTGGCATAAATCGGTCATGAGTGCATCATAAAAAATATTAATAAATCTGTTGTTGTGACACGATTGTTGGATTATGATTGATTATTTGTCTTCTGCAAGAATCTCTTTCAACCTGAATACAAATCATTGCGAGAAGCTCTAAACGAAAAGTTGTCGAAGGAGCTGATAGTGAAAGTTTTCGATTATCAGGACGAGAGAGACAAATGTGAGGTGTCATACACGTCTTTCTTGCAAGAGATACCGAGAGAGCTTGAAAATAATAAAAAATAATCTGATTTGGAATGTCATTTATACCATGATTACCTATTGTACAATATATGAAAAACCTATGACATGAATTTTAGCTCTAAAACCAACCGTGGTGAACACGCCAGCAATGGGATTTCAATTGTTGAAATTTACACCTACAGTGGAACTACATGCAAGCTGACCTATGGTGACCTCGACCTGAATGCAAGCTTGTCTAAATTTATCACTCGTCGTCTCACGAAAAGCGAAATGAATGCGGCATTTATTTATTACGTTTTTACATGAGTTTATCCCATAAAACACCAAAAATTAACAAACATGCATTGTCTCATGTTAATAAAGCAACCATAACTCGAAATAGTATGTTATTATGTTATTAAAATAAAAAAAGCCTGTTTCTTTTTCTATTTCGTTTCGGTGATAAAATTGAGAGCGGAAGTACCGCCCACCAATGCTCATGTAAACAAAAACAAATTTGCACATATGTACGGCTGCTGCTCACTAAAATCGCGAAAAAATAATAGCGACTCTTAATAATCTGACTATCATGGTATAAATAAAATATACCCAAAGTAGCTTGGTGCACCACATGTTCACTACTCATGGTGAAGTGGTGTTAACCATGTGCTAAAGGCTTGCGGTTAACACCACTTCACCACTTGTGTTGATCATTTGGTACACCAAACTACTATGGGTATATTCTATATTTATATGAACATGCGGACGACGTGGCTGATCCACTTGAGGACTTCACAGCAACGCAGATTGCTTGTAACTTTTTTTGTCTGTGTCTCTTTCGCCAAGATCTCAAGAATTCAGGAGATATTTTTAGGCAGTGGGGTTGAAGGCCTTATAATTTCGAGGCCGGCGATCTGATGAGTCGCAAATACCATGGAAAATACAGGAATGGTTTCGACGACGTTTACATTCTGATGTAAATAAAATAGAGAAAAACAAAATAAAATAAAAAAAAACTTTTTTTTTTGCCTCATAATAATATATACAATATATAATATATAATATATATATAAAGAAACAAAGTATATAATAATAATTAAAAAGAAGAAATAATTTCATTTTTGAAAACATGTTACAAGAAGTGTTGTTAGAAAAAATAGTCGATGATAAATCCTAGTGAGTGATAACAAAACTCGTTTCATGATGAAGTACAATTCGCCACTAGAATAGAAAAAGACGAAGAGACACAAATTACATTGGTGAATCTCAAAATGTACTATTGTATTCCCAACGTTGCAGAGATGAATGATCTGTTTTTATTTTATTTTCATTTGTTTTTCATCCCCCAAAACAAATCGCATTACCCCTCACTCTTGCCAAAAATGGTATTCCCCTCCTAGTATCGTATTTCACTTTCAGCAATGACAGATTTTTTTGGCATGTTTTGAAAGTAACCACGGAATCAATAAAGGGTTGTTTTGGAAAAAATAAATAAATAAATAAGAAGAAAACAAAATAAATACAAAAGTTTACAGCTTGTATTCGTGTACGATTTTATTTAAGAATTGAATGCAATTTTTATAATCTTTATTGGAGTATGAACGTGTGGGAATGGGTACAAATTATGTATGAATCCCTTGGAATTCATACAATTTGTACCCATTCCCACACGTTCATACTCCAATAAAGATTATAAAAATTGCATTCAATTCTTATAATTACATTTCGTAACTGTTTAAACTACTTTTTACCAAACAACAAAGCAGAAAGACGAAATAAAACATGTACGAACGAACGAGGCGAAAAACCACCCTCACACAAAAGACAAAGCGCACAACTCTGAGTTGAGCGTCGGTTTTCTGCATTGACCAAATTTGTCAAATTGCCATCTTTCGCAACGAAACTTGGAATGTTCAAAACAATTTATTTAACATATCAGTAAACTAAAATCACCTATGAAACGACAAGTTCAAGAATAAAATCACTGAAATAATTTCACACTGCCGACTGACATTTCTTGCAAGGTGTTTGAGATATCACAAATTATTAACTTGAATGTAAATGCGGGTCAAAGTTCGACCAAATGTATTCATTGGAAAATGAATTACATTTGGTCATGACGTTTTCATCCAGCTGACCAATAGGAATTGAGTATTTGAACCCAAAACGTATAACTACATTAACAAAATAATTATTCTCAAGTGTGCGCGCAAACGCCTCGTGAAAAAATCCTCCATGTGCCCCACTCAAGGATAAAAATCGTTCCCAAAGTCGAGCAATGAAGTTTTGTATTTATGCAGTTACGACATAGCCAGTCTCAGTGATTTGATGGGAATGAAGATAAAGGGTCAGGGAGGTCCATTAAAAATAACTGCGAAGGCCAGTACTTTACGAACGACAGTAGAAATGGGTGCTAGACATATCGAGTAGATTTCAAGTCGTGCTGTATTTTCGGAAGATTGTTGGGATCCGATCTGAATGTATATCAAGGTCAGGTGACCTCTGAAAACGTGGTAAAAAATCTCACCATCAATAGCATTTTAGTGAACGTGGATGAGCTCGCCGGAAGTATCGCCAATAGTAGGACACAACCCACGATCTATTCGTTTTTCCAGACGTTTCTCTGGGTTACAAGATCGTAGAGCAATCTCTGAATTTAGTCGATGTTGCCGTGAAATTTGACACGATATATAGCATTAAAATTAATTTAACAGATGAAAATGGCGAATTATTACACCTGCGAGGAGAAGTTGTGATAATACGACATATCTAATGCCTTTACACAATACAAAAGCATCTTTATGTTCCTTGGTCTGATAGATGTGATAGTCCTCCTGATCATCACCATCAGAATCCCATTTGGAATGGGGATACTTCATCATCAATGCACTTAGAATATTTTCTTCCATAAGATTGGCAAACGTTCTGTAAAACATATCTCAGACAAACTTATCATGCTCTTCTTTTTGTTTTATTATTTCATTTATCATTTCAATGAATTTTTCCATTTTAATTTTTCATTACATTTAATTTATTAATTAATTGATATACTTTATTTCTTTTTGCTTTTTTAGGTATATTCTGAAAGAAAATTCTTTTTTTTTAAATAAATATTTTCAATTTTTTTCAGAAATATATATTTTCTATTTTGTTTTAAAAAAATAATTAATTTAACTTTTTTATTTTTATTACATAAATATTTTAAACATTTTCTCCTATATCTAAAAAACCCAAAACCAAATAAAAGACTTTAACTACCAAAAAGTACTTTACCAGAAAATAAAAATGAAGAAAACTGTAAAAAGGGATATATTTTATTTTTTATTTCATTTTTTAGCCTTTTTTCTCTCCCACAATGAAGGAAATTTTGAACAAACGCCAACTTTTCATTTCCTATCGATATCAGTGGACTATTATTTTGCTTTTTTTTCATTTTCTGCAAACATTTTGAAAATATACTCTACTCTTTATCTATATTATTTCTTGAAAACCTAAAGAAAAGAAGATGAAGAGAAGATGTAGAGAAGATGTAGAGAAGATGTAGAAGAGAAGCTGTAGAGAAGATGCAAGATAAATGAGAAAATTTAGCTTTTTATGATTATATTTTTTCATATATTCGTAAAATTATCATTTCCTAAAGTAGTCATTTTTTTAATTAAACTATTTAATGTTTTTATTTTATTTATTAATTTACTTTTTTATTTATTTATTTCTTTCCTTCACAAGATCTGAGTGGGAAATTCTCTCTCTACTAATAAATAGAGAATTCTTCCTCGATAGTAGGCATGAGATTTCTCAGCCCATTTAAAGTCAACTAGAAAATACAATTCTAGAAATTTTAAAATTGTAAAAGTTTTATAGTATTGGCCCTACGGGATTTGTTAATCTGATGCGTGTGTATGGGAATGAAGAAAAGAAAGACAGTGTGAGGGTGTGTATGTGATGGAGAGGGTTGTGTATCAGGGTAGATGTATGTATGGTGTGGTGGACGTGGGAGGGCAAATAGGGGGTCAAAGTCTACGTTTAGGGAAAAAAATACCCCCTACCCCCTATAGGGTATGGTGGATAATCCATCAGTTTTAATTCACTGCATTATATAAATAGTATTTTCCAATATATCTGTAATTTGCACAGGTAACAAATTAATTACACTGTCTTTGGATTGATTGCTTCCATTTCCTCTTCTTCCTCCACCGGACAAGACTTTTGTTTTTGATGAACAAACTCGACATTTTCAATAGTATCTGGTATTCCACTTTTCTTAGTTTCCGGCAGAAGCCATATAAGTCCCGATGCTATTACTGTGGTTATAGCGATGACTAAATACAAAAGACTTCCGTTTAGATGATCCTGCAGTACAAACAAAAATGAAACAAAGATAATCAAAATAAACTAAATAATAATTGATATGGTATTAAATAATAAAGTCTTTTTCACAAAAGGGTCCCTAACCATGCAGGAAAGTGAACAACTAATTTTAGGGTCCTGCAAATATTTGAGATTCGATTCGATATCGATACCAATTGGCGTCAAAATCAATCATGGTGTTATACATTTTTTCATCGCAACATCGAAGTGCCGAGGGAAATCTTCAGATTCACCCACCTATTCGGCGCCACTTAAAAATTTAGATACTTCGCAATAAAGTACACTAAAATGGCAAGACATTATTGCGAAATACTGAGCCCAAAAAATCAGGTTCATTTTGACGTGTTTTCGCACTTTGACACAAACGTTCCTATCTTTTATTCGAACCAAAACGAGGAGATTTGTCAGGGAATTTCTGCGCCACTTTCGTTTCACTGCCGAAATTTGTGTATTTCATTACAAAATCTTTTTTTTTTCAACGCAGTTAATAAAATAATTCATACTTTCGTTTGGCCATATGCTTATACAGAGAAACCAGAAAAAGAAAATGGGAACACACAGTCGTCAATAGATTAAAATTTCAAAGTAGATACAGACGCATGAACGACTTATGTACAATTTGGAATAACAATAAAAAAGATATCCAAACATATTTTGATACAATAACAAAGAAAGAAAAAATAGGGAAAACAATTTAAATTAATTAACTACAACTACAATTGTAAAATTTAATAAAAAATAACAAAAAAAAGAAGAAAAATAGTGTCATTTCTAAAAATAAAAAATCCTAAGAAAAGAGAGGAGACGATTCGACAATTTCTCGAATCTTAGAGAAATATTCAAGAGAATGATATGAAGAAACAGATGAGGAGATCGAATTGAAATGTGAGATGACTACAGTTAAAACTAGAAGTCCTGTCATGAAATGCGCACAAATAGCACGTTGATATGCGCATTAATGTACGCGTTATAGCCCAAGTAAAGCTATCAAATTCTGTACATATGGCCTGTGCACAAGCAATGTTTCAACCAATGGACCTCCGGGTCACCCGGAGGTCCATTGGCAGAAACATTGCATGTGTTTGCTATGAGTAACCAGGAGACCCAGTCGTGGATGCCATTCGATATGGCAATTGCGCGCAATTCCAACGCGCAATTAAGCCTAGATAAGCGCACTATTCGTGACAGGACTTCTAGTTTTAACTGTAGGCTATTCTATTCCGTGAATGAACTGCAGGAACAGACGAAAAAAGAGATTGTCAAAGAATTGAATCCCTTCAGAAAAAGTAGGACTCACCATCCGACCTTATGATATACTATCGTATCGCACTCCTCGGTATGATTACTCGTCATTATTCATCACCACCACCACCAACAAGTTCTCTCGAAATAAAAGGAATCGAGACTGACACGAAATCGGTAGTCAGCACTTCATCGACCATAAATATGACAGGTTTTGGAGATCTGAGTAAACCTAATTGGGATATTTATACCATGACTACCTGTTCTACTATATATGAAAAACCTGTGACACAAATTTTAGCTTTACACACCAACTGTGGTGAACACGCTAGCAATGAGATTTTCAATAGTAAACATTTTCACCTACAGTAGAACCATATCCAAGTTGACCTTTGGTGACGTCGATCTGAATGCAAGCTTGTCTAAACTTATCGCACGTCGCCTCGTGAGGTGTGAAATGAAAGTGGCAATTGTTTTTTTTTACGTTTTTAAATGGGTTTACCCCATAAGATGCCAAACATTAACAGACATGCAATGTCTCATGTTAATAAAGCATCCATAACTCGAAATAGTATGTTATTATGTTATTAAAACGAAAAAGGCTCAGTTTCTTTTTCCATTTCGTTTCAGCGATAAAACTGATAGCGGAAGTACCGCCCACCGGTGCTTATGTAAACAAAAACAGATTCGCATGAATGTGTGTCTGCTGCTCAGTAAAATCGAGAAAAAATAACAGCCACTCCTAATAATCTGACAATCATAGTATAGATAAAATATACCCACAGTAGCTTGGTGTACCAAATGTTCACCACTCGCGGTGAAGTGGTGAACATTTGGTACAGCAAGCTACTGTGGGTATATTCTATATATATAATACAGTTCTCCCGGACACCAACTGGACTTACGGTATTCGTAAAGAATAGGATGGAAATCTCTACATGGTAAATAAACGAGTAGAAATAGAAGGTGATAATTTGATCATGGATCGAGTGTTCTAATACACTCAAGGTCCGTGACATCTTCTCGTGTGGACTACACCGAATCCTGATAATTACAGTGCAGGGGATCTCAACACTTACGTGATCCACCCAAATGCCATAAATAGACAAAACTACACGTATGTTTCAATGAGTCGTTTTGTATTCAATGAGTCAGATGTGCGTAGGAAGAAAACGTCGAGACCGAAGGTAGAGACGTTTTCTTTCTACGCACATCTGACGAATTGAATACAAAACGACTCATTGAAACATACATGTGGTTTTGTATTTATTACATGACCCAAGCACCTACTGACCTAATTTTCTTTTCTATCAACGGTGGTAAACACCATGCACTTTATGCAGTCGCATTACATCTAAAAAGTCCCGGTTGGAACAGGCTGGTGTGCAATACGGAATTCCGTATTGCACAGCCGTATTGCACGCCATATTGCATAAGAGAGACTGCATGGGCATGTAAATGTAATAACAGGGAATAACGATCCTAACTTGAAGAGAACGAAGTCGAGTAAAAGTTATGAATGAAAATGAGTTGTGAAACCTATGTGGCACAAAAATAAAGGTTTCGTCGGATCGGTCGTCGGAATGGGAATGGCTGTCAATGGTGATACAACGATCATTTCTTGCAACCCTACTCCGCTAATAGATAGATTGGAGCTCTTGGTGGTCAGTAGAGAAGCGGGTAATATGGTAGTGCGTAACAAGATAGTGAGTTTTTGTGACTAATGGTTGAGACAAAAGATCGTGAATACAAAATGGCATAAATCTTCCATGAGTGCATCATAAAAAAAGATTAATAAATCTGTTGTTGTGACCCGATTGTTGGATTACGATTGATTATTTGTGTTTGGTAAGAATCTCTTTCAACCTGAATACAAATCATTACGAGAAGCTCTAAACGAGAAATTGGCCAAGGAGCTGATAGTGAAAGTTTTCGATTATCAGGATGAGAGAGACAAATGTGAGGTGTCATACACGTCTCTCTTGCACGAGATATCGAGAGAGCTTGGAAATAATAAAAAATAATCGGATGCGGAATGTCATTTATACCATGAATACTTATTGTACAATATATGAAAAGCCTATGACATGAATTTTAGCTTTAACACCAACCGTGGTGAACACGCAAGCAATGGGATTTCAATTGTTGAAATTTACACTACAGTGGTACTACATGCAAGGTGAGCTTTGGTGACCTCGACCTGAATGCTAATTTGTCTAAATTTATCCTTGTCGCCTCACGAAAAGCGAAATGAATGCGGCTATTATTTATTACGTTTTTAAATGAGTTTAACCCCAAAAAACCCCAAAAGTCAAAGTTTATGTTGTGTTCCCTTCGATCTTGGTTGTCAGTTGTATCTGTTCGGGTTCTTGCTGTAGTTGATGAATTAGGCTTTATTAGTCCCTTTCCATACCCTCGAGTATCGATGGTAAAACACGGAATCCCATTTTACGGAGTCGGATAGGAATTCCATTTTATGGAATCCCTTTAAAAGAATCCCTTGTGGAAAACACCTGTGGCTATGGAATCCCATTTTGGTCGTATGTGCCTATGTGATAGGGCACATTGTGTCACATTGTGCCTTTTCACATAAGCATATATCGGCACATGAAGCATGTGCTTATGTGCTAGGTCACATTGTGTCACATTGTGCTTTTTCACACAAGCACATATCGGCACATAAAGCATGTGCTTATGTGCTAGGTCACATTGTGCTTTTTCACATAAGCACATATGACAAAAACGGATTCTTCAGAAGGTATCCTAGATAGGTATCCTCAAATAATACAATGCTAGGCATTAGGTAACGTCAAATACCCGTCTGTGACTATGTGATAGGACACATTGTGTCACATTGTACCTTTTCACATAAGCACATATCGGCACATAAAGCATGTGCCTTTGTGCTAGGACACATTGTGTCACATTTTGCTTTTTCACATAAGCACATATGACAAAAAAGGGATTCTCTAGTAGGTATCCTCGAATAATACAATACCAGGCAATAGGTATCCTCAAATACCCGTATGTGCCTATGTGCTAGGGCACATTGTGTCACATTGTGCCTTTTCAAATAAGGACATATCGGCACATAAACCATGTGTCTATTTGCTAGGGCACATTGTGTCACATTGTGCTTTTTCACATAAGCACATATGACAAAAAAGGGGTGCCGAAGGTCATATGCTTTTCAAAAAAAGGGTGCCGAAATTGGGGTGCCGGGGATATTGCCATTGGATATAGATGTGATGAGAATCTGATACAACTTCGTTGGTTTAAACATATTTTATTTACCAAACAATACATGCAAAAGGGATTGGAGAAAAGTTATTTCAACTTATTTAAACTCCTCTCCCGTTAACAAAATAACACAATTTGGCGACAAAACAAATTTTCTGCAAAATATAAATGTGAAAACACATAAATTGAGACTAAGATAAAAGAACATTACAAGAAACATTAGAAATTTACCAGAAGTTAACCATGACATTTCCAGATCGTCATTTTCATAAGACCCCTGAGGAATCCGTTTGTGCGGTCGAGGAAGGATTTCTGTAAAGATTGTGCTGTCTCAGAAAAATGTCTTGGCAAGTGAACCGTACCGAGGAATTTAGGCACGCTGCGACAGCGGTCCGATGCACCTGCACACTAAATCACCATCTTAAGATAATGACACAGTGCGTCGGTGTACCGGAGAACTATCATCGGATACGGATACTCTTCTGAGGCTCTGGGAATAGATATTAGTGTAACTATTGTTAAACCAACAAATTAATTTCTTGATGATTGGAAGATAAAGTATGAAATTTTCAGTACAACACCGGAATAAGTCAGACAGTAAATCTGGAGATAAACTTATACTCATTCTTGGAAGCGACCGCTAGACTGAATGAAAGACTGGACCTTTAAAAAAATTAATCTATTCTCGTTTGCAGTTAACGATTGTTTACCGTATAGAAGATCATCCTGTGATGTGATTTGCAGGTGCCTGAGACTATTAAAAAGTATAAGTCTCTCGTTATCATAGTTATGGCATTGGAAGAAAAATGGTATGCGTCCTCTTGCATATTACCACAGTCGCATTCTGGAGATAGGGATGTGTAATTGGAATACTTGTCGAAGTTCAAGTCAGAACAGCTATTTCTTAGTTTGCAGTGGAGTATATTTACCCATCTATTCCCTAGGTTAAAATACACAGGTGGCTTTGGAGTACACATAATCCCGTTTTCGTGAAGTAAAATTTTGAACTCACAAAGAGAAGACGCATTTGTGACATTTTGGGGCAAATTATTCCACGCGTTTGTAGTTGAAGGAAAGAAGGATTTCTTGAAACACTCTGTTCTCGTTCGATATTTTGAAAATTTTGATGGATTTCTGAAGTTATACTGCGTATTTTGGCCAGGCCTGGGGGGCAGAAGTTCTGTAACGAAGTCTGGGGCGAATCCGTTTATAATTTTATACAATGCACAATATTTGTGGAAGGTACGTCGCTGGCGGAGGGTGGGCCACCCAAGTTCCGTTAGTAGACGTTCTTTGGAGACTGAACGTGTGAGTCCTGAAACAATCCGTCCAGCGTCATGATGGAGCCTGTCCAGCTTGTCTAACAAATAATTTGGAGCACAGGCCCAAATTATATCGCCATAATCCATAAGTGGTAAAATAAATGACAAGTAAATTTTATCAAGAGTTTTCCTACTTAGTTTAAATTTTAGCTTTCTTAACATCGATAATCGAATACTGACCTTCTTGCATATTTCTGTGATTTGAACATTCCAATTTAAATTAGATTGGAGCTGTATTCCCAGATGCTTGTGAGATGCTGTGAATTCCACAGTGGTATTATCGAATTTTAAGTGTGGTTTATCCGGATTGTGCGCAAGTGAGAAGAAAACGGCTTTAGTTTTGTTTGGGTTAAATGAGACCAACCATTGCGAAGACCACGAGTTGATCTTCTTGATATCGGAGTTAAGTACAGACGTTAGGTCAGTTATATTCCGGTTGTTATTTGAAAGACATGTGTCGTCTGCGAATAGTCTTGCGAGTGCCTCTAAGCTGTCTGAGATAGCATTGATGTAGACTAGGAATAAAAATGGCCCAAGAACAGACCCCTGGGGCACACCCGCTTTCATTGGTAGGTACTCCGAAAACACGTTATTTACCAGAACTCTTTGTTTTCTTCCATCGAGATAATTCATGAACCAGTTAAGTAGCCCATCCGTTATTCCATATTCTCGTAGTTTATGTATTAAACCATTGTGCCAAACTCTTTCAAAGGCCTTTGATATATCGCAAAACACTGCACACGTAAGAAGACGATTATCGAGGGACTGACAAAGGGAATGATATAATTCCAGTAGTTGGAAAGTTGTGCTGTGTCCCGGGATGAATCCTGACTGGTACTTATATAAAAGATTATTTTCCTGAAAGTTGGAGAAGACATGTTTGAGGACAACCTTCTCAAATATTTTCCCAAGTAATGGCAGTAGGGAAATTGGCCTGTAGTTATTAACATTCGATGGCTCCGGTTTTTTTAATAGTGGTATAACGTTAGCCTTTTTCCACTCGTCGTGAAAGGTTTCAAGCTGGAGGAGTTTATTAAATAGACAGGTTAAAGGAATCACTATTGCATCTGCAGTCTTTTTTATCATTTGGGCTGCTATACCATCATGGCCATGGGCTTTATTCGTTTTCAAGCATTTAATAGCATTTATTGTATCCTCATTTGAAATAATGATTTCTGAAATAGTTCTGTCGCTTCTTGGGGTGAACACAGGAAGATTATGATTTGTGTCATTGATAAATTATTTTTGACAAAAGTATCGTTTAGTAATTCGGCTTTTTCGTGATCATCGACAATAAGGTCGTGGGGTGCGTGATAGTTGTTACGGTGGAGAGGAGGGATTGTATTGCTTTTATTTTTATTAAGAAGGTCTTTAATTATGTGCCAAAACT
Source organism: Pictodentalium vernedei (assembly GCA_031216915.1). Classification (NCBI taxonomy): domain Eukaryota; kingdom Metazoa; phylum Mollusca; class Scaphopoda; order Dentaliida; family Dentaliidae; genus Pictodentalium; species Pictodentalium vernedei. Next base: position 37,165,945 of record CM062289.1, on the reverse strand, counting down.
GTTTGGGGGAGCCACAGAGTTGTTCTTGAAGAGTATCTTCATAAACTAATTTTGCGTATTTCTTCATATTGTTAACCTTATTGCGAGAGTGCTTATAGGCTCTCCAGGCATCTTCACTGTTTGAGTGTAAATCTCTTTTCCTTAATCTGTCTCTTCGCCGTATTTCATTTCGCAATTCGGGATTAAACCAAGGTTTGTCGTTTGGACGAATAAGTATCTTCTGAAGGGGGACTGTTTCGTTAATTATTTTCAGAAATAAGTCACAAAATTTCGTTTGCAATTCATTTGCATCCTGGGTAGTATCTATAAGATTATTCCAGTTAACACCCACTAACAACGCGTTTGTCTTATCGAAATCAGCACGTTGATAGTTTCTGACCATTCTAAAATATGGCTCTCTCTGCTTATGGTCGAATGAAATGTATGTATAAACTGCGTGGTGATCTGACAGTCCCGGGTCGAGAATGTCTGGTTCAATAACATAACAGTATCGCTAATTAGAATGGGATCAAGTAGAGTACTAGAATTGGGAGTGACTCTTGTAGGTTTAGATTCAGATTCAGATTCAGATTCTTTATTCACGATATACATATATGTATGATGTAAACAAAAATAAAGATTATACATGAGTAACAAATAGCATACCGTGGGAAGTGGCATAGCCAGATTGGCTGTCTACCTGCCACCCCCTAAAGGAAACATAACTCACGAACAGACTGTGACTAGATGAGTAAACATAGGGCGATTTGTCCGGTATATGATAGGGATGCTGGTTCTTCCGTTCCTTGGGTCGAAATTACGTTCAAGTGTGAGAGGCTAGGATAAGAAGCCAGCGGGAGGGTGGTGTTTCTGTTTAGGCAGAGTCCGCAGGGAGCAACCTGCTTGCTAAATTACCATCATTGCTCCGCATTAAATTCAAGAGACACAATTAGTCAAATCGAGTGGATAATATCGTTCCAACTAGAAAGATCATGATCTTTATAATTGGACGAGGGGTCAATGTCGGTGGGCGCACCATGGGAAGCGAATGCCGTAAACTAGCTGACAGCATTTAGGTGTCGGTCAGTTCACCGCATGCGACTTCCCATGATTAGCCGACCGACTTGACCAAGCACTTGCTTAAATACGTGTTCCAGAACGCAAATTTGTTCCTCAAGAGTATTGTTTGGAGCTTCTTAACCGTGTGTGTCTCTACGCGAGGTTAGTGGGGCAACTAGAGGGGAAAACTCTGCAGGTTGCATTGGACGAGGGTGCAAGATTAAGACATGTCGCACGACTAGTATGTTTCTATTGCGGGTTTGTTTAATTTGCTAAAGTGTCACTATGATCAATATTTACTAAGTACAGTCTGGGCAGTAGGGATTATCGCAACGGACATACGTCGAATATGACGAAAGGAATGTTGTGGTCAATGTTTTCTTAAATGTAGCCCTGTTACTGATATTTCGAACTGTGTCGTCTAAAGCGTTCCATAGTTTCGGGATGGCGTATAGATGAAGTTTATCTAGGGTTCGTGTACGTGTTTTTTCTATGTATAAATGTCCCGACTGCCGGGTTGTCCTACCGAGTGGGTTGTCAGTAACCTTGAAAGTATCGTTAAAAGAAGCCGGTAATCTGCCATTTTGCCAGTCATGCGCGAACAGTAATGCATGCAATTTGAACAAATCTTCTACTTTGAGTATTTTATTTTCCTTAAATAAGGGGTCTGTATGGGAATTGTACTTTTTGTTATTTATTATTCTTAATGAGCGCTTTTGCATGATAACTAGTTTATTAACAGCTCTTGAATTGCCCCATGCTAAAATCCCGTACACCAGATGACTATGAACCAGAGCGTAGTACAATGTTTTCAGGACTTTGCGTGGGAGAATGTGTTTTACTTTGTTGAGGTTATAATTTGCGTGAGCTATTTTCGAGCATAGCCTAGATATATGAGCTTTGTAGGTTAAGTGTTCATCAATGCTTATTCCAAGAAATTTTAGAGATTTTTCTGTCTCACTTCCCCCGACTTTGCTTATCTTTTGATTATTTATTTTTATCTCTTGACAGAAATTATTATTCTTACCTTTATTTGGGTTAAGTATAATATAAGTGTTTTTTTTAGCATTCAACAGCAGTTGGTTCGCCGAGCACCATTCAAATATTTTTTGAACTTCGTTGTTGAAATAGTGAGTTATGGCATTCCCGTCTGAACCGGAGCAGTGTACCGTGGTATCATCCGCAAACGACAATAAATCGAGTGATGTTGATTTACTAATATCGTTGATATATAGAAGGAAGAGTACAGGGCCCAGAATTGAGCCCTGTGGGACTCCACAGCTTTGTTTCGCTGAATCTGATTTATGTTCTTCGTACATAACATACTGAAGCCTGTCAGACAGGTAACTTCTGAACCAATTATTCGCGAGGCCTCGGATACCATACTTTTCGAGTTTACATAATAGAATTTCGTGATTTATCGTGTCGAAGGCCTTTGACAAATCCAAGAACAGTGCTAAAGTGCTGTTTTTATCCTGTTTATTGTTTTCTGCTGCGGTGCTTTTCAGAAGTTGGAGGATTGGGTGAATGGTGCTATGGCGTTTTCTAAATCCGTACTGGTGGGGGTATAAAATATTGAATCTATTTAGAAAATTTGTAAGTCTCGTTTCCATTAGCTTTTCCAGTACTTTTGAAAACGCGGGAAGTATACTAACAGGTCTGTAATTGGTAAATCTATGCTCGTCGACTGTTTTGAATATAGGTATCACTTTTGCAATCTTCATCCTATCAGGTACTTTGCCATTAATAAAAGAATTATTAATAACATGTGTGAGGGGATCCAATACTTCGTTTATTGTTTGTTTAAGAAGACTACTAGTTATACCATCGCAGTCTTTTGATAATTTGGGCTTCATTTTATTTACTATTCGGCTGACTTCTGTGGGATCTGTGGGTAACAGATAAAAGTTATTGGAGATATTAGTGTCCATGTAGTCTAAATACGTCTTGTTTGGTTTCTGAATCTGGTCGGCTACAGCCTTTCCAATGCTGATAAAAAATTTGTTGAATTCGTTTGCTATGTTATTTGCTTCTTTTATTTCTATATCATCCTGTATAAAAAACGATGGCAACCCCCTTTCGCGTATTCCCTTATTTATAGCTTCATTTAAGATTTGCCATGTTCTTCGCATATTGTTTCTATTTTCGTTTAAGATGTCTCTGTAATAAATGGTTTTGCACTGCTTTTTTACCTTGTTGAAGATTCTACAGTAGTTTTTGTAATTTAATACGTTCTGTTCGTTGGGGGTCTTAAGTTTTTTGTTGTAGAATTTTTCTTTATTGATAGAGGATATGATAAGCCCCCTTGTCATCCAAGGCTGCTTCTTAATAAATTTCTTATTCTTACGAACACATTTGTACGGAAAAGCTTTATCGTAGGCTTTCATATAGATGCTAAGAAAAGTTTCGTATGACTCGTTGGGACAATTCGACTCCATTACCGGGTTAAAATCACTCTCTGAGAGAAGTGTTTTGAATTCGGCGATTCTTTCAGCGTTTATAATTTGTTTCAGAGTGAACAATGGTGCATTACATATTTTGGGTGTAACTTCAACGTAAAAAACCCCAAAATGGTCTGATACATCCGATAAAATTATTCCCGGTAGTGCTGTTTGTGAAGTATTGTTTGTAAAGATATGGTCTATCAAACTAGCAGAATGTCTAGAAACTCTCGTCGGCTTAGTAATATAAGGTAAAAATCCCTGGCTAAACATGAGATTAATAAATTCTTCTGTCTTGGAGTGTGTTGATGCCTTTAAAAGGTCGAGGTTCAGGTCTCCCATAATATAAACTTTTTTTATTTTCGGAATTCAAAACATCCGTTATTTCAGTTAATTTTGATAAGAAGAGGTTGATGTCGGCTTTAGGCGGGGTGTTGGGTCGATATATGATGCCAATAATTTTGGAGTTATGTTTATCTTTTATTTCTATAAATAGGGATTCGAAGACATGAGGAATGAAGACTGAGATGTCTCTTCTGACTTTATATGTTATCCCTTCTTTAATGTATAGCCCAACTCCTCCCCGGCCATCATCATCATCGGGTCTCATACATTTTATAATAGGGGCATAACCTTCAAGTTTAAACGAAGTGTCTGGAGGAATACGGAATATTTCGGTAAGTCCTATTATGTCGAAAGAATTTTTTTCTGTTTGTAAATTGCATAACAAGTGTTGGAAGGAATCCCAGTGAGCTTTTAGACTTTGGCAGTTAATGTGAAATAGTGAGAATCCGGCATCTAAATTGCTAGTCTTAGACCGAAAGTCACTAGGCGAAAAGTATTTACAATCGTTTATGTGGTGTTTGAATGGGGATTCATTATTTTCTGGTAGGGAACATACTTTTTCATTGTGAAGTCGGATAAAGTCGTACTCCGCTTCCATCTGCACCTCGTCGAGCGCAATGCTACCCGCCATTATGTGTCGACATGTCACCGTACCTTCCCGCTGGATAAGAATACCGTAATTTCTTTGGATGTTTTAATTCAAGAATTAATCCAAGGTGAATATAGTAGGAGTTCAAGATCCGGACACTGTGGCAATGTTTAATGAGGGTTGAATTGGTAGATGAAAATGTTCTTATTTTTGTAGTCACAGTCTGTTTCGGTTTAAGCATATGATTTGGTGTCAGATTGGGAACACAATAATTCTGTACAAATATGGTAAAAACACTAAAATATGTACATAAATTTGCTGAATTCAGCATCACGTCATTTGGTATCTTGGATGGGTATGAAGCTTAACTGGAGAACTTAGTGGATAATGTGAGGATAGGAGGCAAAAACTAGACTTTAAATGGTTTAGTAATAACATTCCTCAAGTTGAAATGATCGATGGTATCTTTCAACTTTGGGCTGGAACTCAGTAGATCGTCGTTGAGATCACCTACAATAATGACTGTTTTATTAATGTCAAGAGCCCTGTCGATGGAGTCGTCGAGAAGATTCCAGTAGTCGCGACTCGCATACTGGGGGGATCGGTATGTAACTGCGAGAAGAAGTTGTTTCGACTTTGATACAAGTTCGAACCACAAGATAGACTTGTCGAATTCTAATTCATTCCTCCGCCTGTAGAATAAATTGTCCGAGAAATATATTGCAATCCCCCCACCACTATGGTTCCTGTCATTCCGAATGGGCTGTGAATAGTTTGGAATTTTTATGTTATCAGAATCGAAGGTTCCCTGCAGGTGAGTTTCGGTAAAACAAAGAATGTCGTATTCTTCAACAATTTCAGTTATCTGCGACAGCTTTGATCGGATACTCCGGATATTATAATGGAAAATAGAAAGTGAACTCTTCAGGGCGTTACACAATTTTTCAGGCCCAGAATTAGTTTCTATGTCGCCACTGCAAACGAGAACGAGCATTACAATCAGTAGAAATTGGAAAATGCGAAATGGAAATTCCACACAAAATGGTGTAAACCGAGATTGGCATTTTCTCGACCGCACTTCGTTGTAATAAGGGGAGATAACTCTATACGATTAAGTACAGGTTATGGGAAATCAAGCAATCTGATTGGTTAGTTATAATTTATATAAATGATCTAGATAAATTAAACAACAAGAGTACTCAGAATAGGGTCAGAACTTACAAGAATAGACCAAAATAGCTAAATATAGTAATAATAAGCAAAACTGTTCCAACTGAAAGGTTTTTCTACGCTACTGGGGTATACTCTAGAACAAAGGAACATGGTCAGATAAACGATAACTATTGCATATATAGATAGAAGCAGAGAATTCTGGGTAATGACCAAAGGAACGTGTCTTTTAATGGGAAAAACCTCATGGGATAGGGATCCAGAAAGGGATTCTGGGAGAATTCTAAGCCAGAACATTACTCCTGTTCAATCGAACGCACCCCTTTGTACCCCCTTAGTACTATAGCACTACGTGCTAAGCCGATAAATTGGGGAAAATAAAGTCAATTTCGGTGATTTTGGGTGGATTTTGGTGATTTGGAGGGATTGTCGGGTTGTTTGTGGTAATTATCCAGGGAAGTCGTTCCAGAAAATACTCTTCTACAAAGGAACACACCCTCTGAACATACCCCTGTCTTGTTGGAAGCCATTGGTAACATAGCAATCACGTGCTACAATAGAAACCAAGATGGCGGCCTCCAGTATACAAAATGGACGACGGAAACACGTATCACCCTAACAACACGCGCTGCGCATGCGCACGCACACCACGTATCACTATAGAGATGACGTCACAAGATGGCCGCTCACGCGGGTTACCATGAAAACACAACATGCCGCCACTACGTCACGTGACTATGACGTCACATGAGATCCGGCCAATGAGATCCGGCCAATGAGTCCTGTCCGGGTACATGACATACTACTTACAAGAGACCTGATGATGGAAGAAAAGATCAAGAGGACACATCAGGTCAGATTTGGAGAACCATCTAGAATTCCTCTGCAGGTGGCCTTATGGTAAAAGAAGAAATCAAGGGGACATATATCAGAGAGAACCGTCTAGAATTCCTGTTCAGGAGACCTGATGACAGAAGAAGAGATCAAGAAGACACGTCAGGTCCGATTTCGAGAACCATCTAGAATTCCTTTACAGAAGACCTGATGATAGACAAAGAGATCAAGAGGACACATCAGGTCAAGTTTCTTGAACCATCTAAAATTCCTTTACAGGAGACCTGGTGATAGAAAATGAGATCAAGTGGAAACACCTGGTCGATATTCGGTACAACTCGATAATTTGAATGAATTCGAATCAGCATGACACGAATCAAATCATCGGAACAACTTTGATACCGAATCGAATTTCAGAGCTTCACAGAACGCATATAAAATCAATAATTATAATTTAAATGCAGTGCCTCAATGATTGTTACACCCACACTTTGGACCGAGTTCAATTAATTTTCCTCTGTTCAACAGCTAGGCACAGATTAAGACCTGGTAGCTAACGATTTACTGCATCATAATAATAATTAATGAACCCGGTGTTCAAATCTGCACATTAGACTCAAAATTGGATTCAAATATAATTGTCTTTGTTCAACAATAAGTTTCAGATATAAGGCTCAGATAGCAAGCATCAGACTGAGCGGAAATTGGATTTCGAGAAACAAAATCTTTATAATTGTATCACATTTCTGGTGGCGTTCCCACCGCAGGTAGTGTGCAAATATCAGTACTCAAAAGTTTAAAATTATGTGGAGCAATTTAATTAAAACACACTCTATAATATATTGTTCCAATCAACACATTATAGGAGATATCCGGTGGGGGGTGGAGAGGTCGTGTGCAGTGTTTGAAAAAGACTGGATTTTGAAGTTACAAATCCAAATGTCATGGGTTATGTTTTGAAAAGGAACATTAATAAGATGTTTAACCCTTTTACCCAACGTAACGGCCAAGATCGGCCAGCGCTATTCGCAAAATCTGCCAATTAATTTTCATTATTTTTTTCATTTTTTTCTCGAAAACATAGGTTATGACCCCTCATTGGAACGAGTTCGACGAGCTCGTTCCAATGAGGGGTCATAACCTATGTTTTGAAGACAAGACATTTCGAAGAAAACGACAGAGATGTTCTACATTGGTTTGAGCAAAACCATAGAAGATATTTAAAATGCCTGTGTAGGAATAAAAAAATCAGGTGTCAAAACAAAACTCCAAAAGTATTTTATTTTAACTCAGACAGTAAATGAGAGACTGAATACTTTCATTCAGTTTTTTAAACACCTCGATGTAAATAGGTTTTCAAAGATAGGCAAACTCAGATCTCGAGTGCATATGTTCAGTTCCTGACAATATATTGAATTAACATTAAATGAATTTTGTTATTTGTTAAAACTTCTGTGACAGTTTTGTCGAATTGTTAGGTTAGTGGTATAATCCTTTTTATCACCGTCTCCCACACATCCCATCAGTAAACATAGAGCCAAGAATCACTTTTCTTTCTTTACTGCGAGCGCAAGGTTACTATTGTATGCATCTCTATCAAATTGAATATTTTGAAAAAAAATGTGAAAAGTTGATAGATAGACAATCAAAAAATAATTAATATTTTTCACTTAAAACAGATGTCACAGACAGTTCAACCACAACGCGTACCATTAAGTTTTTTTCTCTGCTTTTTTGTTTGAAACAGTGAGAGAAAAAAACTTATTTCTTTATGGAAAACTAAAGAAATAATGTTTTTCCCTCAAGCTTGTAAAACGCATGCCCCAGCCCTGAAACACTCTAGGAATTCCCATAGACATCTTTAAGGGAAATAAAGGGAAATGGTACTGCTTTTGTTTTTGACTTGTAATGTGTTTTTCAGAGAACCTCTTTTAAGAATGTATGGGCCCCAAATATGGCAAACACAACGCCATTTTGGTGTTCACCCTATCAAAGAGCGGCGTTGAGGCGATGATATTCCCATTTCTTCATCTGTAAATAATTCTTTTTCCCAGTTTTCTCTATCTGTTTTACCAAACACGATCGCCTCATAGACGGCCGTTGGCAGATCGCAGATAAACATTGCTCTGTTCCGAAACTGGATTTCTCTAAACGGCCTCTTGCCGACCCCACATCGGGAAACCTTCTCATCATTTCTCTATATCCTCAGGCTGCAGGGTTGAACTCCACCATAAAAAGAGGCCAGAAAAAAACTTCGTTTGTTCAAAACTTCGTTTGTACTCTGTTTCCTCTTCTCCAAAAATTTCTTTGCCACTCTCTCTGCATCCTCTTCCATTAGATCATTCACTTTAGAAAATCCATGATGTCGAAATAACCCAGCTCGAGTTGATAATCTTATACTTACCCTAACGACGTGATAGTAAACGTCGTAAATGATTAATTGTTCCCCCGCCTTATAATCAAATAGCACGCGAGCGTTCTTGGGAGACATTTTGATCCGAATGACAGTTTATGATGGGTATGAAAACCAGCGAACATTTCATGTGCTCATCAACGTTGATCAAAAAGTACCCCAATTGCCAACCTTTTTGTACGCCAGAGTGTCTTTCTACAGTTAATTCTCATAGGGTCCACAGTTGCCCCCTCCCCGTTAATGGGTAATGGGAAATTAACATAGTGTTGTTTTTCTATAGTAAATTCCCAGAGTGCCACCCTACGCTACTATCCAGAAAATCAGTGTTGGTGTGATGGGAGAGCTGAGAGAATCTCCAAGCCTCAACTGCAGCCTCACGAAACTTGTATTTCTCTCCACAGTCGTATGATTGGTGGACTTCGAAGTGGACAAAAGTGCACATTTTTGGATGTATCTTTAACTCAATGTACCCAGTGGGTCGTTTTGATTAGGTGGGAAGATGTGTTAAATATGGAGACAAAAATGTGCACATCTCAGTGTAGACATGCGGTAGGCGAAAATGTAGATTTGTGTACAGTGTTCCTACCATGTCACTAACGTACATGGGTCACCACTGATATATATAACGGTCTGTGGGTGCCCTTCTATGACCGTGGATGCCCTTCTATGACCGTGCCCCACCCCAACTTCGATATCGTTCCTACGCCTCAGTAAATCATCGATACTATCTTCACCGACGTTTTGTCTTTGTTACTTTGTTACTTTGAGATAGAAATAGCCAGGGCTCAAAATAAGCGGTGTCGCCTGGCTTTTTGCTATGCAAAACTTGCAAAAAGCTACACAATGTTCAATTATGTATAGCATTTTGTGATACAAGATAATCAACTGCAGCCTATTAGGCTGCAGTTGATTATCTTGTATCGCAAAATGTAAATGGAAATTTGCAAACAGATTTGAGAACTAGTTCACTGATGCTTTACTTCTGATTGTGGAACATTCCAGGCATTACTCAGATTAACTCTCCATCAAGTATCATTAGCAACTTCATATGTAAGATGAATTCTATTGGTTTAAATTCTTCCTGTTTTTACAACATTTTGCATAAAATGTCCATTAAAAATAACTTCAAGCCCATCAAATTAAAAATCCCAACTTCCATTTTGAGAACACTATTGAACAACCAAGACGCCATTTGAAAATAAAATATCCAAGTTCTTGCAACTCTCAAAGGCAGTTCAGTTAAAAAAAAACGTAGTAAATGTTTCATGTGTTGCAGATCATTTGGAAATACCCAGAAATAGATGGAAAGTATTCTATCTACTTAGAAGAATTCAATACAAAACAGCATAACACAACTCGTGTACATGTGAAAACAAAAATAGCTATGAAATTTTTACAAAATGCTATTCATTTTTTGGAAATGTATAGCATTTTGCAACGCAAAGAAAAGGAGTTATTTTGAGCACTGGAAATAACAATAATTATATATTTCTTTTTAGTCTTTCTATTGCAGTGTTTTGGTGAGTTACTTCCATCTTCCTTCTGCCTCATGGTGCAATAACCAAATTCGTGCGTGTGAATGTTGTCTGATCTGGAAAAAGCTTTTCCACCATATTGCAACAATGGACGTTCATGTCTTCTTTCGACGACGGTCAGAGAACGCGTATTTGGTTTCGTGCACATCCTTATTATACTGTTCTCAGTACTTCTGTTAGGACAGGTGTGACAAGAGAAAATTACACACTTATTTTTATAGCAGTGGAAATTTCATCACATTTGAGCAGCTTCGACACACTGTTGTGCTGTCATAGGTGATGTCAGTCCGTAACATTCATTGGTATGGTACTGTATTTCTCATGATCTTCATATTCGACAAAATCGACGATCCGTCTGGGACAATTACGATATTTCTTGGTGTTGTATGACCTGGAAAACCACTTCCCACGATATCTACAAGGCAGTTCTCTGATGGCAATGGTAGTTTTCTTCATTCTTTCGCTCAAAACTTGAGCTGGCATCTTCCTATGGACAAAAACAATCTTCGTGCCTCCGAGTATTGAATGGTAGAGCAAATATATTGGTACAATAACTGCAAATCCGTTTCATCTGTAGTCACCAGAGGACGGTTAGATGATCAATAACTAGGCGCTAGGCTCTTTCCGACACGACTGTGGAATACCCAGACGAGGATCTGAAGGATTTGAGGTTCGAGCTCATCAGAAGGTTGCATGATTGCCCCCATGGCATCATACGACAAACGTGTGCAAGAAAAGTAAACCTCCAAAAGTAAACCACCATGTCGTAAAAATCCCCAACACCTGGATGAAGGCATGTGAGAATTTGGCGACACTTACAACAATCGCTACCTCATGCGCACTAACGCCATTATCTCCACACTAATAACGCCACAACAATGCCGTTCACGCGCGCTATCATGACAACCAACATAACATCACTGGCCATATCACTGACTGGGTCTGGCAAAAGAGGGGTGAATACTATATGCTATACTATCCAGAGGCAATTAGTATTTTCCTGTTTGATTTGCTTACCATATATATGAGTTGTGGAGCTATCACAGATCCTGCTCTCGCTGCGATGCTAGCAAAAGCAAGTGCTATGGCTCTGAAAAATAATACAAGAATATGATAAAACTATTAAAATTGTACAACCACAAATAAGATACATACCAACAGGTGCGTTGATTGCCCCATTTTCGTGTACTTCATCAAAGCTTTATCTGATAATGATGAAACTTTACTTCGTGTTTCACAAAAACCCCGTCTCAAAACACTTTTATTCCTCAATAAAAAACTGCATCGACACGAACTAACCGCTAAAATCGGACATACAGGGACGTAGTTAGAGGCATTTTAATGGGGGGTTAGACCCTTTGAAATTCTAACTGGGAATCCCGACACATGAGCACAGTAGGATGGTAGGCGCGAAACTGCGAGCGCCAAAGGCGCGAATCTTTAGCAGGGGGTCTGGGGTCCTCCCCTAGAAAATGTGCTCAGATGCGTTTTCATGGGTTCTGGTAATAGTTATAAGGCTAATTTTCAGTTCCAAAGTCAGTGATTTTTTTGCAGGGAAACATTTTTAATTCGAGTTGGATACAAATTTTCAATATCTTGCTTTGCTCGAATTGTCCCCAGTGGCTCGTACGCCTCCTGTCTGACGGACAAATTTGAAACATCGTCTTTGGGAAAGTGGGAGTTTTGTGTTTCTGGAGCATTTCACAGGCACTTGACATGACAACAAGTACTTTTTCATTAACCCTTTGAACCCGTAAGATCGCTTTTCCGGTCCAGGATCATGACACACCATACATTAAACAAGAGGCCCCACGTGGCCTTAATCGCTCACCTGACAAAGTGACTCTAAGAAGTATTTTAGGTCACCTTCACCATGTCATGCCTCATCAACATTAACTGGTTGAGTGATAGATTTTGTTTGAAGTTCAACATTTGTTACCTAAAATTAGTTTTATTTAAAATCATTGGTGTGTGGCCAATCTCCAATGATTTTTAATAAAGCAAATTTATCTCTGCAGACAAACTGGTTTAGCATGAAGCACAAACAAGGAATTTGAAGAGATAGCCTTGGACATCTCTCCCCAACTGTGGACATCTTCCATGTGCTACATGTCCATATTTGCATGCAAGAAAACAAAAATATTCACAAATTTTCCAAAATATTAGTTTTTTTATCATCATTGGAACAAGCTCAAACAGCTTATTCCAATAGGGATATGGGAAGATCAGGTATATTTTTGAGACAGAAATGTGAATATATAAATAATGGTGTTTTTTGTGAATGATGCTGGAGAATTTTGCGTAAAGATATGGTAAATGGTTTGTTCTAGATACAGAATGATGCAAAAGTATTTAAATTTGATTAGGCAAGTTGTTCCTATAATGCATTTAAAAATTGAAGTAACTGTTTTTTTGCTGACGAACTTTTAGATGTGTGTGTCTGTGTTTGTGTGTGTGTGTGGGGGGGGGGGGGGGTGGGGGGGGGGGAGATAAGAGTGTTCTTGCAAACAAAATTCCTGAATAAATGGAAAATTTTATTTTTTGTGTGAAAGACATAGTGCGTGAATGTTGATTGGAACAAGCTTAGAGAGCTCATTTTAATGTGAAGTCATAAAGCTGTGTTTTACGTACGAAATTCTGGAATAACTAAAAAATTGCTTTTTTGACTCAAAAAGCATGGTGTGCGACCTCTCATTGGAATGAGCTCAAAAAGCTCATTCCAATGGGGTAGTTACAAGTGATAAGTACATGTATGTTTAAGAGACAAAAATTAAAATTTGAATAGCGATTTTTGCGAAGAATGCTGACAAGTTTTGGCAGTTATGCTGGTAAAAAGGTAAGATATGCAAAGTGGTTGTTTTTTAGAGGCGACATTTAATTAAGGGGAATTAACCCTTGATTACTGAGGTAACTTCTAAAAGTACTGAAATTTCATGAAGCAATGTGAATAACAGACAACATTTGCCTAAACATTTCATGAATAACTAAAATCTTTATTCTTTTGTCTCGAAAACATGGCATATGACCTTTGTTAGAATGAGCTGAATGCGTGTGTTCCAATGAGGGGTCATAAAATTTGAACGGAGATTTGTGTGAATAATGCATTAGTACTGCTAAATTTGGGTAAACGGTTCACCCTGGATACCACCCCTTCTATAGTAGATCTTTTCTGCAAATTTTGTCTAAGATTCTATCAACTTTACAAATAAATACGTTCATGAATCACAATCAGATCCACCCCACAATGTTGCATACCAAATATCAAAAGATTCTGCCTGCTGGACCTGGAGAAGAAGATTTTTTAAGAAATATGCCTGAAATGCACTAAGTTAAAATTTGGGCTCCTATACGGAGCCCAAATATAAACCCAGGGGGCCGATTTGAACAAACTTGAATCAGATCCACCCCACAATGTTGCTTACCAAATATGAAAAGATTCTGAAGCTGGATCTGGAGAAGAAGATTTTTTAAGAAATTTGCCTGAAATGCACTAAGTTCGAATTCGAGCTTCTATAGTGAGCCCAAATATGAAACTAGGAAGTCGATTTGAGCAAACTTGAATCAGATCCACCCCACAATGTTGCATACCAAATATCAAAAGATTCTGCCTGCTGGATCTGGAGAAGAAGATTTTTTAATAAATTTGCCCGAAATGTACTAAGTGCGAATTCGGGCTTCTATATTTAGCCCAAATATAAACCCAGGGGGCCGATTTGAACAAACTTGAATCAGATCCACCCCGCAATGTTGCATACCAAATATCAAAAGATTCTGATTGCTAGATCTGGAGAAGATGATTTTTTAAGAAATTTGCCTGAAATGCACTAAGTGCGAATTCGGGCTTCTATATTTAGCCCAAATATAAACCCAGGGGGCCGATTTGAACAAACTTGAATCAGATCCACCCCGCAATGTTGCATACCAAATATCAAAAGATTCTGCCTGCTGGATCTGGAGAAGATGATTTTTTAAGAAATTTGCCTGAAATGCACTAAGTTCGAATTCGAGCTTCTATAGTAAGCCCAAATATGAATCTAGGGAGCCGATTTGAACAAATTTGCATGAGATCCATCCCACAATGTTGCATACCAAATATCAAAAGATTCTGCCTGCTGGATCTGGAGAAGAAAATTTTTTAAGAAATTTGCCTGAAATGCACTAAGTTCGAATTCGAGCTTCTATAGTGAGCCCAAATATGAATCTAGGAAGCCGATTTGAACAAACTTGAATCAGATCCATCCCACAATGTTGCATATCAAATATCAAAAGATTCTGACTGCTGGATCTGGAGAAGAAGATTTTTTAATAAATTTGCTTGAAATCCACTAAGTTCAAATTTGGGCTCCTATACTGAGCCCAAATATAAACCCAGGGGGGCCGATTTGAACAAACTTGAATTAGATCCACCCCACAATGTTGCTTACCAAATATGAAAAGATTCTGCCTGCTGGATCTGGAGAAGAAGATTTTTTAAGAAATTTGCATGAAATGCACTGAGTTCAAATTCGAGCTTCTATAGTGAGCCCAAATATGAATCTAGGAAGCCGATTTGAACAAATTTGCATCAGATCCACCCCACAATGTTGCATACCAAATATCAAAAGATTCTGCCTGCTGGATCTGGAGAAGAAGATTTTTTAAGAAATTTGCCTAAATGAACTAAGTTCGAAATCGGGCTCCTATACTGAGCCCAAATATGAACCCAGGGGGCCGATTTGAACAAACCTGAATCAGATCCACCCTACAATGTTGCATACCAAATATCAAAAGATTCTGCCTGCTGGATCTGGAGAAGAAGATTTTTTAAGAAATTTGCCTGAAATGCACTAAGTTCGAAATTGGGCTCCTATACTGAGCCCAAATATTAACCCAGGGATCCGATTTGAACAAACTTGAATCAGATCCACCCCACAATGTTGCTTACCAAATATGAAAAGATTCTGCCTGCTGGATCTGGAGAAGAAGATTTTTTAAGAAATTTACCTGAAATGCACTAAGTTCGAATTCGGGCTTCTATAGTAAGCCCAAATATGAATCCAGGGGGCCGATTTGAACAAACTTGAATCAGATCTACCCCGCAACGTTGCATACCAAATATAAAAAGATTCTGCCTGCTGGATCTGGAGAAGAAGATTTTTGAAGAAATTTGCCTGAGATGCACTAAGTTCGAATTCAAGCTCCAATAGTGAGCCCAAATATGAATCTAGGGAGCCGATTTTAACAAACTTGAATCAGATCCACCCTACAATGTTGCATGCCAAATATCAAAAGATTCTGCCTGCTGGATCTGAAGAGGAAGATTTTCAAAGAAATTTGCCTGAAATGCAGTAAGTTCAAATTTGGGCTCCTATACTGAGCCCAAATATAAACCCAGAGGGCCGATTTGAACAAACTTGAATCAGATCCACCCCACAATGTTGCATACCAAATATCAAAAGATTCTGCCTGCTGGATCTGGAGAAGAAGATTTTTTAAGAAATTTGCCTGAAATGCACTAAGTTCGAAATCGGGCTCCTATACTGAGCCCAAATATGAACCCAGGGGGCCGATTTGAACAAACTTGAATCAGATCCACCCTACAATGTTGCATACCAAATATCGAAAGATTCTGCCTGCTGGATCTGGAGAAGAAGATTTTTTAATGTTTTTCCCATTGCCTACAGTGTTGAAAACTGTACCCTATGATAAAACCGATGGCAATTTTTTTTTACCAATCCTTTCTGTTGGTCCTAAGGAAGCTGCACACCAAATAAAAATTCTCAATGCCGTGCAGTTTTGGAGATATGGCCGTTCTAATTTTTTTCTATTTTTAGCTCCTGCGGTTCCCACGGGGCTGCGGGAAATTTTTTTTTGCATAAATCAAGTACTCATGACCCAATAAGCCCTCACATAAAATTTGGTTCAAATCAGCCTCTCGGTTTGGAAAATAGAAATTTTGGGCGGGGCAAAAAACTTTGCCCCTCCCATAACGACGCCAAGTATAGCCCCACAAACTTCTCTTGAACAAATCTGAGTCTACACCTCAAAAGGAAGCTGCACACCATATATCAAGTCTCTGCTACTGCTGGTTCATGAGAAGAAGATTTACAAAGATTTTGGTGCCCCTTGGGGGCGTGGCACCACCCAGGAGGAGGGGCAACTTCATTTGAACAAATCTGAATTGGCATTAGGTAATAAACATTTAGCCAACATTTGAATAAAATTGGGCTAGTGGTTTAGGAGGAGAAGTCGATAACGTAAAGTTAACGCCGGACGGACGACGACGGACGACGGACGACGGACGATGGACGACGGACGCCGGACAGAAAGTGATTAGTAAAGCTCCCCTTGAGCTTCGCTCAGGTGAGCTAAAAAGTAGAATGGCTGCTCAATGAATTTGTAGGGTAGACCAATCGCCTTTGGGCTGCACGTTGAGAATATGGATTGGTCTACCTCAAATGGTGATTATGGACTCTTCTAATTGATGTCATTCAGATTGCAGGCCGCGTGGAGTCGGAATTCTTTGACCCGATTTTCACCCGAAAGTCTCGGTAGTCGGAATATTTCCTTATTATGGTCCTTCAGTCGGAAAAATAGGTTTGTTAGTGAATTATACCGTATATTCAGTAGTTTTTAAATTTCTAACAGTTGATATTTTTGCCCTACGAATTTCCAACTATTGAGGTTTTGACAAATATAGGTGGGAGGGGAAACACCCCCCCCCCCCCCCCCCCCCCTGTCGCGACGTCCCTGCGGACATATGTAGACAGAACAACACTCGCGTTCGAACTGTCATTTTTTATCGCACGAGGTTGATTTGGGCGGTGGGATAATATTGAACGACAAGCCGAAAGCTTTGAGTTTAGTATTATCCTTCCGCCAAAATCGACCGAGTGACAGTATTTATTGCATGCCTTCAGTTTACTAAAACATTATTAAAACACAAATTATAAAAATTATAAAAAAAAGAAATAGTTAAATAGTCCGCGCACATGACAAAATTATTGTTTGCGTCAGTTATTTGCAGAAAAAGCGTGTATTTTAGGAACATAAAAGCATAGGCGTGCAGTGAAATTTCTTTCAGACAGGCCCGTAGCCAGGATTCTATAATGGGTGTACCCTAGCCAGTTTTGGGATGCCAAAGATGATATCTGAAAGGCCGTCGTGTGGGGTTTAAGGGGCCTCCGCTAGAACCAACTAGGACCCTCAGGTCGGTGCCTCTACTTCCCACCTACTTGAAACGAAGTGGGAGTAGGGGCAGGGACCGGAGGGTCCTTGGTAGGACTTGCCTCACGCCCCGAGAAAATATTGCATTTTGTTCTCTCAGAGCGAATCGAGGCTTTTGTAGTGTGTGCAGCCCCTCGATTGGAGATAATTTTGGGACGCTATGTTGTTTGAAAGTTGCACTGGGCCAATGCTTCTCTGGGGGAGGAGGAAAGGGACAATTCTAGGGTGTCTAGCCCCTCCCCCAGTAGATATGCCACTGCTTTCAGAGTATGAAGAGTAAGAGTGAATGCTCACCCCCATTAGGCATGAGATAATTCAATAAATATAGGTGTTTTGAGAATTTTTGATTTATTTCTGTACAGTTGAAATTTCGTGATAATTTTTCAATAGAAATGGCAAAACGTTTGCGGTATCAAAACGCAATTTAGCTGTCGTGGACACCAACAAAGTATCCAGGTACTTTTGGACAGCGAAACATCTTACAACGACTCGACCATTAACCCGGGAAATGGAAATATTGGAATAATTATGTCAGTGCGCCACAATTCGTTCATAAAAAGGTACAATGACACACCATGGTTCAGTTACAAAGTGTGTTGGTTAACTGCGGTTTCCCAGGATATTTTGGAACAATAAAATCGTTTACCGTGATATTCTTAATTAGGATACCCCGCCAAAATTGTAGATCGTTTTCCTTGGGGGTAAATAGTCCTCATGAACATTCATCCATGGTAAGGAGTTTTCAGATGTGGAATATTTTCTTGTTGGTCTAAAAGGTTTCTTTCAAGTTTAAGACCCATGACGTACATAATTCCCCATGACGAACTGCGCCCAGTCAAGTACAGCAGTTTAGTAAAGCTAATGACAGCAAGAACAATCAGCAATGGTTGTGTTAAAAAGAGATGGGAAGATACCTTATATTATCAGACAGTACACCACACAGTATTTATACCCAGTAACACATCTGCCATTTTCAAATGTTCCTATTCTGTCTCCTATAGGAAAGATATGCGCACCATCAGTACGCCTTAGTACACGGTGTCATCGTGCCTCCATGTGGACAATGGGGGTTAAGTGCCTTGTCCAAGGACACAGCGCGGGAGTCCGAATCGATAGCTCAGAGGGTCACTCATCCGAGGACTAACCGGGCTCGATGATGCTTAACTTCGGTAATTTGACGAGAACCGGTTACCGAAACGCCACCGCACCCCAAGCTGACTTGATAAACTCCCTACAAACTGATCCCAAAACAAGTTGCTATTGAAAATTCGGTTCAACATCTAATGCCTTAACGAATATTTTTGAATTTTGTAAAGTTTTATTAACAGCATCAAAATTCTCTCGACAAGCTGAAAATTGTCAGACAAAGGTTTGTGTAGGGGCAGGGACATGGCCTTAGGTGTCCGATTGGGGGGTTGGGGGAGGGGGCGGGGGGTTGTAGGGTAGTGAATTTCCTACTAGGGGGAGGAACCGAGAGGGGAAAACCTAGTTAGAAATTCACTACCGAGAAACATTTTGAAAATGAAGCCATGAAAGGGGGCATAAAATTAATTCTAGTAACTGAAATGCCAACACATTTATTATAGAATTATCAGGTTATTATTATTTGGTATTATTCTGGGAATTGAATATGTGCTAAACAAATGCTCAAGCTGAGAACTTTGAGCAATTCACACTGTCCTAACATTAAATCAGGTCTTATACAGGGATGATCAATTTTCGATGTTTCATCATTTTGTGACTGTGAAAGATGGAATTAACTCAGGATAACGCATTTACATGATGTTATTTTCTTGAAGTGCATTTCGAGGCTTTTTTTATTACGATAAGTATAACGTACTATAGCAATCTCGAACCGACTGACATCATACATACTTATGAAGCTCGATATTCCGTACACTGCAATTGTAAATAGTAACAGTTGGAATTTTTGCCGATTTGAAAACGATTTGAAAACGAGCTGGAATTTTGGGAAGTAAAGGAGATATCAGCATCACCAACGAAGCTCTAAAATCCAGATAGATAGATGGAATTTCCTACTACTCATGACTTGCCCTCCGAATTTCCAACTATAGGAAATTTTTGCCAGGATTGGGGGGGGGGGGTTAATTTTATAATTTTGTTAGTCTGGACTTGAACCATTACAGAACAAAAACTAAAATGTTACCTTACAACAGTCGGATTTACCTCCGATGTATACAGTTTTGTTGTCATCCACGTCATTTTGCAAAAAAATTTGGATGTCATTGCCAAAGCGCTGATCACGTAAGTGTCTTTCGCAGATTCTGAAAACAGACCAAGTAAGCAGCTAATTTAACCCTTTACGCAACGTAACGACCAAACCGGGCAGCGCTATTGACAAAAATGACCAATTAATTTTCATTATTTTTTTCATTTTTTTTGTCTCAAAAACATCGTCGAGCTCGTTCCAATATACCAATAACATGATTTTGGAGGGCATTACGGTTTATTAACGGCCCGACAGGAATGATTAACAGCCAGAGGGTCCATTAACAGCCCGAGACGAAGTCGAGGGCTGTTAACGGCTCGAAGGCTGCTAATCATTCCTGGAGGGCCGTTAAAAACAGGGGCGCCGAACAAAATCTTGTTATTACTATTATTACCACTTCTAAAATGGTTAAATCCAAATCTTCTTCATCAAATTCACTTGATTGTGACATCCCGAGTTTTCGTAATGACATTTAACCAAAACACATGTGTGGTCAATCACATGATAGCTTAATATAAATGTTTTTGTTTGCCACGAAAAATTGGCCTTCTCCCGAAATCTACTACCAAAAACCTACCGTAATGAATTAATAACACTCACCTTGACAATTCGAATGCTTCATCACCGAAGTAATGGGGAAATCACACAAATTTCACGTGTTTTTTTAACATTCATTGCAGTTAAGCGCGTCTCATTATCTCGGAACCAGTGGCGCGTTTGGTATGACGGATTACAAAAACTATAACCGGAAACATTCAGCCGGAAGCGGGCTGTTAATCACGTTAACACACAACTTCCGGTTTGAGTCTGTGCATTATGCACTTTTACCGTAAAGGTAAAATTGTGTTAATGTACTAGAGAACGCACGCTAAAGTGGTAATAATGAGGGTTCATGACCTATGTTTTTGAGACAAAAGATGAAACAAGTTAGTTATTCAAGAATTTTTTTTTTTTTTGCAAGTGTCGTCTGCTTTTCATGCAAACAAAGGGTTAAGAAAATAAATTTGCAACAAATGTCAATTTTCTGTTATCTACAGGAACTACGGAGTGACATTGAAAGTGAGGGGGCTGATGTGTAAACGATGATTGTAGGATCTTCTTCTGGACAATTATGTAAAATATTCGACCGAAGAAGCAATCTGGGTGATCTTGGGGGGTTACTGGACTTCCGGCACTGATCCGGTGCCGCAATCTGAGTGGTTTAAGGGGATTAGTGGACTTCCGGTACCGACCCGATACCGGAGGTCCACTATTTCCTTAAAATCACCTAATTCCTTACATCACACAGGGTTCCTCCATTGTGTACCCTGAGACGTAAAATTTAGAGTTGTAACTACTCCGCCATCGACTAGGTTACTCGCCGAGTCAGAAGTAAGTATGAAAGACGGCAAGTAGAATAACAAGCAATTAACCCTTTACCCAACGTAACGATCAAAACCGACCAGCGCTATGCACAAAAATCAACATTCAATTTTTCATTATTGTTTCTTTTTTCTCAAAAACATAGCTTATGACCCTTCGTTGGAACGATCTCATTGAGCTCGTTCCAATGAGGGTCATAAGCTATATTTTGGCGCAAAAATGACAAAATAGTTAAGCTCATTTCGTTTACTATTTTAAAATATTGTGAGAATTGTTTGCACATACAGTGAGGGGACTGAAGCCCCATTAGCATGCCCAGTCCCTGATCGAAATGACTCAAAAACATGACACAAACATCTGATAGGTACATATTATTTCCATTATGAGCACGCTCCTGGGCTTGTATGAAAGTCGAAATCTGGTTATGAGATAGAAGACCAATGCGCTACGTCATCGATGAAAAGAGCGTTGCAATTGATTCGAGCTCATGGATATGTACATGATAATAGATAATAGATGTGGTTCGAATTGTCTGTGGCCTCTCGTTTTATCCTTCCGCGCTGGCACTCGTGGCATATCGATTAACCCATTCACACGCATGTGTCGTTACTAGAAGGATATTTACTATTGATAGTTGATCGAAAGAGACGGAGCTTGTTATTTGTCGCCCCATCTCAATCTGCCTGCAAATAGATCGGAAGTGATGGAGCTTATTATTTGTCGCCCCATCCCAAGCTGCCTTCCGCTAGGTCGGAAGTGATGGAGCTTATTATTTGTCGCCCCATCCCAATCTGCCCGCCAATAGGTCGGAAGAGATGGAGCTTGTTATTTGTCGCCACATCCCAATCTGCCCGCCAGTAGGTCGGAAGAGATGGAGCTTGTTATTTGTCGCCCCATCCCAACCTGCCTGTCACTAGGTCGGAAGAGATGGAGCTTGCTATTTGTTGTCCCATCCCAATCTGCCTGCCACTAGGTCGGAAGTGATGGAGCTTATTATTTGTCGCCCCATCCCAATCTGCCTGCCACTAGGTAGGAGGTGATGGAGCTTATTATTTGTCGCCCTATCCCAATCTGCCTGCCATTAGGTCAGAAGAGATGGAATTTGCTATTTGTTGTCCCATCCCAATCTGCCTGCCACTTGGTTGGAAGAGATAGAGCTTGTTATTTGTCGCCCATCCCAATCTGCCTGCCACACAGATTTGATGTAGTTACTGACATGTGCTTCAAAATCACTAAAAGTAAATTTTAAAACATATTGTTTGAAGCCTGCTTCCATACACTGTCTGCCTTGGTGTTACCGGAGATACTAACCTGTCCTGGTAAATATCCAAACACGATATCATAGTCCAGCGGCGTTTTCACAAAAGTGGTCGGGTACCCCTAGCCATGGTATAACAAGTTGATATTGGTATCATTTTAACGCTGATTGTTTGTAGATGGCGAAAAGAGACCAGATTCAACAGAATCAGGTGTCAGGGTATGTACAGTTAAAACTAGAAGTCCTGTCATGAAATGCGCACAAATAGCACGTTGATCTGCGCGTTAATCCACGCGTTATGACCATAGTAAGGCTATCAAATTCTGTACATATGGCCTGTGCACAAGCAACATTTCAGCCAATGGACCTCCGGGTAACCCGGAGGTCCATTGGCAGAAACATTGCCTGTGTTTGCTATGAGTAACCAGGAGAACCTGCCGTGCTTTGGATGCCATTCGATATGGCAATTGAGCGTAATTCCTACGCGCAATTAAGCAAAGATAAGCGCACTGTTCGTGACAGGACTACTAGTTTTAACTGTATAGTTAACCATTATTTAACCCTACCCAACCAAAATTCAGAAAAAATAGATGTTTTTTTCAAACCCTTCTTCAGTTACTTTAACGGGTAACAATAAATACGGATATGGCGGTACACGTCCGCAATGAGATAATTCTAAGTAACCAACACAAAAGTTATCATTTTTCACCTACTAACAATGAAAAAAACGACAATTTTGGTGAAAATCCGGGCGTAAATAATGTGATTTTTCGGAAACCCTTCCAAAAATTTGTGTTATCAGTCAAGAAACCCCAGAATGTCTCTATTTGTGATCAATTATCAGTATCTGCAATTATCGGTTAATTTAGTATCAAACACTACTGGGGTTCCCATTTTTTACATTTTAATGAAGTTTTAATAAATTATTTTCTCCCACTTACTGGTGTAATTGGACATTTTTCTGTATTTTCAGGACTTTAGAAAACATGGATCTAAAAGAGCCAGCTTCGATATAAGACCTGATTGTTTCATCTGCGGTTCATCAGATCCAAAAAGAAAGAAGGGGATGAGAGAATATTTAACATCAGCGGAACCGAACAGAAAACTTCTTTAGTCAAAATACCTGCTCAGCGGTGACATGATACTGATATGGTAGCTCGTATGGAACTTTATGGAGACCTGTTTGCCTACGATGCGAAATATCATCGGAGCTGCTACTCAATGAACATTTCTGCGAGGAATGTTCGGGCCGCAGAATCGAAAGGCACATGTTCATCCTACGAGAATCACCATGAAAAGGCCTTCGCACTACTAGTCGAGAATATTGAACGTTCGATTTTAAATGCACAGGAACCGGTTATTTCGACGCTAGCAGATCAGTTTTCATCGTTCATTTTGCTTTTACGCGAGTTCGGTGAACAAGATACAAATTCCGAGGCTTTATTATAAATCATGGAAACTGAAAAGTAAGATGAAGGCGCACTTTCAGAATAGGCTCTTTTTCATTCCAAAATCTGGATGTTCAGATTTAATTTGCTCTGGTGCTATAACTGTAGCACATGCAATGTTGATGGCTCAGAAGCTACAAGACAAACTTAATATTTTAGAGGAAGGAGACTGTTCAAATTATGACGATGATTCAAACCTTGGCGACGAATATTTGGCTCTACATAGGGCGGCAGGTATTCTCCTAAAACTAATCACAGAGCTGGAGCTTGACAAATCACGCTATGCGCCAGCCTGTGATATCACAGTACAAAAATGCTACAATTTTGTTCCAAAGGAGTTATACAGCTTTTTCATTGGATCAGTGATGTGAAAGCTTTTCTCGAATTGTCAGTGGATGACGAGGATCCTCGGATGGATATTTTATCTATATGTCACAGTTTAATATCTATGACCACATCTCAGCAAACCCCCTTGACGTTAACCACAGCTATCCACATTCATCACTCAACCGGAAGCAAACAGCTGATAGGACTCATTTCAAAGTTAGGCGTTTGTGCACCATATGATGAAGTTAGGCGTTTTCTAACATCCATTGCACAAGAACTAGTTTCAGACTCCAATGTGTATGTCCCGGAAGGAGTACGTATTGTCGCATCTGATGACCCTAGCTTTTTTATAAGTGCGGCAATTGATATCTTCGATTGTAATGAAGAAGATGGAAAGCATACAACTCACTCAATGGTGAACTGGCTGTACGCAGCGAGAATTACAATACCACTTATCTAAAAAACGTTATTTGACCGGACAAAATAATCCCTATACCACATGTGTATGGTATGAAAATAACAAGTAAAGTCTGTAGAAGGTGAAAAGGACACACGCGTGTGACTCTGTTCGATTTGGCCCGCGAACAAAAAACTTTCCTGCAGCCTTTTATGAAAATTCAATTTTTGGAACGAAAATTCTGACAACAATCACCCTTTATTTCCGTCAAATACTCAAAAAAGTATTTTTTTTCTATTCGAGACATATATAGACAAAACAACATGTATGTTTCAATGAGTCGTTTTGTATTCAATGAGTCAGATGTGCGTAGGAAGAAAACGTCGAGACCGAAGGTCGAGACGTTTTCTTTCTACGCACATCTGACCTAATTTTCTTTTCTTTCAAGCACCTACTGACCTAATTTTCTTTTCTATCAACGGTGATAAACACCATGCACTTTATGCAGTCGCATTGCATAAAAAAAAGTCCCGGTTGGAACAGGTTGGTGTGCAATACGGAATTCCGTATTGCACAGCCGTTTTGCACGCCGTATTGCATAAGAGAGACTGCATGGGCATGTAATAAAATTTGTTTCAAGGGCCATAGTAAAACACAGAAACTGATTCATTATCAAAAGTTTGGATATTCTTAGAAAGGCCAAAAAAACGATATCCGTTTTACCTAAACTTGAACGGGGTAGGGTTAAACAATTGTTCATTTCATATGACCTGACACCTTATATTGTGAAAAAAACTCATTTCCTTAATCTGCAGACATCCAGCTTCAAATTGATACCAATATCAACTTGTTATACCATGGGTAGGGGTACCTCGAAAATTAGAGGGTTTTTTTTAAAAAACGCCGCTGGACTATCATATTGGTCAGAAATGAGAGTATGTCACTTCTCGTGAAGATCCAAAATGAGAGGGTTCTTCAACCTGGGTGGTTTGAGTAAAGCCAGCAAAGTGGAAATAAAGTGGGAAAATATAATTGACTTCCTTCTCTGTATGTTGCGAAATTTAGCCTACGGTACAATATTGTACGTTAGTCAAAGCGTTAACCCTTTACCCAACGAATCGGCCGCATCCGCCCGCGTAATATGCAAATTCAGCAGTTGAAAAAATATTATTTTTCAAAAAAATTCAACAAAACCATATCATGTGACCCTCTCGTTGGAACGAGCTCGTCGAGCTCGTTCCAACGAGGGGACACATGATATGGTTTTGTTGAAATTTTTTGAAAAAATTGAAAAAATGATATTTAAAATATTAAATTTTGATATCGTCTGCGTTGGGTAAAGTGTTAAGAGGCATTAGGGTCTATAGTAAATTCTAATAAAATTATATAGGAGTACTAGAAAGTACTCGGCAGGCGAATATAATAAAGTATAACAGGAAATTATTAAATTCAACTGTACTACGAAACACAGGAATTTTGGGTGAGATTGTGAGCTATTTTATTACTACCTGTCAACCAAATTTCCCCATTTTCAAAACAAACACCAAATGCGTTTGCAGGTGTGCATTGCAATATATGAGAAATTTATACAAAACTGTCAATGTAGTAGCTATACGTTGACGAAGGTTACTGAATGTCTCTCTCTAACGTCACTCATCCACTCTTGTTTTTGGTGCTCTGCACCAGGCAAGCAGTGCATTGGATGGAACATCGTGAGAAATATAATTGATGAAATATTCTCCAACCGTCAAAGTGGAGATAATTTGTACACCTTCATGTGGGTAGGAGCGTTCTACGAGTACATGAGAACTTCAGTTGTACTCATGAAGTGACGTGATGGAATGTTCAGTTGATGGGAACTTGACAATTGGCAGACAACTAGTTCCATTGTTCTGTCAAATTATACCTGATTTGCAGAACTTAAACACTGACCAGATGTAATATTTCACATGATGATTAGCCGGTATCAGCTGGTATCAGCTTGTTCTGACCGAGCAACCATGCAAGTCGGCGATACAGAGTATCGGGAAACATTGGAGGACTGAAAGTGGAGGAAAACCACAATATTTGTTGGACTGTGAGGAATTCTAGGAGGGGAATATATTTAATAGACCGTGAGTACAAGTTGGGTACTCTATACATTCTTATCAACAGAAAAGTTAACGCGATAATTGAATATTGGATCCCATTCAAGTAAAGGCCGAAAAGGATTAGCTGACTGCCAACGAAAAACCCCCACTATTCTAGTACAAGAACTGGAAAGACAGCGGATTAATTTATTCATTTATTAGGGTATAACGACACTTTCGACAGCCAGTGTCACCCCGTGTCGGACAGTTTTACGGGTGGAGAAATACCCAGAGTACCCAGATAGAACCGCCGAGCAACTGTCAGACTCCCCAACGTACTAACTCCATACAGGCAGGGTTAGCAATAGCTGAAGACAAGTGCACCATCGACGGAATTAAGAGTGTCTTGCCCAAGGACACAACGCGGTTGCCGCAGGTGGGATTCGAAGCGAGGACCTCTCGGCTTGCAGCCTGCATCTCTACCTACTGAACCACTGCGCTCCCCAGTTCGCGGATATAAAAGTAAAAAGTCAAGAGATGTTGGAACGTGAACTTGCAATTGCCACACAGCAACAAAAGTTCTTACAAATGGAAGCTCAGTTACAGCAAAAAGTAGAAGTCAGAAACGGAAAATGAGTTTAGGGGGTTAGGCGGAATGCGTTGGAAATCTATGAAAACCAGAAGCCCTGATTGACGTCTCGCAATTTTCGAGCTTATTTTCTGGAGAAGTCACTTAAGTCTTGAAAAACTGCAATACTGAGCCGCCGCTTGAGACCTCTCGCAAAAATGGCGGAGTATACTGTGAGACGACATGCGACTTTTTGGAGTCATAAATCTGATGAAAATCGAATCGCTGATAGAGAGATTACATGTCTTGTCGATCAAATCTCGGAGATCGAGCGAAAATAAAAATCTTAGAAAGTCTTAAAAAATTTTGAGATCGCCCAATTGTGGCCCAGTCTGAGAATTCAACGGATTTTTTCCCCAAATGACAGTGGATATACGCGAAAGTTTTCAAAGCCGAGATGAAATGACAGATTGTTTTTACACAAAATCAATTTGGGGTTGAAAACTGGCGTATTGTCTCGTGGCTATCAATCTCACTTTGGGCGAGAAATCTAAAGTGGGTGATGCGAACGACACACGCTTCAACATGTGAAAATGTGTGAAAACGTGTAATTGTTTGTCAGTTTTCTCAAGTGTATCATCGAAGTATGTCGTCGATTTGGCGGTGAACTCTCGAATGTGGAACACCAGAAATCATCACAAAATGCAAAAACGTCTAATTTTCCGTCTGTGTTTTGCAGTGTTTTTGACGGCTCACGAGGTCGATTCGGCAGAGAACTCTCAGATGAGAGAGGAGATTTCCACCTCCCCTCCAATTCGATCGATCGCGGTTCTGTTCGTCTGTAACGGAGGACTATACATACACAGAACGACACGCGTATGTGAATAGTGCCAGCGCGGAAGGATTAAACAAGAGGCGACGATGGCACAAATGCCATATCGATTAACCCATCAACGGGGACCCCCATGTTGCTATTTCGTCCCCTGAGTTCCAATGTGTTCTGTGTGCCTACTGGCACACAGAACACATTGGAATTCTGGGCACGATGTTCAGCTATCGCTAGTGATTCAAATTGTAATTATGGTGCACGATTTGGGGAAAATTCCAGTGAAATTTCGCTTCAACGATAGTCCATCAGATTTTCATTTTCCGCATGGTTTTGTGTTGTTGTTGTTGTTGTTGATGGGAAGTTCATAGAACAGGCGTGTAATAAATATTATATGTTGTTTTTTTTCATACATTATTAAATAGAAGGGAAAAAATAAAATTTAAAATAAAAAAGATTTAAATATTAAAAAAATATCATTTTTAAAGACTAAAGGTCCAAAGGAGAAATCTGAAAATATAAAGAGAGATCTGCGCGAGAAGTTTCTCAGAGATGTCTTCTACAGAGCGTGTGTCCATCTCGCGGATTTAAATATTCCTAGAGTGATGAGCGAGAGATGTCCAGGTTGCACATCAGAGGGACTGATCGAGATGCACACCTGTTACACCGCGGAACACAAAGGCGCCACAGTCCTGTGTTTTGCGTCGGTGTTGGAAAAGCTCGTCGAGGACGGGGTGATAGAGTGGTGGAAGACAATGATCAAGTGTCGATGGCAACAGTAGAGTATAATTGGGCATTCGAGCCCACTAAGCCCCATTGGTTATGTCTCACGATTTTCGAGCTTATTTTCTTGAGAAAAAATACGAGCCCTCTTTAGACTTCTAGCAAAATGGGCTCGTATACCACGAGGCGACACGCAACTTTTTCGAGTCAGAAATCGGATTAGAGAAAATTAGTCGCTCTAATAATCTTTCACTGAAGTGTATTTGATATTTAGGAAACCTCCTGGCACTGGACGACAGGGTTGGTCTCACTACAACACATGCTTCCAGGTCACAGTCATTGATTCCAATCCCAAATATAAATTGGATTTTTAAATTTATAGTACGTACCAATATAGGAAACTGGAACAATACCAAATGCAAGCAAGGAGCATAATGCCATACTCAAAGAAATTGTCAGGCGTCGTCCTATTCTGAAAGTGAAACGAATGGCATAAATTTAATCAAAACGATTTTACGAGAAAATGCGAATAACTAGGTTCGTCACAAATTACGAATATTCGTCATGACTGAAGGATGAGGTGCCATCGTGAAATTCCAAGTTTCATTTAAGGAATGATCGTTTCTTTTTGTCTATATCTTGAGTTAGGAACCCCCAAAAATAAAGTCCAAACTGTGTAAATGGGCGTAGCCCATTTATACAGTTTGGACTTTGTTTTTTGGGGTTCATAACTCAAGAAATATATGCCCATTTACGCGATGTTTGGACTTTGTTTTTTGGGGTTCATAACTCAAGAAATAGACAAAAAGAAACGATCATTCCTTATAATTAAACGTTCGCGACCCAAATAAATAAATTGTGTTAGTCGTCCTCTACTTCAGCGAACAAAGACTTAAAAACTAAAACTGGTAGACATATTAATTTCTGACATAAAAGAGGGCGCATATTATTGAAATGCAGGTAGCAATTGACACACTTTCCAAGTCAAATGCACTTATGTCATTAAATTTTTTATTGACCAATGAATTACGTAATGCAAAGAAAACGTCATAAGCCACGCCTCCCTCAAATTTCATTCAACTGTTCACTTCACGTAAAAGTTACGTTCCGTGGTAGGTGGGAGTAGGCCATCAGTATTACATTGTATTTTGGTTTTGACCGTTTCCCGAGAACTGAAAAACACAGTTTGTAAAAGTGGAGTTAGATATAAAGCCAGATGACATGAAATTAGTTGAATTAGCAATGTCAAAATTGCCGTATTCGTCGTGACCAGCCATTGTTTACAATCGATTTGGGTTAAACGATGAATGCAGACGATCCGCGGCACCCAGTGTGTGTAAAAATTGAAATGTCAAATAAATACAGTTGTGAAGAAAAAGAAAAATTGACCCACCACGGTCATTTAAATATTTTATAAATAATTTCATGGTGATAAATTAGTAATATAAATTTATTTTTATTTTTCACATTTAGAACGTGCCAGTGTTCTACTTCTATTGATTTGACACCATGTTGCAACTCCGAAGACTGGTATTTTAGGGGCGTGGCTGGGGGCGGACCTAATTGTGTTTTTTTCGGTTCATTGAGTTATGAAAAGAAAAAACAGAATCGTGTGAGCCAATCGTTTTATCTGAAAACGCATGAACCGAAAAAAAAGTTTAATTATAGATATTTTGTACGCCAGAGATGTCGAATACTAGCCGTAGATTACTGCCTCCCTCGAGTAATAGTTTTCTAAGCCGATGATCATGAAATCTACCAGGACGACCTGACAACGACACACGTTATTCTAGGGCCCTCCGAGTCACATATTTTCGGATCGAATCGAATCAAGTCTGTTATTCGCAATCGAATCGAACCTCGAATCAAATACAGGCGTGTTGTTAAAATATTCCAACTACATCGTCAACGTATGCCTTTCTTGAAGGCATGCCTTGATGAAGTAGTTGGAACATTACCCAGTAAGGATTTTTGTTAATAAAAAAGTGTCGTCCTATTCTGAAACGATAGTGTAAGTTTAGTTCAAACGTATTGAACGAGAAAGTCCATACAGCCAGTCAAATAACGTTCGCCATCGATTACATAGATTCGTTATGACTGAAAGATGGAGAGCTCCACCCCCCCCCCCCCCCCCACAAAAAAAGGTCTAAGGCTTATAGATAATCTACCCGGTAGCGATGGTGCGATTCGTCGATTAACCCACTAGCTGTCGATTATTGTCTCTGTTTTTTTTATGCGACAATCGATAAATCGATCTGTTGACGACACTACGCAATTCACCTCACATAATTCAGACTGTTCATTTTCATTCACTTGTTAACTAAGTATATCTTTTGTCATTGGCAGGTCCCAAGCTAGTGGGTGTGCCGGGGGTGGGGGATGATACCTGTAAGACAATTTTGTTTTACGTCGGAAACATTGCAGGTCTTTTGAGTACGAACATTTTCTCTCAGTGCCGCTAATTTAAATAAAAAAGTTGAGCATTTTAATCTTTTTCCCAAAGGACACGATATCAACCTTTATTTAAATTATTTTTTTTCAGTTGTTTAAAAATATTTTTTAAATTAAAACATATCATGTGCCCCCTCAATTCCAATGAGGGGGTCACATGATATGTGTTCTTGAAATATTTTGATTTTTTTTTTTTCAGCTGCTTAATTTGTAAATTATACGGAGATCTTGTGGCCGATTTGTAAAGGATAAAGGCTTGTTGTGAGTTACGCTTCAGGTTCGTAGAGACGCGGGAACACTGTAGGAACATCTGAACCCTCGCCCCCACTATGTCGAACAATTTTGAGATCCTGACTTCAGGTCCGGTCATTGGGAAGAATGAGTGCCTCTCTAGTGGGAAAGGTGATTAGAAGTTTGGGTAACAGTCGGTGAAATTCGAAATAAAGAATTAAGAACGCGTCATCCTCACATAAGCCGAGTTGTGAGCAGGAGAGAAGATGGTAGTCCTGCACATTTAGGGGCATCTCATGGGAGATCTCTGAAGTGTTGTCACGAGTCACGTGCTCAGTGACGTCATGATGGGATTTTCATGACAGCCCGCATGAGCGACCGTGTTGTGATGACATTACATTGAAGAGGTGTGGTGTAACTGAGCTGTAATGACATTAGGGTAACACTGGCTCCGTCGTCCTATTTGTATGATGGAAGCCGCCATTTTGGTTTCTGCAGTGATGCATGTTTATTATTGGACCCAGAAGCATACAGAAGTGTGGGCGTGTGTTCGGAAAGTATGTTCGATTATATGGGGATATGCCGAATTGCGGGAACGACCCGACCACTACTCAAAATTGCCTTCTTGAAGACTGCCACCTTGGACGGTAATCTATTTATTTAGTTATTAAGGTTTAAAGACATTTTAAGAGCCAAGGTCATATAGTGTCGGTGACAGTTTTACGGGTGGAGGAAATCGGAGTACCCGGAGAGAACCACCGAGCAACGACGAGCAGCTGCTAGCTCCCCAACATCGTAACGCCGCACTGCAGCACAGGCAGGGCTAGATTGGTTAAAGACACGCGCACCATCTACGTGCACTACACCTTAGTACACGGCGTCATCGTGCCCCCATGTGGACAATGGGGGTTAAGTGCCTTGCCCAAGGAAACAACGCGGGAGTCCGAATCAATCGCTCAGACGGTCCCCCATCCAAGGACTAACCGGGCGCGACGTTGCTTTACTTCGGTGATCTGACGAGAACAAGTTACCGCAACGCCATCGCGCCTGACGAGAACCGGTTACCGCAACGCCACATCGCCCCGAGGACGGTAATCTATTCACAGCATATAGTCCTATACGGCCAATGGTCTCCGACAGAGTGGAGTAGATACATGTACTTGCCACATGTCCCTGGATTGAATGGAAGTATTTTTACTGGCCCACATTTTCCAAGAAGCATCGGGTTTGCCTATTGGGGACCCCATTCTGACTGCCATCGACGCTCGCATTCTGTCTAGTTATAACTACTTCTGGCTATCTCTGCCCCGATCTCTACCATCTACCCCCGTCCACGTCTTAGAAGGTCCAATCGAATTGTTCCATTCGCCACTACTCCGTACAGTACGTGGAGAGTGTATTATCACTAAATCACCCACAGAGTGGAGATTCCACCCAAGCAATAATTGAAAATTTGTTGCAACGCATAACCAGCACAAGCAAAGTTTCAGCCAATGGACCTCCGGGTTAAACCCGGAGGTCCATTGGCTGAAACATTGCTTGTGTTTTTTGTCGATATGTACAAAATTTGAAAGTTATAGCTTGGGTGATATCTCCACTCCGCGGGTGATTTAGTTACAATCCACTCTCCACGTACTGTATGTGGCCCTGGCTGTTGAAAGTGTCGTTAATCTCAACAAGCCAAAAAAAAAAAAACAACTACAAAGGTTAAATAGACCTGGATCGGTCAGTTCGTCATTCAACATATAATGCTATGCATCCCATGAGTAAATGAATAAATTCTCCCTACAATGTTTAATCTCAAGTCGCTCATATCCTAATCTTAATATTAGAGGATACTAAAACAAGGGATCTACTGATGGTGGGTACTTTTTGTAGATAATTGTCCTTAACCCTTTGAACAAGAAAGGCCACTTTTTCCGGCCCAGGATCCCGATCCGACCTGAATTCATAATATATATAGTGGCCCAGTAATTTTATATGGTAGACCAATCAAGATTTTCAACGTGCAGTCTAGGGGTTGCACGTTGAAAGTATTGATTGGTCTTCCCCCAAGTAATGAAATAGACTCTTCCAGTTGTTGACAGTGGGCAGGCGTGGAAGATACCATCAATGTTCAAAGGGTTAAAAGAGACCACGAAGGTCATGTCAAAAACCCACAATGAGGTCGTTACATCAATTTACATTAATTCCCCATTATGCAAATATGCTGTCAACATCGCCGAAAAATGAATACCACTAACACTCATTCTCAATAAGAAGGGCCAAACAATGTCGTCAACGGATAATCCTGAAATGGTCATGGTTTTTCCCAATATTGTTTTTCCCCGTTTTTTAACCATGTCAAACTTAAAACATAAATCACCCCAAGAAACCAGACTTCCCAATTTTTTTCTAGATTAAGTTATTGTAAAAGTGCGATTTTGAAACGTACGTTACTGTCGCCGTGCACATTTTCGATGTTTATCCCCATTTTCTCCCGTGTCCTTAGTTCGGGAACACGACAATCTTTGTTTCTTATGAAACGTAAACACATGGCAGTTACTGTCATACCGTTCTTACACAGAAAAAGCAAAACACCCGTAAGCGCCAATATATAATAGCCTGTGTCGCCTAAAATCGGACTCAAATGTTCATATTAACTTGCAGGCATAAACAATTTGTCTGCACTAATCTTTAAATTGAAATTCTACATGATTTGGGTGTTTCATAATTCGTACTGTGTTAACCTGTAGCGGTTACGTCTTAATACACGCCTTTGAGTAAACACATTGATGACAAAGTTGGAAATTCAGTGGTTAATTTTCATGCCGAAATGTACGTTACTAGTCTGGGTTCGCAAGAATAGAAGAAGCGAAATATATAACCATTTTATTTCTTTAGGCCACCCTATAACACATATAGAAATTTACTACTTTGATTTTTTCAACAAAAAATCTGACCGCTGTAAAAGAATGAAGCATTACTGAAATGAACGTTACAGAAATGTACGTTACGTCAAAATGAATCCAGGTCTCTGCACGTGCCTGTTTTCAAGGAAACGCCAACGCGTGTGTACTGGTTGACCGTCATTGATATTTTTTTGCAAGCCGAAAGCGTGGTTTGTCTATCATCACATGTTTCTATTTGAAAATTTCAACGGTGAAAAAATAAAGGACCAGGGACGTCGTGAAACCAAAGGTAAGTTCAGTATCAGTCAAACAAATTCATTCAGGAAAGTTTGTATTTTTGGACGGGAAAAGTGAGATTGTTGATTACGAGGGGCTTGAGAATTGCTCTATTCGTGGGAGTTTGCATAAAGTGTAATGAAATGTATGTTATCAATGGTAACGTACATTTCACATTTTCCAAATTCGGGTAAAGCATTTGTTGCCGACTATACGAAGGAAAATTGCGACATTCCGAGAACATCTATTCCGAAATTCCTTTGAATGTTGGATAACTTAGGAATCTCCGTAGTCTGCATCAGGGGCGTAGCGAGGATTCTATAATGGTGGGGGGGGGGGGGGGGCAGTTCCTTTTCTTTTTTGGAGGTGTGGGGGGGTGCTACCATGATATTTGGAAGGTTGTTGTGGGGTTTCAGGGTTCTCCCCTATAGTCCTACTTTAGGGAAGTAGGAGGTTCGATTAACGACCAGAGGTTCCTAGTTAGGACAGACAAGTTGGAGGAGGGGGTAACGACCAGAAGGTCCTAGTTAGGACATGGCCTCCTCGAAATGTGTTTTGCAAAATTCTGTGCTCTAAGATCGAATCTGAGGCAATTGTCGCATGTGTAGCCCTATATTGGAGAGTATTTTTTGGGCTCTTAGTGATGTAAAACTTGCATTGGGTCAATGTTTTTTTTTGGGGGGGGGACTAAAATTTTAGAGGGGGGGGAGGTACACCATTGATCTGAATATGACGGCTCATATTCAAGCGAGTATAAAAGGAACCACAAATAAAATATCTTATGTACTACAGTATGTTTGTCGCACGTTCAGCCATTTTTAGAATGTAAAGTTTGTCTTGAAGATTCTTTAAGTCTATCCCAAAACCCAAAATACAGAACAAATTTAAGTGACTTTAGAAAAATATAAGGCATTCCATCAGGTAAGTTATGTAACGTACATTTCCGAAGAGACACAGAACAGCAAAATATTTTTTTTTGGGGGGGGATGGAGAGCTGTGAAAAACATGTCACAATGCAGCGGTCATAGACGCGGAATGTGATACAGGGGAACAGATCGGAATAAAATTGAAACCCTGTTTGAAGAAAAACATTTGAGAAAGTAATGTGGTATAATTGAGGCCATTGCACATTTTCAGCGGAGACCCCCACCCCCATCCCACGAGTAAGGGAAAAATGAATTTTTAGGACAGTTTTATATTTTTTTTCGGGCATGTTTGGCCTTAAAAAATAATAAAACTGCCCGAAAAAAAATCGTTTTTCAAATTTACAATCCCCACCACAATAAACTTGTCGACATGTATCCATGTTTTTCTCCTTTTACGTATTAGGGCTTAGAATATGTACGTTACCGAATATTTACGGTTTAGAACTTGTATTGGTGGTTTTCTTCCTTTAAAAACGACACTGAGCTTATATCTACTGTTCTGTTAGGGTTTGAAATGCAAACGTATAGTCTCGCTATCTGAATAGCGACAGGAAACAGTAGTCTTTTTTTTAAATGTACGTGATTTTGATCATTTTGTGTGTTAGCATGCTTTTTTAAAAAAAACATTAAGTTTCAAAGTTATCAAAGGCTACTAAACAATGCATGGCATATGTTCTACATGAAACACTTCTTTTTAAGACTTTTCAGAATTTAACATATGTGCTGAGCAATTGCGAAATGTACGTTACAGGGTGTAATATCTCGAAGTACGAGTATTTTAGTTATGTTGGTTTATACTGAGTGCAATGAAAGGTAGATTCTCTTGTAAAGTACTAACATGCGATTTTGACAGGCTCGATAATTTCGATCCAGTTTTGCCGTAAAT
Source organism: Pictodentalium vernedei (assembly GCA_031216915.1). Classification (NCBI taxonomy): domain Eukaryota; kingdom Metazoa; phylum Mollusca; class Scaphopoda; order Dentaliida; family Dentaliidae; genus Pictodentalium; species Pictodentalium vernedei. The sequence continues at coordinate 37,129,505 of CM062289.1, read as the reverse complement.
GCCTTATAAAACAATTGAGACATAACAGGTTCTCTTATATAAACAATTGGTAATCACTCTCTTTTTATCTTTGGCTTCATCAGCACACGGCGTGCAAAATATTGATTGTTTACTTGCATATACTTCTGTGTTAATGTTCTACCAGTGAAGGTGTTTTTAATTTCGTTCCATAGTTTTGTAAGGTCTTACTGTTTGTAATAAAACATATTAATAAGAACATCTTGTATGATGTAACGTACATTACATTTTACGTTTTAAGAAAAAATCAACCTTGGATTCAAGTGGTCACACATATTAAACAAAACCATGAGAGTTGATTTTTTTTTAAATCCCATTTTTTGGAACATCAGCATCTGGGAAAAAAACAAATTTATGTAATTCCGGTCCAATTGTTTTTCTTCTCTGTCACACTGGATATGGACTCTCTTATTGAGAATGAGTGTAAACGCATTGTGGCGAGATAACCAACGACAAGGTGCTGACATATATCGGAATAGCCACTGACATGAAGGAACGTCTAGCACAGAAATAATCATGTTTTCGGAATTTATATAAAAAATCGTACGCTAAACCGAATACGCTTTTGTTGTTTGAGCGTTGGACAACAGCTGCAGATATTTTGGAAAGGTGTTTTCCAGATCAGGCAATATGCACTGACACAGATGTGACTATAGTCTTAAGAGGCAAACAACGGAAGGCGATATATACACGGCAAAAAATATAGGTTCTCTTTAGAAACAAAACTGGTTCTAATCTTGTCCCTGAGATGGAACCAGTTCTGTTTAAACAGTATTTATTTCAAATCAAATAAATTTATAAAGATTAACATTAAATATTAACAGAATTAAACATAAATTGAGGGGTTTCAGCCGTAAGTTTAGATCTTATACGAGGTTGTCTCAAATCATTATTAAGCAAAGGAGATATGAACAGTTGACATATCCAACCTGTTTTGGTTCTTTTCAGAACCAAAACTGGTTCGATATGCCGACTGTTCATATCTCCTTTGTTTCAAAATGTTTGGCGACTGCGTTGAATAAGCTCCAAGTTTACTGCTGAATCTACTTCAATTCATGTAATATTCTGTTAAAATTGAATGGTAATCTTGGTAAATTTATTTGATTTGAAATAAATACTGTTTAAACAGAAGTAATTCCATCTCAGGGACAAGATTAGGACCAGTCTGGGTTCTAAAGAGAACCTATATTTTTTTGCAGTGCACGCACCAAAGTACACTACAATAGAAACATGTACATGAACATCAGCAAGTTATCCTCGAAAAGTCAATCGCCATATCGAAAGTATAGTCAGAGGATACGCCGTTCTTGCATTTAGTCTCAATGGGGGATTTCCGCACGGAATGACACTACCGGGCTCAATAGAGAGTGTCCTCGGAAAAGCGTCCCTCAAGGCCTCAACATTAGATCAGCATATCATAAGTATCCTCAGATATCAAGATGGGGACATGATGGGTTTGAGAGATTAGATGTCACTGAGGGAAATGTACCGACACGTCTCGGTCTATGTACAATATGAAATGGCAGGGAATTTCGAGGATAAGAAATGAGTATTTTGGTCACACGATATTTATGAAATGAGTCTTAAGAATTTTCTGTTTTGCCGAGCCTCTCTGGCTCGGCAAAACAGAAAATTGTTGGACTCCTTTCATAAATACCGTGAGACCAAAACACAAATTTCATAATTTCATACTCTGTGTATCACTGACAGTTTGGGGGGCGCGGTGGCGTTGCCGTAACCGATACTCGTCAGATCACCGAAGTTAAGCAACATCGAGCCCGGTTCGTCCTCGGATGGGTGACCGTCTGAGCGATCGATTCGGACTCCCGCGTTGTGTCCTTGGGCAAGACACTTAACCCCGATTGTCCACATGGGGGGCACAATGACGCCGTGCACTAAGGCGTACTGCACGTCGATGGTGCGCATGTCTTCAACCAATCTAACCCTGCCTTGCTGTAGTGCGGAGTTACGATGTTGGGGAGCTGGCAGCTGCTCGTCGTTGCTCGGTGGTTCTCTCCGGGTACTCCGGCTTCCTCCACCCGTAAAACTGTCCCGGTCATGGTTAGCCATTGTGCATAAGTATGTGACCTTAAACACCAATAAATAAATAAATAAATAAATAAATAAATAAATATCAATGACAGTTACCAAAGATACATCTTTTAGATAGAAAAGAAGGGTTAAGAATGGAATTTCACCTTGGATGTCGTGTATTTGACTTTGATACATTAGAGCTGCACACATTCATACGTAATAACTGTATTAATTTGACAAAGATCTTTCTGTTGACATCCAATCAAAAAGTGTTCTTTTGAAATTGACCAATCAAATCAACTGAAGGTGTTATGAAGCACTAGTAAATATTTATTGAAAATATGAAACGGTAATAAGCCGAGAAAACGGAGAAATCATATGATAAATTAAGTTCCAAACACTCTTGTAATAGAATTGGATTTCATCAATACATAAGGATTTAATGTTCAATGATCTCATCTATTTTGTGGTTTTTCTGCAATATAAGCCAGAAATTTGGGGCACATTGGAACCTCTCATTTTGGCGAGGCAAAACGGGAAATTCGTAGACGAGGGCGCACGTTAAAACTTTTAAGTAGTTTACACAACACATTCACTAAGCGGCCATTCTTCGTAATGCAGTTGTGACGTACCTGTATCGTGTTCCTGGGCCGGAAAAAAACCTCTCCAGTTGACAGGGTTAACGACCTATTCGTAATTTTTACAACTCGTAATTTATGCCATTGGAAGCTTTCTGCCATCAATCTCATAAAAAATTTTTTTTTTCTTGGAAAAGTGAATATATTCTATTTCATTTCCTTGCACTCTAGTCACTATTTTGATATATAATATGCCTTTATTTACTACTATTATCAATATTTTGGGCACTGGTGAAAATTTCAAAAAAATTCCACTAATTTTATTGGACGACCCCTTAAAGGTCCTCAACTCGATGCCAAACAGCGCACCAGAAAATCTCACTGTACTGAAAAACTCTCTTTATTACACGCCTTTTTCTATAAAATCCCCATCTATAGCAACACTAAACCATGAGGAAAATGAAAATCCATTCCACACACCTGTGCCGAATGGAAATCGTTGACGGTCTATTTTTAAATAGAAGCGAAATTTCACTAGAATTTTCTACAAATCGTACACCGGAATTACAATTTGAATCGCTGGCGATAAAAAAGTAACAGGGTTTCTCGTCGCAAATTTGGGACTTATACCATCGGGGAAGAATAAAACTCGAGGCCTGTGGCTAGGGCTGTCACGATTTTTCAATGTAGGAATCGATTAATCGTCGCAAATAATCGATAATAATCGATTAATCGTACCTAGATGACCCCCACCCCTCTCCCTCTCTTTGAAGTCGATAAAAATTAAGTTCAAGTCAGCTGACCTACCTCAAGTAAACAACGAAGACGATCAACTTTTAGATACATTCAAAGCTTTGATGTTCTGAACTTTTGAAACGTCAGTGTAATAATCAAGACCGGTCGGCAGTTGCGAACTTCGCAACTGCCGACCGGTCTTGATTATTACACTGACGGTTCAAAGATTCAGAACATCAAAGATTTGATGAATGTACCTGGAAGACAAATGCTTCCAACGGCTTCTTGGGGTTTAACATCGATGTTCTTAACTCAATACCTTTAGAAACAATAGTTTTTTCATCAAATTTTCTTTTAATTATTAAACATCTAAAACGGGATACAATTTACCGATTATTCGACAACGAAAAATACTAATCGATTTCGCCGTAACCGATCAACAATCGATTAATCGATTGATCGTGACAGCCCTACCTGTGGCCTCAGGTTTTATCCCTCCGCCCTGGCAGTCGTGCAATATCGATTAATCCATTCACACGCGTGTGTCTTTCTGTGTATATAATGTGACGTTATTTGAAAAAATATTGTTTCGAAGGTATACAATAGGAATCGTAATCGGAAGAAGCCTTCCGTTACCTGTTAATCAATTTATCGTCTCATCACAAAATATGATGGCTAATTTAGAAAGAAAATTGAGACAATTTTTGAAGCATAAGAATGGCTTACCGTTGCAATTTGTTACAGTCTTTTGGGGTATGTCGTGAACATCTTGAAAACATTTTCGTGGTTCGCAGAATAATATCAGTTTATTCAGATGAGCAAAATATATTAGTAAGTCTTTTTACCATGCTCACCTATGCAGTGGCGTAGATAGCTTTTCGCTGGCGGAAGGGCAAGCCCAAAATTTTCCGACAGACCGAAAATTTTCCGACAGTGTAACAACAACAAAAACCCAAACAAACAGAAAGAATCTGTTGTTTACTGCAAATGTACTGAAAATTGGTCTTTTTACCCAAAATTTACCCAAAATGGCATGTTTTTATCCCCAAAGCCAGCATTTTAATGTTATTAGGCATAAATTCGCCTAAAAATGGTCCCAAAAAATTTCCGACAAAACTTCTGGTGGGGGGCCTCTGCCCCCCCCCCCTCCCCCTTATCTACGCCACTGCACCCATGTTATTACCTGTGAAAAGCCTGTATGTTAAAGTTTAGCTTTTAAACCCACTACCGGTGTAAAGCTTCTACTGGGGTTAAAACGTTATCATTGGGAATTTCATTACAAAAATTGCCACCTATCGTAGTACACTTCGCGATGCTTCATTCAAACATACGATGTTTTGCGGTAGTATCTACTACGTGCAATGACTTATTAAGTTTAAAATACCAACAATTAAATATTTAAAATAAAATATAAGAATTGTCAATAATAGTTTGACTGAAAATGCAAGGCAAATTCAATCAACATTGACGATGTGTCTAGCTGTCAATCAAGCATTCATGTGAAGCCGGAAGTACAGCCCACCGGCGGAGAACCACAAACAGGGGTGGCGCCAGGGATGTCTCGACAGGGGGGGGGGGGGGGGGCTGACCTCTCCGACCGGGGGGGGGGGGGGGGCTATAACATTTGACCTCCCAAACGAAGGAAAATGAGTGAAAATTGGTAAATTGGAGAACCAAAATAGAAGCAAATTGGGTATGTTTGTTGATTATTTTACCCTTTATCTAACCTGAAAAGCAGACGACACTTGCAAAAATAATTCGTGAATAACTAATTTGTTTCATTTTTTGTCTCAAAAACATAGGTTATGACCCCAACGAGGGGTCATAACCTATGTTTTTGAGACAAAAAATGAAAAAAAATAATGAAAATTAATTGGCGATTTTTCAGAATAGCGCTGGCCGATTTTGGCCGTTACCTTAGGTAAAGGGTTAAAGTAAACATATTATAATAAGGTCGGGAAATATTTCATCTATAAAGCCAGTTTGACGAACGACATTAAGGAATTTCGTGAGAATCACTATTCTCTATCAAAGTTCCAGTGCTGCACGGGTTCGAGACTGACAAGACGAGATATCTACATTCGATTGTCGGAAATTTCTCGGAAGTCGGGTTTACGAGACTCTCCGACGGACTGACTAAAAATCTCCGATGGGGGGGGGAGGGGAGAGGGGGGGCTGGACCTCTCAGGCGGGGGGGAGGCTGTAACGCCCCCCCCCCCCCCCCTTGGAGCCACCACCGACCACAAAACGAACTCATGTGTTCGCGATAGAAAGTATCGGGTTTTTTTCTCCAGTTTAAGTGACAAAGTTGATTATTTATTAAGAGCGTGGTATAACGTGGTATAAATAAAGCAGATAGGTACTAGGGCCGGTAATCAGATTTAATCCACTCGTAGAATAAGGGTTTTGATTACCTACCCTATTACCTATTTATTCTATATGTATCCCCTTTCTGAAATTTCCCTCCATCACACCTGCGCCTATCCTAATTAGGGAGCGCAGTGGCCCAGTGGTCAGAGCATTGCACTTTATACTAAAGGGTCGACGGTTCGACCCTAACCAGTGATAAATGTGATGTGTCCTCCGGCAAGACACTTAACACTTTACCCAACGAATCGGCCGCATCCGCCCGCGTAATATGCAAATTCAGCAGTTGAAAAAATATTATTTTTCAAAAAAATTCAACAAAACCATATCATATGACCCCTCGTTGGAACGAGCTCGTTCCAACGAGGGTCACTTGATATGGTTTTGATGAAATATTTTGAAAAATTTGAAAAAATGATATTTAAAATAATAAATTTTGATATCGCCTGCGTTGGGTAAAGTGTTAATCTCGTTTGCTCAAGTGGGGACTCGGTGGTTTGCGTACCATGCCCCATACAGCATGACGATTGTGCACTTGCCTTACACCATAACAGCAGTTGTACAATACAAAAATAACCAATAAATAGATAATAAACATGATGTGGACAGGCCTGGATTTATTCACTCGCCTTCTCCTCGCCTTAAAAATTAAAAAATTAAGAAGGGCGAAAACTAGCCCTCCTGGCCTTAAAAAATAAAACCCACACCTTTTCAGATCACTGCTAGGTTATTGGTCTCTGTAAGACAGCCACGCTGCTCCTCCCACACCTCCGGGCCTTGTCGAGGTCCGGACGTGTGGGAGGGGCAGTGTAGCCGTTTCAAAGAGACTACCTTGTTAGCAGCATTAAATAAAATGTACAAAGCCAACTACGCAGAATTCATTAAGAGTGCAGGGGGGGGGGGGGGCACCAAAAATTTGCAAGACGTGACGTTGGGGTGGGTGGGTCTCTTGAGTGCGCCAAAAATGTGCATTTCCAACTTGTTCAATTTTTTTAATTTTTTAAAAATATATCAATATATCAGCTAATACATACCAACATTTGTGTTTCAAACCTTAAAGATGATGTTGTACATCACACTCTTAACATAAATACAACATCAGGAGGCTTTATGTGTGAGAATATTGGGCTTAATCTGGGAAAATGTCACACGTTAGTAGGGGGTGGGTGTCCTGTTCGAAATGTAGAAAATGTGCAGACAATATTTTGGGAACAATTCAAATGAAAATTTGTTCCTGTATATGTACACCTGCTCTGGCCAAGCCTGATAATGAACAGTTTGTCATTTGTATATTGGGGCCCACAGCAGCCCACAGAAGTTTAAATTTGTGGTACCAGTTTAAGAACATTATGAAAACCCCCTAAAGACAGCTGTGCCTACTAAGTTTATAAGTTTATTTTGGATTTTAATGGGAGAGTGAGGGTGGGTGTCTGAGAACGGTAGTAGAAAATTTGCACGTAGTGGGTGGGTGGGTGTAAAAAGGAGCCGAATAAACGTCTTGCAAATTTTTAGTGCCCCCCCCCCCTCCCCCCACCCCCGAAGAGTGAAACTTTTTTTGCCACTTTTATAGCTCTTGTCAGCTTGAGGAAAGCGATTTTTAGCCCTGACACTGCTTGTGCAGAGTGAGGCAGTCGGACAGTCCGACATTGCTCTCCGAATACTTTTTTCCACCCGTACATCTGTCCGACTCAATGTGAACCTGGTTGTCAAGAGTGTCGTTATACCTCAATAAACAGACAAAAGTACAATGATAATAATAATATCCTATTCGTTGTCGAATACACACTAAAAACTAAAGTGTTAAAACTGACACTTTCAAGGTGTTAAACCCATTCTAACTCTTAGGGTTTGATTTTAACACTCAAAGTGCAATGCTTTAAGCACTTAGACATTACAATCGTCAGACATCTGAAACTTGAATAGATGGCACTTCCCATGTGTCTAGCATTGGTGCTTCTTCCAGAATCGTCCATAATTTGATTTGCACCTGGTGGGTACATAATTAAATGGACACAACGCAGATGACGCGGATCAGGCTCGAGAGTTCGAGCCTGATCCGCGTCATCTGCGCTGTTTCCTTTCAAGTGTCGCGACATTACATTTGTCAAGTGGTATTATTGTAACACCTGTCAAGTTCTGGGATATCTACACTTGAACAAAGTGCTAGTTCAGCACTTAGTAAGTGTTAAATACAGCGCTTCAAGTGTAGTTTTTAACACTTTGGTTTTTTAGCGTGTAATAACAATTGTACTCATCAAATCAAACACAATATTTTATTCCCTGTACAGTTTGCATGGAGTCCAATACAGGCTATCACGAACAATTTTGACCTCAACTTATTATCAACATATATCCCATGAAACGTCGTAACAACCCATGTCTTTTTTCTTGATTATCAACTAGTGTCTAATCGGCGCGTGGTCCCATAGCAGCAGCATTGTATTCTTGTGCGTAGTTCACATGACGTCAATTACAACAACAGGTGCAAGTAAAGCGCATCCATGACGTCATGGTGTGAAGCGTCTGAGCCAATGAACTGATTGTCGGTTGTTTTGGGAGAATTTAGCGACAATGAATTAAATAAAAAGTGTAAAAAACATTCGAAAATTCTTGTCATATACAGAATCGTTAACTCGTGATGTTTGGATACAAGATTATTTGAAACTCGTTTGATGAATTCGATTCACAACTCGCCTAAAGGCTCGTTGTGAATCAAATTCATCAAACTCGTTTCAAAAATCTTATATCCAAACATCACTCGTTTGAGATCCTCAATATCTACCCACATTTTGCTAAGGATCACTCCTACCCATCTATATATTTGATACATAAAAGGCCAAATTATGTATATTGTTTTAAGATTGTTTATTTGTTCATTAAGGTTTAATTCGACTCCCACAAGCTTTGATCATGTCGTGTCAGACAATTTTACACCTGGGGGAGTCGGAGTCGGAGTACCCAGAGAGAACCACTGAGCAATGGTGAGTAACTTTTGGCCTCTCTAATTTACCCTCCTGACACAAGCGGTTAGCATTGGTTGAAGGTAAGTGTTACGTTGACATGTTGTACATATATGGTCGACGCGCAGTATTCCCACGTGTCACTTGACTTCAAGCAGTGCTAACCCTGCTTGTACCAAGATGATAAATCAGAGAATACGACAGTTACTTGGCATTATTGAGCGCTTTCCTATGGCAACTCTAGCTTTTTCTACACGTAAATTTGTACAATTTGATATGACCCAGACTATTAAATGTGTCACTGCTCCTCAATAAATGAACAAACAAATAATGTACCCATATTCCTTTCATGTACAAATTATGTTGAGGAATGTAGAGTGTTCCGTAGCAAAATGTGAGTTGTATATATTAACTTGACTCACCTGTTACTGAAAAATATTGTCAACAAAGTTCCAGGAAGTTCCACAAACCCATTCCAAAAGAGATTGACGTACAGATTACCGGAAAGGGCAACAACTCCAAACGTAACACCATAAAAAGCTAGCCCAAAACTAAACCTATATAAAATTGATTGAAAAGAAACATTGAGATTTGAAAACGTGTGCAATACTTAATATATGAAATGTTTTCTATATTACAAAACATACAATAAAAACTGGTCATTTTACTAATGTTCAGTTAAATCTAAATGGGTTCCTCCATTAATTGTAAATGGATTTGAAATCAAGAGTTTCTATGCCTGCTTCGGAATCATACATCATTGTTAGTATATTATGAGTCAAAGAGAGTTTAACTTGAACATACAAGGGTGTTGAGAAGATGGCCGATTTCAGAATATGAACTCCATTTGCCCCGACAGTCATGACTGAAGTCCAGACAGTTAAAGTATCCTTACTACATCATAAAAGCATGCCTTTGTGATGTAGTTTGAATATTTGTTAGTCATGATAAAAGTTACAAAAAACCCTCCAGATATCTGTTTGTGGAGAAATACATGCTGCAGTTGTGGTGCAGGGACTTCACAACTTATTTCATTAGCATATGCTGGATATTAGAAAAGCCTGGGATCACCCGGTTCTGGCACAGTCGTAGAATTCACTACATTTTTTCACGAGATGATGGTGGATATATGGGAAAAGCTTCCGAAGCTGAGATGTCAATTACATATTTTTGCAAAAGTTGACTTTTGGGTCGAAAGAGTCGCGTGTTGTCTCGTGGCTATCAACTCCACTTTTGGGAGAAATCAAAAGTGCGTGATGGGAAAGTCGCATTCGTCAAAAAGTGAAAACATTACATTTTTGGTCGGGGTCTTTATTGTCTCTTCGGCGGATTTCGTCGATTCGGTGTTGATCTCTCGTATGTGAAACATAACAAATCGTCAGAAAAATGCAAAAACAAGTATTTTTCCGTCAGTGTTTTGTGGTCGAATACCCGAAGATCTCTCAGATGAGAGACATTTGCAGCCGCGTGGCATCTTGTTTTTTTAATCAGTCATTCTGTCTGTATGTTTCTCTGTCTGTCTGTGTTGGAGACCTATATACGTAGGTTGTTTTTTTAGGCAAGTCAACAAATATATTTTATTAACAAATAGGAAACAAGAAAGAAAGAAATATAAAATTAAAAACAAAACTCTCTAAACTATTTTAAATGCGTCATTTTTGAAGATAAGAGATCCCAAGGAGAAAGCAGAGAATATGAAAAGAGATCTTCTGCGTGAGAAGTTTCTCAGATATGTCTTCTACGGGGTTATGTGCCCATCTCACAGATTTAAACATCCCTAAGGCGATGAGTGAGCGATGCCCGGGTTGCTTGTCGGAGGGATTGATCGAGGCACACACTAGTTACACCGTGGAATGCACAGACGCCACGGTCTTGTGTTTTGCGTCGGTGTTGTAAAAGCAGAGATGTATTGGTGGAAGAAAATGATCGAGTGTCGAGACCAACCGGAGCATTTGGATTTTGAAATTGAGGAATTTTGGAAACTGCTGAGAGATCTCAGGAACTACGATCGAGGATGTATTTTGCATTTATTACTGGACAAAGAATATCTGACTCATATATTGTGAAGGAAAAAAATGAAAATAAATATAATAATAAGAAAACAAAACAAATTGTATTATATATTAATGTGAGGAAAAATGAATAGATTCATAGATGAAATGAAAACAAATCGAAAAGGAGAAGAGCGTCACGAATTTCTCCAAGATGTGTTTTACAGAATGTTTGCCCATCTTGTGAGAGAAAACATTCCCAGAGCATTGAAGGAGAGATGCTCAGGTTGCGAGTTGGGATGGGACTATGGTCACAACTGTCAAGACATGGAATACGAAGACACGATCAATCATGTGTTTCATGCCGCCATTAATTAATATGGTCGCGGGTGTGACATTATCAGAATTTGGTAGGAGACGGTCTTGCGCATGGGAGAACCGAGACCCAATGAATTAGAATGTCAGACTTTTTGATTGCGAGTGAGTCGTTTCATTAGCGAATGTTGATGAAGCATTTTACATTTATTAATGGATAGAGAATATCCGACACAGATCTTGCAAAGGAGACAAAAATCACTAAATTAAAATTGGAAATAAAAAAATGGATTGTTCAAAATATGATAAATATCACAATATCATGATAGAATATTATAGAGAAATAAAATGAAATCTTCCTAAGACAGTGGAAAAAATATTTTACCGAGACTTCTCCTGAATGTGTTTGAATAAATTAGTGTGATGATACTTGATACTTATCATCGCAACAGATTTTTATTTATTTATTTATTTATTTATTTATTTATTTATTTATTTATTGTTTAACGACACTTTAACAGCCAGGGTCATATCATGTCGGAGACAGTTTTGTGGGTGGAGGAAGTCGGAGTACCCCAAGAGAACCACCGAGCAACTACGAGCAGCTGTCAGCTCTCCAGCATCGTAAATTTGAACTCTGCACCGCGGCACAGGCAGGGTTAGACTGGTTGAAGACATGCGCACCATCGACGTGCAATACACCTTAGTACATAGTGTCATCGTGCCTCCATGCAGGCAATCGGCGTTAAGTTCCTTGCCCAAGGACCGGATAATAAATATCATCAGTAGCAAAACTTTAATTAATGAAGCATCGGGTTGTACACGGTGCTTCATTAATTAAAGTTTTTTTATGATTATCCCTATAATTAGTGTTTGGAATCTAATATTACTGCGTCCGTGGAAATATTGCTCACCCGGGAAAGTGGCCAATCCACGGCGGACGAACTGTACCTTTCAGTCAAACAGAGGGAGGGAAAGTTATTCGAAATATAATACATCATAATATTTTGTACCCTGGATCTTCCTAAGACAATGGAAAAAATAGTTTACCGAGACTTCTCCTGAATGTGTTTGAATAAATTAGTGTGATGATACTTATCATCGCAACAGAATTTTATTAGTTAATGAAAGAGGAGAGAATGGAAGTGAGACTGGAATAATTTTGTATCCAATTCGTGAGAAGATAAAGAGAAAAAAAGCTAAAAAAAATTTTTTTTTTAAATTAAAAAAAAAATATCGATATTTATAAACATTTATTTACGAAAATAAAAAGATAAATTCAACGTTTCTTTACATTTTAAAAATTCGTGTCCCTATATCCCGATAAATTCTGTCTTTTGCTTGGTCAGAATGACCTGGACAAATAGCCATGGCAAAGGGTGCACCCAACATCCAATATATATGAGAGTGTGCAACATGCAGGGTATACGCGCACGCGAAACATCGGTGGTATATGGTTAAAATAAAAGCTTTTCGTTTCCGCTCGCCTCGTTATAAAAATCGAACCCCCAAAACCTGAAAACAGTCACAAATGCCATCAGATATCCGACAATTTGATTATATTTTGCTGTTATAAATTAAATAGTCGAATAATTAAATGAACAGCTTTTTGAAAAATAAAATAAGATCAAATATCATCCCCTGAGTTCCATTGTGTTCTATGTGCCAGTAGAACTCAAGGGACGACATGTAAACAAAATACTGTTGACTCGGTTCCTTAACGACCCAAGGGATGTAACTCTATCTGTTGTCTTCTACGTTTGTAAAAACAAAACAGTTATTCACGAATTTGGTCTAACTTTTTACGGAGCGTGAGAAACGCGTCCACAAATTGTTCTTCACTATGTTTCTATTGTGTTTCAAAGAGAACAAAAATTTTATCTCCGCCAACATGTGTGGTAGAGGGAGATTTAATACCTGGATGGCGCATTTAAACACCTCGCCTGTGGCTCGGTGTTTAAAAACCGGCATCCAGGTATAAAATCTCCATGTACTATACATGTTGGCGGAGATAACTTATAATATATTTTATTTGTATGCGAGCTGTCACTTTCCTCTCTTCATTTTTGTGTAGATGTTCGATGATCATGTCCACTTTCGTTAACTTTTCCACATTTTTGAGAGTTTCTTCTTTGAGTCGATCTACGACACATTTATCGATTTTCGGATATATCTTGTGTTTGCCGTAGATCAGAGTAAACACCTTGAAGTTTTTCTCTTCTTCATTCAGAAGCTTGTGACTTGAATTTTCAAAATCTGAAAATAAATTGACTTGATCTTCGTTCAGTATTAATCCCATATTTTGATTATCATATTTATATTCCAACGTTGTTTCCTCGACATCTTTCACTTGGATTGGATTAGGGTTCATTTCTTTCTTTTATTATTTTAAATTTATTTTATTATTTTTTTTATTTCATAAAAATAATATGAAAAACAAACCCTTTTGACTGATTTTAATTTTTTTATATTTTTCTTTAAGTTGAAAAAATTAACCAAAAGGAAAACAGAATGTTGTTCCCACGTATACACTATTCAAAAAAGTAGGGGATATTTGATAACAGTGAGATATATGAAGAAATATATTTATATTTTCATCAAAAACACAGTTGAGGTATTGAACTGTAACATCTGTGAATGAGGTCAGCAATAGTTGGGTGTCTGAGAAGCACACATTCCACGCACTGAGCTGTTGAGTAGAAGACATGGACGGTCAGTCAGAGAATTTACCACATTCAGTCCAAGACTCAATACCTTGTAAATCCTCCTCGGTTCGCAAGACAAGCGCGGATCCGACGTGGCGTACTCCTCACCAAACGTCCAATATCAGCTTGACGGATGTTATTCCATTCTTCCTGCAGTGCAGCGCCGAGTTCCGGGACATTGGTAGGGGGCTGTTGGCGTTGTCGTAGGCGCCTGCCAAGCATATCCCAGACGTGCTCGATTGATGAAACTTAACTTAGTACTGGCCAAGGCAATGTAGTGATGTTCTGCTCCTGGAGGAGCTCTGTAGCGACACAGGCCCTGTGTGCTCTTGCATTGTCATCTTGGAAAATGAATCGACAGCCGTGACTTCGCGCAACTGGCACCACATGAGCTGCTAACATGTTGGCACGGTAGTACTGCCCTGTGATACGCCATTGGATGACATTTTATGTTGTTTTGCTTGTCATGGTTATGCCTCCACACACCATAACCGATCCACCACCAAAACGATCGTGCTGCCTAACGGTTATGCCATGGTATCGTTCGTTCTGCCACCGCCACACTCTGTTTCGCCTGTCGTGGAAGTCGAGAGTGAACCTAGATTCATCGGAAAACATGATGTTGCTCTACCGACGATTGTCTCAGCGCTGTCGTGCTCCACACCAATTACGCCTTGCTGCGATGTGACGCTCAGTCAAACGTGGAATTATTCGAGGTCGTCGAGCGTACAAATTCCAGCTATGTAGGCGATTTCGGATAGTCTGACCACTAACTCGCACATCTGTCGCTTGGAGCGGCTGCTGTCCACTTTCTGAGGCACTTTGATGGCGGTTACGTAATGCTGTGGTTCGGATGAAACGATCTTGGTTAGCAGTTGCCACCCTTGGACGACTTGACGGACGTCTGTCATCAACATTGTCTGTCTGACGGTAGCGTGACCACAATCTGCTAATCACCGATTGGGTAACGTTGAGAATTGGAACCACTGCAGTCTGTCTGTTGCCTGCTTCCAACATGCCAACGGCACGTAAACGTTCGTCATGTGTCAGTCTTCGCATACCTCAAAAGTTACGTTTCGACCAGAAACTATTGATGAACGGGTTTATACCAAGAAAAGAACGATGAGACCTCCGAAAAAGCCCGTCCATTAAAAATCGAAATTTCAAAACGCACCCCACAGACATTAACGCGGCGCTCGTGCGAAAAACCTGCACGAAGTTTTCGTAGGCCGGTGACATTCACGATGCACACTAAACTTAAATTTAAATTATTAATGTGTCCAATCACGTGTATCCAATACCATTTTCCGAAAATATCAACATCAGTTTGGATATCCCTTACTTTTTTCAATAGTATATATAGTATATATAGGAAATAAAAAAGTTAACTTTTAAAACAATTTTTAACCTTTAAAACTATTTTTAATAATTAAAAAATGTCATATTTATTAGAAGCGTGCAGTCTAGTTCATTTGAAAGGTTACGTGAAGAATCTTGGCATTGCAAAATCATTGAGTTATCGAACCAAACTACAAATGATCAACATCACTCGTACTGTAGAGCTGCAGGTTAACCGAAACCGAACCGAGGTTTTTAGTTTTTTTAAAAAACCGAAACCGAAACCGTCGACATCCCGTAATCTAAGGTTTTTCGTTTTTTGTTAAATACTCTCTTGCTGCAGAAATTCACAGAATGTAGCCATTCCAGAGTAGTGAGAGTACCCAGACACTGCCAATGGCAGTGTCTGGGAACTCTCAGTACTCTGGGAAGGCTACATTCTGTGAATTTCCCACATTTCAGTTTAGTTGTGTTTGCAGCTTTCCTCAAGTTGCGTGTAGGTGTCAGACCTCGAAAAATGGCCAAGCACAATAAAAGTTCTGTATATTTAGGTCATTATTATATTGGCCTTCCTGATTCTTCATGTATTATAGCTTATTTCGGGCATTCATTGAGTTTCACTCAATTTCACTACCATTCAGTTATGACTCCGGACATAAGAATGAGTTTTATTGAATTTTACCTGGCCTCATGAACAAACCGAAAACCGAACCGAACCGAGGTTTTACTCCACCTGAAAAACCAAAACCGAAACCGAACAAGAAATTTAAAAACCTACAGCTCTAGAGTACTGAAATCAATCAGAGAAAAGTACCCAAATTAAAATCGTAAACATGCGAGATGGGTTTGAAAGGAACACGTTTATTGCATTAGAAGGACACTCAGCAATTTATTTGACAACTATCAACAAAAAGAACACATTTTATCGCCAACCAAATTTGCAAGGAGAACCCGTGTTATTATCTCGTCCCCTGAGTTCTAACGTGTTCTATATGCCCACTGGCACATAGAACACATTGGAACTCAGAGGACGATTTTTGGCTATCGCTAGGGATTCAAACCATAATTGCATGGCCCGATTTGTAGAAAATTGCAGTGAAATTTCACTTCTATTTAAAAATCGTCTGTCAACGATTTCTGTTCCGTGCTTATGTGCGCAACAAATTTTCATTTTCCGCATGGTTTAGTGTTGCTGTAGATGGTATTGCATAGAACAGGCGTGTAATAAAACTTTGAGCTCTAACAGGAAGCCCAAATATTAATCAAGGTGCTTGATTTAAACAAGTTTGAATCTGCCCACCCCCCCCCCCCACCCCACTCCCATAAGGATTATACTGGCACATAGAACACATTGGAACTCAGAGGACGATTTTTGGCTATCGCTTGGAATTCAAATTGTAATTCCGTTGCACGATTTGTAGAAATTCCACTGAAATTTCGGTTCTATTTAAAAATAGTCTGTCAACGATTTCTGTTCCACACGGGTGTGCGGAACGGATTTTCATTTCCCGCATGGTTTAGTGTTGCTGGAGACAGGGATTCCATAAAAGAGGCGTGTAATAAATAAATGTCTTCCACCGGCAGAATTATTCCGCAGAAATGAACGAATAGCTGCCTGTTTAGGTTTCGGTTCAATAAGACTGCCGAGCGCGGATATACCACGCTCCACTTTATAAGTAATGTTCAAGCAATCAAACCTGTGTCATCTGCACTAGGGTACTCATATTACCCGTAACACGCACAAGTCGTATTGATATACATGGTAATTAGGTAATTGATATACATGGTAATTAGGTAATTGATAATACATGGTAATTGGGTAATTGATATACATGATAACTAAGTAATTGATATACATGGTAATTGGGTAATTGATATACATGGTAATTAGGTAATTGATATACATGGTAATTAGGTAATTGATATACATGGTAATTGGGTAATTGATATACATGGTAATTAGGTAATTGATATACATGGTAATTGGGTAATTGATATACATGATAACTAGGTAATTGATATACATGGTAATTAGGTAACTGATATACATGGTAATTAGGTAATTGATATACATGGTAATTAGGTAATTGATATCCATGGTAATTAGGTAATTGATATACATGGTAATTAGGTAATTGATGTACATGGTAATTAGGTAATTGATATCCATGGTAATTAGGTAATTGATATACATGGTAATTAGGTAACTGATATACATGGTAATTAGGTAATTGATATACATGGTAATTAGGTAATTGATATACATGGTAATTGGGTAATTGATATACATGATTAACTAGGTAATTGATATCCATGGTAATTAGGTAATTGTTAGGTAATTGATATACATGGTAATTAGGTAATTGATGTACATGGTAATTAGGTAATTGATATACATGGTAATTAGGTAATTGATATACATGGTAATTAGGTAATTGATAAACATGATAATTAGGTAATTGATATACATGGTAATTAGGTAATTGATATACATGGTAATTAGGTAATTGATATACATAGTAATTAGGTAATTGGTAAATTAACAAGCGATTTCGCGAAAATTGTTCGAACTGTTCAAATTCAATTTTGACGTCGGTCTCCTGATTCGATTCGTGATTGTTTCAAGAATAAAAAATTCCGATTCTTGGGGCTCGAGGGAAGTGGATCATATTATGAGAGACAGCTGTTTGTAGTTTAACATATTGTAGAGAAGATGGAAGGTGTCTTTTGCCTTTTTGCGTTTATTCATGAGTTGGCACTGGAAGTTTTTTATCTCATAACCGTTCTTATCGCGTGTGGAAATACAAAATTGCCCTTACCATAATGTTTGGTATTTAAGCGGAATTACTGGATTGTATTTTATTATACGCACAGGGGCGTGGCTAGTTGTTTCCGATTGGGGGGGGGGGGGTTGTAGGTAGTGAATCTCCAACTAGAGGGAGGGACCCTAGTTGGAAATTCACTACCGAGAAAACTTTTGAAAATGAAGCCATGAAAGGAGGCATAAAATTGATTCTAGCAACTGAAATTCCAACACATTTATGATACAATTGTCAGGTTGTTATTATTTGGTATTATTCTGGGAATTGAATATGTGCTAAACAAATGCTCAAGCTGAGAACTTTGAGCAAGTCTCACTGTCCTGACATTAAATCGGATCTTTTGCAGGAATGGTCAGTTTTCAATGTTTCATAATTTTGTAACTGTGAATCATGGAATTAACTCAGGATAACGATTTTACATAATGCTATTTTCTTGAAGGCCCCCCCCCCCACTTCCTCCCTCCCCTCTTGTCCTCCCAAAATCAAACTTCAAAATGCCGTCTGGCCAAGATTTTCATGGAAGCGTTTACAAATAATGATGTGAGCCCAATTTTATACACAATCTGGGGTCCTTCGAAGACCACGTCAGGTGTTGTAGAAACGCTCGGACATCGCTCCTGGGGCGTCCAAATGTAACATTTTTACTGGGGGAGATCCAACGACCCCCCCCCCCCCCCCCCCACACACACACACACACACGCACACACACACAAACGGGTGGGGCACACATCTACCATACCCCCAAAAACTGACCTGCGGCCTTCGAGATATCCCTTTGGCATCTCGACCTGGGACTCCCATATCTTACTTAGGCCTACTTAAATCGAAATACTATCGCCGCCACTGATACAGAAAAGGAAGTTTCTATTATCTTTTTTGACTCTCTTCCCCCATTTACAAGCTTTGCTCGAATCCAGGTTGAAGAACTTAGTGAGAAGTTAAACCATTTGGAACACCCGTTTGTGTACACTTGCAGTGCGATGGGTCCAATATCAATATACAGGGGGGATAAAATAATAACCGCAGTCTGCAGCCATCGGGCTGCAGACTGCAGTTAAAATTTTATCTTCAATACCCCGTGTACTGACCTCTTGACCAATACGATATCGAGTTTAGCTGGTTACCTGGACATGTTGGTATCTCCGGTAGCACCAGGGCAGACAGTGAAGCAAAACAGGCCTCACAGAAGCCTATTACTGATTTCAAAATTCATTTGGTTGATTTTAAACCACATTTCAATAAGTACATCAAATCTATGTGGCAGGCGGAATGGGATGGGTGAACAAATAACAAGCTCCATCGCTTCCGACCTAACATGATCGATGATAAATATACGTCTTGTATTAAGACTATGGAATATTAACACGTTGTAAAGTTGGTAACACAAGACTTACACATTCTTTTTTGTAGATGGTAATATCCGACTAGAGTGTGTTCCTTACCAACAAGTGTTGACAGTGGAGCACATTCTTTTACACCGTACTGACTTTAATCATGTCAGAAGGCGGTATTTCACTGTACGATCTCCAAAAAGACCCATTTTGTTATAAGAACCCGCACAAAATTCTGTGATTCCCTAAATAATTTTCCACCAACGTTTGAGGGCTGGTCAACTGCACCAATGTAACAGATGTAACAGATGGCGAGAAGCGCGGGTGTAGAGGCTCAAAGCGTCCGCCCTCTACCACTCAACGCGAGCGATTTACCACGACACTAAGATATCTGTGCCAATCAGGCTCCTTGGTAAACGACCCTTGTATCTCGGTCGCTATACTTAAAAAGAAGATACAGGATCGAAGTTATTATAAGTTATCTCCGCCAACATGTGTGGTATATGGAGATTTAATACCTGGATGTCGGTTTTTGAACACTGAGCCGCAGGAGAGGCATTTAAAAGAGACATCCGGGTATTAAATCTCCATTTATTGAATGCTGCACGCTCTCATATACCTTGGATGTTGGGTGTCCACTTTTCAAGGATATTTGTCCAAGGCATTCTGAGCAATCAAAAGACAGAATTTATCGGGATACAGGGACAATTATATTTATGATCTTTCTTCACTGAACATCACATTCGAGGAGAATTACGTCAAAGGTTTAATTTGAAAAACATTAATTTTTTCCTCGTGTGCAACAAGAGCCATCTGCAATTCTAAAAACATTGCAGATATACACTATTCAACAAAGTAGGTGATATCCAAACTGATTTTCAGAAATGGTATTGGATACGCGTGATTGGACACATCGATATGTTACCAAGTTTAGTGTGTATCATGAATGTCACCGGTCCACGAAAACTTTCGGAGGTCCCATCGTTCTTTTCTTGGTATAGACTCGTTCGTCAATAGTTTCTGGTCGAAACGTAACTTTTAAGGTATGCGAACACTGACACGTGGCGAACGTTTACGTGCCGTTGGCATGTTGGATGCTGGTAACAGACAGACTGCAGTGGCTCAAATTCTCAACGTTACTCAGTCGGTGATTAGCAGGTTGTTGTCACACTACCGTCAGACAGTCAATGTTGATGACATTCGTCGGTCATGTCGTCAAAGGGCGACAACTAATAACCAGGCCCGTTTCATCCGAACCACAGCCATACGTAACGGCCATCAAAGTGCCCTCGTAGATTGAACAGCAACTGCACCGAGCGACAGATGCGCGAGTCCGTCGTCCAGACTATCCGAAATCGTCCTACACAGCTGGATTTTGTACGTTCGATGACCTCGAATAATTCCACGTTTGACTGAACGTCACATCGCAGCAAGGCGTAATTGGTGTGGAGCACGACAGCGCTGGGACAATCGTCGGTGGGAGCAACGTCAAATATTCCGATGAATCGAGGTTCACTCTCGACTTCCACGACAGGCGAAACAGAGCGTGGCAGCGGCGGAACGAACGATACCATGGAGGTAGCACAATCGTTTTGGTGGTGGATCGTTTATGGTGTGGGGAGACATAACCATGACAAACAGAACAGCATTAAGTGTCATCCAAGGGCGTTGTCACAGAGCAGTACTACCGTGCAACATGTTAGTAGCTCATGTGGTGCCATTTGCGCGACGTCACGGCCATCGATTAATTTTCCAAGATGACAATGCAAGAACACACCGGACCCGTGCCGCTACAGAGAGGCTCCATGAGCAGAACATCACACCACTGCCTTGACCAGAACTAAGTCCAGATTCACCAATCGAGCACGTCGGTGATATACTTGGCAGGCGCCTACGACAACGCCAACAGCCCCTACCAGTGTCCAGGAACTCGCCGCTGCACTGCAGGAAGAATGGAATAACACCAGTCAAGCACCAGTCAAGCTGATATTGGACGTTAGGTGAGGAGGTATGCCGTGTCGGATCCGCGCTTGTCTCGCGAACCGAGAAGGATTTACAAAGTATTGAGGTCTTGGACTGAATGTGATAAATTCTCTGACTGACCGTAAATGTCCTTCTACAGCTCAGTGCGTGAATGCGTGCTTGTCTGACACCCTAACTATCGCTGAAACCATTCACCAGATGTCACAGTGCCATGCCTCAACTGTCTTTTGATGAAAATATAAATATATTTCTTCATATATCTCACTTTTATCAAATATCCACTACTTTTTTAGAATAGTACTCAAAGGATCCAATTATGTTGCTAAGAAGTCGTTTATATCACGACTTTTCTTGATTTTTTTTTTTTTTTGGGGGGGGGGGGTATTTTCTCCGCACGGCTTGGAGACATTTGCATAGTTCATTCGCCTGGATGCTAGAATGTTCTATGTCCATATGGGACATTCTAGCATTCAGGCGACGAGTTGGTGAATGTCTTTGAGTGCCGTGAATGTTGACTTATGAAGGCTGGAGCCTCTCAACTTATACAGGATCATCAGCACCTATTTCAAAGCGTTTTTTACTAAATATTAAACCATTACCACACATATGCTAACACAATCGTTTGTTTTGCCATCTGTTTTGTTCGAAACAGGTCCAAATACGTAAAAGACTTGTCTGTTTTGTGTGGTGTAACTGTTCTCACAAGTTCCTCCATATTCGACAGGTCTGGACAGGACTTTCTGTTCATTGCTGCAATTCGCTTTATAGTCTGTTTAACTTCGCCATGCTTTCCGTGAACAAGGAGCCATCTTATACTTTCTGGAACGAAACTAAAAAATAAAGCCTTTAGAAAAACGGATTATTGATGAATGGAGTCAGATTTTATATTTTTGTACAGAGGCGGGCTGCTAAATTTGAAATAACAAACCCATTTACAGTTTGAAAACGTAGTTATTTCATATACAGTATGAACAAGACAATTTGACAACTCGCAATGGCGGCGCTACAGACAACAGCAAGATAGGGGAATAAAAATAGGATTTATCTCAGTTACCATCTCCCTTTCACACATACAAACGAATACACATGCACACAAACCCAAACCTGCGTCGATAGAGGTACTTTTCCGTACTTGCCGTCAGCCTGATTAACACCACTGGCCACACGAAGTATGGACATCAAAGCAGACACGTATAAATAGTATGCCTGACGTCAAGCGACCCGGTGTGACAGGAATGATAGTCCGTAGGAACGTTAGTCCCTTTGGACTATTATTCCGCGGAATTATAGTCCTAGGTCTAACGTTTCTAGGAATAGTAGTCCGGCGGACTACTATTCCTAGAAATGGTAGACCTAGGGCTATAATTCCGCGGAATAATAGCCCAGAGGGACTAATTTTCCTACGGACTATCATTCCTGTCACACCGGCGCTAGAAGTTACGTATATGTCACGTGAACAATGACGCGATGTGGGTTATCTCGCGCTTGAGTGACATCATTGAAATTTCATTACAATGGTGGAAAATGGAATTGATGTGTACGCGCAGTACGTGTTGTTATGATAGCGTGTATTTCGTCGTGCATTTTTGTATGGTAGGTCCACCATCCGGGTTTCTATGGTGAATAGAGGTATTGAAATGCAGCATTTGGGTTGTGCCTCCTGAGACTTGGTCGAATCAACCATTAGAACATAAAAAGCCAGACGTAACCGGGACTAGATATAAGAGGGCAAGTAATGGATGCAATGCTATGTGGAGGGTAGGGTCAACAAGGTTTAGGTTAGTTTCGGGAATGGGCAAAACAGGGTCTATACAGAAGATATATGTTGAAGATCGCGTGAAGACGAGGTCCAGGAAGAAGAAAATCCAAAGCAACAACACTTGGGAAACTTTTGTTTAGATTATTCTACATATACCTATGCAATGGAACACATTCCATAACACATCACAAGGCTGACAGCACTGTATTTTGATCTCGATAATGGAGAATCATTTAACCCTTTACCTAACGTAACGGCCAAAACCGGCCAGCGCTATTCTCAAAAAATCGCCAATTAATTTTCATTATTTTTTTCATTTTTTGTCTCAAAAACATAGGTTATGACCCCTCGTTGGAACGAGCTCGTCGAGCTCGTTCCAACGAGGGGTCATAACCTATGTTTTTGAGACAAAAAATGAAAAAAAATTAGTTATTCAAGAATTATTTTTGCAAGTGTCGTCTGCTTTTCAGGTTAGGTAAAGGGTTAAGATATCACTGCAGTAAATATTTGAATTAGAGTTACCCGCCGAAATGATGCAATCTCTAAAAATAAGCAGCTTTGAGAAAATATATTGTCTTAATAAACATTTGAAACATTTTAATGATATCTTGCATTATTGTTGAATATTCCAGATAAATAAAGAGGGTGATTTGATTACTTTTGGACGTAAAAAATACAGTTGACTTTTGGTGTTGTTATGTTGGGAATTCCCTGGAAAATATATGCACGTGACCGGTATTTCCCTTCCTGCCAGCTTTTCTCCCGTATTTGTTGCATGACCCCCTGTTTTCGGGTCAGAAAATGTCTGGTCGGCTATACTTGACAAAGATATTTGGATGAAAAAATTAAAATGATGCAATCATAATTTTTTTTGCTTGAACATTATAATGGTCGCCTATGGGAAAAAATTTAGTGATGTGATACCTATAGGAAATACGGAAATACGTTTTTTTACAATTTTGGGCTTCCAAACCGGATTTAATTATTATTTTTTTGAACGTATTTCACTCTTAAATGTTCGTTGGGGTGTGGGGGGGGGGGGGGGCACAGATCTTACAACACTGTTTAATTGTTTAGAATAGTTATATTGTTGACACGGTCAGCAATAAAGTCTATATATTACCAACGTAATGTGGTTAATACAAGCAAATTCATATCTTGAGCAAGTGTAGTTTCCAGGACCACACTACAACCATTGGCAACTGCCAACTAACAGCCTATTTTACCCTACTAACATATTCATTTAAACCATGGTTCCTCCTCATAGTACTAGGAACAGGGGGATTCCAATCTTCCAACCCCTCCAAACCATAATTCAAACACACCACCTATTGTGCTTCTATTCACTGGTATTTAGCAGTTTTTCTCCATATTTTGCTCTTAAAGATGTTAGAAAACAATTCCTTCACTGAAAGAGTATTTTGAAACAGAAATTTGGGATGAGGTGGGGGCTACATTGGAAAAGTTAACATAATAAAGTAGCAAATTTGAATGAATGGCATTTGTGCATAGCTACCAATATAGTAGTCTAGTACTAGTACAGTCATGGTTGCAATGTTACAGCACAAAACTACAATGACAGTTGTGAAATATTGTTTACTGCTTGAACCAAGTCCCCCTCTCACCCATACTGAACCTCTCAACCGATGGAAAACATTTGGAAAGGCTGTACAGTATGTTTTTGGGAACTGAATTTAATATCATTCATTTTCAGTTTCTGAGAATTTGCCTTGGGATTGCAGCACCCTTGGTCTACTGAGCGTTTTTCTATTTGACAACACAAAACTATTTACCATACCTTCAGTACAAATTTTACCTGTTAATTGAATATAGTTTATAGAGTAAACTCCTGTTAATTGAATCAAAAATCTTGTAACCTGTGGAGAAGTTACCCTGACTCTCTCCAGTTTTCCTTTGTTTATAGACCCATTTGGCCTCAGACCATCTAATACAGACATTTAATCTATTATATCTTGTTGACAGAGCTCTGGAGCTCTGTCAAACAAGATATAATAGAATAAATGCCCATGTTTATCTCTAGAATAATGGAAATTGATACAATCCCTGTTAATTGAATACTCCTGTTAATTGAATAATTTGCATAGGCAAAGTAGCTATTCAATTAGCAGGGTTCCACTGTATGACGTGTCCTGTTCGTAGGCCGGAAAGGCGGCCTCTCATGTTCACAGGGTTGAAAAGTGATCTTTAAATCACATGACAGCCCTTGAAAACACTACGATTGTCTTCCTTGAATAAATTTACACCAGGGGAAGACACTATAAAGAGGCATATATGGGCAGAGTCTTATCCACAATTGAGCAGTTTCAGGTATCAAATATACAATTTTAAGACACAAATATTTACTGCAGGCGTAGTTTTATCCAAACTTATGCAATTTGAGGTTTCAATTATACAATTTAAAGACACACATTTACCATAGGCATAGTTTTATCCACAATTAAGCGATTCGTCTTCGCTATTCGCATTACATTTATCATTGTATGTCATTCAGTACTCTCAAGTGGACTTCCAAAATGTTTGACTGAGAGTCTATATGTCTGTCTGTCTCTCCATCAGATAAAGTGTTTTTTTTCTGCTTTTCATTTGCCTGGCTCAACATTTTCAATAATTGGCAATTGACTATATCTCAGCCTCAACCATCCCCTCCCCACCCCGCCCCAACACTCACACAAATATATTAAACATCAAACACCGCTTTATATCTAGAAGCAAATATCTGAGTGAACCTCTTTGGAAACATATTTTCTGCAATTTCACTATTTATGTCAGAATGAATGTCTGCGGGGCTTTACCCAACACAGGCGATATCAAAATTTATTATTTTAAATTTCATTTTTTTTAAATTTTTCAAAATATTTCGACAAAACCATATCATGTGACCCCTCACTGGAACGAGCTCAATGAGCTCGTTCCAATGAGGGGTCACATGATATGGTTGTGTCGAAATATTTTCAAAAAATTTAATTTTTTCAACTGCTCAATTTGCATATTACGGGGGCGGGTGCGGGCGATTCGTTAGGTAAAGGGTTAAACTAAATTAGTGAAAGTGCACTTATGGGTACTTGCAGCACAAGCATTGCTCTTGAGAATCAATAATTGATGGTTTTAGGCATTTTATGGGATACCACAGCAGCAGTACTGGTCATACTGTTGGAAACAATCTGTTTTTATTTTTGTCAGCGCCATACCAATCATTCTTGCTGCCTTAACTGAAAAGATGAGACTTTTTTAGAATAACTGAAAAATATTCATCAAACACAATGTGAAATGCCTTCAGAAAACATAATGCAATTTATAAATTATCACTAATTGGAAATTTAATATCACGAGAGGTTTGTTTTGTGTCAACATCAATTAATTTATGAATCATATCATAAATTTTGATGAAAAGGGGCATACGGGGAGGGGGTGGGGGGCGGGGGCACATTCAGTAGAGCTGTAGGTTAACCGAAACCGAACCGAGGTTTTTAGTTTTCTGTAAAAACCGAAACCGAAACCGTCGACATCCCGTAATCTAAGGTTTTTCGTTTTTTATTGAATACTCTCTTGCTGCAAAAATTCACTGCATGTAGCCATCCCAGAGTAGTGAGAGTACCCAGACACTGCCAATGGCAGTGTCTGGGTACTCTCACTACTCTGGGAAGGCTACATTCTGTGAATTTCCCACATTTCAGTTTAGTTGTGTTTGCAGCTTTCCTCAAGTTGCGTGTAGGTGTCAGACCTCGAAAAATGGCCAAGCACAATAAGCGTTCTGTATATTTAGGTAATTATTATATTGGCCTTCCTGATTCTTCATGTATTATAGCTTATTTCAGGCATTCATTGAGTTTCACTCAATTTCAATGCCATTCAGTTATGACTCCGGACATAAGAATGAGTTTTATTGAATTTTATTTGGCCTCATGAACAAACCGAAAACCGAACCGAACCGAGGTTTTACTCCACCTGAAAAACCGAAACCGAACAAGAAATTTAAAAACCTACAACTCTAACATTATTCTAGAAGCAAATATCTGAGTGAACCTCTTTGGAAACATATTTTCTGCAATTTCACTCTTCATGTCAGAATGAAAGTCTGCGGGGCTTAAACTAAATTAGTGAAAGTGGGTACTTGCAGCACAAGCATTGCTCAAGAGAAAAAATAATTGATGGTTTTAGGCATTTTAACAGTGTTATGGGATACCACAGCAGCAGTACTGGTCATACTGTTGGAAACAATCTGTTTTATTTTTTGTCAATTTATAAATTATCACTAATTGGAAATTTAATATCACGAGAGGTTTGTTTTGTGTCAACATCAATTAATTTATGAATCATATCATAAATTTTGATGAGAAGGGGCATACGGGGAGGGGTGGGGGGGCACATTCAGGGCTATATTTTACCACATGAGTAGGAAGAAGACAATTTGTCATCAATTGTTGGAATAAAAAGGCACTGTCCTTTGATATTGGTGAAATTTATAGCTTAAATCCCAACTTTTAAAACAAAAATTGCTATTCGAATTGTCTTAAGGGGGCTATGACACTATGTCTCTTGCCGTGTGGTTAAACGAGGCGGCTTTTTCCCAAAATTTGATGTGCTGATGCAGATTTTAGTTTTATTTTGGTATCAGGGTAGTTGTCAAAGAAAGCTGTGAATTCTTATCCCTCTCAGCATACTTATTAGGTACATGCTAAAAAATCTTTTGGGGCAATGCCAGTTTTTAAGCCCATTTGACACTCTTTTCTTTAAAAGAACAAATTTCTCATGTTTTTTACTAAACAGAAGACAACAGTTGAATTCTAATGCAGAAATGGTTCTTTTATCTCATGAAAGTGGTAAAATGTAACTTTGGCAGGGTTGGCCATGATTATAGGTATCGCTGTAGTAAAAATTTGAATTGAAGTTACCCGCCTTGAAATGTTGCAGTTGAGAAAACATATTGTTTCAATAAACATTTGGAACATTCTAATGACATCTTGCATTATTGTTGAATATTCCAGATAAATGAAGAGGGTGATCTGGTGACTTTTGGACGTAAAAATACAATTAACTTTGGGTGTTGTTTTGTTGTGAATTCCCTGAAACATATGTGCATGTGACCGGTACTTCGCTTCCTGACAGCTTTTCTTTCGTATTTGTTGCCTGACCCCCTGTTTTCAGGTCAAAAAAGTTGTTTAAAAGGCTATACTTGACAAAGATATTTGAATGGCAAAATTAAAATGATGCGATCATAATTTGTTTTGCTTGAACGTTATAATGATCGCCTCTGGGAAAATATTTAGTGTTGTGATACCTTAAGATTGTGGTGTTGATTGGTACGCTTCAATAATTTCTCTCACTGCCAGTGGTATGTCAGGAGCTGAACGGACCTGATTTGTCGGATCTCATGCCGGATCTCATATGTGACGTCATAATCACGTGGTAGCCCACATGAGCGGTCATACTGTGACATCATTACCATAGTGATACGTGGTGTTAGAGTGCATGCGCGGTGCATATTGTTAGGATAACACGTGTTTTTGTCGTCCATCTTGTGTACTGTAGCCCTCATGTTTGTTTCTATGGTAGCACGTGGTTGCTATTCTGATCCAAACCCCTCTAATATGAAAGGGGTATGTTCGTATGGTGGGTTCATTTGAATAGGATCAAATCCAGTTTGTCGCCCATCTTGTATACTGTAGCCGTCATGTTTGTTCCTAAGGTAACACGTGGTTGCTGCTCTGACCCAAAACATTCTAACGGGAAAAGGGTATGTTTGGGGGGTGTTTTCATTTGCATAGGAGTGAATCCAATTACCACAAACAACCCGACAATCACTTCAAATCACAAAAAACCACCAACAACTGCCGAAACGGATTTCGAGAAGGCCGATCTTGGGTTTATAAGTGTAGCATGTAGAGATATAAGGTCCTAATATCACCTAGAGGCCTCTAAAATGTGTGTTCTATTAAACAAGAGTAGTTTTTCTGGTTCGGATTTTTCCAATTTTTCTACCTGTTCGGATTTATTGAGAATCCTCTGCTTTTATCTGTGTTATTGTTTCTTCTGCCTATTCCTTTTTTCCATTGTTCCGGTTCTTTCAGAATCCAACTGATAAGAGTAGCTCGCAGTGCTTTAAGACGCATGTGATTGTATGAGAGTCAAGTTAATTACCCAAATAGACCCAACATTCACTCCAAATTACCAAAAACTGTCTAAAATTATCGAAACGGACTTAGCCTCATTTGGAGCTTATAAGAGTAGCACGTAGTGATATAAGGTGCGTTCTATTAAACATGAGAATCTTTACTGGTTCGGATTTCCCAAATCAATGGTTTCTATCTGTTATTCGGATCCCTTCAGAATCCTCTGCTTCTGCCTATCCTGGTTTATGCTGTAGCTTATTCTCTCCATTCCTTGATCTGTCCTGTCTATGTTATGACTTTCTTGGCCTCCCTATAAAGTATTCTGAATTTTCTAGATGTGTTTGTGTGCTAGTGCACAATGTGTGCACATCATATGTAGCACATAGGCACATGTGAAGGTGCCGATTTGTGCTTGTGTGCTTATACACAGTATGTGCAAATCACATGCACATACGGGTATTTGAGGATACATATGATATGGTATTGTACAATTTGAGGATCCCTTTAAGGATACCTTTTGGGGATACCTTTTGTAGAATATCTATCTGAAGATAGTCTGAAGATAGTTATGGCTCCTAGTACCTGGTGGTTCAGCCTTTTAGGCCATTATAGTTATAGTTCCAAGGCCACTACTTGTCCATAACCACCACCATCAGTCATGTGATTCAACACTATTGTATTCACCCAATAAAATAGTCTTCTAACAGCCTTTCAGTCTTGTACTATTTCTGCTTTGTATTGGCTATCATTATTCTGTCCTATGCTGGCGTGTCTCACCATTACTGACTTGTAACATTACTACAAGTTTAGTAGCTGCCCCCGATTGTGTCTCGACATCTGCCCTGGCCAAATTTGTAACAGGCTCAATCAGATCACCCCATTCATCTAAGCCTGTATCAGTCTATGCGATGCATAGACCTAGTGCAAGATAGGGTTCCTCACATTTAAACAACTGTATGTTGATTGTACCGAGATGTGCTTATGTTTAGTGCACATTGTGTCAAAATGTGTACACATTGCATGCAGCACATGGGTACATCTTGGATGTGCTGATATGTGCTTGTGTGCATGTGCACAATGTGACATATTGTGCACTAGAACATACAGGTATTTGAAGATACTAATGACATGGTGTTGTATCATTTGAGAATACCTTTGAGGATAACTTTTGCGTGATGAGGATATCTATTTTGTAGATACTTATGGCTGCTAAAACCTGTTTGGCAAGGCCTAGGCCATCTCAAGACCTCTATAGGTCTTAACCCTTTACCCAACGTAACGGCCAAAACCGTCCAGCGCTATTCTCAAAAATCGCCAATGGAGCTCGTTCCAATGAGGGGTCATAACCTATGTTTTTGAGACAAAAAATGAAAAAAATTAGTTATTCAAGAATTTTTTTTTCAAGTTTCGTCTGCTTTTCATGTTAGGTAAAGGGTTAAACCACTACTGCTGACTTATCCATAGTCACCACCATCCTTCGTGTTATCAGACACTATTGTAGTCACCCAATACTAAAGTCTTCTACCACTTTACAGCTTTGTAGATTGCTTTTGACTTGTAGCTATACCTAACCCCATCTCGACTCTGCGCTCAGTCAGGTCTTGAATAGCTGCAACGAGATTGCTCCATTCATCTAAACCTGTACGGGTCTTTACATGCCCTAGACCTAGTGCAAGCTAGGGTACCTTACATATAAGAAACTGTATGTTAATCGTACCGAGATACATTTTAAAATACCGTATGTGCCTAAGTGCTGCATGTGACGTGCACACATTGTGCATAAGCACACAAACACGTATCAGCGCATCCAGCATGTGCCTGTGTGCTACAGGTGATGCGTACACGTTGTACAATGGCACACACATCTAGGAAATTCAGAGTACTTTACAGGAAGGCCGGGAAAGTCATAACATAGCCAGGATGGACTTATGGAATGGAGAGAATAAGCTACAGCACAGGCCAGGCGGAAGCAGGGGATTCTGAAGGTATCCGAGTAATAGGTAGAAATCAAGGATTTGGGAAAATCCAAGCCAGTAAAGGTACTCCAATTTAATAGAACGCACCTTATCGCACTATGTGCTATTCTTATAAGACTCAAACGGTGTTTCGACAAGTCCGTTTCTGTGCTTTGGTAATTTGGAGTGAATGCTGGGTCTATTTGGTAATTGGAATGATTCTTATACAATCGAACGCCTCCTATAGCACTACGTGATACTCTTATAATTAAGATTCTTTAAGAACCAAACAACAGAAATAAGTGAATAGGCAGAAAAAAAAAATAAATTAGATAAAAGCATAGGATTCTCAAAGAATCCGAACAAAGGTAGAAACAATGGGAAAAATCCGAACCAGTAAACTACTATTGTTTAATAATTTTAGAGGACTCTACGTGATAATAGGGCCTTATGACACTATGTGCTACTTGTATAAACCCAAGATGGGCCTTTTCCAAGTCCGTTTCGGTAGTTTTGGGTGTTTTGTGGTGATTTGAACAGGAATGATTGTCGGGTTGTTTGTGGTAATTGGACTTAACCCTATTCAATCGAATACATACTCACACCTCCTTTTAGAGGGTTTTGTTTCAGAATAGCAACCGCGAGTTACCATAGAAACCAAGATGGCGGCCTCCAGTATACAAAATGGACGACAGAAGCACGTGCCACCCTAACAAACGCACCGCGCATGCGCACTAACACCACGTATCACTATGTTAATAACCTAACGATATGGCGCCTATGCGGACTACCCTGCCCACCCAACATAAGCATCACTGGATCACGTGACTATGACATCACATAAGAGAGCCGGTGTGAGATCCAGCAAATCAGGCCTGTCCAGCCTTTGCCATACTATTAATGCCAGACCTCTTCCATTAATTCGACATGCTCCTAGAGAAGTGAACATACCCTTTACTTTCAACAACCAAGCAGTTGAAGGACCTTTAGCTACATACCAACCGCGTGTCGACATAAAAGCCAAGACCTTAATTTTTCAAAACGGATTAAGGAAACACATTTTACAATAACAAACACGCTGACACCATTGTATCGAAGTCATAACATGGTCGCTCATACGAGGGACCATAATCACAAACATGGCGCCACTTGTCACGTCAAATATGAGTCGTTTGGTACGTAGCAAACTACTCGCGTACTTAATAATATACTATTCATAAAAAAGTACCCCTTAAATCCCCGTTCCCTGGAATGGTATCTTTTTTGTGTACACTTGCAGTGAGATGGGTTAATCCAATACCAATATACAGGGAGGATAAAATAATAACTGCAGCCTGCAGCCGTCGTCAATGCCCAGTGTATAGACCTCTTATAATGAGACAAAAATGGGACGAAATTATGCCTTGGACCCAAAAATCGCTCTCATGGATCCAAAAGGTTAACACTTACCCCACACGCATCCTAACAACGGAGGTCATACATTTTACTTTCGTCAAGTGTGTCGTATACCAGACCTGACACATTATAATGTTTATACTGGGAGCACATTTTTTGAGAGCTAAAATCTGATTTCCACAACTATGTTTCACATGCTATATAAGATTCATGGACTCTGAGATGCCGCTCCATGTTGCTAGTTTCCAATATTACAGATATAATTACACTACATTAAAGATGCGTCTTTCATATATTAGGGGATATCCAAACTGATGTTGATATTTTCGGAAAATTGGATACGCGTGATTGGACACATCAATATGTTACCAAGTTCAGTGTGGACCATGAATGTCACCGGTCCACGAAAACTCCGTGCAGGTTTCTCGCACGAGCGCCGCGTTAATGTCTGTGGGGTACGTTTTGAAATTTCATTTGAACTGGACGGGCTTTTTCGGAGGGCTCATCGTTCTTTTCTTGGCATAAACTCGTTCATAAATAGTTTCAGGCCGAAACGTAACTTTTGAGGTATGCGAAGGCTGACACGTGACGAACGTTTACGTACCGTTGGCATGTTGGAAGCTGGCAACAGACAGACTGCAGTGGCTCAAACTCTCAACGTTACTCAATCGGTGATTAGCAGGTTGTGGTCACGCTACCGTCAGACATGCACTATTGATGTCAGATGTCGGTCAGGTCGTCCAAGGGCGACAACTGCTAACCAGGATCGTTTCATCCGAACCACAGAATAACGTAACCGTCATAAGGGTGCCTCAGAAATTGGACAGCGATTTCACCGAGAGACAGATGTGCGCGTCAGTGGTCAGACTATCCGAAATCGCCTACACAGCTGGAATTTGTACGCTCGACGACCTCGAATAATTCCACGCTTGACTGAACTTCACATCGCAGCAAGGCGTAACTGGAGTGGACGACAGCGCTGGGACAATCGTCGGTGCAGCAACGTCATGTTTTCCGATGAATCGAGGTTCACGCTCGACTTCGACGACAGGCGAAACAGTGTGTCGCGGCGGTGGAACGAACATGCCATGATGTAACCGTTAGGCAGCAAGATCGTTTTGGTGGTGGGTCCGTTACGGTGTGGGGAGGCATAACCATGACACGCAGAACACCATTACATATCATCCAAGGGCGTGTTACAGGGCAGTAATACCATAACAACATGTTAGCAGCACATGTGATGTCATTTGCGCGACGTCACGACCGTCGATTCATTTTCCAAGATAACAAGGCAAGAGCACACAGGGCCCGTGTCGCTACAGAGTTCCTCCAGGAGCAGAACATCACTACACTGCCTTGGCCAGCACTAAGTCTAGAACTTTCACCAACCGGGCACGTCTGGCATATGCTTGGCAGGCGCCTACGTCAAAGCCAACAGCCCCCCTACCAATGTCCAGGAACTCGCCGCTGCACTGCAGGAAGAATGGAATGACATCAGTCAAGCTGATATTGGACGTTTGGTGAGGAGTACGCCACGTCGGATCCGCGCTTGTCTAGCGAACCGAGGAGGATTTACCAGGTATTGATGTCTTGCACTGAACGTGGTAAATTCTCTGACAGACCGTCTATGTCTTCTACAGCTCAGTGCGTGGAATGTGTGCTTGTCAGACACCCACCTATCGCCGAAATCATCCACCAGGTGTCACATTGCAATGCCTCAACTGTATTTTTGATAATAATATAAATATATTTCACCTTTATCAAATATCCCCTACTTTTGTTTGAATAGTATACAAGACAGTCAGAGACACAACGTGCATTCTGTCAGGTTATGGACAACCGGGAGCCGACAGTGTTGACTAGGAGCTGCGAATGTGTTTGTTACGTAACACTAATATAGGACAAGGCTTCCGAAAACTAAAACTTTTCATTCTTTGCTTAACTGGTAGAGTGCTGACTTTTTTTGGTTGTGAAAATTTTGTTCACATGTTATTGCCTTGTTACAATTTATGGGAGAGTGCCTATAGGCACTCTCCCATAAATTGTAACAGGGCAAATCCACATAGACTAAATAATATAAAATCAAAATTAATTGAAGCACATCTACAGAATATGAAGTCTTTAAGCTGTTGTACCCGCAATTCAGGATGAAGCCCAAAAATGGGCTTCCAGCACTCAACCAGTTAAAAAACATAGCTCATGACCCATAATATGTATAAGCTGTAGAAGGTTGTTTTAATCTTTACATCTGAGGCAAATTTAAACAATAAAACATGAATAGACTTCAGAATTAATCGAGCATGTCGCATTAAACAAATTGTAATCTGGGAGTTATAGTAATCCTATTATCAAATACGAAAACAAAATCTTTATGGTGGAACGTAAGAAGAATGTTATTTGAAGAATATTCCTTATATTGCACTAAGTTAATCTAATATAATTACATTGTTAATGCAGTTATACGTTTTGGGTCCAAATACACAATTCCCATTGGTCAGCTGGGTGAAAACGTGATGACCAAATGTAATTCATTTTCCAATGAATACATTTGGTCGTACTTTGACCCGCATTTACGGTAGAGCGTAGTTGACAGAATGTAATTCGGGCGGTGTTTGGCGGGGTTTTAACTTTTAGCGCCTCTCGCAGTGATCAACTCCGCTGCTGTTTCTTTGGTGACATTTCCCAACGGTGGCATAAAGCCTGTTACTAAAATACTCGTATCCATTTCTAAAGTTGTGAAAATTAAAAATCAGAGTTGTGCGCTTTGTATTTTGTGTGAGGGTGGTTTTTCGCCTCGTTCGTTCGTACATGTTTTATTTCGTCTTTCTGCTTTGTTGTTTGGTAAAAAAGTAGTTTAAACAGTTACGGAATGTAATTATAAAAATTGAATGCAATTTTTATAATCTTTATTGGAGTATGAACGTGTGGGAATGGGTACAAATTGTATGAGTCCCTTCGGGATTTATACATAATTTGTACCCATTCCCACACGTTCATACTCCAATAAAGATTATAAAAATTGCATTCAATTCTTAAATAATCCCAAATATGAACCCAAGGACTTGATTTGATCAAACTTGATTCTAATTTCTCCTCCACCCCACCACTCTGATGCTGTATGCCAAATATCAAAAGAGCTTAACGGATGGATCCAAAATAGATTTTCAGATAATAAATTAAAATTTGAGTCTAACTATGAATCCAGTGACTTGATTTGTGCGAACTCCCCAAAAGGACGTAATATCACAAACATCAAAAGATTCAGGCAAGTGGATCTGATGAAAGATTTTCAAACAATGTTTCTCATATTGCACCAAGTTACTCCTTTACCCAACGTTACGGCCAAAACCGGCCAGCCCTATTCTCAAAAATCGCCAATTAATTTTCATTATTTTTTCATTTTTTGTCTCAAAAACATAGGTTATGACCCCTCGTTGGAACGAGCTCGTCCAGCTCGTTCCAACGAGGGGTCATAAACTATATTTTTGAGACAAAAAATGAAAAAATGAGTTATTCAAGAATATTTTTTGCAAGTGTCGTCTGCTTTTCGTGTTAGGTAAAGGGTTAAAATTGAAGCTCCCATGGGGAGCCGTAACATGAATTCAGGGACATGATTTGAATAAATCTGACCTCTCTTAAGTGGTACACCAAATATAAGCAAGTTTTGACTGGCTAATCTGTCGAAGATGATTTTTTTTTTAAATCATTTTCCTTTTATTACACCAAGTTAAAAATCGGGCTACCATCTGGAGCCCAATTATGCAGGTATGGACGTGATTGGAACTGATATCCCGAAAGATGTTGTCTGAATATTAAAAGACTGTTATAGGTGGTTTTGCAGAAGACTTTTTTAATGACTGAAAACAAGCAAGAGCGTGACTCATTTTCCCATTACCGTAAATGTTAAAATGAACGTTCTCATATGGTGCCCCATGATACGATTGATTTCAATTTTTCGCCCATTCGGTATTACTGGTCCTGAGAGTAGTCCATACCAAATAACAATTCACTGTGATTTGTAAGATCGGAAAAATGGGAGTTTGAACAAATATATTTTTGGCTTCTAGGCTTCCTGCGGGGATGCCGGAAACGATTTATTGCTTGTATTAATTACTTATTACCCAACAATACCGCTTACCAAATTTGGTTCAAATCTACCCGTTCGTTTTAAAAATAGAAATTTCGGGCGGCGCTAAAATTTGTATCCTCCCAGATCAACTGAAAATGTTGTCCCTCACTCTTCCCTTGAATAAGCTTTGGTGCATACCTCAAAAGGAAGCTGAATACCACATATCAACCAATTCCATTCGTCTGAAAAGACTTATAAAATTTGTGGCAATTTTTCTCTACACCCCACCACCCCTCTCCCCTAGGAGCATGGTAACTTGAGTTTAACAAACTGTCAAAGCCTAGAATTACTGCAACATATTCCATTTCATGTTTTCATGAAGTTCAGAGAACCTTTCCGGTAATACTTCACAACAAAGCCAATTTAAATGTCAAACAATACAGCTTATATTAGGCTAAAAAAGTGCTTTGATTCTCAGGCAGGGGCGGTGTGTGTGTGTGTGGGGGGGGGGGGGGGTGTCAAAAATCCGAGGTCAAAAATCAAATAGTTGGAAATTCAGTAAATTAACATTGT
Organism: Pictodentalium vernedei; assembly: GCA_031216915.1. Taxonomy (NCBI): domain Eukaryota; kingdom Metazoa; phylum Mollusca; class Scaphopoda; order Dentaliida; family Dentaliidae; genus Pictodentalium; species Pictodentalium vernedei. Next base: position 37,092,446 of record CM062289.1, on the reverse strand, counting down.
TCATGAAAAATATTAAAATTCCAATTAAATCTTTTATTTTGAACTGGAAACTTGAGTTTCAAATTTCCTACTCTAAAATTGACATAGCCTCAAAATTTCGACTCTGGCATCAGTCTGGTAAATTTTCTGACCCAGACACATTATAAATGATGCTTTTTCCGTTTCAGGAGTAGTGAACATTTTCAGAAGGGTTCATAACCCTTTACCCAACGGAGACGATTTCAAAATTCATTATTTTAAAAAAAAATTTCAACAAAACCATATCATGTGACCCCTCTTTGGAACGAGCTCGACGAGCTCGTTCCAAAGAGGGGTCACATGATATGGTTTTGTTGAAATTTTTCGAAAAATAATATTTTTTCAGCAGCTGTATTTGCATATTACGTGGGCGGATGCGGGCGATTCTTATATTAGGTTAAAAAGAGTTTTGATTCTCAGGCAATCCCTCATTGAATTTGAACCTCCTCATTGGAAATGTTATTGCATTTCGGTGCCTTCCAATATTAGTACAAAATCTGGGGAACCTGAAACCTTTTTACATTTTTGATTGATTCATATTTATTCAGTTGCTTGTCCATTATGTTTGCGTTAATACAGTTTATGGGAGAGCGCCTAGGCACTCTCCCATAAACTGTAACAAGGTAAATCCCCATAGATCCAATACTTTAACTTGAACGATAATAGGAAGATAATCGAAAGAATATGAAGGCTTTGAACTGCCGTACCTACGGTTTGTTTTTAGAGGAATGTTTTATTTTTCAAATTAAAAATGAATTAATTTGTATAAATATTGACTTTCGATATTTCTGTGTATAAAAACACAGCCAGAATCCTCTCCATGTTTGCTCTCCTTTTGCAAAAATTGAAAAAAAAATTAAAAATAAAACCCTCCCTCCCTCCCTCACTGAATTGAAAAAAAAATTGCGGAGAATCAATTAATTTATGTTGTGTGGCCTTACGTTACAACATTAATTGTGGTTATGAAAGGGGTAACAAACTGATTAGAACTGTTCGCACAACCTTATCATATACCCAAGGTCTGGGAATTTAGAAATACGAAACATTGGACGATCAAATTCTTCCGGGCGAGCGGCGGGCTAAGGAAACGATCGTTCTCCCAATGTGTACTAGCCTCATTTGTCACGTTGAACAAATCGAAATACCGATATAACGCCCAGAACCAATGCGAACGCTCGATCAGGTGAAGGCAAGGGAAATACTATTATTTAATATGTTTAAATACTTACAACATTCCGATTAGAAATGGTAACGTGACTACAGCACTTGCAATGCTGAGATACTCCCAATCATTCAATAAATATGCTGCCAATGCAAAACAAACAGAACCGATTGCCCACGACGGTAAACCAGGAATATAGGATCGCCATCGTCGTCCAGTAAATTCGATCGGTACTGGTGTGTATAGGACGTTAACACCACCAACTGCTCCGCCAATCATAAATCTCATTAACACTTTACCTAACATGAAAAGCAGACGACACTTGCAAAAAACATTTTTGAATGACTATTTTTTTTTTCATTCTTTGTCTCATAAACACAGGTTATGACCCCTTGTTGGAACGAGCTCGACGAGCTCGTTCCAACGAGGGGTCATAACCTATGTTTTTGAGACAAAAAATGAAAAACAATAATGACAATTAATTGGCGATTTTTGAGAATAGCGCTGGCCGGTTTTTGGCCGTCACACCTTCCAGTCGTGAGAAAGATTGAATCCACGCCGAACAAATCGAAATACCGATATAACGCCCAGAACCAATGGCGTACACTCTATCGGGTGAAGGTAAGGGAAACGCTATTATATAATATGTTTTAATACTTACTACATTCCTATTAGAAACGGTAACGTGACTACAGTACTTGCAATGCTGAGATACTTCCAATCATTCAATAAATATGCCGCCAGTGCAAAACACATAGCACCGATTGACCATGACGGAAAACCACCAATGTAGGATCGCCATCGTCGTCCTGTAAATTCGATCGGTACTGGTACGTCTAGGACGTTAACACCACCAACTGCTCCGCCAATCATAAATCTCATAAAGGCAAACACCTTCCAGTCGTGAGAAAAGATTGAAGCTGCGCAAAAGACAAGATGTATGAGCATTAAGATGATCAGTGTCTTCTTTCGTCCAATCAAATCCGCACATTGACCAGTGAAAGACGCAAATACCAAAGTACCAATTAGCTGAATAGTTATGATGAGTGACGTCAGGTATTTCTTATCACACACTAAATCAAACTGCAAAGAAATGACATGATGCTGCATCAGGCAAAAAGAAATTGACCAGTGATTTCGATCCAGAGCTTGTGATTCTTCAAATGATTTTACTTGATTTGTATTTCTTTGTCGATATTGGAGTTTAACGACACCTTCAACAGCCAGGGCAAGTCTGGAAATAAGAAATCTGTCATTTGCAGAACGATGTCCCCAGAAGGTGAATTTGTTGATGCTATCCCATACAGTGGACTATAATCCCCCATGAGTGCTCTGGGTACATTTTTTATGTAAGTCTGAGACCTTAATTCAGTATGAGGTCCACAGATGGAAAATTTTAGTAATGCTACCCTGCTGTGCTGGGTAGTATCACCATATTCATCTTCACGGGACCTCATACTGCAGATGACAGTCTGCTTATATCCAGGCTTGAGCCAGGGTCTATTGCGTCGGACAGTTTTAAGGGTGAAGAAAGTTTGGGTACCAGGAGAATACCACACATCTGCCAAGCAACTGTCCGAATCTGCTACTAACACTGCACAACCACGGGTAACAGCGGCTAAAGGCAACTACGCTATCCTATCGACGTGCAACGTGATCGTGCCCTCATGTGTGAAATCGCGATTAAGCGTCTTGCCCAATGAAACAGGGCAGATGGCCCAGCTTTTGTTCGGACCGTCAAGGATTTCGAAGATATTCCGCTTGAATGCCTTCCATTCGATGACTGGATACCTAGCGGGTCTCTTCATCGAGAACGGCGCGAAACAACTCGCAAAACTGGAAAAACACATCAACGTGTACGCGTCGGTGGAAATCGCGATCGCAGATGTCCTGTCTAAATTTCTGAGATTATTGTCGAGGGTGATATTAAAGAATTTTCAAGATATATAGAATATACCCATAGTAACTTGGTGTACCAAATGTTCACCACGAGTGGCGATGTGGTGTTAATCGCGAGCCTTCGGCGCTCGGTTAACATCACTTCGCCACGAGTGGTGAACATTTGGTACACCAAGGTACTTTGGGTATATTTTATTTATACCATGGCTGCCAGATTATTAAGAGTGGCTATTATTTTTTCTCGATTTTACTGAACTGCAGACGTGCATACGTGCGAATCTGTTTTTGGTTACATGAGAAATGGAGTCTTTTTCGTTTTAATAACATGATAATGTACTGTTTCGAGTAATGGATGATTTATTAACATGAGACAATGCATGCTTGTTAATTTTTGGCATTTTATGAGGTAAACATTTAAAAACGTAATAAATAATTGCCGGTTTCATTTCATCCTTCGCGAGGCGACATGCAGTAAATTTAGACAAGTTTGCATTCAGGTCGATGTCACCAAAGGTCAACATGGATGTAGTTCTACTGCAGGTGTAAAAGTTAACTACTGAAATCCCATTGCTGGCGTGTTCACCACGGTTGGTGTGTAAAGCTAAAATTTATGTCATAGACTTTTTATATATAGCAGAATAGGTAATCATGGTATAAAATTTAAAATGACATAATAAATAAGTGAAAAAATAAAAAAAAATAAAAAAGAACAGAAAAATAATCACGGAAACCCAAGATTCATTTTGGAATGAAACGATGTCGAAGAGAGTCATCCGTTTTGCCAACAGGTGAAAGAGTATTGATCATGAGAACATCTAACTGCGGAAAAAAACGAATCTGTTTGTGAATCTCTTGTTGAGACCCTAGTGGCTGGATTGCGATAGATTGTTCGCCTTTGACAAAAGTCTGTTTCAACCAGAATACAAGATTCTCAAGAAAGGTCTGGAGAAGAGATTACCCAAAGAACTGATATTCGATAATCAAGACGAGGTAGCGAGGCTGGACATTTCGCCTCTCGTTCTCCAGGAAGATGTATCAAAGAAAACGACGAGATGGAAATCGGACATGGAATGTAATTCCAACGAAAATAGTCAAGACGTGCCCAATCCGCGAGAGCTGACGTGGGAGAACAAAACTTTCACGAACGTCGATTATTCGGCTACTGGAGAGGCAAAATCGACACGAATCGTAATATGTTTATGGTCAACAGAGCAAGGTGAATTGTTTTTATCTGTCTCAATATTCTTTCAAACTCCACAGATAGACGATCAGAGAAAATTCAAATTTCTTGTGTTTCTCTGGTCAGTATCTCAAGAATCTCAATCACATCATATCACCAACAACATGAGCATAGAGGAGTTCAGTAGTTTGTGCGAGAATTTTTGGGATCAGGGACTTCATACTTGTGGTCATCGGACGAGAGAGAAGAGCAATGGAAAGAATAGGAAAGAATTCGACGAATATTGCATTATGGGCTAATAAAAAGATGAATAAAAAAAGAAGACAAGAAGAAATGGAGGCATTATTAACAATTTGAACCCGAGAGGCCGCTTTTCCGGCCAGGAACATGATACGTCATAATGTCATTATATAGGATGGCTGTTCAGTAAATATTGTGGGGTAGACCAACGTGATGTCGTCTGTTCACTAACTGTACCATGGCTGTCTCGGAGCAGCCATGCTGCAGTTTGAGTTCACACCAGAAACAAAAAACCCGTAGGTCTTCATCAATAATATTAGCGATGACTAGTTCAGTGTTTATTTTAGCGCCATCCTTTATGTGCAGCCATACAATCCCTCCCTCACGTATTTATCCGAATATACCCATACCAACATGGCAGAATATCCCCTTATCATTGCAGTTTCAGTCTTTATACTCTTGCTAATCGCCTGATAACTGTCTTGCATCATGAACATTTCCACAACTGACAGGTACTGCCGTTTTTAATGTTTTGGTTACACTTCCCTTATTTGACTATCTACTAGTTCAATTTTCCCCCATGAAACCATGTATCCCTTAACCTGAAAGAAGACGAATAGGTCCACCTTGTCTAATTTTATTATAATTATTATTATTATCATTATTATTAGTTCACTATTTTGTATTTTATTTTCTAGCCCTTCCCGCCGTTCCCCGCCTAACTCAGTGATAAATGAGAGATAAATTTTGAACATTATTTAGTTATATTAACTCGATTCTCTTTTACTAACCCACTCAACTCCCATACATACAGCAACATTCATTTAAAAAACACACACTTCAGTCTTGTCCTAAGTTACTATAGCCCAAGTTACAATATTCTCGACAGCAGAGTAGAACACCTGTGTTATTATAACCCTTTGTTTCCTCCATTGTGTGTCAATTTTCATGGTGACCAGCCCAGTCTCGCTTGATAAAGTACAGAATGATGCAGACTTCGACTTTGTAACACAATTCAATCGTGAAGTTAACCGATTTCTGAAGATGATCCTATCACCCCACTTACTGCCGATGTGAACACCTGCAAATACTACACTGCGGAAACGTTTCCTAAAGCAGTCGACACGTTTAACAAATCCTTTGCCTTACTTAACACAAACTGTAGAAGCTTAAATGCCAATTTTGATCAACTGAAGAGTCTGATCTGTGATCTCAAAGTAAATGAAAATATATATGACATCGTGGGTATTACTGAAACATTTAGCGTAAAAGAAAATATCTCCTACACATTAGATGGCTATCATCCGCTTATTCAATGTTCTTTCCCTGCCGCTGATGACGGCAAGGGTAGGGTTGGTGTCTTTATTAAAGATTCTATACCATTAAAAATAAGGAACGACTTAAGCATTTTCATTCCTCATGTGTTTGAATCTCTATTTATTGAACTCAATGGAAAACACAAATCTAGTGTAGGAATTATTTATCGTCAGAATACTGCCCCCCCCCCCTCCCCCCCCCCCCCCCCCCAAGCTGATCTGGACTTGTTCTTATCTCAACATTCAAATCTACTTGATCAAATCGATACTGAGGGACCAACCTACCTAATGGGAGATTTCAACTTAGATCTACTCAATTTTCACCAACACCAAAAAAAAAACACAATCAATATTTAGAAGCCCTGTTCAGCTGTAGTTCCACGCCTATGATAACCAAACCAACGAGAATAACAAGTCATTCGGCAACTATAATTGGCCATATTTTTTGTAATAGATTCAATTTAAATCCTTCTGGAATAATCATCGCTGATGTGAGCGATCATTTCGCTACATTTTACACCGAAAATTTCAAGAGCACCAACCATAATGACAATACACAGCAGCCAAAGAGAATTTTTAATACACGAAATATTAATTTATTCAAACAGCTGCTATCTGGATCTGATTTTAGCAATGTATGCCAAGAGGACAGTGTCAACGAAGCGTATGAGAAATTTCTAACAATTCTAAATATGGCCTTTAACCAAGCCTTTCCGTTAATAACATTAAAAACCCCGACAAAATACGTAAAAAGAGAACCATGGATGACCTACGGTATTCTACAGTCCTCCGTAAACAAACACAAATTACTTGAAACAAAATATAGGTCCCCGACCATTGAGAATATTACAAGATACAAAAACTACTGTCAAATCTTCAAGCAACTTAAACGTAAACTTAAAAAGAATTATTATAGCCAGCTTATTTCAGAAAATAAGGGAAACATCAATAAAACCTGGGAAATTCTCCGCAAGGCAAGAAATAAGTCAAACACCCCCCCCCCCCCCCCCCACCACCACCATTATCATTTACTGGAAAAATGAGGAATACACTGCCCCCATCCATATTGCTGAGAAATTCAACAACTACTTTATCAATATTGGAAATCGTGTATCTAACAACATGGTAAGTTCCACACATCGATTCTCTGATTACCTAAATAATAGCGCCTCCGACTAATTTTTCATATCACCTGCAACCCATGACGAAGTCATATCCGCCGTAAAAAGTCTTCCTAGAAAAACCTCTGCTGGTCAGGACAACATCTCTCCGAAACTACAAAAAGACATTATACATGAAATTATTGTTCCTTTAACTCACATTATAAACACCTCATTTTCAACTGAAATTGTACCATCAAAAATGAAAATCGCGAAAGTAATACCAATTTTTAAATCCGGCGATAAACAGTCTTTCCACAATTATCGTCCAATAAGTATTCTTTCTTCCTTTTCTAAAATCTTAGAGAAGTTAATGCACGAAAGGTTATCATGTTTCTTAGATGCACACGGCGTTATTTATAACTATCAATTTAGATTCAGAAGGGGATATTCAACATTTCACCCAATACTGCATCTTATCAACCATGTTTCCATACTGAATAACAACTACAGATTGCACAGTATCCATGTTTTTAGATGTTTCCAAAGCATTCGACACTATTGATCATGAAATTTTGGCTCGAAAACTTGAACACTATAGTATAAGAGGTATAGCTAATTCTTGGTTTCAAAACTCTCCGGGAGATCCCAATATCTTCAATTCACTAGTGAATCGTCGGAGTTACTCAATGTCACTACAGGTGTACCCCAGGGTTCTGTACTCGGTCCTCTTTTGTTCGTCCTATATATCAATGACATTAGTGAATCAACTGACATGCGTATTCTATTCTTTGCGGATGACACATCAGCTCATGCATCTGGGAACGACCTTGACCCCCTTACGGAGTCGGCAAATAATGAGTTATCAAAAATCAACCACTGGTGTTCTGCGAACAGGTTATCTTTAAATGCTAACAAAACTAAAGTCATACTTCACCATCCCCAAGATGACAACTACAATTACGATAAAGTACAAACCCGCATTACATGGAATAACTCAGATTTAATAATAGCAAGTAACAATCGTGACCACAAATTCATAAAATTTCTAGGAATCAACATAGTTGAGAACCTTAAATTTCACCACCATGTATCTACACTCTGTACAAAAATATTCAGAGCAATTTATATCTTGAATAGAGCCAAGATTTTTTTACCGCCCGAGACATTACGTCTACTCTACTTCACTTTAATTCAAAGCCACTTAACAAATGGTATTCAAATATGGGACAACGCAACAGCTGCCAAACAAATTTTAAACTTACAAAAGAAAGCTGTACGCATCACAGCGAACAAAAAGTTCAACTCACATACGGACCCGCTGTTCAAACGTTTAAAAATTCTCGCACTCAGTTCTCAGCCGCTCTTCCATATTTTTCGTTTCCTAAACTGTGGAATGACCGTGATACAACGATAAAAACCTTTACCCGAACATCTTTTAAAAAAAATATTAACTGAATAATATCTGAATACATATATCGCCAATATTAGCTGTTCAAAGCCAATATGTCCCGACTGCCTCGGCTAGTACGACTCTCGGAGTCGTTATCATATTCTCCTCTTTTCTTCCAGCAAGCTGATAACTAGGTTTGTTCCGTCACTTATGGTCATTTACTTCCCTCCTTTAGCGTGCGATTATTATATTGGTTTACCAACGGACGTTTATTTACTTCATCCATTCAGGAATACGGTTGAAACACGGTTAGACACGGTTCATCCACAATTCACAGGCCTTAATAACCAGAGTCAGAACATCTGGGAGTTTGATCCACAACGAGGAACTAATAATCAATACATATTACTACAATATTAACATAACACAATGTACTACCTGCTGTCAAGATTTACCTTACTTGAGTCCATCATTTGCCATTTGCCATTTTGTTGTTTAGTTTTTATTTTTATTGTCTAGGGGATGACAGGAAGACAGTCATAAGGCTATGTGATTCCCCACAGTATACATTTGTACATCTGCCTTTGTTTTTTGTAACCATGTTTCTTTCTTTTGTATATGTATGCTGTGAAATAAATATTGAATTGAATTGAATTGAATTGACCAATCAGTATTTTCAACGTGCAGCCCAAGGCTGCACGTTGAAAATACTAATTGGTCTACTCCAAATAATGAATATGGACTCTTCTGATTTCTGCCTTTGAACTGGCATGGAAGATACCACTGGAGTTCAAAGGGTTAAAGAGAATTGCTGATAACACATCAGTGAAAAGTTCTTTTCAGACGGTACTGAGTGAGAGCATGACCCGTTTCAGTACGAAATTCAATCCACCGCTTGAATTGAAAAACGAAGAGATACGAGATGTCATTGTGTCTCTCAAAATGTACTATTCAGTTCCCAACATCATGCAGGAAAACTATCTGTTCAAATCTTCGCCAGATGAAGGAAATAATTGGTTCAAAATTTGCATTCCCAAAAGGAGGTATGATATCAATCTCAACGACAACGCCAAGACGCGGCTGAGGACATGGTGAGGTTCCCTACTAATAAGAACAATTTTGACCTGGTTGGGATATTGGGGCGGGGACATGGAGGCGCGCTTCTGAATGATTGAATGATTCGGGTGAAGGAGTGGTTATATGTATGAATACTGTATGCAAACTTGCCTCTCCCTCTGTTACCAGGGATAGGTTCTAGCAATAGTGTGTAATTCATCTTTGCGTGTTGAGTAATAACACGGAATATATCATTACTTGTTGCCGCCGAAGGAAGATATTATTCGGTATTTTTGGCATAATTTACACTTGAATACAAAGAACAATGTGAAGCACGGAACATATCTTTACTTGTTGCCACCCAAGGGAAGATATGATACGGTTATTTTGCGCGTAATTTTGCGAAGTGAGCTAACAGAGGTTAATTTCAGCTCGCCAGATCGGGTAAGAGTTCGAGCTCTTGGGGCTTTATTTGGGAACTTAGTGGACTCGGTTTATTTCATTAATTTAACAGTATATGAAACAGTTTATGGACAGATTTGAAAACACAAGAAAATTACATGGAATCGTATAAAGTGGCGACCAGTGTACAGACGCACTCTGTAGGTACACGCCAGATGTTATGTTGACAATATCAGGCATACCTTTGCAAGTCAATATTGTCAACAAGCAGCAACATTATAGGATTTGTTGATAGATGGAACAATAACATTCGGCAGTTTTACTGGGATGTTGGTGTTCGAACTGTCTAACAAATCATAACATCTACCTGGTGAGACTCCCAGGGGATCTGGGGATGCTGAGTTGCACAATTGCAAAGTCCCCAGGACATTCCGCCGGTTAACTGACGCTCGGCGGAATTCTATTTGATAGCCGAGATTCCATGGACTGCATGCAGGCTGACTGACACTCTGCATGACAGTAAAAGAGTCTACAAAATGGCGACCGCCACGTCAAGGGAATTTCCCTCAATTCCCCTGAGTTCAAGGAGAAACTGCTGACGGTCGTCACGTACCCCAAGTATTGCATCAGAAATTTGGTGTATATAAGCACCAATTTCTGACTGTTTAGACATGTTGTCTCTGGGCTCCTGGTAACTACGAAACGGTCTGCAAGAAGACACCTGTATGCCGCCACTGATCTTTTGAGGTATGAACTTTGTTATTTAAAATACAATATATTTTATGCCATCCAGAGACAACGACAGTTAGTCGTAATGTGAATAATTTTGCGTTATTAAAATAGTAGATAATTTGAAACTGGTCTTCGTTGTACTGAACACGACAAGTTCGTGAAGTTACTGAACCCAGAATCTGGTGCCTGTGTCTGATGTCGTCTGAAAGGAATCACAAACTGTCACGGGCTGGTAAGATCTCACGGAACTGCCAGTAATCACAAAGTGGAAATCAAATTACTATCTCAGTTCGATAAACATTTTCCTTATATTCCGCAACAGACGTATATTTATATTGGTGCCGTGAATGCAGCTTTTGCAAATATCAGTGACCATAACCATTACCCGTAGGCAACGACGTACCAGTAGCCAATGACTCCACTGAGCTCTCCCCAAGAGCTAAAGTACCAATAACCGTACAGGTAACAGACCGTGCATAGTGGTGGAGACAAATACAGTGTTAAACAAAAAACACGCAGTGGTGGAACCAAACGAAAACCTAAAAACGCGTCATAGTAGTAGTTCGCGATAGTACGAATTGTGTAGTACTCGTAAAAAAGTGCAAATTCAAGGAAGGAGGAACGTGGTGGAACAAGTTTCTACAAACACCCAGCTAAAACTGTGAGTGTAACACTTTTGATATTTTCAAATATTCTCAGCAGAAAGATGGATGAAGTTTCAACTAGGCAAAGGGCGGAGGCTATTGCAAGTCAGCAACTTCAGGAAATGCAGCAGCAACTGGACGACGTTACCGCACATCACCAGCGGCTGTTGGATGCTGAACGAGCTTCCTTGCAAGGACAAATGCAAAAACACGAACGTGATTTGCACGACCAAAATGCGAACCAGGCAAAAGTTTTTCAGGAAGAAACTCAAGTCCTGAATCACCAAATAGTAGAATTACAAATTCAGCTTGAGAACATGAAAACAATGGAGGATAGTGAACGCGAGATTGCCGAGCTCGATTTAAGCCAAGCTAACAGTGACACAGCCGCTCAGGCTATCACTAAAATGCACAAAACTATTTTGGCCAGTAGCAGAAATGCAACTACGACAGCTCACGCGACACAAACTCAGGCTCTCCACGCCTAAATCCGCAGATTTGACGGTAACCCAAAGAACTATCGTGCGTGGATTAAAAGCTTGAACCTATATTGAACATCTAATAACATTCCTCCATCACAAAGAAAATTCATTGCTGCTCAAACCAGCGATTACGGGGTGAGTGGTTTTATTTTGAGGCAAATTGAATGCAACCCCGAGGTACGGTGGGAAGAGCTCCAGATGGAACTCACAGGTAGATATTCAGAAATAATTGACAAGAGCATGGCGAGAAGTATCTTATGCAATTAGAATTAATTAGAAAGGTGCCTGCGACGCTCGACAAGGCCATGTCGATGGCAATCTTTGAAGCATAAAGCCCGGGGAGAAGCAGGAGGTTTACAAAACTATGCATATCCAAGCAGGGATGACAGTCCAGGTGTCCCTATGGAGGTGGACGCGACGCGACGGAAAATCGCGTACATTTAGCGCCGACAGGAAGGCAAAAGTATCAAATACAAAAGCCATAAAGACAGGGTCAACAATATAGGCAAGGCCCGCCGAGATATCAAAATCAACAGTATCAAAACAAAAAGTTTGTTCTGCAGAGGGTTAATCAATACCCCAGACCCGTTTGCCATCTCTGTGGAGGACCAGGGCACTACAAACGCGATTGTAGGGTGAAAATCGCGAGACAAATGAGAACAGTAGAAGTGCAGGCTCCACCCCAACAATAGCAAACTCAGCCCAGGAACTTGTTTTCGTTGTGGCCAGTTAGATCATTACGCAGCCTCATGCAGGGTTAATTTAAACGAGCAAAACTCGATCCTTGTAGGGTAAAGGGTCGAGTCTCCATCAATACAGTCACCCTAAGGAAATGCCAAAAGTGTAAAGAGATATTAAGACCAGATTATATTTATTCTGTTCACAATTGCAAAAGGCAGTATTCAAATAATTTTCTCCCTCCCCCCCCCCCCCCCCACTACATGTTAACGTACGTCTGCCCGGGGTGAGATAGCAGGTAGAGACAGATGTATCCCACCCCACCCACGTGACGTTATACATTTATAACGTTATTATGACGTTATGCACATCGTATCAGTTTCTTGCTACCAACTAATTCATATTGACGTCATCAAAATGCCGTGTGATCAAAGTTTGATGCTCTAAAACTCTGTAAACCCCAAGATGCCACCGTTCCTAACTGATTTCGTGGTATGTACCTTTGGTATATACATAACCTTTGCATGCTCTTTCCGATGGTGTCATTAGTTTTTCAAAACAACGAATACCAAATGAGTTGATTATATCAGCACGTGACCCCCGATTACCTCTGGCTAACGTAACCACTGTATGGTGGGGGAAATAATCCCTGATGTGTACGGGTGTGGGATGGGAAAATCTCACCCTCGGGACAAGATATTTGGTCCAGATGTCTGGCCTAAATATCTTGCCTTCGGGTGAGATTTTCCCACCCCACACCCGTACTCATCAGGGATTATAATAATCCCATTGTTATTTATGATCCATATTCTGATAAATCCAGTCCTGTGAAACATTCAGAAAATAATGCTCGTAGAAATCAGAATTGGAATAAAACACAATCATCATACAGTAATACATGTAATGACTTACATAACAGAGAATATAATAGAAAAATGGGACAGGTACATAACTCAGTGCATGTGAAAAGTTTAAATCCACGTGCTAAAAGTTCACAAACTGTAAAATCTGAAAAATTAAGGTATATTAATCAACAAAACAGAGAAATTATTGAAAATAGGCAAACTAGAAACTCAGAACCTAGGAACAGGCAACCTAAAAAACAGGGACTCAACATGCAACAAATAGTTCCCCCTTCTGTGGAACAAGGAAAATCAGTAAAGTACTGTAAACGATGTAATACTGAGGGGCATAATATTAAGAATTGTAAGGTGAAATTAAGGACTATCCCTTTAACAGATAGACAACAAGCTAAGAAGGTAAGAAGGGAAAGAAAGCCTAACAGTACAACAAAGATAAATCCAAACCCTGAACCAAAGTTTAACCCTTTACCTAACATGAAAAGCAGACGACACTTGCAAAAACAATTCATGAATAACTATTTTTTCATTTTTTTGTCTCAAAAACATTGGTTATGACCCCTCATTGGAACGAGCTCGACGAGCTCGTTCCAACGAGGGGTCATAACCTATGTTTTTGAGACAAAAAATGAAAAAATAATGAAAATTAATTGGCGATTTTTGAGAATAGCGCTGGTCGGTTTTGGCCGTTGCATTGGGTAAAGGGTTAATTCAAAACCAAGCAATAAATTAACAGCTAAACCTGTTCTAGAGCCAATTGCTGAGCCAATTGCTGAGCCAACTGCCAGAAAAGGGAGGGACCCCATCCCAATTGTAAGGATAGATCCAACTGAAATGAACCCAGGGACAGACCGTGAGTGGGAAAAATGTGGAAGTAAGAACCACTATTCCCGGTATTGTAAAGGGATTAAACTGTGTGACAGGTGCCCACAATGGGGGCAGGGTACACATTTTACAAAAGATTGTACCCGAATTTTACCGGAAAAACATTTCAGTCCAATAGAACTTGAAAATATGAAGAAAAATAATTATTATTATGAAAGGTATCCCAAAAATCAACCACTGAACAGAAAAAATCAAAAGTAGAAACTTCTAGAGAATTAGAAACCAGTAACACAGATAAAAGCTCAGGGGAATACTCCTGGAAATGAGAAACAGAAACAGAAAATAAACATTCAACCCAAACTGAAACCAAAACAGGAAAAATTGCAACAGAAATCAAAACTGAAAGTATATGGGAAAATTAATGGTAAACAGGAAGTGAAACCAAAACTTCAACACAAATCAGAAATCAAAAATGGAACAGAAAGTCAATAAAAACAACTTCCTACTGTAGCAGGAAGTCGAAATAAACACACAAAACAGTCTTCACAAACAGTCAATGTTAATTATGGACTGGCATCTTTGGATAGTATCATGATAAAAATAGGGAAGCAACGAGGGAGAGCTTTGTTAGATACAGCCGCTCAGACTTCTTGCATTAGTACAACATTTTGGAAAAATGTGAGGCATAGGCCAAAGTTATTGGGAGACAGAAATACTTTACCTCGAATTGAGGGAGTAACTGGAAATGATGTTAGACCCAGGGGTCTAGGGAAACTTTATTTTTCAATCAATGGAATTTCTCAGGTGCGTGAATTCTTAGTCTTAGATGAACTTAATCGAAATGTATTACTTGGTTTAGATTGGATCAATGATAATGGAGTGAACATTTATTTTGAACTTAGAAAATTGAAATTACAGGGACAGCTTATACCGACAGTGAAAGACTTACATGTTAGTTGTTTGACTAGAGTGGTGAATCAAATTAAACTTAAACCACAGGCCACTTGTGTCTGTACAGCAAAAGCCATAGGGGCCCACTCAACTTTTGACTCTGATTATTTAGAACATCATGGTTTAAAGCAAGGTTACATAGCTGAACAACCAGGTTTACTTGTTAGTAATAGTGTAGTGAATAACAATGAAGGACATATTTCTGTGATGTTAGTGAATAGCACTAACAAATATTATACTTTAAAGAGGGGCTGTATTGTGGGAAAGGTAGAATGTAGTACAGGATACAAACTTAATAGAAATGGAAAAAGTTTTGAGAAAATTAAATTTTGATGGGCCAAAACAAGAGAAAGAATTTGATGAAAGAAATATCGAGGTACCAGCTGATAAGCTGATAAAAGGGACATAACTCTAAACTTAATTAATGAGAATAGAGATTTATTTGCTCAAAGTGATAAGGACTTAACCCAAACAGACACAGTCACTATCAAAATTGATACAGGTGACACCAAGCCAATTAAAAGTCGACCATATAGTGTACCACTCACAAAACGAAAAATTATGGATGATGCAATCCAGGAGATGCTTGCTACTGGCATAATCCGTCGCTCGAACAGCACTTGGAGCTTCCCTTGTCTCTTAGTGGACAAAACAGACAGCTCCAAGCGTTTTTGCATGGATTTCCACTGGCTTAATCAAGTTACCAAGGCCACATGCTGACCACTCCCTCTGATTGATGATATTTTTACCCTACTGAATGGTTGTAAATACTTTACGACACTTGACATGAAGTCTGGTTATTGGCAAGTCAAGATGAGAGAAGCTGATAGATCTAAGACTGCTTTCACGTATCACAAAGGGTAATATGAGTTCAATGTCATGGCCAATGGATTGGTCAACGTGCCCTCTGGGTTTCAACAGCTGATGTCCATTGTCCTGCAAGGACTAAAGGAGTTTTCACTTGCATATTTAGACGATATTACGATTTTCAGTAAAGATTAAAAGTCACATATTGAACATCTTCAGCAAGTATTCAAACGACTGAGACAACACCAGTTAAAACTAAAGGCCAAACAGTGTACCTTCTTCCAAAGTGAATCAGCTTATCTTGGATTCGTCATAAGTCAAGATGGTATCAAATCTGAGCCCACAAAGATTGAGGTCATTAGAAAGTTAGTACCTCCTAAGACCAAGGTTAGAAGTTTCATGGGGATGGTTTCTTACTATAGAAGGTTTATACCCAATTTTAGTGCAATAGCACAGCTATTGATAGGACTAACTAAAAAACATGCTAGATTTCATTGGAAAGAAGCCCATCAATAATCTTTTGAATACCTGAAGAAGAGCTTGACACAAGTAGCACATCTTTCATATATCCCAACCCATGAAAACCTTACATCTTATATACAGGCACATCTCATTCGTGCATGGGAGCGGTGTTAACTCAACCTTGTGAAGGAGAGGAAGGTCAAATTCCAAGTGTACCAGATGAGAAATTAGGTGACACACAACAGAAGTGGTCAACCTTTGAAAAGGAAGCTTTTGAAATATCTTATGCATTGGATAAGTTTGACAATTATTTGCATGGAGCTGAGTTTGTTATCAAAACAGACCATGCTCCATTACAATACATGTTGAAACGACCCCAAAAGTTCAAATGTGGGCGTTAAAAACAGCCAGTTATAATTGCAAAATTGAATATTTACCTGGAAAACAAAACACATGTGCTGACTTGTTGTCGGGATTACCTGAGATGGATCAAGTAGAAACTGAGAAAACATTAAGGGAAGGAATAATAAATAGTGATAGAATTAACCCTAAGCAATATGCACATGTCACAATTGAACAACAAGGTTCCCCTATGGAACTTGAAGAAATAAATTATTATAATATTAGAACGTTTCTTTTCATGTTCTATCAGTCGATAGTACCTGAGTTTGTGTGATTTCTGAAATAAAACTGAAGCAGTGAAGCTGCTAAAGGTTTTATTTCAAAAATCACACAAACTCAGGTACTATCGACCGATAGAACATGAAAAGAAACGTTCTAATTATTTTATTATGCTGAACAAAAAATGATTTTCATTGTTAAGTGTTAACTGCAACATGCCATCAATCTTGTAACAACAATGTAGTCAAATCATTTCGAAGGAATGACATCTCTTCGAAAATGACTTGTCACAAGTGCTGTCGCTTTGGGAGTTTCTATATCACCAAATGCCAGTGTTTACAACTGCATCATGCTGTTCGTGTTATATACTTCATTGTTAATGCTTGCGTGAAAAGTGATATAAATTAATGGAATATAAATTCATGTTTCTCGGACAACAACAGTTGATAGAATTAAGCGGAGTGAAACAATTTATTTTGAACTTGAGGTGGAGGCGCAGTGAGCTCGAGGAGTACTAAACTTGTGGAAATATAATTGATTGAAGTCATAATTGAGACTCATATTCAGGTTTCACTGAAATGGTGCACAACATGTGAGTGAGTTTTTTAATATTTCTGATTCTTTTGAATTCATTGTTTGCAGTTAAAATTGAAAACACACCCACTGAAGATGATATATTTGTTGGTAAGTTTGTGCCTAACGGTGTTGAAAAAGTTAAATGGACATGGAGCCAGTGTTTGGTGTTGAGAAATTCCAATCGATGCCGATCAATGGAAGTGGCACTTGCATTTTCTTCATTCTCTTGTCTCCAGGGAAAAACGTTCCAATAGTACCTGTGTTTTGCCCCAAAACTCCAGTACTATGACTTTTCGAAGGAGTCAAATTAACCAATCACGGATGATGTTACAAACGTGAGGCATATAAAAAAAATTAGACATAAAAGTAGAGCAAGCAAAAGATGCGAGATTCATGGAAGTACAAAAGAAATACTTAAGTGATAATACCCCAGCTAACATAAGTAGTCTATACTTAATGATAAGGGGAATCTTATACTACATCAGTGCTACTGATGACAACCCCAGGGTGAGGTTGTGTATACCTGAACACTTGCAGGGCGACGTACTCAGACAATACCATGATGACTTAGGACATTTGGGAATAGACGAGGTGTACTATAATATTAGTAGGAAATATTATTGGCCTGATTTATACAAAAACATATACCAGTATGTAGAGAAATGTTGTACGTGTAGGGCAAGAAACTCTAAAAAGATTACATTACCTATGCAAGAAGCAGACAGACCACCGTATCCATTTGCCAAAATTGCTTTGGATG
Organism: Pictodentalium vernedei; assembly: GCA_031216915.1. NCBI lineage: Eukaryota > Metazoa > Mollusca > Scaphopoda > Dentaliida > Dentaliidae > Pictodentalium > Pictodentalium vernedei. The sequence goes on along the minus strand of CM062289.1, from coordinate 37,074,282 downwards.
TGAGTGGACCTTTTCCAACTACTTTATCTGGAAATAAGTACATAGTTACTTTCATTGATCTATACTCTGTATGGCCTGAAGCATTTCCAGTACCTGATAGCAACTGCGATAGTCTTTGTCGATGATAAACTAGTAATTCTGGTAAAAGTTCCATTGATTGACACAAATTTTCAATTTGAAACTTTCAAAGTACAAGCCTTGACGATTCCATTCATGAATGCTAGTCAAAAAGCATCCCTTAGTGCAAATAAAATGGTAGCTATTTATCGACTTGAAGCCGATACATTACCTGTGGACAAACAAAGAACTTGTTATATTCCAGAGTTAGGTCATGACCAATGTACTGACGATAAGAAATTGTTCTGCCTATTGAGAGGCACTGTACGAACGATACATACAACTTCAAGTTGCTTATTGGCATTATTTCTCAATATGAAATCTGAGATAAAGAAATTATGTACTACTGATGTTAAATTAAATATGGATTTGCCTTTTGTGACACGTATTGAAGAGGGTCTTTGGTATATCATTACTGACGTGCTATTGCGATTCTCAATTACCTGTCCAAGACGTAAGAATCCAAAACCATGTCGAATCATGCTGCCAATCGGTATCCTAGAATTGAATCATTTATGTATCACCACGAGCAGACAACGATTGCTGAATAGTTTTCTTCATCGCTGAGATAACATTATGTATCGTTTAGTATCGAAGACAGTCTTGCCCAATTTCTCGTTGACTCAATGACAATTTTGGCAACCTGTGTTCAACAAAGTGAACATTACAAATTTTGCAATCCCGAAAGCTATCAAACACTTAGAAGAATTAAAAATGGATGACCTTTTAAATGAATTAGATAAAATGCAGTTAAACCTGATAGAACCATTTGAAGTACCAAAGTGGGCATATTTTGTGGGATCTATGTTTCTGGCCTTGGGCATATACTTATTGATAAGATGTATTAGAGTACAAGGCCATATTAAGTTACGTAACATAATCTTACGTTATAAGAATAAATAGAAGCGAAATCCTAATTTTTCTGCAGATGTATGTGGAGTATCTAATGTTGCATTTAATGACGATGATGATCCCTTATATACGACTATGAGAGAGCCAACAACCACTACACGACGGACGACAACACCTTCAGATGAAATAGTGACAATCATGAAACAATTAGCGAAAGATCGAGAGTCAAAGACAAAAGTGAGACAAGACCAACCTCAAACGTCCTCGTCTCCTTCTCAGTTATATCCAACAGTGAACTATGACGTAGATACTGGAGAAGCACGTGAGAACTTACGAACTCGAGACAATACTCTGACAACTATTAATTTAACTTAAAATAACAACTTAATGTTGAACAATCTTATTTGTGTTTTCAGTGATTACAATGAGTAACTCAAGTAGTAGTGAAACAGTAGATACTGACGACGAAAGTGATGCACTTGATACAGAGCATCATTGTAGGGGTCAAATGGATGAGGAGGCAGAAAGCCAACTGAGTGATCGGGAAGAAATTTCTATCACTTCTTTTGTAGACACTATGTACCCATTACCCTGGGAATATGCTGCTTACAGTATGTGGAGAGTGGATTGTAACTAAATCACCTGTGGAGTGGAGATATCACCCAAGCTATAACTTTCAATTTTTTTACATATCAACAAAAAACACAAGCAATGTTTCAGCCAATGGACCTCCGGGTTTAACCCGGAGGTCCATTGGCTGAAACTTTGCTTGTGCGGGTTATGCTTTGCAACAAATTTGCAGTTATTGCTTGGGTGGAATCTCCATTCTGCGGGTGATTTAGTGATAATACACTCTCCACGTACTGTATGAATATATGAACAATGGTGAATCTCCCCCATCATTTGCTCTTGAACTGGGCGAAGACCCTGATTATAAATAGTGTTGTTCAACCAAATACTTACGAACTACGATATTTTCAAACTCATCATGCTTTCGCATTTGATGAGACCTTCAGATGTGTTTACTATGATTTTCAAAATGTTGCACTCGCCATTGAAATTGAAAGAGATATAGTATATTGGTATGATTCTGCTTGTCCATACCACATAATGTTTGAAAGCCGTTCTGGAGTTTTGCGTATTCTCAATTTAGTACATGCAGGAAAAGACTTTTCAAGACATTATCATAGTCACAGAATAACAGTAAAACCGTTTGGTTCATGACGTATGGTCTTAAGATGGCACATAGAAAGGTTTAACCCATGAAGGAGGTTTCTTAATTGGAGAATTCGACGACGAGCTCAGTTTAGGCCCAATGGACTCCCGAGAATAATCAGTATTATGTTATGTATAAAGTTACCCATCCTGATTTTGATGGTGGTATTTTTAATTTTAGGACGGGACCTAATACCATTTACCAATCCTAGTACCATCTCAGGTGCGAGAGATGAAAATAGACAGTGCAGAACATTGATGATGTTATTCCTGATTCCTGAAATTCTATAACTAACTGACGTTTCAGTTATGGTTCTTGATTTAATTGTTTGATTAGTTGATATTATTCTTGATTTTGATTGTTTGATTAATTAATGTTCTTTTTATTTGATGATTAGTTGATAATATTATTCTTGATTTTGATTGTTTGATTAATTAATGTTATTCTTATTTGAGTTTATTGTATTTAATATATTCTTTACAACATGGCAGAAACAGAAAATAACGACGATGTAGCTTACAGTACGTGGAGAGTGGATTGTAACTAAAACACCCGTGGAGTGGAGTATCACCCAAAGTATCACTTTCTAATTCTGTACATTTGGACAAAAAACAAAAGCAAAGTTTCAGCCAATGGACCTCCGGGTTTAACCCGGAGGTCCATTGGCTGGAACTTTGCTTGTGATGGTTATGCTTTGCAACAAATTTGCAATTATTGCTCGGGTGGAATCTCACTCTGCGGGTGATTTAATGATAATACACTCTCCACGTACTGTATGCCCGTGCAAGAAGAGCACGTCAATTGTACGCTATTCCCAACAATGGCTACTGACCTCTCAGGTAGTTTAACTAAGACAGAGGTCGAAGAAATGATGGGACATGAACTCTGCGATGCCAGAGTTTATTCCGAACAATTAGTCTTTGGGTATAGACGCCTAGTGTATGGTGAACCCATCCACGAAAAAGTAAAATGGCCCATGGAACATAGAGTATACCAGTTACATAATCCACACATGAATAGGAAGCATATAATAGAAGAAGTCAAATTTTTGACATTACAGTATAATCAACACTATAGTGAGAGGTTTTTCTAGCCAACACTGGAGGCGTCGAAAGTACATCAATTGGCAGAAGAAGCTTCTTCTGAGGGTGTACCGGCGTTCACCTTATTGTATAAATGGCAACATCCCTGTTGGACAGGTAGAGAATACATTAATCCTCGTCTCCAACTCACCCTAATCCCCGGAATCGATAATTGGTGGAACCAGTGACAATTTAGAGAATTTGGGAGTGCCCTCGATGGGGAGGGTGACTAAATAAAAATTCGTCAATAATAGCCATTGTGAACATTTCTCTTGGCGTTCCTCCATAGTCTGTTTAGGAACATCCAGCAGACCATGGAGAAAACCTAATAGAAATAGCGGTCGTGTGCAGTTGTCTTTTTGGCCATCTTATCTGTACATTTGCTGAACTATTTTCAGTACAATGTTAAAATTTTTCATAAAATCTGCAGAGTACAAAAAGTGGGGAATCCGGCAGGGTTGAGATAAGTACTCACTGGAACCCCACATAAGACAATCATAAAACTAGTACGTGTGTGACTTGACTGTCAAGTTAGTTACTAGAAGCACACATACCCAAGGGAGCGAGAGAATAGCAAGAGTAAACGAGGAAAAGAATTGGGAGAGTGTTATTATATAATGATTGTTTTTGTTTATAGTCATGTATAGTTATTATAGTTATAGTCATTTAATCGTGCTATATAGTACATTTAGTACATTTAATTTAGTGCTTAGTATAGTTCAGAAGTTCAGAAAATTTACACAATGGCATCGGTACCCTCTTTAACTAAAACCGAAGTGAATAATTTTGATGAGGAACAAGAATTATATTTCGATCAACAACTTCGTGTCCCCAAGGGCCCCCATGAGACGAAATCGTTATTGAGGATGGGTCACATGGGACAACGTTTGCTCCGGTTTTCAGATGAGATGTACTTCGAGGAAGCACTAAATAATGTTAGCGTCCGACGCCATGAAATGCATCTCCGATATTTGATAACAGAAGACGAGTATGTCTTCCCCCATTTGCACGTTAGCGACACCAATGACCGTGATGCGGAAGATGCCAAGAGTCTGTGGATGTTCACGGAAAAATGTCTAGTAAGGACAACTGGCTTCCCAGAAAGGGTGATCAGGTACTGGAATGACCAGTCCTGGACTGGCCGCTACTATATGGATGGAGATGTCTGTATACGGCCATTCCGAAGCATTGAACTGAATGAAGTTTCTAAGTTCACTGCTGATTACCCGACGTATGTGGAGTTGAGCTCTGAACATTGGAATGTGTTTGAGACACTGGAGTAGGAGCTCAACCCCAGTACAAATTGTTGTATAAAGCTCTCGAAGACCATAAAATTCGTGTAAACACAGTACACTATGAAGAGTGTACTAGTGCTGATACTGGGCATTGTTGTGTTTGTTTAGAGGATATTCATGGGGAAGTGTATGCTTATGAGTGTCCTCGATGTAAAACAAAGGTCCACCTCATCTGCAGACAGACGTGGGTCGACATGGCCTCGCCGTCAAAAACATGTCCAGCATGTCGCATGAATGTGAAGTGGGGAGAGCGTTTGAAACCCCACGAATTTGACCTTGTGCCATTATGGTAAAACTACTCTTGGGTAAAGCGTGAATAGTCTGTGTTCCTCGGTACAGATGTAAGGGATAAATAGTGATTAGTTCTTATTAGGCTAAAGCATCCTGGTCTGAATGTCTTTGAGTTGTTTGCTTAAAAATGGATATTGATATCTGGTTAGTAAGTGAATAGTGAGCGGCATCCTTTCCCTGTCCTTGAAATGGACATCCACATTCCATTAACCCTGTGTTGTCTCTTCGCAGATCGTTTCCTTTTCTGAGTGATCACGTCCCTCTGGGTTTTGATCCTCGGTTGGGGAGGAATGTTGCGAAGTGAGATCACAGGGGTTAATTTCAGCTCGCCAGCTCGGGTAAGAGTTCGGGCTCTTGGGGTTTTATTTGGAAACTTAGTGGACTCAAGTTCATTTCATTAATTTAACAGCATATGAAACAGTTTATGGACAGATTTGAAAACACAAGAAAATTACATGGAATCGTATAAACTGGTGACCAGAGTACAGGCGTACTCTGTAGGTACACGCCAGATGTTCTGTTGACAATATCAGGCATACCTTTGCAAGCTAATATTGTCAACAAGCAGTAACAATGTAGGATTTGTTGATAGATTGAACAATAACATTCGGCAGTTTTATTGGGATGTTGGTGTTTGAACTGTCTAACAAATCATAACATGTACCTGATGAGACTCCCCGGGGAACTGGGAACGCGCAGCTGCAAAATTGCACAAGTCACCAGGACATTCCGCTGGTTAACTGACGCCCGACGGAATACTATTTGATAGCCGAGATTCTTTGGACTGCATGCCGGCTGATCGACAATCTGCATGGCAGTAAAATGGCGACCGCCGCGTCAAGGGATTTTCCCTAAATTCCCCTGAGGTCAGGGAGGAACTGCTGACGGTCGTCACGTACCCCAGGTATTGCATCAGAAATGTGGTGTATATAAGCACCAATTTCTGGCTGCTTAGACAAGTTGTCTCTGAGCTCCTGATAACTTCGAAACGGCCTGCAAGAAGACACCTCTATGCCGCCACTGATCTTTTGAGGTATGAACTTTGTTATTTAAAATACTATATATTTTATGCCAGCCAGAGACAGCGACAGTTAGTCGTAATGTGAATAATTCTGGGTTATTAAAATAGTAGATAATTTGAAACTGGTCTTCGTTGTACTGAACACGACAAGTTCGTGAAGTTACTGAACCCAGAATCTGGAGTCTGTGTCTGGTATCGTCTGAAAGGAATCACAAACTGTCACGGGCTGATGGGACCTCACAGAACTGCCAGTAATCGCAACGTGGAAATCAAATTACGATCTCAGATCGATAAACATTTTCCTTATATTCCGCAACAATAAGAGACACGGATACGGGGAAAAACGTGAAACGGGGAACATATCTTTACTTATTGCCACCCAAGGGAGATATGATACGGTGATTTAGCACACAATAAACTTGAATATGGAGAATAACACGTTTGAATGATTCGGGTCAATGAATTGTATTCCTAATACTTTTAACACATTATTTATTTCCGACAGCTATACATGCTTTATTATCGCGAAAAGGGAAGACGATCTGCAGTGTGGGACGGAAACTAATTGAAAAAATAAAGAAATGCGAATCACATATAAAATTTCTTAGAAAATGTCAGGAAGAAAATATCATACCGCGAGGATTCAAAGTGAAATGTAATATGACATCGGATGTCAGTGGAAGACCAAAATCGGAATATGAAAACCTTTTACATGGAACATCAGAGAGATTGGTAGATATTACGCGATTAGAATTCAAGGAACAGTTGGGTCTTCTGGGGGATGAGTTCGCGAAGTTAAAACAATTGATAAATTCCCGTTTCAAAATCTCAGATGAAGAAGCAATTCTGAAAATAATAAAGACCATGGTGATAAAATCCAAGTCCTCACTGAAAAACCAAAAGATAAGAAGATAGCGGGACTGGGTGATTCAGACGGTACCGAGGTAAATAGAAAGAATATATCGCTGTCGGAAATAAATAATGCGTTAAAAGTATTAGGAATGAAATTACAGAAGAAACTTGCCGGCCATACTGATATCGCGACACACAACATTGAACTGAGAAGCCAAGGGTTTGGATTGCAAAATATCACAGCAGGTGGAAATTGTTTTTATAGATGCATCAGTAAAATCTGTATAGGCAATGAGGAATACCATCATGTAATACGGAAACGAGTAATGGACTATATGGAACATCACGCGAAAATAATGTCTAAATATATAGATGGACCAGTAATAGGATTCATTAGAAACAGATCCAAAACGAATGGTTGTATTGCGTGCTGGGCAACAGATGGGGATATCATAGGTTTGGTGAATATGCTGGGAATAAGGATTCATGTATATTTTAAGAATGGTCAAAATTACAAGTGGGTGCGATTCGAACCTGAAAAACTGGTCTCTTACAAGTGAATAAAATCTCTTTTTGAATGATTCTCATTTTCAAGTTGCACAAATGATTGGAAGTATGAAAAAGACAAATGGGCCTAAAATAATCAAATACAAACCCGGGCAGTCACAAAATATTTCCGCGTTTCGTAGGGATGAACCAAAACTGAATCCCCGGGGTTATTCAAAAAATATTTTCGACAAAAAATCTGAGAAACCCCCCCAAAAAGGACGAATCTGTAGAAGTTAAGAATATAAGCGATGATCAAAATAATGTTTATGTAGATACAGATAGTAAAGATCTGCACAATGAAACTAAAATAAATCAGCAAAATAACGTGTTTAATTTATCCGGTAAGAAACTGACAAAACGCCAAAGAACATTACTTAAAAGGGGTCTCAAGTTTGTCCCAACGAGAAGAACTTTGAATACGGCGAACCTTATCGTTGAGATAAAAGAATGGGAGCGCAGAATGCGACTATGTGAGTATTTCCTAGACAATAAACAATTTAAAGAGCGCAACCCGTGAACCCCTAAAGAAGGTAGAGATAAGCACCTTGACATATATTTAGAGATAGTACGGGAAGATATTTTGAAGGGCATAAAAAACGCGTGCGGAACAACATAACAAAAATGGAAGAGAAGGCTCTGAAAGAGTTGTTAAGTGGTAATACAATAGTCGTGCGACCAGCAGATAAAGAGTCAGGAATAATCGTTTTAGATGCAAGTAACTATGAAAATGATATCTTGATGGAGTTGGGGGACCAAACAACATACAAAGAAATACAGTTAAAACTAGAAGTCCTGTCATGAAATGCGCACAAATAGCACGTTGATATGCGCGTTAATGTACGCGTTATGGCCCAAGTAAAGCTATCAAATTTTGTACATATGGCCTGTGCACAAGCAATGTTTCAGCCAATGGACCTCCGGGTAACCCGGAGGTCCATTGGCAGAAACATTGCATGTGTTTGCTATGAGTATCCAAGAGAGCCTGCCGTGCTTTGGATGCCATTCGATATGGTAATTGCGCGCAATTCCAACGCGCAATTAAGCCTAGATAAGCGCACTATTCGTGACAGGACTTCTAGTTTTAATTGTACCTGTAGATCTGACAGAGAAAATAGCAAAGAACATTAAAAGCAAACTAAAAAAACTAGAAAAAACAAACCAATAGACACAAAGGTATTAGCGTACATGATACCTAATCAGCCATAGGCTGGAGGAGTAAAATACATAGAAATGAAGCAGCGTTAAAAACAATAATTTCGGGAATAAACCACCCAACAGAGAAAATTGCAGAAGTGAAGGAGTCTGAATTAAAACAACACGTTGGTTCGTTACCATCCTACAACGCGACACCACACATTTCCCGAACAGACTGGACAGTATACCCCAATACCTCCCTGAAAACAGCAAAATATACTGTATGGACGTCAAGAAACTATATCCAAGCGTACCACGTAATTAAGGTATATTAGCATGTAAAAAAGCACTGGAAAACTCTCAAAGAAAATTATTCCCAACAGAGATAGGTCTTAAACTAATAGAAACTGGTTTGGACAATAACAATTATTCATTGAAAGGAAGACATTATTTACAAACGGACGGCGCTGCAGTAGGTTCGCGATTAGGGATGAATTATGCATGCACATATATGGGTGAATGGGAAGAGAAACTGTCAAAAGCGTCGAAATTACACCCCCTTGAACAGGTACGGTACGTTGATGGTATCTGTGGAGTATGGAGGCATGGGTTGGAGTCTCTGAAACAATATAATTCTTTGACAAATACGATACACCCAAGAATACAAGTTGATTTAAGGTGGTCTGAAAATAGGATAGAATTCTTTGACACGATAGTAAAAACTGAAGACGGATTTCTTAAAACCGGTTTATATACAAAACCCACGGACACGCATCAAATACCTGCACGCAGAGTCGGATCACCCAAACAACACTAAAAGAGCGATTCCATATGGAATAGCTTCAAGAGTAAAAAGAATTTGTTCCGATAATGCTGAATATGAATGCCAAAAAATGATATAAAACAACACCTGCATGCCAGAGGTTACGACGAAAAGTTTGTAAGCGAACAATTAAAAAAGGTCGACCAAATCTGGCGGAAACAGTTACTTGAAAAACGATCCAACAAATCAACCAGCGAAAGAGTCCTGTTTGTGGTCACTTACTCGCGGCGCCTCCCCGACATTGGAAAAATAACACGGGAGCGGATGCTCATTTTACACCGCTCAAAAAGCATGAAGTTGGCATTCGAAAAACCTACCCTGATTTCGTACAAAAGACAGAAACATTTGGGAGATATTATAGTCTATATCAAGCATAATAAAATGTTCAACAATCAATGGATGGGATCTGATAGATGCAAGAGAAGTTGTGCAATCTGTGGGTTTGTGCTCCAAGCAAAACAATTCGCAGACAAGAACAGAACGGCCATCTACATAGGCAAGAAAATTACCTGCATGTCCTGGAAAGTGGTACATGGGATTCTCTGCTACAAGGGCAATGAAGTTGTGTACGTGGGAGAAACGGGGACAAATCTGTATAAGAGAACGTAAAACCATCTGAGTAGAATAAAACTTGAGGTTATGTGTGAACCGATACCGCATCATTCTCTGACCGAAAACCATAGTATTAACAATTTTAAGGTTATTGAGATTGAACAAATTAATCAACAAAATACAGCTTACAGGAGGGGGCGTGAAGCATTTTAGATTAACAAACTCCAAACACTAGAACCCATTGGACTCAATAGACAAGAATGATTCCAAATATTCTCATTTATAAACTTGCTGATGGGGAGGGGGGGGGGTGGTAAAGTTAGAGTGAAGAGCAATTACACCTAAAGGCGCGTTGGTGTTGAACATAATGTGCATATGTTATGAGATTATGATCATTGTGTATATGTGGGTGCGTATATCCTGCGTATGGGGAGGGAGGGAGTGCATGGGGGTGCATGAACACCCTAGCCTACAACTGTTGGTGTAGACATTATAGCAGGGGACACATATATGCCAGTAGTGTGAGGGGATATATATGCTGCAAAAGTGGGTGGGGACAAGACATTTACACACACTGGTAGGATCGAGCGCCGTGGGGGGGGGGGGGGAGGGGGGTTATTACTACGCAAGGAAGGTACAAAAAGATTGTATTTTTCATTAGCGGTACTGATGTCTGATTGACGTGGATTGGGTATTGGGTGGGAATATGGAGGCGCGCTTTTGAGTGATTGAATGATTCGTGCCAAGGAGTGGTTGGATGTGTGAATACGGTATACGAACTAACTTGCCTCTGCCTTTGTTACCAGGGCGAGGTTTTAGCAATAGTGTGTAATTTATATTTGCTTGTTGCGGAACAACGCGGAACATATCTTCACTTGTTGTCACCCAAGGAAGATATTATACGGTATTTTTTGCAAAATTTCCTCTTGAATATAAAGAGAAAAGTGAAGCGCGGAACATAACTTTACTTGTTGCCACCCAAGGAAGATATGATGCGGTTATTTTGCGCGTAATCGACTCGGATACGAGGAACAAGGTGATACGGGGAACATATCTTTACTCGTTACCACCCAAGGGAGATATGATACGGTAATTTTGCAAGCAATACACTTAAATATGGAGAACAAAGCGTTTGAACGATTTAGGTCAAGGAATGGTTGGATGCTTGAATAGTGTACGCGAACTCGCCTCTGTCACCAGGGCGAGGTTGAGAATGCTCGTAATTCTAAAGATGAGAACAAATTTTGCGCGTAATAACACGGAATATATCTTCACTTGTTGTCAGCCAAGGATTATATGATACGGCATTCTTTGTGCATAATTTACACTTGAATACAGAGAACAACGTGAAACGCGGAACATATCTTTACTTGCCGCGCAAGGAAGATATGAAACGGTGATTTAATAAGTGGTTTCCTGATTAGGAGCTACCCATAGCCCAAAGCCTACATTGTGAAACACGAGAGGTTTATTTACTAAACTTGTGATCGTTAATTAAAAGTTGCCTTGTTCATGGTAACGTTTAACGACCACAGATTTAGTAAATAAACCACTCGTGTACTCCACGCCGGCAGTGGATAAATAATCAATAAAACCAGATAAGCTCATTCCCTCTCAGCTCAAATCGTAAATCGGTTCGTAATTTAAACAACACTTCATTCGTCTGCTGCACGTGTGAAAAATCCAGAAAAATGAAGCGGCTTGCCAGTCACCCCATTTATGAAGCAAATAGGAAACGGGCGAAGTCATTTAAAATATTTCGCCTTGTGACGTCAGACGGTAACATTTGCTACTGGAGCCGTAAACATAAAAGAAACTACGCCAGCTCTCATCCAATCAGAGGACGCGGATTTTACTCTTATTGGAAGTTGGAACATATGATTCCTATTTCCTATTAGTAGCTTGTACCGCCATCCTGTAATTCTCTTCACATAATTTTTCTTTGTTTTCCACCTCCTCCTCTAATGCTTCACCCCCTCCCTAAATGTCTATACTATACCACACCATTAGTAATTTTGAAGCGTAGATTTGGAGTTTTGTGACGCTTCGTCATGTGATGGAAGCATGAGCGGTATTTACCCTTTCACCAATCCGGATCGGCATGTCGGATTTTCTTTCAGAATCACTCAGTTCCAGACTTTGGTTTCTTTCCCTACATTTTAACAACTTATAGACTGTTAGCTCATCAATATTCTTTAATTACTGGAACTCTTCGGCTGCGGCAGTTTGAAAGTTTATTTGCCTCATGTCTTTGATGAATTTTGAACTAACAGGAAGAGACAAAAAAATTTGACTTCATTTTCTATGAAGATGGGATGAAATTAAATTTCAAACAATTAAAATGGATGAAAACATTTTAAATTTGCTGATTCCAGGGTTAACTGTACAAAATGTATATAACAGCTGACAGCCAACAACTGGAAAAAAACATTTACATAAGAGTGAACACAATAATTGACAAAGCTATCATACAACTGAACCGCTGCGGTACTGTCGTATAAAAGCCTACCTACACATTCGCGTTATACCGCGCATGATCACGTCGCGTAATGCGCGGAATACAAACGCTTCATTTGCTATCATTGATTTAATGTAATCGTGTCTGTTCGCCCATGTGACGTTTAACATAGCACGATTTGTCACCGCGGCGTGAAATGATAGAAACGTTCCAATCAGTGGTGGCGCCAGGGGGGGGGGGGGGGTCTACAGGTTAGGTAAAGGGTTAAATAATCAAACATACTCAATTTGCTTCTATTTTGGTTCTCCAATTTACCAATTTTCACTCATTTTCCTTCGTTTGGGAGGTCAAATGTTATAGCCCCCCTGTCGGAGAGGTCAGCCCCCCTGTCGAGAAATCTCTGGCGCCACCCCTGGTTCCAACTGGCTTTTTGAGCGTATCACGCAAAGCGTGCAATCAGATGATCTCAGTATTCTGCCAATCGAAATCGTGCATTTTAGGTTACATCATCGCGTTATTTGACAAAATTCGGGTGACGTAAATCACATACTTTTCAATTTCCAATTTTTGGTCGCTGTCCACCTGATGTATCTTACTATGAGAACGGGTCGAAAGGTAGAAGACAATAAAACCGAACGAATTATAAACGTTGATAATGGTGTGTCTATGTACAACAGTCGAGTGATAACGTGCGTAAACACGACCTCTTTTCTGCTAATGTCGGGACAATTGAACCCTTGGGCATCACGCTTTTGACACGCGTTGCACTTGGTCTAGAGGCGCGCGGTATACCACGAATGTGTAGGTTGGCCTTTATAGCTCTGTCGCGTTTTTGGAAGTAGCAGTTTTAGGTGAAAACGCGACAAAGCTAATATGACAATACGCAAGGCGAAAGAAGGAACCCCAAAGTATCCAACATATTGAAATATTTCATTCCGCAACCATTACTCCAAAAACATTTTATGCAAATGAATTTCTGCAATTGTTTAATTTCAGCCAAACATATACGTATCACACTACTAAATATTTTCCTATAGGCGACCATTATAACGTTCAGGCGAAAAAATATGATCGCATCATTTTAAATTTGAAATTCAAATATCTTTTGTCAAGTATAGCCCTTCAGACAACCTTTTTCTGATTCTTAAACAACAAATGCAACAAATAAGAGAGAAAAACTAACAGAAAGGGAAGTGCTGGTCACATGTACATATTTCTCAGGAAATTCTCAACCAAAAAACACCAATAGTCAAATGAATTTTTAGGTCCAAAAAGTCCTCAAATCACCCTCTTTATTCATCTGGAACATTCAACAGTAATACAAGATGTCAGTAGAATGCTTCAAATGTTTACTGAACCAATATATTTTCCCAAGACTGCTTAGTTGGGATTACATAATTTCAGAGTGCAACTTTTCGAGGCAGGTAAGTTTAATTAAAATATTTACAACAGTTATACCTATGAGCAAACCCAACCCTACCAAAGATACATTTATCTCTTTCATGTGATGAAAGACTCATTTCTGCAATAGAATTCAGCGTTTGGTTTCCGCCAAGTCAAAAGAAGGGGAATTTTTTTCTTTTGAAGAGAAGTGTCGAATCTGTGTCAAATGGGCTTAAAGACTGGTATTGGCACAGACAGACGAAAATTCAGACCTGCTATGAGTGTCCCAGGATCCCATGAGGCCAGTTTGGTTGAACCCCTGTTGTATGCTGGTAACACATGTTAACCCTTTATCCAATACACCTTTTTAATTTTTAAAACGCCAACTACTGATTTAAAAAAAAAACCAAGAGCCCCCCCCCCCCCCCCCACCCGGGGGCCTTAATCCCTCACCTGACAAAGTGGTTCAGAGGAGTATTTTGGGTCACATTCAGTTCATGGTTCATCAACACTACACAGAAATGATGTCAGATGATTATTAGCATAGGTCTTCCTGGTTGCTTCCAAGTCTGTCAGCTGGAAACAAGTACTGCCACACTTCCAAGGGTTGTTGTGTCACTGCAGCTTGAAAGGCAAATTTTATGGGAAAAACTCTAAGGAATGGATTTGAAAATTAATGAACAACCTTGAACCTAACCCACCACTGCCCAAATATTAAGCCAGGGACTCGAAATGAACAAACTCAAATCTGCCCCCTCTCCTCACCGCGATACCAAATATGAAAGGATTCTGACTGGCCGATTTGAAGACGGAGATTTTTAAAGAAATCTCCTCCTATTGTATTAATTTATATTTCAGCTCTAACACAGAGAGCCTAAATATTAACCCAGGGACCCGATTTGAAGAAACTTCAATTTGATCCCACTTGAGAAGATGTATACCAAGTATGAAAACATCGTGAATGGAGGATCTGAAGAAGATTTTTTAATGAAATCTCCTCATATTGCACTAAATTAAAACCCAGGTACTCCATTTGAACAAACTTGAATCTGACCCTTCCAGAGATGTTGTATACCAAATATCAAACGATTCTAATTGATTGTTCTGGAGAAGAAAACTTTTAAAGAAATTCCCTCCACATATTGCACCAAGTTAAAAAATAATAACCCAGGAATTCCATTTGAAAAAAACTGGAATTTGACGACCCGACCCCTGCCCCTTCTCGAGATGTTATATACCAAATATGAAAGCAGTCTGACTGGTGGATTTGAAGAAGATTGCAAATTTAGATCTCTCAGTATGCCTTTTTCCATAAAAAACTATATTAATTTATAAATTAATTGATGTTGACACATATTGAATTTCCCATTGTTATTTAATCACATTCTGGCTTCTGAAGACATTTCACATTGTGTTTGATGAGCGTTTAGCAATCTTTGTAAGAAAAAGCCTCAGTTCTCTCAGTTAAGGCACCTCGAGTCATAAAACAGTGATTTTTTCCAACAGAATGAACGGTAACTGCTGCTGTGGTGTCTCATGACACTGTTAAAATTCCTAAAATCATCAAATATTGATTCTGTAGAGCTGTGCTTGTGCTGCAAATATCCACAAGTGCACTTTCACTACTTTGGTTTTAATCCGCACAGGCACATATTCTGTCAAAAGGAGTGAAATTGTAGAAAATATGTTCCCAAAGAGGACAAATCAGTTACAGTTGTCGGCGTGGACTGGTTGTAATACACGCTTGGGCAGTGATGTCCACTCATGCGTTTACCAGGCAATAAAAATCATCATCAGCAAAATTTTAATTAATGAAGCACCGGGTTGTACATGGTGCTTCATTGTTTAAATTTTTGATGATTATTCCTATAGTTAGTGTTTGGCATCAAATATTATTGTATCCGTGGAAATATTGCCCATCCGTGGAAAGTGAGCAGTACATAGCAGCTGTACTGTATTTGTTTCAAGAATATAATATACTCTTTGATATTTAATATATTTGTGACGGGCTGGGTCCAAAGTACTCCATACTCGTAATACTCGAATACAACTTCGTACAAAGTACAAAGTACTCAATACTCACCCCAGCCCTGATGTGTGTATGTGTGTGGGGGAGTGAAAGATAGCTGCAAATTATTTAAAATGTAGAGCCAGGCAAATGAAAAGCAAAGAAACATTTCATTTGAAGGACAGACAGACAGACATGCAGTAACACATTTTGGAAGCTTACATAAAAGTAGTGACTGACTTACAATGAGAGAGCCAGGGCAATGTTGTCAAACAGAAAGCAGGAGGTCTCAGGGGGCCCGAGGGCGCTCACCCATATATGAACCCAGGGACTTGGCTTGAACAAACTTGAATCTCACCTCCTTAAAGATGCTGTATACCAATATCAAAAGATTCTGACAGCTGGATTTTAAAGAATATCCCTATTATTTAACTAAGTTATAATTCGGGCTCCCACTGGGAGCCCAAATATGAATCCAGGGACTTGGTTTGAACAAACATATATTTCACCCGCCTGAGGATGCTGTATACCAAATATCAATAGATTCTGATTGGTGGATCTGAAGAAGAAGATTTTAAAGAATAGTCCTCATACTGCATTAATTTCAACATATGAACTCCCATAGAGAACCCAAATATGGACCCAGGGATTTGATTTCAATAAACCTGTGACAACATCTTCAAAGATGTTATATGTGAAATCTGAAAGCTTTTGGAGTAGTGGTTTGGGAAAAGAAGAGTCTTAAATGCCCTCCCTATTAACCACAGTGTTATAAAAATGGTGACTCAGCATTTTTTTCAAAGTCCCGAAAAAGAACCCTATGATAGAACCGATAGTAATTTATTGTGGTCCTAAGGAAGCTTCACACCAAATAAGAATTCTCAGTGTCATGTAGTTTTGAAGATATGGGCATTTTGTTCTATTTTTAGCTCCTGCGGGGCGACGGGGAAATGTTTTTGGCATAAAGTTAGTACTTATGACCCAATAAGCCCTCATATTAAATTTGGTTCAAATCAGCCTCTTCGTTTGGAAAATTTGGGGCGGGGCGAAAATTCTTGCCCATCCCATAATGAAGGCAAATATAGCTCCACAAACCTCTCTTGCACAAACATGAGTCTACACCCCAAAAGGAAGCTGCACACAAAATATCAAGTCTCTGCTACTGCTGGTTCATGAGAAGAAGATATTTTAAAATTTAGCATACTTTTGGGGCGTAGCCCTACTGAGGAGCAGAGCAAATTGATTGAACAAAATCAAAATGCGAGGTCATAACAAACAATTATTTCAAATTTCACTTAAATCAGTTCAGCGGTTTTGGAAGAGAAGACGCAAACACCATGTTCACGGACAGACGACGGACGGCGAGTCATCGCTATAGCTTACCCTGACTGAAAGGGTGAGCTAAAAACCTAGTGAACCATGAGTGCTGCAGTTAGGCGAGAGACTTGGTTCAAGGAGAGAAGAAACTTGTTACTGTTGGCTGTCAAAAGTGTTAAATAAACAAGAGGCCCCACGGGCCTGAGGCGCTCACCTTGAACAGAACACGATATAAACAAAGTCCAAGAATGAATCTACATTAAGCAATCCATCTCCATAGGATACAGGATCAATCATTGGGCCTCTCAGGAGTGACAAAAACAGTCCAAGCATCATGCCTTTTTCTTCAGTTGATCATATTATAAAATGTGGAGCTCTCATCTGAAGCCCCTTGTTACAACCTATGTAGATTAATCTTAGTTACACACCTCTAGAGGGTACTGAATAAAAATTTTATAATTCTTCAGCTACATGGCCATTTCCGGCTACCATAGGGATCCCAAATATTAACCCAGGCACTCGATTTGAACAAAGTTGAATTTGACCTCCTTAGAGATGTTGTATACCAAATATGAAAGCATTCTGCCTGGTGGATCTAAAAAAGACAATTTTTAAAGACATTTCCTCATATTGCACTAAGTTAATATTTGGGCTACCATAGCAAGCCTAAATTTTAACCTACAGACCTGATTTGAACAAACGTGAATCTCACCTCACCCCCCCCCCCCCCCCCCCCCGATATGTTGAATACCAAATGTGAAAGCATTCTGACTGGTGGATCTGAAGAAGAAGATTTTTAAAGAAACTTCCTCATATTGCCCTAAGTTAAAATTTGGGTTACCAAAGGAAGCCCAAATATTAACCTAGGGACTTGGTTTGAACAATCTTGAATCTGGTGGATCTAAAGAAGAAGAGTTTTAAAGAAACTTCCTCATATTGCCCTAAGTTAAAATTTGGGCTACCAAAGGAAGCCCAAATATTAACCTTGGGACTTGGTTTGAACAATTTTGAATCTGACCCTCATAACAATGATGTATACCAAACATTAAAAGATTCTGACTGGTGGGTCTGAAGAAGATTTTTAAAGACAGGTGCACCAACAACATGCAGAATGCCTTAGTACACAGCACCACCGTGCCCCCCCCCCCCCCCCCCCCCCACATGGGCAATGGGGGTGATGTGTTTTGTCCAAGGGCACAAACCTATTGCCGCAGGTGGTATTCGAACCGAGGACTTCTCAGCTTGCAGTCTGCATCTCTACCTACTGAGCCACTGCAACCCTGGTGGTGTATTCTGATTATGTAAATAGATTTAAGCAGTATGTGCATGGTTTTAATGCCATATTTGAGAATTATGGGTGCTAAAGTAATAGAGTGCGCTGAAAAATCTTCCCTTTGGTATTTAGTCGGTAGCTTGGTAATGATATTTAAAGCGACTGCACATCAGTAAGCAACAGTGTGAATTCTTAATCACAGAGCGACTTCTTACTGAGTTCTCTTTGTGGCTGTCGACAATTGTCTTCTTTGTTCTGACATGGGAAACAGTATTTTTCGGAAGTGGTAATTTTTCAATCTCCAACTATGAAAAAAATTGCCGTAAGACTAGAGACGTGATCACCACACCAACGGTACCGACGATTAAAAGGATACTGACTTAATTTTTCTACAATTCTATAAAATGGCGGAAATTGTAAAAACAAATGGTCACGTAAAGAAGATGAAAACCTTGAAAACAAAAACAGCGTCAACAAATCACAAATTAGAGCCGTTAGCATAGGCAAAAGGACTAAAACGTGTACTGTATATATATAAAGCAGATGCAGAGTGTATTATCACTAAATAGCTCACAGACTGGAGATTTCACCCAAACATTAATTCCAAATTTGTTGCAAAGCATTTTTGCAGCAAGCATGGACTGGAAAACCCAACTTGCAATAAGCAATGAACAAGAACTAATGTATGTGTTTTAGGACTACACTGTAAATTACTAATGTAGATTTTATTGTTTGATATATGTATCATAAGTACAGTGTAGCCAATAGAGGAGTAGTAGAATACTTATAATGACTGCTCTATGGGGAGTTTCATTTTGGAAAATGCTGCCTACGTTGTGGGCGGTATGAAAAAACGCCTGCACAACCTAAACTGTACCCATACCGAGGACACATGACAAGCTGTACCAGTGCAATGAATTTACATAGGTGATGGTAGGGGAGGCGGGTGGAATTTTGATTGGAAGTTCACCACCTGACCCAGTCGTTTCGATGTAATTCACAGACTGACTGGTCACAAATACACAGCGAGAAATCAAGCACAAATGTCCGGAGTGCTGTCATAATTAACTCGTGCAAGCCACGGGATAACAGTGAGTTCATTGAAATAACTAAAGGATGACAAAATACAGATCTGTGGATAATTAACCCTAAATTAACCATATAAATGTAATATGATTGCTGCCTAAAAACTACCACAATTCTTCTGGTATTGTTTCACAAGAACAAATTAAGCTCTGGACTGACAATGGACCTCTGGGTTAAACCTGGAGGTCCATTGACTCCACTGGCTGAAACATTGCTTGTGTTTTTTGTCCATATGTACAGAATTTGAAAGTGATACTTTGGGTGATAACTCCACTCCACGGGTGATTTTGTTGCAATCCTCTCCCCATGTACTGTACATATACCAAATACAGGCTGTAGCTTTGGGTGTACAGCCGAGGGATACTTATCACAGTACACCACAAAATCCTACTAACATAAAGCCAACAATGGCACAACAATAAACAAAATAAATAAATGAATAAATAAATAAATGAAAATTAAAATAAAACAAACTTTAGAGCTGCCGGAACTGAAGAGCTTGGCCGGCCCAAGGCCCAGATAAAAGCTGATGGGAGTTTTATTTTTATCAAATATTATAGTGATCTGTTTTATGATACCCAGTTACCACTTAAGTGCTTCTTCATCCACGCAGACGTAGCCCATTAATGACCAAGCTACCTACTGTATACCAAGGGGTAGTTTTCGGTAACAACTCGGCCTACATCTATAGATCTTGCATTTACTCAAATAAATCAAGTAATATCACATATATTGCTTCGAGGGAATCAATTAAATGCCTGCAATGCAATTATATTTAAACCTTTTTAAACAACCCTCACTTACTTTTTTCTGTCCACCCCTGTCTCTTGGTATACCTCGTTGTTTAGCAGGACCCTTTTCTGGAGGGTAGTTTGGTTTGGATCAAATTGCCATAGAATGATTTGGGTTACATTAGCAGCCGGTTTGGGTCAAATTGCTGGAGGACAGTTTGGATGCAATTCTCACTGATGACAGTATATTATAGAACACATGGAACGTGGATTTATTTATTTATTGGGGTTTAACAGCAGTTTTGACAGTCAGGGTCACCTCGTGTCAGGCAGTTTTATGGCTGGAGGAAGTTGGAATACCCGGAGAGAACCACCGAGCAACCGCCAGGCTCCCAACATACTAACTCTACACGAGCAGGGTTACCAATGGCTGAAGACAGGTGCGCCATCAACGTAAGGAGTGGAGGCTGGCACTATAGTGAAAAATATTTAACACTGAATTCCCCCTACCCCAAGACTGGCACTATGGCGAAAAAATTAACATACGATTGTCCATAGGTTTTTTTCGCGACGGTGCCATTTTTTTCGCCATAGTGCCATTTTTGGAAGCAGGGAAAAGATTTTAAAATCTTTTTTTGCCTCCAAAAATGGCACTATGGCGAAAGAAACGGCACTATGGCGAAAAAAAACCTATGGGGAATCCAATGTTAATTTTTTCGCCATAGTGCCAGTCTTGGGGTATGGGGAATTCAGTGTTAAATGTTTTTCGCCATAGTGCCAGTCATGGGATAGGTTGTTCCAAACACTTTTATAATGACAAATATATATCAACCAATCCCTCCATATATTAAACCGTATAACACTTTACTGTGTAGAGAGTTTGGTTGGTAGCAATATAATATTAAAGGTTATAATACCTACACAGTGAAAATGAGAAGTGACTCTTGACTCATTTTTACTGATGGGGAGGGATAGTGGACACTACTACATTTTAAACAAACAATAACATTTATTTCAGGTACCAATATTTAATATATGAGGTGAGAAGCATATATACACCGCAAGATGAGTTTGCCTATCTATAGAAAACCTTTTACACCGAGATTACTGATACCACTTTATTTCAAGATTTTTTTCTGAAATAAAGTGACATCACTTGACATTTTTGAAAAAAGAAAAACTAAAAAGTTTCCGAGCTCTGATAGATAGTAAATTTATACAATAGAAAAATGTTTTTTATCAATTATAATAAAACATTTTCCCTGTGTGGGTTGTTTTCTGTACATATCGACAAAAACACAAGCAATGTTTCAGCCAATGGACCTCCGGGTTTAACCTGGAGGTCCATTGGCTGAAACTTTGCTGGTGCTGGTTATGCTTTGCAACAAATTTGCAATTATTCTTCGGGTGGAATCTCCACTCTGCGGGTGATTTAGTGATAATACACTCCCCACATACTGTATTCACCGAGATCTGAGTTTTTTCCTATCTAAAGAAAACCTTGTACATTGAGATTTTTCTTTTTTTTGAGTGATATCACTTTATTTCAAGATTTTTTTTTTTTGGAGAAAATATCGAGAGTCAGGGGTTTTTTTTCAAAATGAAGTGGTATTACTTGAGCGTTTTTGAAAAAAAACTAAGAAAAGCCATTTCCTATCTGAGATACACAAAGGATTTCTATGCATTTATACAATTATAAAAAAGACAAAAAATTAAAAACTTTCCTCTGTGGGTTGTTTTTACAACTGGTGTTTGATGACATAAAATAATGTCTATAGGTTTGCTCATAGCATCTATGAATCTCTCTGCCATTCTCTTGGAAATTTCTTGGATCGAATTTGATACTAAGAGCTGTCTGTTAATCATATCCTCTTGCGAGATGATCTAAAGCAAATATACAGTACATTCCACATACCACAGTACGAGCACTTTGTAGTCTCATTGTGTTAATAGTCCATGAATCTGTGTTTTTCACTATGAAATTGTAAATGTCTTTATTTATTGGTGGTAACCCATAGGAATCAAAGTAGATGCCTGAATGATTGTCTTTGAAATATATCACCACCCCATGTTTTCCTGGTTCTCTTGATGAATCTGTGTTCATAGTATAAGCTTTTCTATGTATAAGCTTTTCTTTTGGTGATAAGGCTCTTGAACACACTTTTTCCATTCAATTATCAAGAATATATTGTAGCTGAGTGGTTTCCATCTCTTCTTAGCCCTGAAAAGGGCTGGTATGAAGTTGTATTTTTAATCAGCTTCTTCTTTAACAAGTGGTGTATAGTACCCCCACTCTTTATCTGCTAATTCTGTCTACTTTTGAAGGTCTTCATTGGTGTTAATTTCAAAGTCCACATTTATATATGCAAAACTCCCTCAATATCCAGACGCTTTGCTTTTTGTGCAGTTTATACAGTACACTTGATGGACACACTTGTTCCATACACTCTTTCATATACAATTCAATCCATACTCTTGCATCTTTTTTATACAAAAGTCATGTTTTTGTCCAGGTGTTCCTAGACATGCTTCACACAGTGCTCTCGTTTTTTTCTTTTATCAATGGTGTCACTTCACTCACAACAATTTCTTTAAATAATGTAATAAACAGTCTTTCGTTAATCTTCTTCTGCTTCTTCATTATTCCTATTCTTTTTTTTCTCATCTCACTGTACACCTTGCAATGTTTACATTTACTCATCTTGTTTAATAGTCAAATATCACTTCTATGAATTTGTTGATTTCTATCTCACTATCAAATTCTGCATAGACAACATCGTTGATCACCTCTGAAAGAGCTTGAGCAAACTCGAGATCTATTCAAATGTTGGCAGACTTTATAGGATGAGCTAATGGTCCACCCCATGACTGTTCGGATGTCTTATCAATTCCCCGAAGGGTATATCCTTTTGCAATTTCCTGCATACATACATTAGATGTTTGATTTTGTCCCTTAAGTGTCAACATTGGGATATGGGGGAAGTTCAGTGTTAATTGATTGTACATATAGTGGCGGTCATGGGGTAGGTTGTTCCATACACTTTATACTGACAAAATATTCTGCTTTTTAAAAAAATGCTACCTATTATACATCGTCCGACTGGTAAACTTTTCTATTTATTACTGGAACAGTTTTATCACCACCACACGTCATATAATGACACTGTCACATCTACCAGGAATCAGCGTTTTTTACATTCACATTTTTTTAAGGGGTGGAGTGATCGCTCCAATATCATTTCTAGGCATACAACTTCTATTTTTTGTCAAATGTGTACTTGTGTATAATGTGAGATAACACAGATGAAAGCATGTCTGACAGTCAATTTGTAAGAAAAATAACACTTCCTCACCCCGACAAAAACATTTCTCTCACTTATTTTTCATTACTGCTGTATATATTTTACAAACTAAATCACTGAATTATGGGTTACAAATAACTAATGAGAAAAGCATCAGACAAGCGTGTTCCATTCAGTTACATTTTTTCAAACACATGTTCTACACGTGAACATTTCAATAATTCACTGGATGTAACTTTGGAGAAAAATTCGCTTCTCTTACATTTAATAACATCGTATTTGCAATGTGTTTAGTGACAGGAATATTCAACAAAACAGTGATAGATTATTGCAGTGGGATAAACGCACAGAGAAAAATTTGAATGGGGAAATACACTTAGATTTCATAATAAAATATTTCAATCACTGCATGAATGAGGTAATTTTTTTTTTTTTTTTTTTGTAGTGTTCAATATGATTTTTTCGTGTGGTTTCAACAGAGCAGGAAATGTCAAAGTTGAATTCCGCTATTATAGGTACTTAACACTGATGCTGGGGAAGAGAATATTGCATTTTTCCCCCAGATGTTTTTTACGACACTATGTCAGTCTTTCCCTCCAAATTATTTTGGAGGGAAAGACTGATTTTCTGTGTCATCTAAGTGTGGAAAGGCAGTGAAAAATACTCATTGCATATCCAATGAGTATTTCATCAGCCTACATCTGACCAGTGGGGGAAAAGGCGCGTGAAATACTCATTGCATTATTTCCTGTCGCTTTTTGCACTTCTCTAAATGACTGTAAAATACACGTTGGCGGGCTCATAACCTCAAATTTCTTATTGTTATCCAGGAAACTTGAATCCACCTCAAGATTATGGGTGTAAGGGGGGCAGAACAATGATCACGCTGTTATCCCAAGAAAATAATCTGCGCCAATAAGCAAGACAGTCCGAGGGTAGAGATGTCTTTGAGTTATTTCTCAGAAGATTGATAGTTGATAGTTGCTGTTATGCCATTTCCAGATCAGGTGAATTACAAAATGGCCCTTTTCAGAGGCACCATGAGTTTTAAAAAGACTTTCTTTATACACAATATGTCGCCACATATTCATTCATTCATTTTTTAAAAAGTGGCTAGTCTCATATTTTTAGTTATTTTCTTTGTGTTTAATCTAAAGTCAAGGACAAATAATTGGATGTTTTCCAATTATTTGTATGTCGTGTTTGGTGGTTCACGGCCGGTGGTTGTATAATCCACCGATGTCCCCCAAGGAAAGTGAAAAAAATTATTTGATATTTGGAGAGGAAATTCAGTGATACATCCTGTAACCTAAAATGACGCTCTGAGTAAAAAATCTATGGCGACTGTCAGAGTTAATGTTTTCGAGTGGGGTGACAGTTATGGGTAAGATTTTCCCCTGCTGAACCCACACCACCGCTAACTGACATGCTAGAGGGAAGGTATATCACCGAAGAAGTGTTTTCACACTCTCTTTCCCTCATTGGTTAGATTCAGGCGGGTGAAAATGTAAATGAAAAAAGTATAAAAGGGTGGAGACAGATGAGGGTGTATCACACTTGCTTTTGAATTATCAAGACCGCAAGAGGTGCTTTCCAAAGTTGAAAGATGAAGAGGTCATTAGTAGCCTACAGTAGCGATACAGAACATGTTGCACCTGACTCCAAGAAACAGAGGTTGACTAAATATGCTAAGAATACCAATTCTGTCCATTCCATACAGAAAATGTATTCTTTTCATCCAAAGTTATTGCAACAATCCAGAAGATTTCATTCCGAACTCCATATGTGTGAAGTGATTTTGAATCAATTCGATGCCAACAATCCATTTGAGTTTCTAACTAAAATGTTTGATTCAATGATGGAAGATGTCAAAGAGAAATGTGGTATTCAAGACAACGGCCCCATGAGGATATCCATTCACCATCCAGGTCTTAAGGTAGGTATTTTTATTCCTTTTGCAAAGGCTATGAGGGTGAATGGTAAAACAGTATTAAATGAATTACTATTCACGATGAGCAATTATCTTTAGAAATAACACACACTTCACTAGCACAAGGGTCGGCGCGAAATGCACCCATTTCATTTGAATCTGTTGGTAAAATGGTTGGAAAGAAGAAAAGTATTGTTGAAATTAAAAATGTCAATGATTCTATGTGTTTTGGGTGAGCTGTGGTAGCGGGAATATGCCACGTTGATAAAGATAATTCAGAACTTTGGGAAAAGAAATGGAAAAAAATTCAAAATTCAAAAGGGAAGTTTCAAGAAATTCAGGCAAAGGCATGAATGGACAAAGCAGGTCTTGACTGGTTGAGTGCTGGAAGCCACTATCATGGCTTTCAAGAAACATGAGGGTACCATACTAAGGTCTTCATATTCTTTACACAAATTTCCTATTCAGTCATAAGCAAATACAATTGTGTTCATAGAGATTTGCATTATTAAAAATTATTGGAGAGTGCCTTAAGGCACTCTCCAATAAGTTTTAATAATGAAAATCTATATGAACAAATTCCAAGTTCCAAAAATAATCTAGCACTCAACCAGTTGATGAAAATAAAGCTTGTGGATATGAGGAATATTGTAAAATTCAAAGGGGTACTCTCCCCAGAGAATGTAATTAAAATTCACCTACAATTTGCCAAAGAAAAATTTGAACGACCACAAACTACAAAACAGAGTAAAGTTATTCATATCTATCACCATGACCGACATTTCGACACCATCACTAGAATTACAGGGTTTTTAGGATGTAGTTACTATTGCGAATATTGCAATATAGGGTATAATAACAGAGAACGCCATAGATGCCCCAGAGGTTTAGTTTGCTATTCTCCACTACCATGTACCCGCAAAAACAATCTGTCAATTAGTCAGGAAATGTCTATCATGTAAAATGCAAATATATTCAGGGAACGGAGAATACATTTGTGTTTTTCATGATTTTGAAACAACTCAACATTCAGAAGTCCACACCCCAAATTACTGTGTTGCACACCGTGCTTGCAATGAGTGCATTTGTAAATCTATTGATGAAACGTGTTCACGATGTGACAAAATTGGAAAAAGGGAATATATTTTTAAAAGAGAATCTACTTTGAGTGATTTTTGCAATTGGCTTTTCAGTAAGGAACATTTAGATACAATGGCAATCGCTCATCATTCAAGAGGGATTGATGCACAATTTATCTTAAGACTTCACACTGAAATTGCTACATCAAAACCTGATGTCATCATGAATGGAAACAAAATTAATTCCTGAAAGCTTGTGGTGTTAGACTCATCGATTCATTGAGTTTCCTTTCTATGAGACTGGCGCAATTCCCTAAAAAAATTTGGTTTGAGTGAACTTGCAAAAGGTTATTTTTCTCCTTTGGCAAACAAAATCATATCAAAAGTACATTGGACCATATTTAGATGCAACATTGTACATGCCTGACTCCACAGTCAGAGAAGATTTTATTAAACGGCACAATCAAAAATTTACTAGTAATGCTACTTTCAATTTTGCCAAAGAAATGGAGATGTACTGTTAGTCTGATGTGGATATATTACGTAGAGGGTGTGGGGAATTCAGAAAACAATTTATCGAATGTGATGGGATAGATCCTTTCAGGGAAGTAGTGACTTTAGTTGATGAAAAAAATATTTGTAAAAAATAAATTTTTTTTATTTTTTTGGAAAAAATAATTTGATATACAGTACGTGGACAGTGTATTATCACTAAATCACACGCAGAGTGGAGATTCCATCCAAGCAATAATTGCAAATTTGTTGCTAAGCATAACCAGCACAAACACTGTTTCAGTCAATGGACCTCCGGGTTTAACCCGGAGGTCCATTGGCGAAAACATTGCTTGTGCTTTTGTCGATATGTACACAATTTAAAAGTTATAGCTTGGGTGATATCTCCACTCCACGGGTGATTTAGTTACAATCCACTCTCTGCGTACTGTACAGTGGAAACTTATGAGCATCACAAAAACTAATTGTATTATACTATTTGAAATGTATTACTTGGTGGTTTAAAAAACACAACGGAGTGAAACATTTCCATACTTTGTGATAACAGGGGATACCTCCAAGATATTTTCACTATGAAAAAAAACTCAGCTCGGAACCCCAAACCAAAGTTGTAGCTATGGCCCTCCAGCTACAATTAACTTCTGTATCCACAAAGTATTTTATTTTGCCAAAACATGAGGGAAATATGAGGATTTATACCTCTTTGAAATGAATCAACTCTTAATACAAAAGATTTGAGTGTGAATGTGCAAAACTTGTTGAGTTGTCACGTCTTGATAGCAAGACTTTTTTATTTCAAAAATGATCTTTCAATAAAATGTCAAAATCGTCCCGGAAATAGATTTAACATTCGACAGTCTCGACATACCGCTAAAATGTGTTGTTAATTGTGTGAAAAGGGTTGCTCTTTTTAATACAGTGGCCCTGAAAAGAGCTGTTTTGTAAAGATTCTCTTTGTAAAGGTAGTCTGTCATCACTGTATATTAATCACTGTTAACTTTTCTTGGGTGTTTTTCTGTATCTCCTGCTTAATTCTTGATTTGTCTTTTATTCACTGTTGAATTCCACCTTCGCTAATATCTTCTTATCCACTTTAACTGTTCAAAGAACGGTCTTCTTTCCTTGCTGTTTTAGTATCAACTGAACTATTTCCCCCGTCAAATGAGATTTTAATTTCCCAACACAGATGTCTCGGAAAACGATCACTCAATCTTAACGATGACTGCTGAAATGTCTATGCTGAATTTGATTTTTCTTTTGACAGATAATACTCCATAACTTTATTAAGTTTCGGAACAGGGGGTGTGTCACTTGAGATATCATCTTTCAAATACAGTTCACAAGCTTTATGATGATATACAATATGGTCAGTTAGAATAAAATATGTGTTAAGTGACTCGTTGTTCTGCTGTATTTATTTATTTATTTATTTATTTATTTATTTATTTATTTATTTATTTATTTATTTATTTATTTATTTATTTATTGGTGTTTAAGGTCACATACTTATGCACAATGGCTAATCATGACCGTGACAGTTTTATGTGTGGAGGAAGCCGGAGTACCTAGAGAGAACCACCGAGCATCGACGAGCAACTGTCAGCTCCTCAAAATTCTAATTCTGTTCAATCTCTGCTCAAGCAGGGTTACAGCGGTTGAAGACATGTGCATCATCGACGTGCAATACGCCTTAGTACACGGCGTCATCATGCCCCCATGTCAGCAGCCGGGATAAAGTGCCTTACCCGAGGACACAACGTGGGTCACCCCCAGATGGGGATCGAACTCGGGACCTCTAGCATAGAAGTCCAACAGTCTACCACCGAGCCACTGCGCTCCCAATTGTTCTGTTGTTATTTGCATGGTATAAGTCATGGGAAATCTCATATATTTCAAAAATAAAGTTGATCGATCACATTTCTGTGATGGAAAATAATATTTCAGGCATTATTCTTGTATCGATATAACTCTCGGTGTAGGCAGTAGACAGTCAAATTGACAGGGGCAGCGTTTGCCAGATGGGGGAGAGAGTTGGACAGCCAGACAGACAGTCAGCGCAGACTGGGCATCACTGTCACCTGGACAATTTGGGATGTAGGAAGACCAGTTGCTTGGTGAGCGATTGGGTTGAATGGGTGGAAGGGGGACAATGTGGGTAGGATTGGATGGCATGTAGGTTAGTAGGTAAACAAGGGAGGTGTGTAGTTGAGTTATTGGTGGTTAATTAGATAGCAATGTCGGAAGGAAGATGGCGAGTATGAGTCAGGCCCCCATTTTTCCTCTCAGTTCCAGGGAGCATAAAATGCAGCTTGAACAACCGTGACACCACCCAAGACGTAATCAAGGTACTCTTCAAAAAGCAGACTTCTCTTTATCACGCAAGGCACCAAAGCACCTCTTTGATTTGACCCCTCTCACCAATTAAGCTTACCACCCATGACCTCTTTTTTCACGATTATTTTACCCAGATACCCCTGGATGCCTAGGTTTGAGAACTCCAATGAATAGTTCTACATTATCTCCCTCACCTGGGTATTCCAGCCCATCTTGATATTTGAGATGAAAGTTCTCAGGAACATTACCTTTACACCATCAGGTGAGGAAGAAAATTTACCAAATAAATAAGATATTTTCAATAAGTCTATCCTGTCCATTTTTCCCTCTCATTTCCAGGGAGCGTAAATGCAGCTTGAACAACCATGACCGCACCAAAGGTGGCATCAAGGTACTCTTCAAATCCAGGCTTCTCTTTATCATGTACGTCACCAAAAGATCTCTTTGATTTGACTCCTCTCACCAATTAAGCTTACCACCCGTGACCTCTTTGTCACGATTATTTTACCCAGCTTTCTGTAACAGAGTCAACGTGGACTGAGTCATCTGGAAGGGTTAAGTGTGTGTCGCTTAAGCATTTATGTTTTATTTTCGTCAGGCCTAAGTGGGTATAGAGAGAGATAATGAGACTTCAGATTTTATTCTGATGGAACTATTAATTTATTCTGATAAAGATAGGAAGAAGTAATGGGACTTCATATTTTATTCTGACAGAGAGAATATCTTATTTCTGATGGAAGCAGGATTTAATGATGATTGAAATGTTGATGTGTCTTTCTCACGATCATAGAAGTAATTGGGAAGTATCATACACTCCTCGACATCCGTAAACGGATCTATAAGTGGATGCTTTTAGACTATAAATGCTTGCAAACGTTTTATGAAATAATCTAAGTAATTGAAGGCGTAAGTACTTTCGTGACAAAGCACAACACGAAGGTAGTCAGCATTCTGCAGAGTCACTATGATAAAGCAAATATTAGAAATATTATTGTGAATACTGTGTGGGCGGCCGGTACAGCTCAACACAGAAGTAAGGTAACTTCACATGTTCTCCATGTGATGTTACTGTGGTTTGGCAGTTTCTGTAAAGAACATTTGAGAAACATTCAACCCACACTGTTCGGTTCATGACGCACATGATTGACATCATAGACTAAGTCCACAGTAGCTGTGGGCTGGCTGTTCATGATATAAGTCGATGTTCGCCACGAATCCGGCAGTGCTTTTCCATCTAGCACCCATTAGTGCTTTTTCCATCTAGCACCTGGTGGGTCCTCCATCTAGAGCACCGCAGTAGCACTTAGACTTTGAGATGGAGTGAGAGCACTAAGAGAGGCCAGTTTTCTTTTGTTTAGACTTATTAAAATTATAATCACCATACCGATTCACAGTTGCCAGTTGACTGAAGTTCAAAGAACCTGTTCCCAACCCTAAAGCGACGTGCAGCCATTGGAAAAGGAGATCAGTGGACAGCAGATGGGGCGTGACCACAGGGGAGAGGAGTCCCTCCATAATCTAGGCAATCGAGAACAGGAGAGAACTGCTACTACATTGGTAGGGAGCCACGGCCCTATCAAAGGAGGTTTTCAAACACAGTAACCCTCGCACATCCAGTTGTCTGGTGTCACAACGGCCAGACATGCTGCCCATCTGAGGTGTCCTCACGATCCTTAGTGTTACACAGCATTTTATTGGTGCTGTTCACAGGATTTCAGTCCAGATTGACAGACAGATCAACAACCATCTACAGCACCAGGTTAGTGTAATTTATTCTTTTGATGAATAGCTAGAGTTGGTTGGTGACAAATTTTACATTTGTATTTGGCAAAATAATTAGATTGATTGAAACAGCGATCAATGTGCAACACTGAGCCCAAAATATTTTCATGTACATCTGATGACCCTTTGGCTGTAACTTTTGTGGAATTTTGTGATATTGTGAGACCAAAATATTTAGAATTCCAGACTATTTGGTATATATAAGAAAGATTGTATTAGTCAGCAAACTTTCATCTTGTTGTTTGCTGATTCAATTACGAAATTCAGTATACAACAGGGAGAAAAAATCTATCATTGACATTGGCACCACGACCCAGACATTTAAGTATCCCTTCACAGACAGAGAAATTGAAAATCCCGAGAAAACGGTGATGCAAGTAATTAAAAACATTAAACCGAATGATTCCACTTCCACTGAGAATTGAGCCCAGTGACCCTAATTCAAGCTACATTAAATACATACAAGCTATAAACATTGTGACAGTTTGTAATTGTTGCGATTTACTATTTGAATGACACATAACAGTAAATAGAGAAGACAAATCGATAGTCCATTGTGATGTAAAAGTTAGAGCTATTCCTAAATATACTATTCCCCTAGAACGCGAACCCCCACTAAAGAAATTAAAGAGAAATTAATTCTAAATAGGCTGTAGTAAAATTTACATAAATTAAAATGGGTGAGTACGGTGATTTAGTCAATGAGATCCAGAATGTACAACACCAACAACAGTTGGATCAAGCACAACAGCAGTTGCTACAACAACAACAACAGCAATTACTCGCCCAACAGCAAGCACAGCAACAGATACTGGCACAACAAAATCAGGGTGACCCACTTAGCCCCATAAATGCGATGCAACAACAAATTGATATTTTAAAAGGAAGTGTAGCAAATCAAGCCAATTCAGCAAAAAAGCAAGTAGCTGCTGTGAGTGCCCAAACTTTGGCCAACACAGTAGATAAGTTTACAGGGGACCCTAAGCAGTTGAAAGACTGGATTAGAAAATAGAGCGACATGCTAGGTCCATGGGTAATGACGTAAATGAATTGGCATTCATGGTATTACACAGGTCGGGTGGAGTCCTAGCAGATTACATCCAGAGAAGACTGACAATTAAACCTGACATTTCTTGGGAATGTCTCAGGAAAGAAATGAAAACTAGATTCAGTGATGTTACTGAACCCCAGTATGCCTTGTCAATGTTAAGAACAATCAAACAACAGCAGAATGATAGTGTTCAGATCTATCATGCAAAGTTACTAGATCGGCAGAGGATGCATTTGAGTCTGACATATTTGCCCCTTCCATTCAGAAACAATTGGTTAATTTTTTTATCGATGGCTTAAGAGACCCCGCCATCAGAATGCGATTGCTTCGTGTAGAGCCCGCAGACTTAGAGTCCGCTGCCACAAGTGCCATGAAGGAGGAAAATGTCAAAAAAAGATTTAAAATGAATGGCCATGACTTTAGAGACAAGAAATTCTATCGTCACCAGAATCCTCCTCATGAACAGATGGAAGTCGACCATTATCAACGTCCACAGGGTCATGGGTGTGGTTTTTGCCATGAAACGGGACAGAAATTTGGAAATTTTGGTAAAGGCCATGGAAGGCCATTTAAAGCCCAAAGCAATGTACATGTCGTAGGTCAGCCGAGGCTGGATTATGGCAGAGTAACATGCTACAACTGTAGACAAGTAGGCCATATCACCCGGAATTGCCATTTGCCAAAACAGGAAAATAGAAACAGGGAAACTAAAATGTTCTGTGTTGAAGTCCGGAACATGGAACATTCATAACAAAAGGGTTAAAAGAATAAATAGAGTTCCAAAGAAAAACAAAGATAAAATAGTAGATGAAAGTGTACAAACAATTAGTAAACAAAGTAACAGCTCTCTCTCTCGAGTAAACAAAGTGATAGTATAAATAGTAGTAAGATTAAAGGGGAACAGGAAGTAAAAGAGTTAAATGTAAATGGAACACCGATTCCAACTTCCGTAGTTTTAAAAGTAGATAAACAGAGATTAAGAAGTTTGGAGGATACTGGCACGCAGTATAGCTTAATTAGTTACCAGCTGTATAAAAATTTGAAGGATAAATCAAGGCTTGTTAAAAAGTCCTTGTCCTTAAAAGGGGTTGGAGGCACTCTCCTTGATGTTAAAGGAGTGGTCCAACTAAGCTTTCAGATTAAAAACATATGGTTAACTCTCGAGTTTTGGGTTGTTGATATTGAATCCAATCTGATTCTCGGTATTGATTAGTTAGCAAAAAATGGAGTTAGAATCTATTATTATTTAGAATGTTTTCGACTTAAGAACGGACTAATTCCATTAGTACCAGATATCCACATATCATTGCTAGTAAGGAGCAAGAAGGAATCAACTTGTAATTAAACCTCAGATCTGTACTGTGTGTACAGCAAAAATAGTAGTTGGCAAAAGACTGTATGAATCAGATTTATTAGAAGTAAATCCTATAGAAACAGGATATGTTAGTGAACAGACAGGATTAATGATAGCAAATACAGTTGTAAACAATAGTGACCGAGTAGTGTCGGTCATGATTTGTAATAGCACAGATAAACATTATAAAATAAGATGAGGTTGTGTACTGGCTAGAGTGTCACCTGTAATTGATTCAAGTGTGAAGACTGTCAATGAAGTGGTGAGAAACAATTTTTCAACTAATAAGATAAACTATGATGAAATACACGCCCCAGCAGATAAGAAAACTGAAGTGGAAATGATAATTAGAAATAACAGAGATTTATTTGCTGCAACAGATGCACAGTTAGGAAGCACTGATGTAGTCAAAATGAGAATAGATACACAGGGTCATGAACCAATCAAACTGAAACCTTATAGGGTTCCTTTAATGAAATGAAAAATAATGGATACTGCCATAGACGAGATGTTAGAAGCAGGTATTATCCAGAAATCTAGGTCACCATGGAGCTTTCCATGTTTACTTGTTGGAAAGAAGGATGGCACAAGTAGGTTCTGCGTGGATTATAGGCAATTAAATAAAATAACTAAACCCATTAGTTGGCCTCTCCCAGTGATAGACGACCTCTTGAGTTTGTTGACTGGAGCAGTTTACTTTTCGGCACTAGATCTGAAGTCCGGATATTGGCAAATTGCTATGGCCCCTGAAGACAAAAAAAAGACAGCGTTTACCTGTCACAGAGGTTTGTTTGAGCATAATGTGATGGGGTTCAGATTGCAAAATGCGCCCTTGATATTTCAGGAATTGATGTCTGTAGTCCTGCAGGACTGTGAGGACTTCACCCTAGCATATTTAGATGACATATTGATCTTCTCAAAGACTGAACAAGATCATTTTGAAAACCTGGAAAGGGTGTTTCAGAAATTAAAAAAGCATAATCTCAAACTAATATTGAAGAAGTGCTTCTTCTTTCAAAGGGAAACAAATTATTTAGGTTTTATAGTAAATGAACATGGAATTAAACTGTATATGCAAAAAGTTGAAATAATTAGGTCATTAGAACCCCCAACTACCGTAAAGGGAGTACAGAGTTTTCTGGGAATGACAAGTTATTATAGAAGGTTTCTACCAAACTTTAGTGAGATAGCAAAACCGTTAATTGATTTGACATGAAAATATGTCAATATAAGTGGACAGAAGAGTGCCAAAGAGCTTTTGAATATTTAAAAGAAAGTTTAACAGTAATACCATGCTTGGGATACCCTGATTTAAATAAAGAATATATATTATATACGGATGCTAGTAACACCTGCATAGGTGCTTGTCTTACCCAGCCTTGTGAGGTAAACCAAGAAGAGGTTCTGTATGGAGTCAAAAATGAGAAACCAATTTATTTTCTGTCCCACAAGTTAAGTGACACCCAGTGTCGGTGGTCGACCATTGAGAAAGAGTGTTATGCAATCCATTATTCACTGCAAAAATTGAATCATTACTTAAATGGAGCAAAATTTACAATTAAGACTGACCATCAGCCTTTGAAATATGTGCTAAGCTCGCCGATCAATAATAGGAAAATTCAGACTTGGGCATTGAACATAACAGGGTATAATTATAAAATTGAATATATAAAAGGTACCGAAAATACCTGTGCAGATTTGTTGTCTCAGTTACCGCATAAATTAGAAAATTCAGAGAGCCCTACTGAAGACCTAGATGTAGATATTTCAGATAAAACCTATGAGATAGGAGTATTAAATACGAATAATTTTAGACTCCAAGATTTTGTTGAGTGTGAGATTGAACCACAAGACCCTGAGCCACCGGAAGTGGTAACTATTAAACCATTTGACATGACAGTTGAACAACAAAAAGATGATGAAATTAAAGAAATAATTAAGTTATATGAAAGCAACAACCCACCACCAGCGGTTAGTAGTAGAAATATAATGATAAAAGGAATTCTATATTACATTAGTAATTCAAATGATTATCCCACATTGAGAATGTATATTCCAAAACACCTAAAATCGGAAGTGTTAAGACAATACCATGATGATGCTGGACATTTGGGCATAGATAAAATATTTGCATCTTTGGTGCGCAAATATTATTGGAAAAACTTGTATAAGGATATTTATAAATATTGTGAACATTGTATTACTTGTAAGGCTAGAAATTTACAAAAGGTTAAGCCACCATTGCAGTTAACAGACATTCCACCTTACCCATTTGCAAAAGTAGGTTTAGATGTCAGTGGACCGTACCCTACAACATTGAGTGGAAATAAATGCATAGTCAGTTTTATAGATGTCTATAGTGGATGGCCTGAAAGCTTTGCCACCCCTGATAAAAAGGCAGACACAATAGCCCAATTGTTATTGGAGGAAATATTCCCGAGATTTGGTGCACCCTTACAAATATTGACCGATAATGGCACTGAGAATGTAAATCACATCATACAGGAAGTGTTAATAAAATTAAATGTAAGTCACGCTGTGACATCATTTTATCACCCTCAGTCAAATGCTAAGGTCGAAAGGTTCCACCGGACCTTACATGATGTATCGGCAAAGTTGAGTCAAGATCAATTACAAACTTGGGACTTGCACTTAAATCAAACATTGGCCGCTATTAGGTTTCACCCAAATGAATCAACCAAATATTCCCCCTTTTATTTGTTGTATAATAGGGATGTTGTCTTGCCATTGGATAATTTATTACAACCACATCATAAATATTTGGGAGAAGAATTTCATAAGGTGGTGCTTCAAGAACAACCTTGAGCTTTTTGACTGGTACATCAAAATTTGAAAAAAGCAAAAAATAAACAAAAGAAATATGCCGATAAAAATAGCAAGGAAATTAACTATGAAGTTGGTGACCCAGTTTATTATAAAGATAATCAGAGGCACAGTAAATTACAAAATAAATGGAAACCATACTACAGAATTATTGAGAAAACTGGGCCAGTTAGTTTCAGACTCAGGGATCAGTTAACTGGCAAAACTACTAAATGTCATGCTGAAAACATCAGAAAAGCAAATTTAGATTGGAAAATCCCCAAAAAGGGTGCGTTAAATCAGGCATTACGACAACAAAGATATGTCGTGCCCCCAGAAGGTAGTGAATCCAATTCAGCTACGGATTCAGAGGATATTCCCTTAAACAGAATAGCTCGCAGATACAGGCATGCAAGAGACAATTCATCATCAGAAGATGATATCCCCTTGACAGAATTGAGTAAGCTAATATGCGAAAATCAGTTAAAAGATAGGGAAGTGGAGGTTGAAGAGTTAACCTCTGAAGGTATGAGTATAGACAGTTCTTCTAATAACGACAATCAAATAAGTGACATAGAACAGCCAGAAATGGATCAAAGTAAAGAACCAAATGACAATTTAGAAATTAATCTAAGTGCTACAATGAGTACAGGTGAAAATAAAGATGAAAATCAATCTATTACTCTAGCTGAGATAATTAAAGGTAAAAGTCAATCTAATACTCCAACTGAGATAATTAAGAGACAAAGTGTGGAGAAACGTAAAACAGAGAAAATCAATAGGATTACAATTATAAATGCTGTCCTTGGAGCACTACGGTCGATTGTGTAAGTTGCTGAATTGTGGGAGAGTGGAAGAGACTAGACTTCCACGAGTAAATAGGACTCCTTAAAAGTAAATAAAATACTGCATGATACTGACATGTCACTGATAATCAACAGTGGGAGATCTTGTTTACTTGATGAATGTGGGTGTATAACTAAACGATAATTTAACCCTGTGTTAAAAATTTTGTACTAAATTGTAGGATAATTTACTAATTAGTGTTGGTAAGGTTTAGGGCCCTATTAAACTGCACCAAACACGAAGGAGCTCCAGTAAGTAAAGGAATCAGAAGTTTAAAGAATTAAGTATTCGAAGTTTAAGAGAATTAAATACATTCATCAGTGTTAAGTGATGTTGAGTAGGAGTAATACAGTTAAAATAGAAATAGTAGTAAAATTCAGCCGCCAATCGAAATAGAGATAGAAAATAGTGCAATGGGAACTGAAGGAAAACTTTCTTTCTCTCATTGCAGGAGAAAGATGATGTTTCAACTCATAATAATAGTCCTGATCACGGCATTGGGAAGCAGTAACAAAACTAAATCTAGGGATTTTATAGTGTAACATAACGTGATTTTCCACAAGGAAAAAGAAATTAAGTTAGTGAATTCTGACTGGACAATCGGTTTCTATATTGACTTAGGACTTTTTGAGACATATTTACAACAAGAAGGTAGGAGCATAGAAGGTGTAAGGAAGGTATTTCATGAGGTTCCAGGCAACATTAAAGATATAACTAAATTATGGACTACGCCAGCCCCAGTAGTAGGAACCACCCAAAGACAGATTTCCGGGAAACAAATAAACCATGGTAGGTGGGCCAAACAATTATTACATTCAGGATTTGATGACTTGTTTCAGGCACTAGTTTGTGACATAAATTCTGTGATGCAAAAGTATGAGTTGGTACTCAAACAGTTTGATGGTTACAAACAATTGCACCGCAGAGACAGACGAGCTTTATTGCCATTTATAGGCGACGCCCTGTCATTTCTATTTGGCACCGCTAGTTCCTCAGACTTGGACACAATTAACCATAATATTGGCATTCTTTCAAAAAATCAACAAACGCTACAACATCTGGTAAAAAAAGCTTTTACAATAATGAATGTTACACGTAAACAGGTACAACAGAACAGACACTCAATTAGTCACATAATAACATCATTAAGGACCCTGTCTGCCTGGATAACTGACATTTAAAAGGCTGTGTCCATGTGACTCGCTTTCCTGGAATTTTATACACAGTTACATCATAAATTACAGTTATTAGTTCATGAGGTCGATCAAATGACTAATCAAGCAAGATTTTACATTGAACATCTACACATACAATTTAACTCGTTGATAGCATGACAGTTAGCGCCTAGTGTGATTGAAGTAAAAATGCTACACAATGTTTTAGTAGATTTAAAAACGCACCTACCTGCTCATTTAATGTTGCCCTTCGATGAAACAACAGAATTGTGGAAATATTACAAGTACTTGTCCAGTAGTGCCATGTTTGAGAATCAGCAGTTGATTATTGTAGTGAAACTACAACTAGTAGATGTCCGTAAGACATTTGAGCTATACAAGATATATTCATTGCCTTATCCTTTGGTTAATGTAACTATGAAATTAAATCCACAATTTACATCCTTAACAGCGCAACATAAAATGGAAACCAAGTATTTGACAATAAATGAGAAATGCACACACATAGCTCACTTAACTAATGCACACACCTGTTTGAGTAATACCTTGGAATTTTGTTCCTTGGATGGCATCATGCACACAGTATGACCTGAAGCTTACTGCAGTCAGGCTTTGTTTCTGGGAAATGAAAAATCAATACAGTTAGCTTGTTCAGTGGAAGTGAAAATCAATACAATCTTACCCAGTGCAATGCAAATTGCCCATCTTGTATGGTTTGTTAGTACACGTGACCCTTTGCCATTCGCTGTCTCATGTGCTAATACTACAAACACCCGTACCCTCACTATTGACCCACCTATTGGCATGTTACAATTACCCCCAAAATGTTCTGCTACTAGTGCCACCATTCAAATGATAGCATATTTACATGGAAATACCAAAGAATTTTATGATGCCATGGAAACAAAATCATTAATTAATCATAACACCACAAACTTCCACTTATGGTCCCCATTGTTTATGAAATTTCTGACTTTGACAAATGTAGTTTTTCCCAGACAGCTTAAGGACATCGATCCAATTCCAATAGAATCATTCATTGATCAACTTGAACACCTTGATACGATATCGGAGACGGATACAAAATCCTGGTTACCACCTTGGGGTTATGGTATCTCCTCTACGATATTTGCCTTAACAGTAATAGGATTTGTTGCATATTGTTGCTGTAGAAAACTGCTCTGTTTAAAGCTGCATATTTGGCGCACGAGGCGTGAAGCCGCTCGTATCCGAGAATGCAGGCCGGCGATGATTCGGCATTTACTGCAAGAAACACAAATTAACCAAGACCGCCAACTTGAGACTATTCAGCAATTGAGTGAATTGCACAAAATAGTTTGTGCAGGATCAGGTTCCAAACCTATGCAGAACGCGGACACAAATGAGTACTTGACAACAACAGCAGCTTGTCCAATGAAACTAGAAGAGATTGAAATGGAAAAATTATCACCTGAAGGAGATGCAGATTCTGGCAAGTTCGTATATGCAGAGCCCCATGTTCTGTTTGCAACCGGCCCTGAGTACCTCACACCAGTTCCATAGAAAGTGAAGCGAGATGTACATAGACACAATAGACTTTGGTTGACAAAGCAATTCTATGGAAATATAGACAATGTAATCAGTGTTTTCTGTAATCAAAGGTGTTTCATGTATATCCTATATCCTAGTCAGAAAGTTGAGTGTGAGTGACCAGACCCTTTAAACCTTTTAGAAAGGTAGTCAGTATATTCGACGTTGTATTAGTAGAATTAGTAGAATTCTAGTCCATGATCCTTTGGAATGTGATGATACTCCTACATCACATTGAGGTTGCTGCACAGCAATCCTGGTCACAGAGTAGTACTAGGTTCAAATGGGTTATGTACAGTTGAACCCAGTTGTTTGATGTTGTAGTGGTATTTTACCGTATTTTTTTTGTCATACCCACCTGACAGATGCCCTCGTTGACACTGTTACTTTCGTTTTCTGGAGTTTTCTTGTTTCCACAAGAAAACTTTGGTTGGGGGAGTTGTGTAACAGAGTCAATGTGGACTGAGTCATCTGGAAGGGTTAAGCGTGTGTCGCTTAAGCAATTATGTTTTATTTTCATCAAGCCTCATTAAGTGTTAATGTATAGAGAGAGATAATGAGATTTCAGATTTTATTCTGATGGAATTATTAATTTATTCTGATAGAGATAGGAAGAAGTAATGGGACTTCATATTTTATTCTGACAGAGAGAATATCTTATTTCTGATGGAAGCAGGATTTAATGATGATTGAAATGGTGATGTGTCTTTCTCACGATCATAGAAGTAATTGGGAAGTATCATACACTCCTCGACATCCGTAAACGGATCTATAAGTGGATGCTTTTAGACTATAAATGCTTGCAAACGTTTTATGAAATAATCTAAGTAATTGAAGGCGTAAGTACTTTCGTGACAAAGCACAATACGAAGGTAGTCAGCATTCTGCAGAGTCACTATGATAAAGCAAATATTAGAAATATTATTGTGAAATACTGTGTGGGCTGCCAGTACAGCTCAACACAGAAGTAAGGTAACTTCACATGTTCTCCATGTGATGTTACTGTGGTTTGGCAGTTTCTGTAAAGAACATTTGAGAAACATTCAACCCACACTGTTTGGTTCATGACGCACATGATTGACATCATAGACTAAGTCCACAGTAGGTGTGGGCTGGCTGTTCATGATATAAGTCGATGTTCGCCACGAATCTGGCAGTGCTTTTCCATCTAGCACCCATTAGTGCTTTTTCCATCTAGCACCTGGTGGGTCCTCCATCTAGAGCACCGCAGTAGCACTTAGACTTTGAGAGGGAGAGAGAGCACTAATAGAGGCCAGTTTTCTTTTGTTTAGACTTATTAAAATTATAATCACCATACCGATTCAGAGTTGTCAGTTGACTGAAGTTCAAAGAACCTGTTCCCAACCCTAAAGTGACGTGCAGCCATTGGAAAAGGAGATCAGTGGACAGCAGACTGGGCGAGACCACAGGGGAGAGGAGTCCCTCCATAATCTAGGTGATCAAGAACAGGAGAGAACCGCTACTACTTTGGTAGAGAGCCATGGCCCTATCGAAGGAGGTTTTCAAACACAGTAACCCTCGCACATCCAGTTGTCTGGTGTCACAACGGCCAGACGCGCTGCCCACCTGAGGTGACCTCACAATCCATAGTGTTACATTTGCCCAATTGTCTAGGTTTGAGAACTCCAATGAATAGTTCTCCATTATCCCCTCACTTGGGTAATCCACCCTGTCTTGATATTTGAGATGAACAAAACTGTGGAACATTAGTTTTAAACCATCGGGTGAGGGGGAAATTTACCAAATGAATAAGATATTTCAATAAGTCTATCCTTTCTTTGATCCTCACCCAACCAAGATCACACAAGGTTGCTTCGGGTGATACGGTATTACTCAACGTCATTATTCATCATGCTAAATCATTCTACATGGTTTTCAAACTCTTTACATCTGTGTGGTTTTAGGTGCTCAGTGCTCAAACAAGACAATTTTACATCCTACCAAAGATCCACAAGGACGTAACTCCATCTGGATGGGCAATTGTATCAGATTGTACTTCGGAATCTTATGTGATCTCGGAATTAATTGATTATCATCTGAAACCTATAGCAAATAGACAACAGAGCTATCTAAAAAATACACAGGGTTTCCTGTCAAAAATGTCGAAATTGAAAATATCGAAATAGCAAAAATTTTAAAGATGAATTCAATTTAACCAATGCTAAATTAAATGAACCTTTGAATCTTCGACCTGTCATCTCCTATAAGAAAAACAAAAGCTTGCGTAACATCCTTGTAAGCACTAAATTAGAGCCCTTCAATGAATAACAACAATTGTTGCCAGTCAGTTTAACCAGTTCCTAAGTTCATCACTTAGTTTAAATCTCACACACACACACACACACAAACACACACACTCTCACACACACACACACAAAATGATTTTTGCTTGGACAGAAAAAAAACTTTAGCTTTTTCTTTTTGGAAAACTAAAAAAATATTTTTTGTCAAAACAAGACATTTTTTATTTTAAAAAAAAAGTAACTAAAGTTTTTTTGTTTTTGTTTTTTTTTCTGTCGAAGCAAAAAATGTTTTTTTTCTTTTTGTTTTTTTTATGTCGACAAAAAATTAAGACTTAGTTCCTTTTAAAAGTAAAAGTATATATATAATGTGGTGCTATGAATTGTATAAAGAAACTCTTTTTAGGATTATGATGGCCCTAAAAAGGGCCGGCACGAAGGTATTTTGTGGTGAATCTCACTCTTCCAATGAGTGTTGTTGAGCTGATTTCATATCCTCTGCGGTGAAACATTCTTTTTCCCAATTTTCTTCTTTTTCTTCTTTTCCCCCAAACATGATTGCCTCATGTATAGCTCTTGGGTAATCGTGGGGATGTTTTGGCCTATTGTGGAATTGAACCTCTCCAAAAGGCTGTCTCACCACCCCCATCTCTGGAAACTTCTCCAGCATATCTCTAAATTTATCTCGCTGTAGGGTTGAGCTGCACCACTGATACAGAGCAAGCAGAAAAACTCCATTTGTTCTCTCTCGTCATTCTTTTAAATATCTTTCTGCTTCTCTCTCTGCATCTTCATTTGTTATTTCTCTACTTTTTGAAATATCCATGCTTTTTTTCCTCCTCCTCAGGTCAATTAGATGTTGAAAATGTAAACCCATCCTTTAATTCATGTCCTTTTTATTCGACATGCGAGGATCCACATTGCAGCAAAAAAGTAATTCTCATTCTTCCCTATTGGTTAGATTTAGGTGAGTTAAAAATACTCATTGAACATCCAATGAGCATTTCCCCGCCTAAATCTAACCAATGGGGGAAGAAAGTGTGAGAATTACTTCTTCGATGAAATGTGGCTCCTCGCATGTTGAATAAAAAGGACATGAGTTAAGGAATGGGTTTACATTTTCAACATCTACAGTTAAAACTAAAAGTCCTGTCCTGAAATGCGCACAAATAGCACGTTGATATGCACGATAATCTACGCGATATGACCATAGTACGGCTATCAAATTATGTTAATATGGCCTGTGCACAAACAATGTTTCAGCCAATGGACTTCCAGGTAACCCAGAGGTTCATTGGCAGAAACATTGCCTGTGTTTGCTATGAGTAACCAGGAGAACTTGCCATGCTTTGGATGTCATTCGATATGGCAATTGCGCGCAATTCCTATGTGCAATTAAGCCTAGATAAGCAAACAGTTCGTGACA
Organism: Pictodentalium vernedei; assembly: GCA_031216915.1. Lineage (NCBI taxonomy): Eukaryota > Metazoa > Mollusca > Scaphopoda > Dentaliida > Dentaliidae > Pictodentalium > Pictodentalium vernedei. Next base: position 37,030,797 of record CM062289.1, on the reverse strand, counting down.
GGACTTCTAGTTTTAACTGTAATTGACCTGAGGAGGAGGAAACAAAACATGGATGTTGAAACCATCAATTTCGATAATCTCCTAAAGATGGATGCTGGGTCATGGTATTATGAGCTTCATTCAGTTACACTTAAACCGGAGAGGAAGACAGTTGCTTTTGAAATAATGGTAGCGGGGATCACATTCCCCAATATATCAGTAACAAAGGTGGAAAAGGCTTCAAAACAACTGGTGAGAGGAGGAGCACAGCCTTATCGTTTAAGGCTTGGAAAAATAGGAGTATTCATCAATCAGTAATAGATCATTCAATGTGCTATCCTTTTGGGGAATACACAATAGGTACAAGCAGTTAACACTGCCCCCACCCCCCATACCCAAACACAATTTGACATATCCCCTCATGAAGTACAAAAAAAGCTGAAAAATTGTTTTTTTTAAAATGGTATTTTCATGACAGGAAATATTTTACTAAAAATGTATAAAAATTTATACTTTTTTTTACTTGGGTGATGAAAATACAACTTAACGAATTCAGTTGAATTCCATCACACTGGTGTAGCATGCGGTTAAGAAAACTCTTTGGTCAATCTAGGCGGCCCTGAAAAGGACCGTTTTTCACTAAACAAAATGTTTAGTTCGCCAACTTGATTCCATTTCTGTTTTCTGCCCCCTTCACGTTATCTTTTATGCTGGGCTGTTGCGATCTGTTACCTCTCTGTGTGGCATAATAGTAGCTGTGTCTGATTAATCTTCGAAGAAAAAAATGGAAATTTTTTTCAATTTCCTCAATCGCCAGTGACGAGATAGCCCTCCCTCCATTATTTCTTGCTAGCTGTCGTAAATTATTTCTCAGTATAACTGTGTGGTCATTCTTGATCCTCCCCCCCCCCCCCCCCCTGTGCAGTGCAGACAAACCCCCGTGATGGAATCTCAAGCTCAAAGGATAGATCTATGTTCATGATTAGCATTAGGAAAAATGACATCCTCCATCTGTATTTATACTTAATAGGGGTTTTGAAAAAAATAATCGCAAAAAGAATAAAAATGCAAAAATATATCAAGATTATCTATTGGGTATTTTTATTATTTCCCCTCCAAAATTAAAAAAAAATAACAAAGTTTTTTTTAAATTTGGAGGGAAAAACGCAAATAAGGAAAGTTTTCAAAACAGCCAGCAGAATATCTGATGTCTGTTTGTAAACTCTCTTTATTGGTTAATAATGAGCGGTCAGAATATCTGATGTCTGTTTGTAAACTCTCTTTATTGGTTAATAATGAGCGGTCAAAAAGGGGGGGGGGAGGGAAATCACCTGTATGTGTATAAAAAATCGGCTCCCTATTTTTGTTTTTCATTATTTGATGTTAAGAAAAATGGCTGATATATCAAGCATCAACTTTGACAACTTGAGGGCTCTGGAGCTGGAGATTGCCAATTTCAACGAGATTACTCTGTTCACGAAAGATGCTGAAACACAGAGGGAACCACCAGAGAGAAACAAAACCCAAACTCTATTGAAGAAGATTTTCAACAGTTTAGAAAATCTGAGAAGTTCACCACTTCCACTCTGGACAGAGAAAATAACTATCCCAATCGTCTTCCAGTTGATAGAACAGCCTTTGCAAATCCCGGTACAAGTACCACAAAAGGCAAAACCTGGCTGCAAGCCAAGAAGAGGTTAGTCACCGCAGACACAGACACACAGCCTAGAATATTGGTAAAAAGGATGGAAGATGGATACGGTGGATATGCAAAACATATGCCTGACAGCTAATCTCGTTGGATGAATAAAGCCATCAAAAAAAGACCCTTTTCAGGGCCACCTATATTGAAAAAAAGATATTCTTGATCACACATTCACAACGCAACAACCAAAACACTACCCCCTCCCACAAACCCCTACCACTATTCATTGTAAAAAAACACAGCTCTAATAATGACCCAATCCTGAAAAAAGCCATCTCATCCCTATTAACAGTGAGGGTTAAAATGGTTTTTTTTATTTAAAAAATGTGTCTTTTCTCTTCGGTATTGATTCAGTAAGCGAAAATGCTGGGAATAATTATTCCTTCTCTTATGCTCCATGTATCATCATGTTTTATTCAAATATATCAACTGGAATAAAAAATCTGAAATGTGAAATTTCTGTTGAGGTATGGAGACGTACACCTGGAAATGCGATCTTTCACTGATATATCGTGAATTCAGTGCTAAAAAAACCAACCATACACTGACTATACTCTATATGGGGATATGCAGTTGATGAATCGTCCCTTGGAAACGTACTTTGTAATCAGTGTTAATCATCGCCTGCTACTGCACCAACCAATGCATAGATGTCACAAACAGACTGAGAGAAGCCAGTTGTGGATGGGGAACTGGCGGTTATCAGACGGTGCCAAAATGAATGAGCTAACATTTTTCATTTATTGAAAGACAGCCTTTTTAAGGCTATCATATTATTAGAAAGAGCTTTTTTAATATACCATTCATTTCACTATTCACTCTCAATATAGATTAACTAGCTTTGTGAATGGAAATATTTCGAGAATACTACTCAGTGTTTTTTATCCCCCTACTTTTAGGATCACTGATTCCGAAAAAACTTGATTTTCGGATAGAGTGATGTTGTTCTGGGTTAAAATGGAAATATAATTTCCTTTAAAAACCACTGACACTCTATGGGTGTTGAACATATAGTGATGTAGTATCTTGCCCAAGGACACAATGCAGTTGCCGCAGGTGGGATTCGATGAGGTGACGACCTCACTTCTTTCACCTCTTGCTACTTAGCTGCCGTACACACGTCGAACGTGGATTTCTGCAGAGATAATTATACAATACATATTATTTTTTAGGAGTAAAAAAAAAATATATTGTAGCGTATCTAAAATGGCTCACAGATGTATAACTGTATTGCTATTCTTTGGGATGAATCTACCCAGGCCGAGTTTACCCCAGACCGAATCTTCATGCTTCCAAAAAACGATGACATGTTATTTTCCATGGCGTTAAAAATCTTAAAAGGTTATAAGTTTTCTGTTCTTTTGGTTTACAAAAACTACAAACCATTGTTCATAAATAAAGATGGACACCACAATGTATTACTTTGTTTTGATTTCTGATTGGCCCGAAAAAGTAACCTATAGATATTAGGTCATTTTGTCCCAACTGCCCTTCGTCCCGGCTGACGTGTTGTTTCACTGCAGGTTGTCTCACCCCCTATATTGGGGCGAAATGATCGAGTATGGGGGGAAGGGCGGCAATGATTTTATTATTAAATTGTTTTAATGGTTAAAAGTACTTTTCCACCATTAAGTAACATTATAATGCACATACGACTCTTACAGTATGTGGAGAGTGGATTGTAACTAAATCACCCACGGAGTGGAGTTATCACCCAAACTATAACTTTCGTATTTTGTATATATCGACTAAAAACACAAGCAATGTTCCAGCCAATGGACCTCCGGGTTTAACCTGGAGGTCAATTGGCTGAAACTTTGTTTGTGCTTGTTATGCTTTGCAATAAATTTGCAATTATTGCTTGGGTGGAATCTCCACTATGTGGGTGATTTAGTGATAATACACTCTCCACGTTCTGTAGCCTCATTTCGGAAAAAGAGGTGCTGAACTCCACACATGTTCCATGGAATCCCTTTTTGGAAAAACGTCAGGCGTTCGGCATCCCTTTTTCTGAAATGAGGCTAAGAGTCGATTAGCAAATGCTTGATAGCTCATTTGCTCGATAGATTTTGAGTCGTTCGAGCAGCATGTGCGAGTTACTTGATCGATAGCTTATAAGGGGAATTTGCGATAGATGTGTCCTGGAGTGGTTTAAAGGGCTGGGTCAAACAAGTAATAGTGTCCTTAGATAAGTATCCTATAAAACTATCCTCAAATATAAGATACAAGACCTATAAGTATCCTCTGAACCCGAAAAGTATTGCGAGTCATTCGAACGAGCAATTGCTCTATACCTCATTTGTTTGATCAGATTGAGTCGTTCAAGCAGTATGTGCGAGTCACTTGATCGAGCAATTGCCCTAGAGCTTATTTGCTCGATGGGCTTCGAGTCATTCGAGCAGTATGTGTGAGTCATTCGATCAATAGCTTATTGTCTTTGGGAATGATATATGCTTTGTTATACACAAAGGAGACAACATTGTATGAATATGTATAAACTACTGGAAATGAAGCAATATGTTTGGTTAATCAGCTTCCGAAAAGTGAACTGATTGGATGATCTGGATAAATGAAACAAGAACAACAAGTGTTCACGAATTAGGGTAGGAACAACTGGGAGTATGTACCATCTTACCAGTAACAGAATGATACAAAGCATTCGGTAGGTTAATACTGTCGATGATTAAGATGGGACCTACAAGGGCATATAGCAACCGTACTCTGCCGTTCTGTACTACCCGGCATTAATTCCACCCCACAATACCACTTGATTATATTAATCATCTGGTGAATTAGGAGTACCAAGGGTTAACAAGAGACCTATAGGGGTATACACAGCCTATGTTATAAAACCTTTCTTAACTACCAGGCATTACTCCAACGCACAATACCGATTGGCCTAGCATTACATACTACCCATACTAGTCATAGGATAACATGAAGCATTAGGTGGATTAATAGTATTAAGGGGTCCCATGGGACCTGTAGTGGTATAAAAAGTACACCCTATACTACCACATTTGGCGACCATGCATTACCTCCACCCACACCACAAAAGCCGTCTCGCCCAGCATTAATTACATATCACCCATACCAGTCATGGGATGACATAAAACATTAAGTCGATTAGTAGTACCAATGGCTCTCGAGGGACCCACAAAGGTATATACCGCCCATACTATATTGCCGTTCTATACTAACCAGACAATACCCCCACCCCCACCCCACAATACCAACGTACTACCTATACCAGTCAAAGAATAATACAAAGTAATCGGTTAGTTAATAATACCGAGGACAAACAGGGGACCTACAGGGGTATATACCATGTATCCTATGCCCCAGTTCTAAACAAACAGTTATAATACTGCCTGACCTAGAATTACGGACTATCAGCCATAATATAAAATAAAGGATTCAGTAGGTTAATAGAACTATGGGGGTAATAGACCAACCAACAGACCATTCATTCTATACTGCTCAATTTAAACCACCATTAACTACCTCCCAATACCGCACTAGGAAATCATGCATTACCCTCCCCCCATACTGCTTGACCTAACCATAGCAGACATAGGATAATATGAAGGCCCAAGGGCTAATAGTATACCAACATGGATATATACCACTACTACTAGATCACCCCCCCCCCCCTCCCCTACAAAAAGCCTGACACCCCGACCCGAACAACGTTATGTCAGATTGTATAGTGGACAACAACAGTGGTGAACGTCTCTATGACGTCGAATGCGTACCATGGCGTCACGACGTTAATAGCAACGTCAGCCGTTTCGCGGGGAAAACTGTCAAGAAAAATCTCACCTTTCCCATTAATCTTCCATCACACACCCTTACTATATACACGGAGCCATGTGTTTGACATATATCACTATACATACCGTAGTATACTATATATGCAGTACGTACACCACTTTCGGGTCTAGATGAACGGTGCCGACATTTTGCACCGGCAAAAGTCCGGTTCCCATGCGAATTTTACATTAGCTGCACCGGCAAAAGTCCGGTTAATAAGGGACGATATGACCCTTATATACTACTGATGTTATATAAATGTACAAATTACACTCAAATGGCAAAAGTTGTGCTTCTGAATACTAAACTGTAAAGATATAAACAAATACCTAAGTAAAACAGGAATAAAACATAATATCACTGCAAGTTCTGTTTTTATGTAATCCATATCTCATTGACATACCACCAAAACCTTCTCTATTTGTCTGATTTCGACCCGAGTTCGACCCCCGTCCGGGACGACCCGCGCTGTATCCTTGGGCAAGGCACTTTATCTCAGTTGCCTACACGGGGGCACGATGACGCCGTGTACTAAGGCATACTGCATGTCGATGGTGCGCATGTCTTCAACCGCTTTAACCCTGTTTGGGCTGAGCTTGAACAGACTTAGAATGTTGGGGAGCTGACAGTGGATCGTTGTTGCTCGGTGATTCTCTCCGGGTACTTCGGCTTCCTCCACTCGCAAAACTGTCACGGTCACGATTAGCCATTGTGCAGAAGTGTGTGACCTTAAACCTAAATAAATAATATTAATAATAATTGTCTGATTTCACGTATCGGTCAATGCAACATTTTTTTAATTTAGTAACAATTATGAAAATTTTAATGGAAATTGTTTGCTTCGGTAAATCCTTTGGGGCAAAAAATACTAAAGTACTAAAGGAAACAATTACCTTGCATCACCAAAATAAAATTTAAATTTAGGGGCGAAACCACCCGCATCCGTCTGTGGAGCGAAATGACCAGGACGAATGAGGATTGTGGCGGAACGACTTAAGGTTGAAACGACCTGGAAGCAACTTATCAACACTGTATCACCTATTTTCAAGTAAACTTTTCATTACTATTTATTACACCTTAAAATTTGGATAATTCCAAAACTGCATTTCGTTTTGATTCTTGAACTTCACTAGCTATGTGTCTTTGCGTATCTTTATGAAATCGCACCAATATATTCAACAAGATCGAGGGTTATATCTGCGGTTTTTCGATGAAGGTACATCATGTAATCGCCGAATAGGAAAAGTTACAACGAAATCAGGAGAGTTTGGTTTGAAATAACAAGATTATTAGCTGAGCGTATTGAAAAAACTCTAAAATGACAGAATACGAGTGATGTGTAGACATGTAAATATCACGCAAATCTTGAGATGCGAGTTAGGTTGCAGCAGAAAACGAATGCATTTGACATTTTGTTTGATTGTTGATATCGGCCCAAAGATTCCTAGAGGGGGATAAGCCGATTGCAATTGTGTCGGCAATTGTGAACCGGAAGTCACGTGATTTTTTCCCTAAAATTTACTGTCCAATTCAAAATATCGCTTGACGGTATTAGAGAATTCTGTCCTGGAACACATTTATCTGATTGGGTATGTGCAACCCCTTGCGGGCCATCGGCCCGCTGTGGTTCCAACAATTCGATAGTACTGTCGAGGTTCTGTTGTAATATAGCTCGGTCGCGTTTTTGAAAGCAGTTTGAGTCGAAAATGCGACAAAGCTACAATATGACAGTACTGTAGCGATTTTGTCGTAATAGACCGTTGTCGCGTCGTTGGTTTCTGGAAGAACGTTATAAAAACGTATGTGCAAGGCATGTACATCATACGTGTACCTCATTGTTCCACTCAAGTGATTATTCATAGTGCATGTAACTAATTAATTTATATCATGTCATAAACAGTGAACACAAGATGGCGTCTTGTTCCACATGTGATTTATCATAACTAAATAATTTATATCATGTTGCGAACAGGGAACAAAAGATGGCGTTTTGTCCCACTTGTGATTTATGGTTGGTTACTAAATAATTTATATCATTTCGTAAACAGTGAACACAAAATGGCGTTTTGTTCCACTTGTGATTTATGGTGACTAATTAATGTATATCAGGGTCGAAAAATGTAAACACAAGATGGCGTCTCATTCCACTTGTGATTTATGATCACTAATTATATTATATCGTAAAGAGACCACACAAGATGGCGTCTTGTTCCACTCGTGAATTATGGTAACTAATTAATTTATATCATGTCGTAAACAGTAAACACAAGATGGCGTCTCGTTCCACTTGTGATTTACGGTCTCTAGTTAATTTATATCATGTCATAAACAGTGAACACAAGATGGCGTCTTGTTCACTTGTGATTTATGGTAACTAATTAATTTATATCATGTCGTAAACAGTAAACACAAGATGGCGTCTTGTTCCACTTGTGATTTACGGCCACTACTTAATTTATATCATGTCATAAACAGTCAACACAAGATGGCGTCTTCTTCCACTTGTGATTTATGATAACTAATTAATTTATATCATGTCGTAAACAGTAAACACAAGATGGCGTCTTGTTCCACTTGTGATTTACGGCCACTACTTAATTTATATCATGTCATAAACAGTGAACACAAGATGATGTCTTGTTCTAGTTGTGATTTATAGTCACTAATTAAGTTCGATCATGTAGGAAACAGTGAACACAAGATGGCGTCTTGTTTCAGTTGTGACTTATGGTCATTAATTAATTTATATCATGTTGTAAACAGTGAACACAAGATGACGTCTTGTTGCACTTGTGATTTGTGGTCACCACTTATTTTATGTCATGTTGTAAACACATTCATTTTTATGTGTACCCATACTATGTATGGTACACACAATGCCGGCATCCGGGGTGACCATCCGTCGTCCGTCCATCCTTTGTACGTCCGTCTGTCCGTCTGTCCGGGCCAACATTGGGGGTTTAGGGAATATTATTATTAGGGACTACCTCCAAATTAAGGTAGTGTTAGGGTTAGGAGTGGGGTGGTGTGTGGTGAGGTTAGGGGTAGCCCCAGAGTAGGGCTTAAGGTTGGAGAGGGTTTGGTCCAGGGGGGTTAGGGTTGGGGTCAGGCGTGGGGTTTTAGTTTTAGTAGCCCCTAAACCGAAAAATAGCTCCTAATCCTATTGGTTTGGCTAGGGTGGGGTTGGGTCAGGGGTGGGATGGGATGGGATGGGATGGGATGGGGTTAGGGTTAGGGGTAGCCCCAGCGTAGGGCTTAAGGTTACGGGGTTAGGTCCCGGGGGTGGGTGGGGATAAGGGTCAGGGGTGGGCTTTTAGGGTTTAGGGTCAGGGTGGGGTAGGGTTAGGGTGTGGTTTTTGGGTGGAGTGGTGGGGTTAGGGTTAAATATAAGTTCTAGGGTGGAGGGGTGGGGTTCTGGGTAAAATAAGGTTTTGGACTTACAAAATGTTTTTTTTTTTGTAGCCCATAAACCCGAAATGTTGGAGCGTTCGTCTGTCCGTCCGTCCGGCGTCCGTATCCATTTCTTTGGCATTCGATAACTTGAAAAATATTGCTTGGATTGTCAAGTTACTTTATATTTGTGTTTAGGTTACTGATGTGCCGAGCTGTGTAGTTTTTGGTGTAAATCGGATAATTTGATCCTGAGATATTAACCCTTTATCCTTCAAATTGAAAATTCCTCCAATTCCTTTGGCATTCGATGACTTAAAAAATATTGCTTGGATTGTCTAGTTACTTTATATTTGTGTTCAGATTGCTGATGTGCCGAGCTGTATAGTTTTTGGTGTAAATCTGATGATTTGATCCCGAGATATTAACCCTTTATCCTCAAATTGAAAATTCCTCCAATCCCTTTGGCATTCGATAACTTAAAAAATATTGCTTGGATTGTCTAGTTACTTTATATTTGTGTTCAGTTTACTGATTTGCTGAGCTGTATAGTTTTTGGTGTAAATCTGTTATTTTGATCCTGATATATTAACCCTTTATCCTTCAACTTGAAAATTCCTCCAATCCCTTTGGCATTCGATAACTTGAAAAATATTGCTTGGATTGTCAAGTTACTTTATATTTGTATTCAGGTTACTGATGTGCCGAGCTGTATAGATTTTGGTGTAAATCTGATAATTTAATCCTGAGATATTAACCCTTTATCCTTCAAATTGAAAATTCCTCCAATCCCTTTGGCATGAGATAACTCAAAAAAGATCAATCCGATTGTCATGTTACTTTACATATTTATTCGTACTGATGTTCTGCGCTGTATAGTTTTTTATGTAAATCTGGTAATTTGCTCCGGAGATATTAACCCTTTACCCATCAAATTAGACACTCCTCCAATCCATTTCTATATGTACCCATACCTTGTATGGTGTACATAATGTCGGCATCCGTGGTGGCCCTCCGTCATACAGCTTTCTACTAGTTGCGCGTATGGGTACACATCTGACGATTTCATCTGCCTATTTTTTTCACATGTTGAAATCTCTCTATATAATTGAATTTTACAGTATGTAAAACAATAAAATCACTTCTCAATTACCTTTTCAAAGAATAATTTAGGGATTTGATACAATATATGAAAACAATTAACATCAAAATTAGGTAGAGTTTATTGACTAAAATAAACAGCTATATTTGTATAAATTATAAATTTTTTGAGAGATAAAGTTGAATTACAACAAATTCTAAAACGTTTTTTTTTTTATTATTTATATTTCGATTTAACACGTCAAGCAGATGACACTGTAATAAAAGTGTTTATTTTCTTAAATTCATGAGAGTGAAAATGTTCAATTTTGTTTAAAAATAAAACAATGACTTGTGAATATACAAATTGTTTATAAGCAAATTATTATTCTAAATTTAACCTTTACCCAACCAAATATTTCACTTCATATTTTTTTACCCCATTTTATTTTTTGAAACAAAATAGTAAATTCACACTTTACCCGACATAATGCAAGAAGATGGCCATCTCAAAAAATATTAAAAATGTCCTTCAAATGTTATATTATTGAATGTTTTCTTTTAAAAACATAGCTTATTGTCCCTCACGTGAACGCGAGCTTGTTGGGACCGTTTCATCACTGGAACGAGGTTGTCGAGCTCTTTCCAGTGAAGATCAAATGATACATTTTTTTTAAAAAACAAAATTCCATTATTTCCAAATGAAACAAAATACTGCGTTTTGTTTGGCAGAGAGGTACGGTGTAACTTGCAATCCACAGTAGCTTTTGTTTACACCGTGGTTAACCACAGGCTATGGTACAATTTATCTTAGTCAGAAACAGCGGCCAAAAACAAACAGGGGCCATAACTCTGCCAAACATGAATGGACGAAACGCCAGGTATGAGGGCATCCGCCCCCCCCCCCCCCCAAGCTGCCCTATCACCATACCAAAGAACATTAAAATCCGACAACTGATGCTCGAGTTATAATACAAAATTTTCGTACGGACGGACGGAGGAACCTCTGAATGTTTGAAGAGAACTGGTTCATCCAAACACCCTATAGGCTATGGTACAATTTACCTTAGTCAGAAACAGAGGTCAAAAACAAACAGGGGCCATAACTCTACCAACTATGAATGGACGAAACGCTAGGTTTGAGGGTATCCGTTCCCCCAAGCTGCCCTATCACCATACCAAAGAACATTAAAATCCGACAACTGATGAGTTATGATACAAAATGTTCGTACGGACGGACTTACGGACGTACGGAAGTAAGGATGGACGGAGACCTCGACTATATACCCCCGACCGAAAAAAAATTTTCGGTGGCAAAATAAGATATTACAGATATGGATATCATTGGAACTGTCTCATTGAGCCAGTTCCAATGACATCCATATTTGTCTCGTTTTATAAAGAAACTTACAAAGTACAAATTTTCTGTAAGTTTTTCCAACAAGTTAGGTTCAAGTATTAAGTACACCAAAATTCTTGGAAATAAATCCGTTATCCTTGTGTTTTCAAGGGTGTATGGGAGTTTACACCGGCCTGGGAACTCCTACATCCAAACCGGTGTAAATTCCCGTACACCCTGGAAAACACACGGAAAATTAATATTATCCAATAAGTTATTTTAACAATGTCACCTGAATTACCTGATTGAGATTAGAGCTGCAGGTTAACCGAAACCGAACCGAGGTTTTTATTTTTTTTAAAAAACCGAAACCGAAACCGTCGACATCCCGTAATCTTTTTTTATTAAATACTCTCTTGCTGCAGAAATTCACAGAATGTAGCCATCCCAGAGTAGTGAGTGTACCCAGACACAGCCAATGGGAAGGCTACATTCTGTGAATTTCCGACATTTCGGTTTAGTTGTGTTTGTAGCTTTCCTCAAGTTGCGTGTAGGTGTCAGACCTCGAAAAATGGCCAAGCACAATAAAAGTTCTGTATATTTAGGTAATTATTATATTGGCCTTCCTGATTCTTCATGTATTATAGCTTATTTCGGGCATTCATTGAGTTTCACTCAATTTCACTGCCATCCAGTTATGACTCCGGACATAAAAATTAGTTTTATTGAATTTTATTTGGCCTCATGAATAAACCGAAAACCGAACCGAACCGAGGTTTTATTCCACCTGAAAAACCAAAACCGAAACCGAACAAGAAATTTAAAAACCTACAGCTCTAATTGGGATACATTGATTCCATTCAAAACATATATATAATTATACCTGACTTTCTTTGCTTTTGAATCCAATGTTCAAGAACGTTAGAAAGATATGACTTAATTGACTTTTGTGTGCAGTTTAAGGACATTCGGATAGGTTTGTTACAAATAAATATTTAAACTTTTATCTGCCGTTAAACTGCAGACTGTAAGAATTTTCAAACAGAAGAACATCGGCCGTCTACTGAATGAACTTTATGTTACCTTGGAGTCATGAAGATTAAAAAATGAATAAATTTTGAATAGATCTGAACGCCCAGTTTGTTTATTACAAAGCTGTAGCTCTTGGACATAGGAACTCGACGGGTTAAAACAAGTTATCCCTGTTGTTTTAGCTATGGATGGAAAAAATGAAATTAGTTTCTACACATGCATGTAGCTTCCTGGTGGGTAGTAGTTATAGATCAAGTTTCAATTCCATTTTACTTAGTTGGTTTATTACAGAGTTATTGCCCTTGAATTTAGATAGTCGACAGTTATGACAGCATTTCCGCCCTTTTTTCAGGTATGGATAGAAATATAAACCCTTTAGCTATCGAATCGCCTGCATCCGCCCGCGTAATATGCAAATTCAACAGTTGAAAAAATATTATAATTCAAAATATTTCAACAAAACCATATCATGTGACCCCTCGTTGGAACGTTCCAACGAGGGGTCACATGATATGGTTTTGTTGAAATTTTTTGAAAAGTTTATGAAAATGATATTTAAAATAATAAATTTTGATAGCGTCTGCGTTGGGTAAAGGGTTAAATGATGTTTTGTATGTACAGTAGACTGTAGCTTTCCGATAAGCACTTACAGATCAAGTTTTAATTCCCTTCCACTTGTATGGCTTAATCGAGAGATATTGACCTTGAACTTAGAAATTTGACAGTTATAAGAGATTTTCAACACTGTCTTCACAAAGTTTCGCGATGCATGACATGACAACGTTGAGTATGAGCTATTGGGATAGGTTACGAACCATCGTGGTCAAAAATTCCATTGGCACAGCCTACAGGCCGCGCCTCTCGCCTAGTCTTTTTCGAATTTCACTTGTGGCTTTGGGGATGGGTGCTATCAAATTTTTCCGAATTTCGTTGAAAAACATGGCCACCGGTGGCCATCTGATATCTGGTATGGGACAATCCTTTGAGGTGTATAATCAAGTTTGTTCAAACAAAGTTCGTGGAGTTATATTTTCCTTTGTAATGGGAGGGACATGATTTTTAGCCTTGTTCAAAATTTCTTTTTTTCTGAGCCGCTGAGCCGATTTGAACCAAATTTGGTATGTGGTATTATTGACACCTACGTACTTGATTCATGTAAAAAATATTCTGTGTCCCGGAGGGAATCACAGAAGCAAAAAATAGAAATATTTTTAAATGCCCATATTTTATAAACTGCATGGCACAGGGGACTGTTATTCCGTATGAAGCATCCTTAGAACAAGTCGAATGGAATGGTAAAACATGCCATCGGTTGTGTGCTGATGTTCTGTGTGTGTGTGTGGGGGGGGGGTCTAAAAACCCCGAGTCAACATATTAAAAAAATACCGGTCAGAATTTTTTGATTTGTGGTATACCGCATTCGCAGAGAGGTCAGATACATGTTTGTGAAAATAAAGCTCTTAGGTTCATATTTAGGCCCAATGCAGAAGCCCGAATTTTAACTTAGGGCAATGTGGGGAATAATCTTTAAAACTCTTCTTCAGAACCACCATTCAGAATTTTTAATATTTCGTATACATCATTGTTACGAGGATCAGATTCAAGTTTATTCAAATCAGGTCCTTGGTTTAATATTTCGCTTTCCCCACCCCCCCCCCCCCCACCCCCCGATGGAGCTCAAATTTTAACTTCGTCCAATATGAAAAATAATTTTTATTTTAAAAGTCCTCTTCCCCAGAACCACTAATCGGAATCTTTTGATATATGTTATAGAGAAACCTTACAGTGGTCAGTATCGAGCTTGTGCGAATCAAGTCAATCGGTTAATAATAGGGCTCTTTATGGTAGCCTGAAATTTTTCTTAATGCAATACAGGAAATAATCTTTAAAAATGTTCTTCTTCAGACCCACCTCTCAGAATCTATGGATGTTGGGTATACTGCATCCATACGGGGGTCAGATTCGGCCATACGGGGGTCAGATTCGAGTTTGTTCAAAGCAAGTCTCTCAGTTAATATTAGGGCTCCTTGTGGGGAACGGAATTTTAACTTTGTACAATATGAGAAATAATCTTTAAAAACAATTTTCTTCAGATTCACTAGTCAGAATCGTTTGGTATTCGATGTACTGCATCTTTAGTGAGGTCAGATCAAAGTTGTTCAAGTCAAGTCTTTGGGTTAATATTTGGGCTCCCTGTTGGGCCCGAATACTTCAGGGCTCAAAATAAGCATTGTCGCGTCGCTTTTTGCTATGCAAAACTTGCAAAAAGCTACACAATGTTCAATTATGAATAGCATTTTGCGATACAAGATAATCAACTGCAGCCTATTAGGCTGCAGTTGATTATCTTGTATCGCAAAATGTAAATGAAAATTTGCAAACAAATTTGAAAACTAGCTCACTGATGCTTTACTTCTGATTGTGGAACATTCCAGGTATAACTCAGATTAACTCTCCATCAAGCATCATTAGCAACTTCATATGTAAGATGAATTCTATTGGCTTAAAGTTTTCCTGTTTTTACAACATTTTGCATAAAATGTCCATTAAAATAACTTCAAGCCCATCAAATTAAAAATCCCAACTTCTATTTTGAGAACTCTGTTAAACAACCAAGACGTCATTTGAAAATATCCAAGTCCATGCAACCCTCAAAGGCAGTTCAGTTAAAAAAAACATAGTAAATGTTTCATGTGTTGCAGATCATTTGGAAATACCCAGAAATGGATGGAAACTATTTTATATACTTAGAAGAATTCAATACAAAACAGCATAACATAACTCTTGTTTTCAAAAATAGCTGTGAAATTTTTACAAAATGCTATTCATTTTTTGGAAATGTGTAGCATTTTGCTACGCATAGAAAAAAAGTTATTTTGAGCACTGGAATTCTTACTTAGTCTTACTTAGATTAATCTTTAAAACACTTCTTTTCCAGAACCACCAGACAGAATCTTTTGATACACACGTATGATACATAGAATCCTTACAGTGGTCCGATTCGAGATTCTTCAAATCATGCCCATTGGTTAATATTTGGGCTCCCTACGCGAAGTTTAACACAATATGTTATGTGGTTTTCATTCCCAGGATGGGTGAAGGAATAGGTGAGGGAGAAGTGGCGTCATAGTCACGTAAATCAGTGGTGCTATGTTTGGTTGTCATGATAGCCCGCATGAGCGGCAATGTTGTGACGTTATTACCATTTCGATGAGTGGTGTTATTGCGCATGTTTAACACGTGTTGTTAGAATGATACGTGTTTTTGTATGTTAGCACCTGGTTGCTATGGTTGCCCCCAAACCCTCTAATGGGACCGCGAGCCATCTAAAAGGTATGTTCGATTCAATGGGAGTAATTACTACATGCAACCCGACAATCCTTCCAAATCACCAAAAACACCCATACCTTCCAAACGGTCTTTATTTGGTACGGATTCCCCCATTTCGGGCTTATAAGAGGAGTGCTATAAGGCGCGTTCCCTAATATAAGAGTAGTTTTCTGGTACGGATTCCCACAGGATACACGGATAGAATTACCCAAATTTACTCGACGATATTACAAATCACAAAAAAACAACCCAAAACAACTGAAACGGACTTGCGAAGCCACCATCTTGTGCTTGTAAGGAAAAGCACGTAGTGATACAATGTGCGTTACATTGTATAAGGTAGTTTTCTGGTTCGGATTCCTACAGAATCCTCAGATAGAATCACAAATAGACCCGATAAGTCGGAATACTCTGCTTCTATCTGCGTACCTATGCTCCAGTTTCTGTCTACCCGACCCTATTCATTTGTTCTGGAGTATACGCCATCCAGTAGCGTTGAAGAGCCTATCAGTTGGAACAGTTTTGCCTATTGTTACTGTATTTAGCTATTATGGGTCATTCTACCTAGTTGTAACCCTATTCCGAGTACTCCTGTCCTTGATTTGTTTCATTTATCCAGATCCTCACGTCCCGTGTTACTTCTAACTAACGAACTACAAGTCTTTAACACCTTTTTCTATCGAATGAGGCCACGGGAACCATGAGACAATTCCTCAATGAGGTAAAATCAACCATCTCTCTTAACCTCACCTGAGCATTTAACTACCACGCCTCGTGGAACCCAAATTCTTGCACCCCTGAACAACCAACGACTGGCCTTCGCCACTCCTTTTTAGATCAACTTGACAACGTCATGTATGAGCTACTGGGGTGTGTTGCGGTCCGTCCGTCCGTCCTAAATTCCTGTAGCACACCCTAGACTCTACATGCCGCAGCTCTCGCCCGATCTGTTCCAAATTTCCTTCTTGGCTTTGGGGCGATGTCTAGATGGAAGGTATCGATTTTCTCCGAATTTGTTTGAAAAACATGGCCGCCAGCGGCCATCTTAGATTTGGCATATAAATTGTCAACAACATTAGCACACCACACAGGCCACATCTCTAACACGATGTTTTTAAAATTCCCTGTTTAGCTTTGGTGTGATGAATAGATGGGAGCTATTAAATTTTCTCCAATTTCGTTGAAAACCATAGCCTCCAGAGGCCATCATAGATTTGGCATATACATTTTCAGCAATTTCATTAGCACCCCCTACAGGCCATATATCTCACCTTATTTTTTTCAAATTTAATATGTAGCTTTGGTGTGATTTCTATATGAGAGCTAGCAAGTTTGTTCTGAATTGTGTTGAAAAACATGGCCATCAGCAGCCATGTTGGATTTGGATTTGACTCATAAATTGTCAACAATTCGATTGGCACACCCTACAGGCCGCATCTTTCATGTGATCAATTCCAAATGTCATACGTGGTTTTGAGAAAATGTCTAGATGGGAACTCTTGAATTTGTCCGAATGTCGTTGGAAAAGCGCTCATCTTAGATTTGACATATAAATTGTCAACAATTCCACTGACACACCCTACAGGCCGCATAGCACATCCGAGTTTTAAAAAAAAATCATATCCAACTTTGGTGTGATGATTAGATGGGAGCCATCGAAGTTTTCTGAATTTCATTGAAGAACATGGACGTCCGCAGTCAAGTTGGTTTGTCACATAATTTGTAAAGAATTCTATTAGCACGCCTTGCACACCATACGGGCCACATTTCCATCCTATCTTTTAAAATTTTCATATGTGGATTTTGTATCATATGTAGATGGGAGCTATAGAAGTTTTCAGAATTTCCTTAAAAATCCTGGCCGCTAGCAGCCATTTTGGCGTTTGCATATAGAATGCCAACAATGCCATCAGCACACCCTTCAGACCACATCTCTCACCTGATTTTTTCAAATTTCATGTGGTGCTTTGGAGCAGTGCCTAAACGAGAGCTATCACATTTTTCCGAACTTCCGTTGCAAAAATGGCCACCAGCGGCCATCTTAGATTTGACGTCTAAATTGTCTACTATTTCATTGGCACGCCCTATAAGTCGCATCGCTCACGCGATTTTTTTTACAAATTTCATACATAGGTTTGGGGTGATGACTAGATGGCAGCTATCAAACAGCAGTCATCTTGAATTTGGCACATAATTTGTAAACGATTCTTTTAGCATTTTCCGAATTTTATATGTAGCTTTGGTGTCATATTCAGATGGGAGTTATCGAATTTTGCCGAATTTCCTTGAAAATTATGGTCGCCAGCAGCCGTCTTGGATATGGCATATAAACTGTCAGCTTTCATTAGTACACCCTACAGGTCGCATTCCAGATTTGTTCTTAAGTCGCTTTGGTGTGATGCCTTCTGTAGAAATGTGATTGAATGACTTGACATTACTGGAGCTTTCCATTTTCTTCAGTCCCTTCTCGGACAACAAGCTGTGCTGCAGTGTCATTGACCATGGGGAAATTCCTTAAGGGGCTCTAATCTATCACCCGCCATATCTTCATTTATGTATTTAACGTCTACGTCCCGTAAAACCACAGTTCCACCACCCCTAACTAACCACCTAAACCACCTATATGCCTTTGGTACCCATTTTCTATCGTATGAAGTCGTTAGAAAATAATTCCTAAATGAGGTATAATCTACTACATCCTTGTCCTCGCTTCGGTATCGAATGGCCACGACAAGTATCCTCGGATAAGTATCATATAAAAAGGTATCCTCATAGGGTATCTTCACAATGTATCCTCCAAAAGTACACCACTACATCAGAGGCATCCCCAAATATCGAGATGAGGATAAGAGGAATGGTAAATTATAACTCATTGAGGGATTTCTTCGTAGTCCTCATAACCTCATACGAAAAAAGGATTACATAAAGGGATTCCAAAGGACTTGGTCCTTCGATACTGAAGTGAGGATAAGGGAGATGGCAGATTATACCTCACTGAAGAATTTACTAAAGGCCTTCTTGGCCTCATGTGATAGGAAACGGGTTCAACGGGACGTGGCATGTAAATAGGCAGATGAGGATAAGATTATATCTCATTGAGGAATCTTCTCATGGCCCTCATGGCCACACTCGATAGAAAGAGAGAGGATGCCAAAGACGTGTAGTTTGTTAGTTGGGGGTGCCATGGGACGTGGTGGTAATGTAAAGTGAACTGATTGGATTATCTGGATAAATGAAACGAGTCAAGAACAGGAGTACTCTGAATAGGGTTAGAACTAGGTAAAACAGGCAAAAAAAAGCTAAATATAGTAACAATAAGCAAAATGCTCTAACTGATAGGCTTCTCTACTCTATTGGAGTATACTCCAGAACAAATTAATATGATCGGGTGGACAGAAATTATAGCATATGTACATAGATAGAAGCAGAAGGAGTTCTAACTAGTACAGCTTATCGGGTTTATTTGTGGTAATCCTATCTGAAGATTCGGTATGAATCCGAGCAAGAAAACTGCTTTATACAATCAAACGCGCCTTATATCCCTACGTGCTATTACTTTAAGCTTTAGATTGTGGCTTCGCCCGCCAGAGTTTCGGGAGTTTTGGATTGTTTTTGGTAATTTGGGAAAATGGTTGGGTCTGTTTTGGGTAATTCTATCCGAGAGTTTCGTAAGAAATCTACTCTTATACTAAGGAATGCGCCTTATATCTCTACTATTATAAGCCCAGAAGTTCGTTTCGGTGGGTATAGATGTTTTTTTGTGGTTTAGAGAGGTTTTTGGGTTGTTTGTGGTAATTAGATTACTCCTATTGAATCGAACATCCCTTTTGGAGGCATCTTGACCCTATTAGGGGGTTTGTGGTAACATAGCAACTGCGTGCTACCATAGAAAATGAGATGGCGGCCTCTAATATACAAAATGGACGATGGAAACACGTATCACCCCAACAACACGTGCTTCGCATGCGTACCAACACCACTTGTCACTATGGTAATCGGGGCTGTCACGATTTTTCAATTTAGGAATCGATTAATCGTCGCAAATAATCGATAATAATCGATTAATCGTCTCTAGATGACCCACCACCCCTCTCCCTCTCTTGGAAGTCGATAAAAATGAAGTTCAAGTCAGCTGACCTACCTCAAGTAAACAACGAACACGATCAACTTTTAGGAACATTCAAAGCTTTGATGTTCTGGACTTTTGAACCGTCAGTGTAATAATCAAGACCGGTCAGCAGTTGCGATCTTCGCAACTGCCGACCGGTCTTGGTTATTACACTGACGGTTCAAAGATTCAGAACGTCAAAGCTTTGATGAATGTACCTGGAAGACAAATGCTTCCAACGGCTTCTTGGGGTTTAACATCGATGTTCTTAACTCAATGCCTTTAGAAACAATAGTTTTTTCATCAAATTTTCTTTTAATTACTAAACATCTAAAACGGGATACAATTTACTGATTATTCGACAACGAAAAATACTAATCGATTTCTCCGTGACCGATCAACAATCGATTAATCGATTGATCGTGACAGCCCTAATATTAACCCACATTGCATTAAGTTACAATTCGGGCTCCCATGAAGAGCCCAATTATTACCCGATAGACTTGATTTGAATAAACTTAACAATGTAAGGGTTCTGTATACATATGTCAAAAGGCTCTGATCAGTGATTCTGGAGAAGAGTTTTAAAGATAATTCTTCATATTGGACGAGGTTAGAACTTGAGCTCCAAGAGGGGGCCCAAATATTCGCCCCAGCACTTGATATTAAAAACCCAAGATCTGACATCCATAAGGATGCTGTATACCAATTATCAAAAGATTCTGACTGGTTGATCTGAAGAAGATTTTTAAAGATTATTTGCAATATTGCACTAAGTTAAAATTTGGGTTCACAAAGAGAGCCCAATTATCAACCGATGGACTTCAGTGAACTCATTTGAATGCAAATCCTGTAAGGATTCTGTATACCACATTAGATTACTCCTCATACCGGACTAAGGTACAATTCGGACCCCAACAGGGAGCCCAAATATTGACGCGAGAACTATGTTTGGACAAAATTAGATCTAACCTCCGTTACCTCCCCAAGGAAGTTGTACACCACGTATCGAAAGATTCTGACTCATGGGTCTGAAGAAGATTTTTTTAAAGATTGTTCTCCACATTGCATCAAGTTAAAATTTGGGGCCCCATAGAGAGCCAAAATATTAACCTAGGGACTTCGTTTGGACAGACTTGAATCTGTCGCTCATACCAATCATATATTCCAAATATTAAAAGATTCTGAATGGTGATTCCGAATGGTAATTCTGAAGGAGACTTTTAAAGATCATTCTCCATATTGCCCTGTATTAAAATTTGGCCTTCTGTATTGAGCCCAAATATGAACGAAGGGCTTAATATTAACATTCTTGTATCTGACTCCTCGATAGATGCAGTGTATCAAATACAAAAAGATTCTGACCAGGCGTTCTGAGGAGAAAATATTTTTTTAATTTTTGCAAATATGCTGACTCGGAATTTTTCGATATCCCATGGAGAGCACCCTCACACAAGCGGCAGCATTTTCTAGCATTCCATTCCACTGTCCCAAGAGTGCTCCATACCAAATAACTGTTCTCCGGTCCATGCGGTTTGGGAAATATGAGCATTTGGAAACATTTCTATTTCAACTCCTGGGATTCCTGGGTTTCCCAACTAAATCAACTCCTGAGGTTCTCAACTAAATCAACTCCTGGGGTCCCAACTAAATCAACTCCTGAGGTTCCCAACTAAATCAACTCCTGAGGTTCCCAACTAAATCAGCTCCAGAGGTTCCCAACTAAATCAACTCCTGAGGTTCCCAACTAAATCAGCTCCAGAGGTTCCCAACTAAATCAACTCCTGGGGTTCCCAACTAAATCAACTCCTGAGGTTCCCAACTAAATCAACTCCTGGGGTTCCCAACTAAATCAAGTACATTGGAGTCAATAATACCACATACCAAATTTGGTTCAAATCGGACAAGGAGCTCAGAAAATAGAAATTTGGGGCGCGTCCAAAAAACTTTCCCTCCCACTACAAAGGCAAATATTGCTCCACGAACTTTGTTTGGACAAACTTGATTCTACACCTCGAAGGAAAGCCCCATACATACACAGACCGACACGCGTGTGTGAATGGGTTAATCGATATGGCACGAGTGCCAGCGCGGAAGGATAGAATGTGAGGCCACGGGCCTCGCGTTTTATCCTTCCGCGATGACACAAGGGTCATATCGATTAACCCATTCATACATGCGTGTCGTTCTGTGTTTATTACACGCCTCCCCGTCTATAAAACAATTATTAGAAGGACACTCAACAATTCATTTGATAATTATCACCACAGAGAACACATTTTGTCGCCAACCAAATTTGCAAGGCGAACCTGTGTTACTCTTTCGTCCTCTGAGTTCCAATGTGTTCTATGTGCCTACTGGCTGCCTACTGGAGTGTCTACTGGCAGCCTACTGGCACATATAACACATTGGAACTCAAGGGACGACTTTTAGCTATCGCTAGGGATTGAAATTGTAATTGCGGTACACGATTTGTAGAAAATTCCAGGCACATTTCGCTTGTTTATACAATAGTCCGTCAACGATTTCCGTTTCACACATGCGCGGAACAGATTTTTTTATTTTCCGCACGGTCTAGTGTTGCTGTAGATAGGGATTTCATAGAACAGGCGTGTATTAAAAGATATTTCGAGAACATTTCGTGACCACATTTGCTTCAAGTATCCAAGAATTAAGCTGTTCAGTTCAAAACGCAGAGGCATAAATCTTTGCCATGCGACAGCGATCAATTTCTTTTTTGTTGAAGTTTTAGACTGCATTTTTTTAACTTTATATAGGACTACCACAATTTAATTTATATAAAACTGATCTCAATTAACCTTAGATTTCTTTTCTCAGTACCCTTCTATATATACGTTCTCCGCATTTGTCAATCGCCATATCAATCTAAGACAAACAGATCTTTGCTTATCGGAAGGTTCCAAAACATATGGCACAACTGTTGCCACACCCCCGCAGGAACCACTGGAAGTGAAGCAGTGCTTGTTTACTGTGGTAAATAAGCTCTGTTTTACTGGTAAAATAGGATCCTGTCACCAATGCTTTTGGTGGAAGTCCCCCAAAATTGGTAACATTGGTATGATAGGGATTTCAGAGAATAGGCATGTAATAACAACTATCAGTTCATAGTACTCGCTGGTTTATGAGAAGAAATAATTTGAAAATGTTTTAGCATTTCCCAACACACCATCTCTATAGGGCTGGGCAAGTTGATGTGAACAAAACAATGAGCTAAAAACAAAGTTGATTCTCGCCGCATGAGTTCGTTGAGGATCAACACGGAGTCTTGTGAATCTAAAATCGGTATTATACTTAGGGCTGTCACGATTTTTCAATTTAGGAATCGATTAATCGTCGCAAATAATCGATAATAATCGATTAATCGTACCTAGATGACCTCCACCCATCTCCCTCTCTTTGAAGTCGATAAAAATGAAGTTCAAGTCAGATGACCTACCTCAAATAAACAAAAGACGATCAACTTTTAGGTACATTCAAAGCTTTGATGTTCTGAACTTTTGAACCGTCAGTGTAATAATCAAGACCGGTCGGCAGTTGCGAACTTCGAAACTGTCGACCAGTCTTGATTATTACACTGACGATTCAAAGATTCAGAACATCAAAGCTTTGATAAATGTACCTGGAAGACAAATGCTTTCAACGGCTTCTTGGGGTTTAACATCGATGTTCTTAACTCAATACCTTTAGAAAAAATAGTTTTTTCATCAAATTTTCTTTTAATTATTAAACATCTAGAACGGGATACAATTTACCGACTATTCGACAACGAAAAATACTAATCGATTTCGCCGTGACCGATCAACAATCGATTAATCGATTGATCGTGACATCCCTAGTAAATACCCAATCCAAGACGGACAATAGCCACCGTGTTTTTCAACGAAATTCATAAAAAATGATTGCTCCGATGTAGACATCACATAAAAGCTACTTGTACATGTAAAGTTTTAAACAATCGAGCGAGAGATGTGGCCTGCAGGGTGTTAAAATGGAAATGTTGAAATGTGCCAAATCCAAGATGGCTGCTGAGTACTGCCGGACATGTTTTTCTGCGAACTTCAGAAAAAATCGATTGCTCCCATCTAGATATCACACCAGAGCGAAATTTGAAAAAAGATCAGGTGAGAGATGCGGCCTGCATGGCGTGCCAATGGAATTGTTGACAATTTTCATGACAAATCTGAAATAGTCGTTGGAGGCCCTGTTTTTCCGCAGAAATTTCGAGAGCATTTACTAGCGTCCATCTAGACATTATCCTAAAGCCATAAATGAAATTTAGAACTGATCGGCTGAGAGATACGGCATGTAGGGATGTGACAACAGAATTGTCGACAATTTAGGTGCCAAAACCATGGCCATGTTTTTCAACGAAATTCAGAACAAATTGATAGCTAGACATTACATCAAAGCTACAAATGAAATTTGAAAAAAACATCAGTTGAGAGACGAGGCCTGTTAGGACTGCAAATAAAATTGTTGACAACTTATGTGCCAAATCTAAGATGCCACTGGCGGCCATAATTTTCAATGAAATTCCGAAAGACAGCTCCTATCTAGACATTACCCCAAAGGCACATATGGAATTTTCAAATGATCGGGTAAGAGCTGCGGCCTGTAGAGTGTGCTAAAGAAATTGCGGACGTACGCACGGATTGCAACCCATCCCAATAGCTCGTACTGGCGTTGTTAACTGGAGTTAAAAAAACATTCATGTATCGCGAACATTAGTGAAGAAAATTTGAAAAGACTCTTATAACTGTCAAATTTCTATGTTCAAGATCAACAGCTCTGTACTAAGCCATGCGAGTGAAATGTAATTGAAACATTATATGTACGTGCTTACCAGGAAGCTACAGTGTACGTACAAAACTAATTTCAATATTTCCACCCACAGCTGAAAAAAGTGCTGAAAACCTTAATAACTGCCGAATTTCTAAGTTGAAGGGCAATAAACGAACTAAGTGAAATGGAATTGTAACTTGATATGTTACTACCTATCATGTAGCTACACACATGTATGGAAAATCATTCTGTTGCAGAAAAAGTGCCGATAACCTGTTTTAACTGTCGAGTTCCTAAGTTCAAGGACAATAACTCTGTAGTAAACAAACTGGGCGGAATGGAATTGAAACGTGATCTCTAATGATCTCTAAATTACCTCCATGAAGCTACATACAAAAATTCATTTCAATATTGTTATCAATAAAAGTGTGGAAAACATGGGACGGACGGACAGAGAAACAGATAAATGGACGAATGGACTGTCAGGCTGACCACTGTAGATAGCTGAACCTAACAGATACGTCCAGAGATAACAGTTTGGATATGGGCATAGAGAATAACATTTGTTAGGCTTTTCCCTCCCTCTTGTTTTTCTGCGGATTATTATTTTTTAGGCTTTTCCCTCTGGAAAAGACTATTGTTCTTCAACGGATTATTATTTTGGTTTTTTTTTAGGCTTTTCCTTCTGGAAAAGACTATTGGTTTTCTACGGATTATTTTTTTTTTTTTTTTTTTTTTTTTTCACACGTTTTGTGCGTTCGATTCAGAAGCCATTTTCGGACCGATTTTCACAAAATTTTGCACACTCATAGAGGAGCACGAAATCTAAAAATGTACCAAAGCGGAATTTTTGATTTAACCCTTATTTTGTCAGAATTGGCAAAAACTGCCAAAATTGGGATTTATAGGCACTTTCTCGAAACAGGTCTTGCAGATTTTTTTTAAACATTCATCATTATTAGACCTGTTTGTGACACGACCTTTGATACACACGACATACCGGGCGATGCATGTGGTAACCCTCCACAGGCTGCCAAACATCGAAATTTTGATGAAATGGGCCAGTTTCAGGCACCCACAGAACCCAAACGATACACGAGAGATAAACATAACTTCCTTTATTGGAAGTGGAATTCACCGAGGATCATTTTTGTAGGTAATAAGGGTGTTCAAAAAACCAAGTGTTAACCCATTTTGGGCTGGTTATACAGCAATACCCCTATAAAGCTAAAAAATTCATGTTTTCCGTGGATTTCTCTAAACGAGTCTTGTAGATTTTCAAGAAAAATTTGTCACACCCAGGACTTGGTGAGACAATAGAAGTTGCATGGACGAAATACTGTGGTGAGCATTTGTTAACCCTACACGGGCTATTAAAAGTCAAAATTGTGAAAAATGGGCTGTTTTTGGACGCCAACAGCACCCAATGGGTACGCCACAAAGAAAAGTGCCTTCTTTTATCGAGCGCACAATCTAAACGGAAACATTTTTGTAATAGTAATGGTGTTCGAAAGTAGAAGTCTTAACCCATTTTGGACAGGCTAAAGAGAGAGACCCCTTAAAATCTTAAAATTCTCATTTTCTGTGGATTTCTCTAAAAACATCCTGCAGGTTTTCAAGAAAAATTGACTACTCGCCGGTCTTTGTGTGACATTACAACTTGCATAGGCAAAATATTCCGGTGAGCGTTTATTAACCCTCTACAGGTGCCAAGAATCATAATTGTGCTGAAATGGGCTGTTTTCGGACACGCACAGCACCCAACGTGTACCTGAGAAATAAACATAATCTCCTTTGTTGGGAGTGGAATTCACCGAGGACCATTTTTAGCCCGACTGTTTACAGTGAGGGCTATAGTAATGACTTTTGTCCGTCCGTCCGTATTTATGAACGGATTTCATTGCAACTTCATAGAATGCCTCTGTATAATGCCTAGATGAGAACGTCTCCGTTTGGGCATGATCTGTCAACCGTGATGACTGCCCAAGCCCGAAACCCAAAAACTTTCAGCACAGTCTGCAGGTCATGTTTAACATGGACGGATTTCATTGTAACTTGATAAGACGACTCCGTGTTATGTCTACATGAGAATTTCCCCATTTGGGTGTGATCCATTTGGGACTGCCTGAGCCCAAAACCCGAAAACCTTTAGCACAGTCTACAGGTCATATTTATGGAGGGATTTCATTGTAACTTGATAGGTTGACTTCATATAATGTCTACATGAGAAAGTCCCCTTTTGGACGTGATTGGGCAACTGTGACGGCTACAGGTGCCCAAAGCACGAAAACCTTCAGCACAGTCTACAGGTCATATTTATGAAGGGATTTCATTGTAACTTCGTAGGATCAATCCACATGATGCCCAGATGAGAGTGTCCCCTTTTGGTTGCGATCATTCAACCATGATGGCTGCCCGAGCCCGAAGCCCGAAAACCTTTAGCACAGTCTACACGTCATATTTATGGAGGGATTTCATTGTAACTTGATAGGTTGACTACATATAATGTCTAGATGAGAACGTCCCCTTTTGGCCAACTGTGACGGCAACAGAGGCCCGAAGCCCGAAAACCTTTAGAATATTCCACAGGCCATAATTATGAAGGGATTTCATTGTAGCTTGGTAGGATGACTCCAAGTGTGTGGTTAAAAACCCAGACAAACACCACCACCCCCCTACCAAACCCACCCCCACACCCCTCAATTAGGCTTTTTTTTTCTTCTTTTCTCCAATATGCATTTTGAACAATTTACTGTCACTACATGCGGAACTTTTTTTTAAACTATTGTACCCACCCCCCCCCCCCCCCCCCGACGGGGGCCAATTAGGCACTTTTTTTTCTTTCGTCAAAAATGCAAAATGCTTGTTTACAGTTTTTGGTTAAAAACCCAGACAAACACCACCGCCCCCTCCCCCCCCCCCCCCCCCCCCCCCCCCAATTAGGCATTTTTTTTTTTTTATTTCCTCCAATATGCATTTTGAACTGTTTACAGTCACTACGTGCAGAACCTTTTTTTGCCTTTTGTCAAAAATGCTATTTTGCAGTTTTGGTTAAAGTTTGTGGTTAAAAATCCAGACAGAAATTATCCCCCCCCCCTCCCCCCCCCCCCCCCCCCCCCCAATTAGGCTTTTTTTTCTTTCTTTCCTCGAATATGGATTTCGAACTATGTACAGTCACTATATGCGGAACCTTTTTTTTAAACTAACGTAACCCCCCCCCCCCCTCCCCCCACCCTCCAGGGGTCCAATTAGGCACTTTTTTTTCTTTCGTCAAAAATGCTTTTTTACAGTTTTGCTTAAAGTTTGTGGTTAAAAGCCCAGACAAACACCACCACCCACCCCCACCACCATGGCGCCAGTTAGGTTTTTTTTTCTCTGCTCAAAATGCATTCTGAAGGATTTAGACTGACCACATGTGGAAAAAAAATGGACTTTCCTAACACACCCCCACTCTCCCCCACCCCTCACCCCCCACCCCACCTCCTCCTCACCCAGGGCCATTCATGCAATATTTTTTCTTTGGTACAAAATGCATTTTTAGCTCGACTGTTTATAGTCAGGGCTATAATCATGACTTTCGTCCGTCCATCTGTCGGTCCATCCATCTGTCTGTAAACAATTGGTTTCCGACTGATAACTCCAGTTTGGATTATTTGATTTCAACCAAAGTTGATATGTGTATTTTCCAGCTAGTAATATAGGCCAGGTTCCAATATAGGTTCCACAACTTCCTCCAACCTCCTCCCCCCCCCCCCCCCCCCCACACACACACACCACGTAATACAGCTCTCTCGCGTTTTCTCAGAGCATTCACATATAAAATATTTCCCGAAAACGCGACAACACGACACGTGACAGTACCGTCGCGGTTCTGTAGTAAGAAAGCTCTGTCGCGTTTAAAAGAAACAGCAATGAGAAACGCGGAACTCAATACTTGGCCCTAACAGGACACCACACACATCAGCAACAGCATATAGTTACTCCTACATAACACATCAATACAAAGTCAATGGTATTCAAATTGCCAAAAATGAACCACTTGTTGTCAGTCTGTTAGCCTTGTGCACAGGATAATGAGATGGTAGTATTATTTATTTATTTATTGGTGTTCAAGGTCACATATTTCTGCACAATGGCTAATCATGTCCATGAGAGTTTTATGTGTGGAGGAAGCCAGACTATCCGGAGAGAACCACCGAGCAACGGCGAGCAACTGTCAGTACCCAGCATACCATCTCCACAAGCAGGGTAAGCATTAGTTGAAGACAGGAGCACCATCGACGTGCAGTACGCCTTAGTACACAACGCCACCGAGCCCCCACGTGGGCAATGGGGGTGAAGTGTCTTGCCCAAGGACACAACGCGGTTGCCGTAGGTGGGATTCGAACCGAGGACCTCTCGGCTTGCAACCTGCACCTCTACCTACTGAGCAACCGCGACCCCAGATGGTAGTATGATCAAGTTGCATATATTTTGGATATTAGTAGATCAAATACAGAGCCTCTCGTTTTGAAGCGTGAGTACTGCTAGATGAAATAAGCTGAGAACCTCGTTTAACTCATTAACACTTACGCATTAACACTTACGCTGCTCAAAGCGACTATTGCCACCTATTTTATTGTGATTATCTGTACGTTCTGGTATGTGCAGATCTAACCTATCATCTGATTTATTTATTTATTGGTGTGTAAGGTCACATACATGTTCACAATGGCTAATTATGACCGTGACAGTTTTACGGGTGAAGGAAGCCGGAGTACCCGGAGAGTACCACCGAGCAACGAGTAGCTGCCAGCTCCCCAACATCGTAACTCCGAACTGCAGCACAGGCAGGGTGAGATTGGTTGAAGACATGCGCAACATCGACGTGCAGTACGCCTTAGTATACGGCGTCATCGTGCCCCCATGTGGACAATCGGGGTTAAGAGCCTTGCCCAAGGATACAACGCGGGAGTCCTAATCAATCGCTCAGACGGTCACCCATCCGAGGACTAACCGGGCTCGACGTTGCTTAACTTCGGTGATCGAACGAGAACCGATTACCGCAACGCCACTGCGCCCCTATCATCTGATTAATTGTTGGAAAGGGCTGAGAGAACCCTTTCAAATAATTAAACAGATGAAAGAGTTTCAGGTATGTCATAAATCTCATTAAACTTCCTCTCATACAGGCGTACATAGACGTTTTCCATATATGACTAAAGTGGGCGTGGCAGTAAAATGATTAACCCAGTACATACGGTATCAAAATTTGTAATTTTTTCCAATATTGTCAAAAAATGCCAAAAAGTGCACCATGTGACCCCTCATTAGAACGAGCTCGACAAGCTGGTTCCAATGAGTGTTTCACATGATATGGTCTGTTAACCCTTTGAACTCTAGTGGTATCTTCCATTCCAGTTCAATATCAGCAACTAGAAGAGTCCATAGTCATTATTAGGGGTAGACCAATCAATATTTTCAACCTGCAGCCTCGGTGCTGCACGTTGAAAATATTGATTGGTCTATCTCACACATTTACTAAAAAGCCATCCTATTTAATGTCGTTATGATGTATCATGTTCCTGGCCGAAAAAAATGGCCTCTCGGGTACAAAGGGTTGAAAACATTTTCTGAAAAAAGTACTCGTTTTCAATTGAGCAATTTGTAACTTTCGCGGGCGGATGTGGGCAATTCGCAATTTTACTTCGCTGAACACTTTTGTGCTCTGAAAAGAAGCAATGCTGCACCGATTTCCAGGTGGGTCCAGAGGATTTCATCGAACCACCAGAAGTTCGTGCTTCTACACATTTGAGGATATCTTGCTATCTCTTCTGTGGGGAAACAAAATGCCGACGCTAGCATTTTGAACGCTTGAGCTGTGGAGTGGCTACCCAAAAATGTAGTGGGAAATGCGAGCGATCATTTTTTAGCATTAAACAGAACTTTACTTACCTCCTCGATAACTGTTTTAATACCAACGGCGTATTTAATTTGTGGACAACTGGTACCATTTATATTGCACACTTGGTAGGAATCATTGCCCATGCTGAGATGCGGAATGGTGTCATTCACCTCCTTAACACACCACCATTTGGGAATCTTGCCACCAAATGTCATGAGAAGCATACCCCAAACCATTGCAAACTTTGATCCAGTAACAATTAAAATAACCATGATCTGGAATCTTCCCATGCCGCCAATTTCATCAATAATGTCTTCAAAAGTAAACGCCATTTCAAATTATTCTTCCTGAATCGGATACTTTGAACAGAATCTGATGCTTACGTCAGCAGATAAACCACCTATCTGTGAAAAAAGACGGTGACGTTTTAGTGTTGTGTTTCGTCTTGTTATGTTGCGCGTTTTTAATATTCGATTTCGAAAGATAATCATGAAACATTAGTATTGCAAATTCGAAATATCTACATTCCCTGTGAAGCTTTGAAATTGGAGGACAGTGTGGAATGAATGAAGTTGGGAAATTACAGTACAATGCAGACTGACTGAAGCACATAAATACAACGAGGTGATAGGTTTGAAAAGCATTGTCATTTATTACCTCAGCTGTGAAATAATTATTCAGCTGTTGCGGGTTACCCTTGTCATTGAAATAACAACAGTTACTGTCGAAATTATAAATGAGTTGATGCTATAAAAAAAAACACGGGCTTGAAAGTGCTCTCATCTGGAGAACAACCGAACATGTGCTTCAATTTATTTATTTATTTATTTATTTATTTATTTATTTATTTATTTATTTATTTATGGGAGTGATTATTACCACATACGTATGTGGTAATAAGCAGTCTCCCAGGGAAAGCATTAGTACCACATGCGTATGTGGAAATAAGCAATCCCCCAGGGAAAGCATTAGTACCACATACCTTTTATATTAAGGTGTGAATGTTTTAATTGGTATTCATCTGTATAAATTGTGTAGTGATTCTTTCTTTATCTCCTTCATTATATTTATATCGAGGCATGACTGTTTAATTGATTTATCTAAATAAATTGTGATCCTTTATTTATCTGCTCAATTATATTTATTATTATTATTATTATATCTATTTTTTATTTGTGTGACTGTGTTGGGCGATTTTAATTTTTAATTTTATTCAAATGTAATAGTATTTTGAGCCCCCCCCCCCCCACCCCACCCCAACCCCACCAGGGTGGTGTCTGTTGATTGTGATAAATAAGTAATTTTGCTGGATTAAACAAAAACTTGACAGACCGACCTCATATTTTGGGGCTATGTAACCAGAATCACATCATTTTTGTTTCATCAACTTTACATGTATCTTTGGATTGATATTATAGATTTGCATTATTGTATTTTATGGAAGAGTGCCTATAAGCAACAAAACAAGTAGCAGAACTTCTGCTGTGATTACATATTGGACACCAAAATTAAGTAAATCAGTGGAACCCTCTTAATTGAACATCTACTTTGCCAGAGATAAACATTCAATTGACAGGAATATACAATTAATTGCCAGGAATTGGGTCATTTTCCTACCTTTTAGTGATAGACTTAGTATTTATTATATTATATCTTGTTTAACAAAGCTCAATGGGCTCTATCAAGCAAGATGCAATAGATTAAATACCACTATTGGGTGGTTAACAGGACTATACTATATAACCTATCTGCAATTAACAAGTTTGTATTGAAGGTGTAGTAAATGGTTTTGTGTTTGGAATTTATATCCAATTAACGGGATATTCAGTTAAGTATCCAGTTAAGTAATAATTATAAATTTTCATTTTGAATGTACCATTGTGTTGTATTATAGTTGGATGTAATTTTTGTATTTTTTTGGTATAAATAAATGACAATAAAACCATGTGGATTTTGTGCTGAAAAAAGGTTATGCCACAGGTGATTTGCATAACCTGATAAAAAAAGTTATGCAATTTTTGAAGGCCTGTTTGACACCATACCCACCCCTCACTCCTGATGCCAGGGAGTACCGACATTTAATGAAATGGCCAGTCTATGATTTGTCATGATCCAGCAATCAGGAGTCCTAAATTCAACCACACATCCCAACGGCGCGTTCTTCCCTCATTTCCTTTTCTCATCTCCCTGCATTCAGAGACACTGTTTTATTGCCAAGTGAGATAAAAAGAAAATGCACTTGCAAAAATTAGCCTTAACGTTGAGTAAAGGATTATATAATATACCCAACCCACCGCACCTCCCTGGTAATTTCACAGTCCCCTCATCTGAAATATTAACCCGTTAAAAGGTCTTTTTTTCATTTGAACAATGATAGTTTGTTTATCACAGTGGGGGGGGGGGAGGGATCAAGTCCTCTGAATTGAGCAACACAGGTGTAAACGACTGTCTTCATTTAAATCTCTCATGCTCACAATTACCCATTGTGGCTGAAGTGACCTTAAACACCAATAAATGAATAAATATTGATGTTTAGGGGCTACTTTCTGCAACAGTAGTTAATTGTGACAACAACAAGGGTTAAAATATATGAAGACAAGTTTAGCCCATCATTTATTGTCATGCTGCACATTGTTGAGTACTTCGATTCCAGGAATTGGTTACCACAGTCAATAAGCAGTATTTAATTTCCTGGTGAGTCATATACACCCCCCCCCCCACCCCCACCCCACCCCAGTAATTATTATTTGACATTAGGCCCATTACTGATTTATGTACCGGTATCCAAGGAATTTTCCAGTACTCCCCGCCTCACCCCCACAAGCACATCCGGTAATTATCTTTTCACCGGCAAGAGAAAATCTAATAGTTCTGTTACCATTTATTGGAAAGTGCAACAGGCAATAATATTTATATACGAAGGCTTGCTAAATCTAAAAAAATATCCCTTATAAAAAAGTACCATGGTAAACCAAGGAAAATCCCCAAATACCCTGGTAATACCATGGTATACCATGGTATTACCAGGGTATTTTGGGATTTACCATGGTACTTTTTTATAAGGGATTTACATAAACAAAAATAAGTAAATAAAATATAAATATAAATAAAAAATAGATGTAAATAAAATAAAATGAATAAATATAATAAATATAATTATGTAAATAAATAAAAAGCTATAAATAAATATAATTGAGCAGATAAATAATCACACTTTATTTGGATAAATCAATTAAACAGTCATGCCTGGATAGAAATAAATATAATTAAGGAGATAAAGAAAGAATCCAAACACCATTGATACAGATGAATTATTGAATACCAATCAAAACATTCACACCTTGATATAAAAGGTATGTGGTACTAATGCTTTCCCTGGGGGATTGCTTATTTCCACATACGTATGTGGTACTAATGCTTTCCCTAGGGGGCTGCTTATTACCACATATGTATGTGGTAATAATGCCTGCCTTTATTTATTGGTGTTTAAGATCACATATTTATGCACGCGTAAATATGGCTAATCATAACAGTGACAGTTTTACGGGTGGAGGAAGCCGGAGTACCCGGAGATAACCACCGAGCAACGGCGAGCAACTGTCAGCTCCCCAACAATCAGAAAATTTACCGGATTGATGTCAGAGTCGAAATATGGAGGCAATGTCAATCTTAGAGCAGGAAATTTGAAACTCAAGTTTCCAGTTGGAAATAAAAGATCAAAATTGCTCATCATTAGTTGGAATTTTAATATTTTTCATGAACAATGTCAATTTATTGAATTTCCAACCATTTGATTTTTGACCTCGGAATTTCCAACTATAGAAAAAAAATACTCCTAGCTGGGGGGGGGGGGGGTCACCCCGTGTCGCCACATCCCTGGCCGTCTTTGGAAATTATCAATATAGTAAGTAAAATGAAGCCTAAAATAAGTCAGGACTACGAGAATATTTCATCCAGTATCCTTAAACATTCTATAGATTCGGTTGTCAACCCCCTTGCCCATGTCATGAACATTTCATTCAGTCAGGGAATAGTTCCTGACAGAATGAAAATTGAAACGGTAATCCCAATCTTTAAATCAGGTGATGAAAATAACTTCACAAATTATAGACCAATAAGTATTCTCCCTGTCTTTTCAAAGATTTTAGAAAAACTGATGTTTGTTATACTGATAAAATTTCTGAAAAAAATCGATATTCTCTATCACCACCAATATGGTTTTAGGAAGCAGCATAGCACACTACATCCAATTATGCAACTGTTAAAACATGTTGCTGTAGAAAATAACAAAGTCAGTGAGTACACCACTTTAGCTATTTTTCTTGACCTTTCCAAAGCCTTTGATACAATAAGCCACGGCATCCTTCTTCAAAAACTTGAACATTATGGAATAAGGGGTAACACTTCAAGTTGGTTCGAAAGGTATCTGAAGAACATGAACCAGTATGTATCGTTTGGTGACAGTAAATCTAATCTAACTGAACTGACATGTGGAGTTCCATAAGGTTCTATATTGGGCCCTATTTTATTTCTAATATACATCAATGGCATTAAATGTCTTGTCGTAAGCCGATGACACAGAAGCATACACGTCTTGAGCGGAGATAAATACCCTAGTCTCAGATTTCAAGGAGGAATTAAAAAATATATTTGGCTGGTGCGCACACAACCACCTAGTCGATCCTAAACGAAATACATCTTACTTAATCCAGGTCACAGAGAAAGGAATGGTACTCATCAGAATGTCTGTATAAACAACCGGGTAATCTGCAAGGTTGGCAGTGGCGAAAGTGAGAAGTCCTTAAAGTTTCTTAGTATAAATATTGATGACAACTTATCGTACAACGCCCGCATATCTCAACTCTGCACGAAAGTTGGACTTGCCAACTTCGTTCTAAATAAAGTTAAAAAGTTTCTCCCTCATAATGATATGAAAACGTTATATTTCACTCTAATACAGAGCCACGTCATCTATGGAATTCCTTTATGGAGTGCGTCAAAAGCCTGTGATCGTCTTCAAAAACTGCAGAAACGAGCACTACGAATAATAAATAATAAGAAATACAATGCCCACACTGACCCACTATTTATCAAAGATAGTATATTGAACTTAAAAGATTTATACAAATTACACGCCTTATTATTTATGTTTGATTAGCATAATGGAAACATCTCGGTTTCATTTGCAAACTTCTTCTTAATTGTAAATAACCAATCCAACATGATTACTAGCCAGGCATGTCTCTTGTGCACACACAAAAACAGAACAAACAAAACCCTGGATAAATTACCCGTCTTTGTGCTATAGAATGAGTTAGAAATAGATATCAGAAATACAGAAAATAGGAGAGAATTCAAGAAAAAGTTAACAACAATACTTTTCTCCTCTTACTCCGAAAACATGTCCTTTTCGAACTTTATTGTCCGGATTGTATAAACTAAAATGTATCCCTTGCTCAATAGCTGAGATATTTGCCATAAAAATTCTTGAATAACTAACCATTCTTATTTTTTTGTTTCGGGGACATTGCTCGTGAGCCTTCATTGGGGCGAGCTCCATGAGATCGTCCCAATGGAGGTTCGTGGGCTGCGGTTTTGAGACAAAGTGTGAAAATAAAATGTGAATAGCGATTTGTATGAATAGCTCTGGGTGGTTTCGGCGGTTACGTTGGTAAGGGTAAACGATAAAATCACGTGTTGTCTTTGACAGTAAGTGTTGTCTGGTATTCTCGTCCATGCTGCCGCCTCCCATTCTGCTGCCACCAACCATTTCGTAGATCTACTCATACTATTACCAACTCGAAGCTAATGGGAGGAATGGTATCAGCAGAATCAAGAGAGCGACATTTCACAGATGATCATCAGCGACACTTTGCACGCATGCTGGAATGAGACCAAATCAGAACATTATAACAGGAATCTACAATGTCACAGTGTAATACCTTTTTTGTCCTCTTTCTTTTGTTGATCTTTCTTTCTCTTTTTCTTCTGTATTTCTCAGGGAAAGGCAGGAAGACAGTCAATGTGGCTACGCCTTCCCCTGCCAGTATACAATGCATTAATTATTGGGATTATTGTATTTATATGTACTATATGCAACATTTCTTTTTGTTAAAATTTCAATATGTTAACTACATTGTTATATTTTGGTATATTGGCAAATAAAATATCAGTATCAATATCAATATTCAAAGTAGGACTGTCACGATCAATCGATTAATCGATTGTTGATCGGTGACGGCGAAATCGATTAGTATTTTTCGTTGTCGAATAATCGGTAAATTGTATCCCATTTTAAATGTTCCACATCGGCCCTGTGCGCCTTCAGCGCGCTGAAACTGTTTATTCATTCGTCAGTTGAAAATGTGTGATCCCATAGAGCATTTACGCTCGGGCTGTAATAAACAAGTACTTCGATACCAAGATGCCTTGGAATATGACTCTTGTTGCAAACGAAGACACATACTTTGCGGTACAGACATGGCAAAAGATGAATACAGAAGACTGACAAAGCAGCAACGTGGTCATATCCCAATAACATAGGTCTGTCCAGAATATCACCAGTCAAGTCCAGCTACAGAAGAATCGGAAATGGATGTAGACGCTACAACAGAAGAGACGTCATTTGAAGTACTGCTGAGAAAATTTCTTCGGAACAAAAAAGAGTTACAGTTACGGGTCAGTAACTCTAGGTTGTTCGTTCCGAAGCGATTTCTGAAGAGATGTGAGTCCATCACTCTTAAGAAGCTGGCTTCGGAACAGACGTATACGGAGTTTCTAGATGGTGCAAACCGACAGTCCAGTGGTGCAAATCGACTGAAAAAACGGTGTAAATCGACCGAGACGCTGGTGCAAATTGAACGAGACGGTGCTGCAAATCGACGATGGAACGGTGCAACTCGGCCGAGGTGCAAATCGACCGTGGTGTAAATCGACCATTCCCCTGTCGAAAGAATGTCCATTTCGTCACTGCATTTCAAACTAAGCCTGCAGTGAAGAATCTGCCCTTTTATGCGGTACGAGTAATTAAGATAATCAGGTATGTTGATGAACAGGATTCTAGTGTAGCGGTCGAGGTAGAAAGGCTATTTACCAACCAGCTTGGTTGGTCCGGATTTCTTAGTCTCGTGGTAAATCGGTCGCTTTGTGTGCTAGAGGTCGACGGTTCGAACCCCGGCCCCGCACTTATCTCTCATCCTGTTACATTTGGGGCTCGTCCGATCCTCAGCAGTAGGTGGCACTGCGGGTGTTTCGACCGCTCTGAGGGAGGAACCTGGGTGAGATTCACATGTGGTGAATCTCAAAAGAAGGGGAGAGTAGTGTAGCGGTGGAGGTATAAAGGCCATTTACCAATCAGCCTGGTTGCTCCGGATCCCTTAGTCTCGTGGTAAATCAGTCGCTTTGTGTGCTAGAGGTCGACGGTTCGAACCCCGGCCCCCACACTTATCCCTCCTCCTGCTACACTATAAAGAGACTCGAGTTTGTGTCGCTTTCTACGTTCTTTTAACATAATGAAATCCTGTCGCTCTATAAATGAGTTGATACCAGATTCAGGCTGCTGGGGACCCATGCAGTATAATTAACCAATTTTTGACACATGCTAATTTAAAAAAAAATGCATGGAAACCCAACGCCTGCTACATAATATCAAGAAATAAATGTGTTTATGTGTGCGCGTAAGAGTGTGTAGGCCTACATGCGCTCGCGCGTGTGTGTGTGTGGGAAGGGGGTGGGGGTGGGGGGTGAAGAGCACAATCATGTTTTAGAGGAATTTAGAATGTTGGTTTCTGAACCCCAGCCGGGAGTCGAACACCCGACAACCCCGCATGGCAACCAAGAGTCTGTGAGCCATAGAATCAAGAAAGAATGCTGGCTTTATTTAAAATGGCATAGCTGGAGTTCGAACCCACGCCGAGAGAGTTTTTCGTTTAGCACCAACCGCCTAGAGAAACTATACTGAACCACGCACAATGATGATAAGAAACAATTAAATGTTAAGAAAACTGATTCAATTATATGATAAGAAACTGAAAAATTGAGTATTCCGTGTGTTCTGAACTGGTCCCCTATATTCTTGGTTACTTCGCATTACTTTTAAGGGTCTGTAGTGGCCGAGTGCATGATGTGCGGGGCTCAGTATAATTTCACTGGGCGGTTGGGGGTTCTACTAAAGAACGAACACAAACGGACATAAACGAACACAAACGGTCACAAGTTAATTTAGTTTTATTGAACGGTCGTTCAACCGACGTCTTTTCTGTTTGTTTTCATTGATGTCATCATTGAACCACTTAGCCTTTTCACGAAGTCTAACACTTTTGGTCTTAATACGGGCATGCTTGTCCAACAACTGAGATAGTACCCCATTAAACTGTTGGGCCTTAGCGAACACGTCGCCTGACACATCCAGCGAAGATAATGTCGAAACACTGATGTCATTCACAAAACTATTCATGTCAATTTTCTTGAGATTCCGCATCTGTAAGCCTGCTGTTTGGTTATGAGGTTTAGACAGTCGAAGTGATGCCAAAACAGCAAAGTGATCTGAGATTGCAGCATCCCAGGTTGAAATATCTTGGATAAGTGACTTGTCACATAATCTAGTAAACATAAGATCCAGAGTATGACCCTTTAAGTGTGTTGGCACATTAACATGTTGTTTATATCCAAAAGAATTTGTTAATTTCAAGAATAGGTTAGTATCTCTATCATCATGTTGATCGGCATGAAAATTGTAGTCGCCAATTATCAATAAATTTCCACCGAATGAGGCATAATCCAAAAGAAAATCAGAAAACTCCGACAAGGTCACAAAAACTGCGTGGTCGTGAGTTTATTTGCTTCGACGGTGGTGTCTGTATACAACAATAAGACGAAAAGTGGTCTCGTTCGTTACAAGGCAATCCAAAAATTCAAAGGACGCCATTTTATTGAGTTGGTGCTTTACATTCAAACCGCTTTGATACGCTAGTGCGATGCCCCCTCCTGTACTACCACGTGCTAAATGCACTAAATTGGAGCCAATCGGAACCAGTTTGGCTAAGGATGGTTTATCTCTGTCGTCACCGCGCAGCCAGGTTTCTGTTATTGCAAATAAGTCGTTGATTTATTCTCTACAAAATGACAGATTATTAATAAATCGCGTGGAACCTTTTTTTTTGTAACTTTTTTTTGTAACTCCCTCTTCCAAACCTCCCAATGGGGCTAAATTCGCGAAAACATGAGACAGATATTGTGAAATTATTTTGTCGAGCATTACGGTTTATTATCGTCCCTCTAGGAATAATTAACATCCCTCCATATTATTATTAGTTAGCCGAGACTGGTTGTTAGAAAAATGGAGAGTTGTTAATAATTCCTTTCAAACTATAATAAACCGTGTGGAACCTTTTTTGCAACTCCCTCTTCCAGCTCTACCAATGGGGTTAACTTCGCGAAAACATACGACGGACATTGTGAAATTATTTTGTCGAGCATTACGTTTGGTCAGACCGCTGACTATTCTTGCAGCATTATAATGAACATCTTCAACACGTTTAACCCTAGTAGTTTGAAAACGAGAATACGAGCCCACTGAATTTTTTGTCTCAATCGCACCTCACCAAAAACTTAGTTTTTTTTTTCGAGCAAATCAGTGGTTAGTGTAGGCTCATTTGTCACGAAAAAAGCTCGTGTACTTTTTTTGGCAAAAACAAAAGCTCACTTGATTTTGTTAAATGATACTATAAACACCAAAAAAGTAGGGTGGCATTTTTTCTGAGCATTCTAACGGCCCGAAATCCAAGATGACCGCCACAATAGCAAAACGGCCTAAAGTTCGTCGCCTGAGTGCTAGAATGTTATATGTCCCCTATGGGACATAGAACATTCTAGCACTCAACCGACGAGTTGACGCTAAAATTAACATAATGTGGTTTAAATATTTGAACAGGAGCATCCTGAGATTTGGGCAGAGTACATGAAGGGGAACTTCTGCGCCACCAATAGGCCCAGACCATAGGATTGAACAAGAGAATCGCGAACTCAAGGTTATTGGAAGCATAGTTGGAATCACGCAGAATGAAAAGTCACTGGACAAATACTTTCTCATTGCACCTGAACTCTCGAATGTACAACATGAATTTGAGA
Source organism: Pictodentalium vernedei (assembly GCA_031216915.1). Taxonomy (NCBI): domain Eukaryota; kingdom Metazoa; phylum Mollusca; class Scaphopoda; order Dentaliida; family Dentaliidae; genus Pictodentalium; species Pictodentalium vernedei. The sequence goes on along the minus strand of CM062289.1, from coordinate 36,990,206 downwards.
AACAGTACTGCACTGGCAACAAGACGAAGAGAACGCAGCACCATGAGCTCACAGGAGGAAAGCTCTCCCGAGTAACACAAAACGCAGTCAAACTCTGTGCTGTATTTCACGAGCATGGAAATCCATTTGAATCCACTGATGAAGATGAGATATACAACCTGCTCACCAAAGCAGTTATGACTGAAACTGCGGCCGACGATATCATCCAGCGTGATGAGATTGGACAACAGATGTTTGAAGGTTTTGTCAATGAACGCCCAACAGAAGGAAAACTCTCTGTGTGGGACAAAATGACAAAAAAGAAACGGAAAACTTTTAAAAGTGCCAATGTAACGGCGGAAATTAGAATTGGAGACAAGGCGGTCAAAATCAAAGAAGAACGAGGACTGTTGCTACACTTTATTGTTATTTCCAGAAGTCGACCAGAGCTGGACCTCAAGGAGTGCATCGGAACTTGTGAGTTTGGTGTGGTGCCTCGATCCCTGTTTGCTTCAGATGGATCCCTCCTTCTGGCATATGATAAGGCTCCAGTACTTCATCATCTTGAGAAGCTGGATACAACACAACAGGTCCAAGCTGAGAGGAACGGGGCAACTGGAAGTGATACATCTGACAACCAAGCAATGGAAATATCCTTACATGGAACATGCACACGTGGACCCAACAGATGAGTCATCATCATACCGAGTGATCATCATTCATGGAATGGCTGTGGTAAATTCAGTTACCAAAACGGAACAAATGAAAGCATGCCAAGACTTAGCAAATGCCTTTCTCCAGATAATCTGTAACATGGCAGCGCCATATGATGAGGTCAGATTGGTGTTGGTGTAAAAACATCACTCAAGGAGCAGATGAGGACAAAGAGGACAAAGGGAATGTCAACACATTACCATATGAAAGATAATATTTTAATCCAGAATATTTCCCTGAAGGACTTTCTCTCAGATATCCGGACCAAAGGAGAACTGACCGTGTATTTGGCTGACAAGGTTGTACGCCACAGCAAGAGCTCCAACAACAGATTAAAAAACTAATGGTGACATCAGGAACACAAACCAAGGGCAATGTTGATATTCCAGACTCACTCCTCACTCACAGCCAAGAGGAAGCAGACACTTTGCTTGTACTGCATGCTCTAACTGTTCCCAATGGCACAGAGCTTGTTGTCAGTTCGTCGCCAGACACGGGCGTCTTGTTGTTGCTTGTCTCCATGTATCCAAACCTACCAATATCTACAACCTTCCTTACAGGAAAGGACAGGATGAAGAGTAACATTTCTGTGCGGGGCAGTGCGGGGCATATAAAACAACTTGGGATCAAGGCGTGCTTCTGCACTGTTGGGTTTTCATGCTCTGACGTGTTCCGATATGTCTGGTAGATGTGCTGGTAGAAACAAAGACTCGCGCTTCATGTCTTGTGATGATGAGATCCTGGACGCACTAGCAATTCTCGGAAATGACAACGATCTGCCCACCTGATGCATGCTCTCAGTTGAAATGCTTTGTCTGCATTTTGTATCAGTCAAAAATCTACACAAAAGTAAATGAGCTCCGTTGGTTCCTCTACTCAAATCGTGCAGCCGAAGGAGAAAACCTCCCACCAACTTCTGGTTCACCGGACTTTCACATTCGTCGGGCACACTTCATATCTATGATTTGGAGAAAAGCTAGTGAAAATCACCCATGTCTCCCAGGACTAGCTGCATTTGGTTGGACATTCGATACAGGCTCAAGTCACTTATCTCCTGTTCGCTGTTTAAATCCACCAGCTCCTGAAGCAGTATTGCACCTCATAAAGTGCGGGTGCAAACGTGGACGCGAAGGATAGTGCAGCTGTCGCAAGAACAATATCCCATGAACAGAACTGTGCGGATACTGGGTTTTCAGTTGCAACAACAAAACTATCCATTCAGGTATAAACGAGGACTGGACAGATTAAGATATTTTCCATGACATTTATGAATATTAATTCACTTGATTTCCATTGCTAAAAACTACTACTTGACAGACATGGACTTAAACAGTACGATTTTCTGCATCTTCGTGTTTAAACGAGATTGAACAGTATTTAGAGTGTTCCATTGTATCTGGATATGTTTTTTGACTTGCTAATTATGTATTCTTTGTGATAAACACATGTCTTCAAATGATACTCTGTTTGTAATTACAAAATGCTGTTGGCTCGGTAATGTTTGCAAAGGTATACTAGTAGCTTACAATTCTGGGCGTGTGGCGGCCATTTTGGATGCCATTTAGAAATTTGGCAGGTAGATCATTCATATAACTTAAATTTGATGATTCCATTAGTTTCCTTGTCTCAAAAAACATACGGTATATTTAGATACTTTATTTGTAATTGTATCATTTATACTTGCGAAGATATAGCATTTTTGGTGTGCGCCAGCGATTTTGGACACCATCTTGAATTTCATACCCTTAGGATGTTCAGAAAAAATGCCACCCTAATTCTTTTTAAAGCTTGTGATTCCTCCTTTCAAAATCAAGTGAGTTTTTGCTTTTACCAAAACAATACACGAAATTACAAATGAGCCTACACTAGGACTTTCCTTTGAGAGACCTTACGTTGTAAAGAGCCAATGTTGTGCAGGTTTGAGGCAACGTGCAGTCTGATTGAGTTATGTCCACAGGAATTAGATTGCGCCAATTAACACCTCCTCTAGGAGGGATGTGAGAGCATCTGCGATACTTGATACAGATAATGTTATTCACTTTGGATTTCTGAGACTTGTTGCCACAAGGAGGAGGTGGCTGCGTTGGTGATACCTCCTTTGGTGGTGTTGAAGGAGGAGTGATGGAGGGCTGACTTGGTTAGTGGTTAGTAAGGTCTAGCCCTCACAGCTACAAGTGGTGAATAGCTCTTTGGCGTTGTGCACAGGTAGTGGCTGCTAAAACTCTCTATTGCTGTTCTGAACATGTTTTAGTTGAGCCCGCGGTCTTCCAAGTTTTTAATCATGGCTAGTAGAAATGTTCGGTAGTCGTCATCTCTGACCTTTTCTCCCAGGGTGCTTTCCACGGACTCCGCGGTGTTTGCTTCCTGGATGGTGTCCCGGTTGGAAAAGGCAGGAAGAGCAAGAGTGGGTTTAGCGACATGTGCGATGCCCGACTCAACTTCCTGCACCACAAACAGACCTTCCTCCTCCGTCTCCTCTTCCGAGGAAGAGCGTGATGGGCTGGAGATTGGACTGTTAACTCGCGAACTAGCGTCCTCCGGACATTCCACAGGAGTGGAAGGAACCGGGCTGGACGTGGAACGGCCAGGGGTAGCAGGCACTGAGCTTTCAACGCCACGGTTAGCCTCCCTCTCTTCCTTTTCCGACCTTTTCTTTTCCATGAACTCCGTCAGTCGGCGGGCATCGCGTCGTCTGGCGGAAGGTCCCTTCTTTCTCTTTTCTTTCTTCTTGATCTCGGAGACTTCTGTCTTCTTGGCATCATCCAGCAGGTCCGTGTCACTTGGAGATCCACTAATAATGCGTGTATGTCCGTTACGTATGTAGTCTATCGCTTTACAAACCATTAGTGATTCAATACAATATACTTGTTATACCGGTTATCAAAAAACAACATAAACATTATATACTACTCGAAGTTTGCTAAGCACCGAATATTTGACACATCATTGTGAAATTTCCTTGTGACGCATTTGCTATGTTTTTGGTGGATATGACTGAGGAATGTATTGAGATGGTCCCCAGTGTTTACATTAACTCTCTTTACAGGCAGACGTTTCATGACTGTCGTGGAAAGCATGTACCCTTTGATTTTAATAATGTTTTCGTGTACTGTCTACATATGTACATGACATGTGTAGGGTATTCATTCTTCATTTCAACACAAAGCCTTGTGATTTAATGATTGAATTTGGCAAATGCAAATGTAAGAAGACATTTGTCTGAAGCAGAAATGTGGCGGGCTGTAGAGATGGTGGAGCAAGGAGCTACCCACCGTCAGGTTGGTGAAGCCCTTGGTGTGCACCATGCAGTGATCAACAGAGACAATGTCCCCGAAACAAAAAAATAAGAATGGTTAGTTATTCAAGAACTTTTATGGCAAATATCTCAGCTATTGGGCAAGGGATACATTTTAGTTTATACAATCCGGAAAATAAGGGTTCGGACAGGAAATGTTTTCGGAGTAAGAGGAGAAAAGTATTGTTGTTAACTTTTTCTTGAATCTCTCCTATTTTCTGTATTTCTGATATCTATTTCGAACTCATTCCATAGCACAAAGACGGGTAATTTATCCAGGGTTTTGTTTGTTCTGTTTTTGTGTGTGCGCAAGAGACATGCCTGGCTAGTAATCGTGTTGGATTGGTTATTTACAATTGAGAAGAAGTTTGCAAATGAAACTGAGATGTTTCCATTATGCTAATCAAATATAAATAATAAGGCGTGTAATTTGTATAAATCTTTTAACTTCAATATACTATGTTTGATAAATAGTGGGTCAGTGTGGGCATTGTATTTCTTATTATTTGGGCAAGGGGGTTGGCAACCGAATCTATCGAATGTTTAAGGACACTGGATGAAATATTCTCGTAGTCCTGACTTATTTTAGGCTTCATTTTACTTACTATATTGATAATTTCCAAAGATGGCCAGGGATGTGGAGACACTGGGGGTGGGGTGTGTGGGGGGGGGGGGGGTCTCACCCCCCCCCCCCCCAGCTAGGAGTATTTTTTTTCAATAGTTGGAAATTCCGAGGCCAAAAATCAAATGGTTGGAAATTCAATAAATTAACATTGTTCATGAAAAATATTAAAATTCCAACTAATGATGAGAAATTTTGCTCTTTTATTTAAACTGGAAACTTGCGTTTCAAATTTCCTACTCTAAAATTGACATTGGCCTCAAAATTTCGACTCTGACATCAATCCGGTAAATTTTCTGACCCAGACGCATTATAAATGATGCTTTTTCTGTTTCAGAACTAGTGAAAATTTTCTGTAGGGTTCATAACCCTTTACCCAACGCAGACGATTTCAAAATTCATTATTTTAAATATCATTTTTTTTTTAAATTTTTTTAAAAATTTCAACAAAACCATATCATGTGACCCCTCTTTGGAACGAGCTAGACGAGCTCGTTCCGAAGAGGGGTCACGTGATATGGTTTTGTTGAACTTATTCGAAAAATAATATTTTTTCAGCAGCTGTATTTGCATATTACGCGGGCGGATGCAGGCGATTCGTTGGGTAAAGGGTTAAAAGATATCACCCAGCGCTGCAGTGCAACCACCTATCGAAACCACTCACAGTTGGCATTTACACCGGTGGCACTCCCCGCTCCCCCCCCCCCCCCCCCCCCCCCAGCTGAAACCCTCTAGCCAAATCCCTGAAGACGGGGTTCGTAAAATAAACATATTATCTGGGAGTGGATATTTCATGAATTTGGAGAAAGATTTGCAGGGATTCCTTATTTATTATGGGATCTCCTTTCCTATATTTGCAAAGAGGTTATTGGATTCGTGAGCGATTTCGTTCGGGGTGTTTATCTTTTTTTCACCCAAGTTAAAAAGGAAGGTAAATTGCTTTTGTTTTTGTTTCTATTTAGAGCGTTATTTAGAATTTGCCACGTTTTCAAATATTACTTTTATTTTCCAAGAGGACGTTTTCGTAATGCATCGCTTTGCTTTGTTTTTTTAATTCTGTTGAACAACCGACAGTAATTTTTGTAATTTCTAACATTAAATTCTGTAGGACTTTTAATTTTTTCATGAAAAATTTATTCTTGTTATTGGCTGAGATTCGAAGACCTTTTGTCATCCAAGGCTGTCGCTTTATGTATTTCTTATTCCGTTTTTGACTTTGCAAAGGAAATGCCGAGTCAAATGCATTCAGGAAAATGTTTAAGAAGTGTCCATAGGCAGCAATGGGACAGTTGGATTCCATAACTTGAGCAAAATCACACTGGGACAGCAATACCTTGAAATATTCGATACTGCTAGAGTTTATTTTCCTAGATAAAAGTGGCATTGTGTTATCTAGTGACATACTTGCTGTTTCAGCGTAAAAGATTCCAAAATGGTCGGACACATCAGTGAGAATTATACCAAATTTGAAAGAGTTAATTAGATTATTTGAAATGATATTATCTATGAGCGTCGCAGAATGATCTGTCACTCTGGTTGGTTTAGTGATGACAGACATTATTATTTATTTATTTATTGGTGTTTAAGGTCACATACTTATGCACAATGGTTAATCATGACCGTGACAGTTTTACGGGTGGAGGAAGCCGGAGTACACTAAACATTAAATATATAAACTTATCTGTTTTCGAGTGACAAGCTACTTTCAGAAGGTCAATATTAAAATCGCCCGTGATTAAGATTGTTTTCTTTTCCTTGTTAAGTATGTCAGTAATGTTGTTGACCTTTGATTGAAAAAGGTCTATATCCGCTTTGGGGGCCGTGTTTGGTCGATATATTACACCAATAATTCTCTACAGGTTCTTATCCTTTAATTCTATGAAAATTGACTAAATCACATGTGGTATGAAAATAGAAAGATATTGTCGGACAATGAAGTTAGTGTCATTTTTTATAAATAGTCCAACTCCACCTCGACCATCGACAGAATGGGTCTGATATGTTTTAATAAAGGGTGATATCCTTGTAGTGTATAAGATATATTAGAGGGGATCTGAAAGACTTCTGTGAGACAAATGACGTCGAATGTATTTTCATTGGTGTTTAGTTCAGATAGCAGGTGATTTAGAGGATCCCAATGGGTATTAAGGGGACGTCCAACCTAACTTTGGTCAAATTTCATGCTATTTTCTTTCAAGTCTAAAAAAGGCCTAAATGAATAACCCCAATAAGTTATACACTAAAATGCTTGGAATGAAACATAGAACATGTGGAAACTGCCATTTGCCATGGAACTGCTGCCATGTGTAAATAGCACCACCTGCAAGTCTGCTATAGCATAAGTAAGAGAACAAAATTTTTACAATAAAATACCTCAAAATAAAATAACAGCTGTATTCTATAAACATTGAAGTACATACTCGAAGAAATCTTTTCCTAATTCATGAAAGTAATGAAGATTGAGACCAAATGTTATAAGTGGGGTGCTCACTGATTGAAGGCAGACATTTTCTTTTGTTTATGTTGTGATTTGGGGAGTTCAACAAAGGTCAACTTGAAGGAGTCCATCAGAAGAAGTATGGAAGGATAAAAGAGTGACTCCCAATATAAAGATGTATGTGTCACTGTGGTGGTTTGGAAAGTGACTATGATATTCTCCTATGTAGAATGCACTGCAAAGTCATACATTGTAGTTGAATAATTATATTTACAAACCACTTGCACTGTAAACCCTTTTATCCCATGCATCAATTTGATAGTGATTAAATTGTTAAATTTGTCTGGTTTATCAATAAGTATTATAGCTTTGTTTACTCTTGGACACCAATACACTCATGATATCTGTTGGAGAAGAAATAAGGGTAACTGTAACCTCTCACTGCAATAAACCATCTACTGTACTTAAAAGTACATTGTTATTCAAAACACATCAAATCAACCTTACATAACCATTATTGCATGTACTTTCCCCAAGGAGGCTTATTGGCATATTGAGAACAGAAGGGCACATCCAGAGGGTCTCACATATTTTTTTCAAGAATGCAGTACACAAAGCAATCCCCAAAAGGTGACAAGTGAGCTCCATTTGACACAAAAAAATTCCCAGGGGAGGGGGGGGGGGGGGGACTCTCTTCCTTGTATGACTCTACCTCCGGCACTCAATGCATATGCCTTTTTTCTCGAAGTTGAACTCTTTTTTTCTTTTTAAGATCCTGGCCACACATGTTCCAAACACTATCAGACAGGTAACCCTCCAATTTAGTGTATCTGCAAAAATCATATTACATTGCAAAATATTCTTTTTAGACTTTAAGTTCTGGACCTTTCATGCTTCTTACTTCCAACTATAACACTTAATTTATCAATTAATGGGTGAATAGAAAAGTCCTGCCATAATCAGCATTTTGAGTTCCATAAGCCTTCATAACAGCTCCGATAAAAGTGTCAAACATCAGATTGGTGGCTTTATACAGAATATTCATTAGTTTGTTGCTTGATAAGTAATAGGAACAAAATCTTCCCCAGAAATATTTTGTAGCAATACATTTGAGGGTATCAGCAGGCACTTTCCAACAAATTGTAACAAATCAACTAGTTATAAACAAATTTTCTAACTCAAAAGAGTGAAAAAGTACCACAACTCTGAAAAAATATGGGAAGCAACACATGCTACAGCAGCTACACAGGCATTGTTTCCCCATGATGCTCGATCACAATACCAAATATCCTTCAAATTGGAGTAGCAGTGGTTGAGATACAAGGGATAATGTTGGTACATGTAATGATGAATTTGTAAGACTAAGAGGACAGAGGACATCACTGCACGGCCCTAGATGCACCTTTGATTTTACAACTTTCAGGTCTGGGGCATAATAATCGCAACACACCCACCTTATCAATTCATAGAGTAAAATAAAAGGAATTATCAATTTTAATTAATTTATAGATGTTGGCATTGATGGGAAATATTTGGCTTCTTTCGCCTTCTCATACTATTAATTACCACAAACAATATCAGTTTGATGCCGACAAACGAAACTGAACGCATGTGGTCTGGTTAAAAAGTAACTCGGCATGGATAAAGAAGAAATTGCGAATATTTCGTGTATTTCATTTGTTTAAAAGCCAATTGCAGCTAATTTTGACCGTGGATTCGATAATTCGTTTCGGTTTTGACCACACGGTCACGCTGTCAGCGGTTATGTTTATTGTGATATACAAATTGGGAGATAGTTTCCGGTGAAGGAGATTTGTCACATTTGCCAGTGTAAAACGATAACAAAGGACACTGATCGACGCTTGTGTTAGTATGGTTGGTTGCAAGAAAAAACTAAATTCTCGGCATCGTCCAAACGCACCTTATTTAAAAGCGCGAATGCATCATTTTCAACCCATCTTGAATCGGTCCTTTGCCGACATCAACGCAGCCCGTCGAACATCCATGGTAACTGTGAAGTAAATAACTTCACAACATCGGGGAAATCAATACGCTCAATATAGTCCCAGGTCACTTGGAATATATTTCGTGAAAAATGCAGTGATACGACTATCACGTTTTGTGTTCACAGGTAACCCATTAGCACTAATCTGCTGTTGCCAGTTGATCTTGTGCACAACTGTGTGTACAGATCATATAAGGAAGTAAATTGTTAGGAGCTGCAATCGGGTTGCTCCGGGGGTTGCCGGGAACGACTGGTCTTTTCAATTCTCTTTGTTTGAGAACAAAGAAAATGCTATATTTAGCAACCATCAATAACTTGTGGCCCAATCGGTCGTTTACGGATGTTTCCGGAGTGCTCCGGTGCAGCTTATGATGTAATGTCACGAATTTCATCCAATCGGAATTTGGTAAGGCATTGATTCCATCCTCGCGGCATTTCTGAAGTAAACTTTCACCCTCTTTCATTTTCACTGCCAAGAAACAAAGAAGCATCGTTAATTCGTCTACTAAAAGTTGTCCCTCCCTCCCTTTTACTTTCATCTTTCGTTATTTCGGTTTAGCGTTGGCGTGCGTTTTATTCCGCCACCTTGTCAAAACACCAACAGATCATTCATCCTGTACTGCCAATCTAAACCATCAACGACTATCTCACAATACCACACTACCACCCACCCACCCTACTGCTTGACTTAGCTATAGCAGACATAGGATAATATGAAGCAGAAGGTGGATTAATAGTACTAAGGGCTAACTTGGGACCTACATGGATATATACCACCACTACCATATCGCCGCCACCCCATACGAGAAGTCCGACTTCCACTGACCCGAATAACGTTATGTCAGATTGTATACTGGACAATAATAGCGGTCAGCATCTCTATGACGTCGCGCGCGTATCATGACGTCACGACGTCAATAGCAACGTCAACCGTTTCGCGGGAAAAACTTTCAAGAAAACCCAATTTTCCCATCATCTTTCCATCACTTACCCATAATATATACCTATAGCCCCATGCGTACATATATCACTATACATGCCATAGTATGCTATATATACAGTACCTACACCACTTGTCAGAACTAGATGTATGGTGCCGACATTTTGCACCCCCAAAGTTGCACCCCCAAAAGTCAGGTTCCTATGGGAATTTAACACCAGCTGCACCCCAAAAGTCCGGGTAATCAGGGACGATTCATACGTGCTATACTACTGACTAAATATAACCCCAAAACTTTATCGAACAAATTTTATTTGCTTTTGGATCACCACGAGGAATGAACAAGGAATGTGAAAACTACAGCAGGCATTCTCATTGTCCTTTAACTGGTTATTTGCTAGACTATTTTTGATAGTTAACATTTGTTCCTCCCAATTTGCCTTATTACAAAATTCGTCGCCTGAGTGCTAGAATGTTCTATGTCCCATATGGGACATAGAACATTCTAGCACTCGGGCCACGAGACGAAATTACTGGAGTATGCCAGCAGACACGATGACGAATGAAGAAATAATATAGAAACTACGGCAGACATACTCACTTTTTCTTAACTGAAAATTAGATTATTTCCTCCAGTTGCACTATTATAATATTAGAACGTTTCTTTTCATGTTCTATCAGTCGATAGTACCTGAGTTTGTGTGATTTCTGAAAGAAAACCTGAAGCAGCGAGGCTGCTGAGGGTTTTATTTCAGAAATCACACAAACTCAGGTACTATCGACTGATAGTATATGAAAAGAAACGTTCTAATTATTTTATTATACCGAACAAAAATACGTTCATTGTTATAATGTTAAGCGTTAACTACAGCATGCCATCAGTCTTGTAACAACAATGTAGTCGAATCCAAAAACATGACGTCATTTTGAACGAATGACGTCTCTTCGAAAATGACTTGTCACAAATGCCGTCGCTTTGGGAGTTTCTAATTCTCTATCAACAAATGCCAGTGTTTACAGCTGTTCATGTTATAATTCATTATTAATGCTTGTGTGATAAGTGCTATAAATTAATGGAATATAAATTCATGTTTCTCGGACGACGGCAGTTGATAGAATTAAGCGGAGTGAAACAATTTATTTTGAATTTGAGGCGGAGACTCAGTAAGGTCGAGGAGCACTAAACTTGTGTTGTGGAAATATAATTGATTGAAATCATAATTGAGACTCATATTCAGGATTCATTGAAGTGGTGAACAACACGTGAGTGAGTTTTTTAATATTTCTGATTCTTTTGAATTCATTGTTTGCAGTTAAAATTGAAAACACTCCCACTGAAGATGATATATTTGTTGGTAAGTTTGTGTCTTCCGGTGTTTGGTGTTGAGAAATTCCAATCGACGCTGATCAATGGAAGTGGCGCTTACATTTTCTTCGTTCTCTTGTTTCCAGGGAAAAACGTTCCGATAGTACCCGTGTTTTGCCCCAAAACTTCAGTACTATGACTTTTAGAAGGTGTCAAATTAACCAATCACGGCTGATGTTACAAACGTGAGACATAATAACACAAATTATTGAAGGATGCCCACACTCATCCTCCAATAATTTCCAGTAGAGCCAAACTTCATCGATCAAATTTTATTAGCTTTGCTTCGCCTTAAGAAGAAATGAACGAAGAATATAAGAACTATGACAGGCATATTCACCTTTCATTAACTGATTGAGTGCTAAATTATATTTGAAAGTCAACATTTGTTCCTCCAAATTTGCTCTATTACAAATTACATGAGGATGGCAGCAGACACCCTCCAGCAATTTTCAACAAAGCAAAACTTCATCGATCGAATTTTATTAGATTTTGGTTCACCGTGAGAAATAGGCAGGCAATATGAAAACTACTGCAGGCATACTCACATTCCTCTAACTGGTTAAGTGCCAGAATATTTTGAATGTCAACATATTTTGGGTAGTCAGCATATGTTCCTCCAAATTTGCACGACTACAAATTATTGGGGAGGATGCCAACAGACACCCTCCAATAATTTCTAACAAATCAAAGCTTCATCACTTTTTATTAACACGCGTTTGGTTCACCATAAAGAATGAATAGAGAATACGGAAACTACAGCAGACTTTATCATTTTTCTTAACTGACCGAGTGCTAGATTATTTCATCCAAATTACCGTTATTTATTTATTTATTTATTGGTGTTTTAAGGTCACATATTTCTGCACAATGTCTAATCATGACCACGACAGTTTTACAGGTGGAGGAAGCCGGAGTACCCGGAGAGAACCACCGAGCAACGGCGAGCAACTGTCAGCTCCCCAACATACTAACTCCACACAAGCAGGGTTAGCAATGGTTGAAGACAGGTGCACCATCGACGTGCAATACGCCTTAGTGCACAGCGTCACCGTGCCCCCACATGGACAATGGGCGTGAAGTGTCTTGCCCAAGGACACAACGCGGTTGCCACAGGCGGAATTCGAACCGAGGACCTCTCGGCTTGCAGTCTGCACCTCTACCTACTGAGCCACCACGCCCCCCAAATTACCGTTACAAATCATTAGAGGGTGCCAACAGACATCCTCCAATAATTTCCAACAGAGCCAAGCTTTATCGATCAAATTGTATTAGCTTTGGTTCGGGGCGGGGTGGCTCAGCAGGTAGAGGTGCAGGCTGCAAGTCGAGAGGTCCTCGGTTCGAATCCCACCTGCGGCAACCGCGTTGTGTCTTTGGGCAAGACACTTCACTCCCATTGCCCACGTGGGGGCACGGTGGCTTTGTGTACTAAGGCGTACTGCACGTCGATGGTGCACCTGTCTTCAACCAATGCTAACCCTGCTTGTGTGGAGTTGGTATGTTGGGGAGCTGGCAGTTGCTCGCCGTTGCTGGGTGGTTCTCTCCGGGTACTCCGGCTTCCTCCATCCGTAAAACTGTCATGGTCATGATTAGCCATTGTGCAGAAATGTGTGACCTTAAACACCAATAAATAAATAAATTAGCTTTGGTTCACCATAAGGAATGAATGAAAAATATGAAAACTGCAGCTGGTGCACTCACTTTTCATTGACTGATTAGGATTGAATTCGTCGATTGAATTTATCAGCTTTTGGTTCACCATGAGAAACGAACTGGGAATATAAAACCTTCAGCAGGCATACTCACTTTCCTTTGACTGGTTGAGTTCTAGAATATTTCGATTGTCAACATTTTTTCCTCGAAATTTGCCTCCCTACAAATCATAGGAGGATGCCAGCAGACACCCTCACTTTTCATGAACTGATTAAGTGCTACATTATTTTTGAAAGTTAATGTTTGTTCCTCCAAATCTCTTTTATTACAAATTACAGAATGATGCCAGCAGACACCCTCCAGAAATTTCTAACAAAGCAGAAGTTCATCGATCAACTTTTATGGACAAAGAACATGAAAACTACAGCAGGCACATTCCCTTTCATTAAACCTTTACCCAACGCAGACGATATCAAAATTTACTATTTTAAAAATCACTTTTTCAAATTTTTCAAAACATTTCGACAAAACCATATCATGTGACCCCTCGTTGGAACGAGCTCGACGAGCTCGTTCCAACGAGGGGTCACATGACATGGTTTTGTTGAAATTTTTTTAAAATTAATATTTTTTCAACTGCTGAATTTGCATATTACGCGGGCGGATGCGACCGATTCGTTGGGTAAAGGGTTAACTGATTGAGTGCTAGATTATTTTTGATGATCAACATTTATTCCTACAAATTTTCTCTATTACAAATTAATGGAGGATGCCAGCAAACACCCTCCAATAATTTCTAACACATCAAGGCTTCATCAATCACTTTGTATAAGCTTTGGTTCACCACGAACAACGAATAGTATGGATACTGCATCAGGTATACTCTACAGTGTTTGTTTACCTTGAGGAATAAACAATGAATATGGAGACTACAGCAGGCACACTCACGTTTTGTTAACCCTTTACCCAACAAATCGCCCACATCCGCCCGCGTAATATGCCAATTCAGCAACTGGAAAAAATGTTATATATCGAAAAATTTCAACAAAACCATATCATGTGACCCCTCTTTGGAACGAGCTCACCGAGCTCGTTCCAAAGAGGGGGCACATGATACGGTTTTGTTGAAATTTTCATTAAAAATTTAAAAAATGATATTTATAATAATAAATTTTGAAATCGTCTGCGTTGGGTAAAGGGTTAACTGACTGAGTTCTTGATTAATTTTTAATTGCCAACAGGCACCCTCCAACAATTTCCAACAAAGTCAAACTTCATCGATCAAATTTTATTAGCTTTAGTTCACCATGAAAACGTCTTAAATTATTACCTCCAAATTGACCCTTTACAGGATATTATTACCACTTTATAGGGCGCTCCTGGGGTTATTAAAATGATCTGAGGTGGGCGATAAGACTCAATAACAGCCCGCAAAAATAGCGTTAATAATGAAAACGGCCCGCTAGCCCAGAATTGTGGGTTATTTATGTTCCGGTAAAATAACACTAATGTGCTCGAAATTTTCTTGTCCATTTATTCCAACAAAACGGATTAAACCATGATATATTTCGGATTATTAACTTCATTTAGGATTTAAAAGTGGTGGTGAGTATTGATACGATAAATAATCTCATTTTGTAAATAACGGCGTAAGTTTGTAGTTAAAGCGCTTCAGCCAAATTTCAGCAATCCTATTTTCGAGTCATCCAAATAAATTGTACCCAACTTTGAACTTTGACCTTTGTTTGTAAATAAACAGACGACAATCTGATTCTTCTATTTCTAAATCAAAAATGTCTCAGTGGCTTGAAATGGCGTTCTTCTATTTCTAAATCAAAAATGCCTGCAGTGGCGTGAAATGGCGTTCTTTGGTAAGTGGTAATAATGGTAATAACATATTCCTTTTCGGGCGTCATGGTACATTAACGGCCCTCGAAAAATGATTAACAGCCCTCGGGACCATTAACGGCCCTCGACTTCGTCTCGGGCCTTTAAGTGGCCCTGGGCTATTAATCATTTTTCTAGGGCCATTAATGAACCATAACGCCCTCAAAAGAACATGTTATTGTTATATTGGAGAATGCCAACAGATTGAGTGCGAGATTATATTTGAAGGTTAAGATTTGTTTCTCCAAATTTGCTGTATCACACATTACTGGAGGATGCCAACAGACACTCTCTAGTAATTTCTAACAGATCAAAACTTCATCGATTGAATTTTATTAGCTTTTTGGTTTACCATGGGAAACGAACTAGGAAAATGAAAACTACAGCATGCATACTCACTTTCCTTCAACTGGTTGAGTGCTAAAATATTATGATTGTCAATATTTGTTCCTCGAAATTTTCCTCCCCACAAATTATTGGGGGATGCCAGCAACAGACACCCTCCAACAATTTCTAATGAAACAAACCTTCATCGTTCAAATTGTAACAGCTTTTGGTTAAACATGAGGAATGAATAAAGAATATGAAAACTACAGCAGGTGTGGTAGTGTTCAAATAATGCTATTTGCTCATTATTATATTCGTCTTTATTACAGATGATTCAGACTAAATATATTTATTCCAGCTGCTAACTTGTTTAGTTTCAGCTTATTTATTTCACAGGTTCATCAACTGATGTACTAATTAACTGCGCTAGCTTGCTTTTGTAAGTTGACTGGGGTTAATTTTGTTAAAGGTCTTGTCTGAGTTCTCGCTTGTGCAGCCTCGATTGAAGTTGTCGCGGGAAATCCTTTTGTTCTGTTGTTTTAAGTATTGCTTGGTTTCGAGATTGGTCGGTTGCACTTCAACAGTTTGAATGTGAAACCTGTTAATGACATTATGGGGGCTCTTTGAAAATATATTCCTGTAAAGATCTAAGTCATTCTAATATGGTAAGAAAGCATTATTTATTTATTTCGATTAATAATTGCAAGTGCATCTGCAGGATGATCGGAGCTGTTGCCCAGATCACCTGCAACTGGATTTGAAGTGAATCGATTCTGTTTCGTTTCGGAAATCGCTTTCATGATATCGTTTGGGAAATCCTACATATATTTATATTTATGTATTTTTAGGATCTGTCATAATCATTATTGTAATGATGATGATGATGTATGGTCGCTGATTTCCTGATGTGTTGTATATATTCCAGTCAGCTGTAAATTTGGAAATCCTTCATCTGTGATAGTTTTTAAATTAAAAATGTGTATAAAGGAATAAATGTGTAAATATATAATTCATCCAGATTCATTTTATTTTATCGGGAGATGGCTCGATCAGCAACCCACCACTCTGCGATACAGGCACATTCACGTTTCAATATTACAAATTATTGGAGTATGCCAGCAGTCACCAGGAAGAATGAACTAATAATATAGAAACTACAGCAGATATATTCACTTTTTCTAAACTAATTGAGTGTTAGATTATTTCCTCCAAATTTCCCCGTTACAAATTATTGGAGGATGCCATTATATTTAATTGGCAACAGGCACCCTCCATCAATTTCCAACAAAGCCAAACTTCATCGATCAAATTTTATTAGCTTTAATTGGAAAAAATGTTGTTTAAACTAACTTTATTTGCTTGTGAATTCACGACAGCCGGCAGGGCTTATATTTCGACGAGAATCCGAGAATCGATTCGCACAAAGATTCGCGCAATAAAACCGGCGAGAATCCATGTAGATTCTCGCTGCACCTCTGCTAGGATTAGCGTCAAAAGAATTGAGTCAATTTAATTCTTTAACTAACACAGCGGAAACAAATTAACCAATAGAAGGCTAACATGACCTGAAATATCCTGACACTTTGTCAATAAAATCTCACAAATATGGCTGTCATTAGAACCGGCATATTTGTAAGATTTTATTGGTAAATATTGTTCATATAATTATTTTATCATTTATTTATTATTTATTGTTAAAAAATTATCAAATTTAGTTTTAAAATTAAAAAGGTGTGTTGGGTAAAAGGCTAACGTGTTATCAGTATACAACAGTGGTTCAACCATGGTGGCGTCATGGGATCCTGGGACGCTCATAGTAGGTATGGATTCTCGTAACCATTTTCACGAGAATCCAGATGGAATCTCACAAATTTAGACGAAATATAAACCCTGGTTGGGAGCAAGAGCCAATAACCTTTATTTGATTTGAGTTTATCTATTTTTATTTCGATAATGTTTCTAAAGAGGTCCCAGTAAATTTTTGATAGGTTCCTCCTGTTCATGGGAGAATAGCCTGTGAGACCCGTATTACATTTCAAAGTGGCGTGAACCGACAGATGATCACTGCCAATATCACCGTACCCTACAAATATGTCTTGCATTTGACTGGTCAATGATGTTCTGGTGATAATCAGGTCTACGAACTGCTATTGACGAGCTTGAATGTATGAAAAGTTTCAGTGCGTCGAAGGTGCACATGGACGATGTGGGATTTGAAATCCCTCGCGACCCAAATAACTTTATGTGCTGATGAATCCGTGAGAGTCGGAAGCGAGGGCCAATAATATTATTTGGTTTGAGTGTGCGCACTGACAGTAGGGTTCTATGTTTTATTGAGAAACGTGGACGTATTTATGGTAATACTGGAACCGGAGTTTGATGGGTGTTTTAGAAAAAAGAAGCCCAAACAGTCGCCGGTTCACCAACATGTGTTTCTGAAAGCTGGGAGTCATCTATCAGCCTAAACAGGAGAGTGGGTGCTGAGCCTTGGCCATCTGGTCTGCATTCAGGGGGAACAGATAACGGGGTTCTGGAAACAAAAATCCCAAATCATCAAAAAAAAACAACTTTTCTCACAGACATACACCCAAAAGCCCTTAAAATATGGCGTACGAACAGGTTCGAAAATAATTATTGAGGTACATACTATATTATTTGAGGTTCATCCTATATTATTTCAGGTTCATCCTATATTATTTCAGGTTCATCCTATATTATTTCAGGTTCATCCTAAAATAATATTTATGACCCTCTCGTACGCGATCAATAATTTGTCCGACCCTGGAGGGACTATAATTATTGTTTCATGTTGAACCAGGTTCGACATAAATATTTCAGGTTCATCCTATATTAATTGAGGATGAACCTGAAATAATTTATCCGACCCTGGATCGACCATAATTATTGTTTCATGTTGAACCAGGTTCGACATAAATATTTCAGGTTCATCCTATATTAACTGAGGATGAACCTGAAATAATTTGTCCGATCCTGGATGGACCATAATTATTGTTTTATGTTGAACCAGGTTCGACATCAATATTTGAGGTTCATCCTATATTAATTGAGGATGAAGCTGAAATAATTTGTCCGACCCTGGATGGACCATAATTATTGCTTCATGTTGAATCAGGTTCGACATAAATATTTGAGGTTCATCCTATATTAATTGAGGATGAACCTAAAATAATTTGTCCGACCCTGGATCGACTATAATTATTCAGGACCTGCTTCCATGAACATAACACCGTGACATGCCCCACAATGACACCGAAAACATGCTGACCCAGGAGCCGCAGAGCAATTTGAAATTCTGTGGGGGGAAGAGGGGGTGGGGATGCATTTCGAGCATTCTGGCATACTAAACTGCTTCCCAACATTGTTACCTGTGTGAAAATGATGAGTCAAAACAGGTTTTAACAAATACTAGCAGGGTTACCCGATGCTGTACGGTAAATTTCTAAGAAAAAACCGTTCATAAAACCACAGCCCTGACTTCAAAAGAGTAACTTGGGCAGGCCTGCGGCCTTAACCGCACCATAATATTCCCGGTAAAAAGTTACCTCAGGTAGACCCCTTTGAAGATCTATTGAGGTGAAAAGAAAAATTGTCATGACATTGAGTGACTCTCCCAACCCCGGCACTTTTTCAATCCTGACTTTTTCAATCCATTACTCCCGGTGTAGAAAAAAAAAAAACCCTAGCAGAACCAGCTTGTGTCCTGTGGGTGGCTCCGTTTGCCTTTTTATAGTGGTCATACAGACATACACACAAAATCCACAAGTTTTGCCCCTCCCCAACACCACCACCGCCAATTTTTTGAAACCTTTAAGATTCCTGATAAGAAGTCACCACAAGTAGACCCCTTTGAGGACCTATATCAGTAAAAAACAAATTGGTCATAGCTTTTGGTGCCCCTCTCCGATCCCACCCCTGCACTTTTTTAAACCTGACAATGACCTCCGCCATAAAGTAGGCCAATTTTGGGCACTATGGATGGCCCCATATTTATATCTATAGCAGACACACAGACAAACAAACATACATACGAAATCCATCATTTTTGCCCTTCCCCACCCTACCCCACAGAGGCACTTTTTTGAACTGCTCCATTAAATTTTTAAACTTCACGAGACGTTTTCCCGATATGTTGGTTAGCAGTGATGCGGACCGTACAGGACCGCCAATGGTGTTCTGGTCCGGTCCAAGAAATAGCGGTCCGATATTCGGGCAGGCGGTCCATTTTTTTTCTAGATGGACCGACCCAGGGCGGTCCAATTCAGGGGCACAGGTCTCTCTCTCTCTTTAGGGGGGGGGGGGGGGGGGGACTACACAATGCGCAGGGCCAACCATGTTTTGGTCCTGCGGGCGGAAAATTTGAAAATGTAGGCTGAAAATAAACGATTTCCGCCTATTGCAGCATTGCTCGGACACACAACGCGCAGGGCCAAGCATGGTTTGGCCCTGCTGGAGGAAATTTTGAAAAAGCAAGCTGAAAATACGCGATTTTCGCCTATTGCAGCATTGCTCGAACAATATCAGCTGGTATCGGACCTATATATGTGGGAGGAGCGCGGGGGACATAACATGTAATGCCCCCCCCCCCCCGAAAAAATTTGTGGGGCACACGCCCCCTCGTCCCCCCCCCCCCCCCCATGATCTGCGCCCATGGTCCAATTTAATAGGGTCACCACACCAAACCTACCAGATGAAATACAGGGACCAAGTCACTACCAACTAAATAGTTTCCATGTGCACATAATCCAGATCGGGGTTTATAGAAATAGATACACAATACACATTGAAATTCTTTGCCGACAAAGGAATTGAATAACAGCTTCTTGTCGCCGAATTTGAGCGTTCGCTATTTTTTTGTAGAACCGCTCATTACTGATACCTTCACCCGACACCTGTGACAGGAATCACAGTATGCAGGTGGGTGATTGGTGACAGATTGGCTCAATATAGTTGACAGTTACTGCAAACTTACTCGACTTCAATGTATTCACCGTCTATCAAGATGAAATTATCAGTTTATGTATCAATTGGGAGAGTGCAAAACTTCCCTTTGCGTCTCCCTGGACCGGTCCCTTGGACTGCCCCAGACCTGTCCAGCGTGCCTGTGTACCGGTACTGCAGGGGCGGCCCGGTCCTCATCGGACCGTACCGCGGACCACGCCTGGACCGGTACCGGACCGTTTGTTTGCGGTCCGGTCCGCAACACTATTGGTTAGCGGGTCTTATTTCAATATTAAAACACAACTTGTTTGTAACAGTACAGTAAACAATCAACACTGCCCATTTGACATTTTCATGGGAAAAAATCTTATTTATTTTGCGTGATTACAAAGGGTCGAAAAAAAATCGTGTGAAGCGCATACAAAACAATCTCTCAGCGGGATTCTTTGTCTGAAGCTGTGTGCCTGCGTCAAGTTTATCTTGCCTTTTTCCCCAGTTATGTCCCATTGTTCGCGTTTGTAACGCCTCAACTGATTGGCTCGTGGAGCGTATTGCATCGTGGCATTTTATCATCATCCTGAATAATTATGGTCGGTCCAGGGTCGGACAAATTATTTTAGGTTCATCCTCAATTAATATAGGATAAACCTCAAATATTTATGTCGAACCTGGTTCAACATGAAGCAATAATTATGGTCCCTCCAGGGTCGGACAAATTATTTCAGGTTCATCCTCAATTAATATAGGATGAACCTCAAATATTGATGTCGAACCTGGTTCAACATGAAACAATAATTATGGTCCATCCCGGGTCGGACAAATTATTTCAGGTTCATCCTCAATTAATATAGGATGAACCTGAAATATTTATGTCGAACCTGGTTCAACATGAAACAATAATTATGGTCGACGGGTCAATCCCTCAGCGGTATGCATTAGCATCAACGCTGGGGGAGTATGCTTTCCATGTACTGTTGGTGCTGTTTGCTGGATATCCGCAACGTAACACCCTAAGTTGGGCTCAGAGTAAGGGTGGGAGTCATGGAATGATGAATTACTTTAAAAATAAATATGGATACCACCAAAAACAAAAACGTGATCCAGAATCATCTTCTGAGTCTGACTTTGATCAATTTGTTCCAAAATCAAAAAGCTGGCCAAAATTCGTTATTATTTATGCGGCTGATGAGAATCAAAAGGCATCCAACATTAATCCATTTTTGTTGGAAAAAGCCATTAAAGGAATTGCTGGCAGCGTCAAAAATGCTAAAAAAATTAAGATCTGGTGTATTATTGGTAGAATGTGTAAAGGAACAACAGGCAATTAATTTAATGAATATTGATAAATTGACAGATATTAATGTAAATGTTTTCCCACATAGATCCCTCAACAGCAGCAGAGGTGAAATTCGAACAAGGGAACTATTTGGCGTTGATGTACTAGAAATAAAAAAGGAACTTGGACCGCAAGGTGTCAGCGATGTCAAACGTATTGAAATTAAAAGAGATGGTACAATAGTTAAGACTAATACGTATATTCTGACTTTTGATTCTTCTCGGCCGCCTAAATCAAAAAGAATAGATATTAAAAGAGATGCTTCAATTAAGGCCGTATTTATAAAACGAAACTTCTTGGGTACCTTTGTTGTCACTGTGAGATGAGAACAAGTGTTTTTGGGCCCGGTCCGAAATTCAAGATGGCCACTGGCAGCCGTTCTATACAAAATAAGGTGCAATCAGATTTTTTGGCACAGAACTTCCATATGAAAGCTCTGATTTGATTAATTTTTTGTTTGAATCTTTAGTACCATGGAATACATCACATATAACAGGGTTTTTTTTTTCTCGTGCGTAAATTATGCAAATTAGACTAACTTTTGAGATAATTAGTGTTCCTTTCAGCACTGTAACTGCCAATACCAGTACAGCTCGGGCTAGAGGCCGTATTTATGAACCGATCTTAAAGAAACTTCTTGGGTACCTTTGTATCACCGTGGGACGAGAAGGAGTGTTTTGGGGTCCGTTCTGAAATTCAAGATGGCCGCTTGCAGCCATTTTGTACAAAATTAGGCGCAATCAGATTTTTGCGCAGAACTTCCATATGAAAGCGCTGATTTGAATAATTTTTGTGTGAATGTTTAGTACCTTGGGATACATCACATATAATACGGGTTTTTTTCTTCACATACATAAATTATGCCAGTTAGACTAACTTTGATCTATTTAATGTTACTTTCGGCACTGTAACTGCAAACGCCAATACGGCTCGGGCTAGAGGCTGTATTTATGAACTGATCTTTTGGAAACTTCTTGGGTATCTCCTTTGTTATCACCGTGGGACGAGAACGAGTGGTTTTGGGTGCAGTCCGAAATTCAAGATGGTCACTAGAACCAAATCTCCCACTCGGGCTGGTGTCGCGATTCAGTCGAAATTCTGATTTTGTGATCACATTAATGAAGAAAAATGGTCAAAACCATTTAAGGAATGATCGTTTCTTTTTGTCTTAAAAACTAAAACTGGTAGACATATTATTTTTCTGGCATAAAAGAGGGCGCATATTATTGAAATGCAGGTAGCAATTGACACACTTTCCAAGTCAAGTGCACTTATGCCATTAATTTTTTTATTGACCAATGAATTACGCAATGCAAAGAAAACGTCATAAGCCACGCCTCCCTCAAATTTCATTCAACTGTTCACTTCACGTAAAAGTTACGTTCCGTGGTAGGTGGAAGTAGGCCATCAGTATTACATTGTATTTTGGTTTTGACCGTTTCCCGAGAACTGAAAAACACAGTTTGTAAAAGTGGAGTTAGATAGAAAGCCAAATATTCTTCCTTAAATATAAAATCATTTTGATTTCCAAAAATTTCATTCAAATTAGCAATGTCAAAATTGCCGTATTCGTCGTGACCAGCCATTGTTTACAATCGATTTGGGTAAAACGATGAATGCAGACGATCACCCAGTGTGCGTAAAAATTGAAATGTCAAATAAATACAGTTGTGAAGAAAAAGAAAAAATGACCCACCACTGTCATTTAAATATTTTATAAATAATTTCATGGTGATAAATTAGTAATATAAATTTATTTTTCTTTTTCACATTTAGAACGTGTCAGTGTTCTAACTTCTATTGATTTAACACCATGTTGCAACTCCGAAGACTGGTATTTTAGGGGCGGACCTAATTGTGTTTTTTTCGGTTCATTGAGTTATGAAAAGAAAAAAAACAGAATCGTGTGAGCCAATCGTTTTATCTGAAAACACATGAACCGAAAAAAAATTATTTATAAATCAATTAACGTTGGTTATATTCCAAATCCACTTCGATGCTTCAAATGTCAAAAGTTTGGTCATGGACAAAATAACTGTAGAGGACAAACGATCTGCTTCAAGTGTGGTCAGGAACATCATGACCCCTGTACTTACACAATTAAATGCTGCAACTGCCAGGGCAGCCATACAGCTGCGTCAAAAGACTGTCCTGTTTGGCAAAAAGAAAAATAAATTCAAAAGATCAAATGTGAAAAACAGTTAAGTTTCAAAGAGGCCAGAGAAATAGTAACATCAATGCCTGGCATGAATACATCAAAGCCATCATATGCAGCCAAATTATCTAAAAAAATACCATCATCATCAGTAGGTTGTCAAACAAATTACTCTTGGATCAATGGCACATTACCAACTTTAGTGCAGGCCTTCACAATAGAGCAGGCAGGCGAAACTGAACAAAAATCCACCCAAACTCCCTCAACTTCTCACAATATATTAGACAACAAATCAGAAGAAAGATCAGGAAAAATTAAAACTAGACAGGACAAAAGTAAAAGAAGCAAGATCAGAACAGAAAAAAAGACCAAACAAAACCGAAACCACACAATCAGAATCTTAGTCAGAATCTTAGTCAGAATCAGGCAAAAATCAACAAAAAGAATATAGAAACACAAAAACGGTCAGATAGAACTCCCAAGGCTCTTCAAGATCCTGTTACTCGTAATAGGCTTGAAGGTCTTGAATCGATGGAAGTCGGTGAGTGCATCGATGAAACGTTTGGGTCGTTACGCCCGAGCGCCTCTCAGAATAGATCCCCAAGACAGAAATCGCCTAAGAAAGCTCTTGGGGCTATTTCACCCATCCGTCCACCAGATAAATCTCCAACCAAATATGGATAGAACTAATAACAATAACATAATACAGTTGATTTGTCGAGGTTTTAGAGCAAATTTTAATGAACTGGGCCTTTTGAGCCAAAAGTATAAACCTGCTGCTTTTTGCCTGCAGGAAACTCTTTTAAAGAAACCCGAGGCTCAGGATCATTCAGCCTTTAAGCATTATACATCGTATAATGCCTGGGCAGTTGAAACTGATCTTCATATTCGTGGAACGTCCGTCTTAGAAACGACATTTGCAAACAAATTTACAGACTGTAGCGGTACGCCTAACTTTAGACAAGACAATCACATTATTGTCTATTTACGTGTCGCCAAGCAAAACGCTGCAACTGAATGATCTTGAGTCGTTGGTCCAACAACACCCAACTCCGTACATTTTGTTGGGTGATTTTAACGCTCGTAGCCCCCTTTGGGGTAATTCCTGCAATCAAGAAGATGCAAAAGGCAAAACTGTAGAAGAGTTCATTACAAAATATAACTTGTGCTTGTTGAATGATGGATCAGACACTTACCTGCACTCCGCATCTGGTTCTTACACTTCAATTGATCTAACAATTTCATGCCCTTCTATCTTCCTTGATTTTTCTTGGAAGGTAGAAGATGTCTTGTGCGGGAGTGATCACTTTCCGATTGTGTTGGAGAGTGCAGTTCCGGTGGATGATGAGAGGGTGCCCCAGTGGAACTTTAAAAAAGCTGATTGGGACACTTTCTCGTCGCTCTGTTCTGAACACCTCACGCGGGAGAAATTTCAGGAGAGTACTGACCAGATTGAACATTTCCCAACAGAGTTGCTTGACATTGCAACTAAATTCATTCCTAAATCCTCGGCAAATCCGAAACGTTTCGCTAAACCATGGTTTGATACTGAGTGCAAACAGGCTATAAAAGATCGCAAGAAATTTGAGAGGGAATTTAATAAGTCACCAACCACGCAAAACTTGGACAGACTACATATGAATCGGGAAAAACAAGACGACTTATAAAACAAAAAAAGAAAAGTTCATGGGAAACTTATGTTTCTAAACTTAATCAAAACACCCCCATCACTAAAATTTGGAAAATGATTAAAAAAATTAAAGGTAAAGAATCAAAATCAGTTGTACAACACCTACAAGATAACACATTCATTACATCAAAACAAGATATTTCAAAGAAGTTGGCCTCTACTTTTTCGAAACATTTGTCGTCTGAAAATTGCAATCCAGAATTTCTCAAAATTAAAAAACAAGAAAAACAAAAGATTAAATTTACATCCAATAACTTAGAGGATTACAACGAACCTTTCTCTATGGAAGAGTTAAGTAACTCTTTGCAAGGAGCAAAGGATTCTGCAACTGGACCTGATGAAATACACTATCAACTTTTAAAACATCTGCCTCAAACTTCACTTGCACTATTATTATCCATTTTTAATGACATATGGGTGACTGGGCAGTTTCCACCTTCCTGGCGAAAAGCTACAATAATTCCCATTCCAAAGCCTGATAAAGATCACAGCAACCCAAGTAATTACAGGCCTATTGCCTTAACAAGTTGTCTGTGCAAAACCATGGAGAGGATGATCAATGATCGACTTGTCTGGTTTCTGGAATCAAACAATCTACTTGCGAATGTTCAGTGTGGTTTCAGAAACCAGAGAAGTACTGTGGATCATTTGGTTAAATTTAAAACGTTTATAAGAAATGCCTTTGCCAGAAAAGAACATGTGGTCGCCATCTTCTTTGACCTGGAAAAGGCATATGACACAAGGTGGACGTATGGGATTTTAAAATATCTTTTTAACATGGGGATGAGAGGGCGTATGCCTCTTTTTATTGAAAACATTTTAAAAGACCGCCAGTTTCGGGTTCGTGTTGGGTCAACGTTATCTGATCCTCACGAACAGGAATTGGGGGTTCCTCAGGGTAGTATTTTATCTGTTAACCTTTTCTAAGAGAAAATCAATAGTATTATTGATGCAATTGAGAATATGGTGGACTCGTCATTGTATGTAGATGACTTTTTAGTCTACTATAGCAGCAGAAACATGAATGCGGTAGAGTGCAAACATCAGCTGTTCCTTAATAGAATTCCAAAGTGGGCCACAGGAAATGTTTTTTTCAGAATAAAACTAATTGTATACATTTTTGTAAATTTCGGAAACATCATCTTGATCCGGAGCTGAAAATAGATGGGAGTACTGTTAAAGTTATTAAGGAAGTGAAATTCTCAGGTTTGTTGTTTGACAGCAAACTGAATTTCACTTCTCATATAAAACAACTGAAGGTGAAGTGTACGAGAGCACTGAACCTTCTTAAGGTACTTGGCAGCACTGATTGGGGTGCTGATCAAAAAACGTTAATCCATCTGTATAGATCCCTTGTCAGATCAAAATTAGATTACGGCTGTGCGATTTACGGTTCTGTGAGAAAATCATACCTGAAACCACTTGATGCAATTCATAATAGGGGTATTCGAATTAGCTTGGGTGTGTTTAGAACTTCACCAATAGAATCAATTCTTGTTGAAGCAGAGGAGCCTTCTCTTGAGAAGCGCAGAATGTAACTCTCCCTTCAATTTGTCTCTAAACTTCTTTCTAATCCATCAAATCCTTGTTATACCTATGTTGCAGAACCTAAAATACCGACTTTTTTACCGTCACCAGAAACATATTCCTTCATTGGGAATTAGAATTAAACCCCATATGGAGTCTGCCAAAATTGAACAAGATGCCATTACAGAAAACCGTGTATCACAGGCTCCTCTCTGGCATCTTAAAAAAAACAACAGTTATTTTAGATCTTGCTTCTACCAAAAAGTCTGAATTCTCTGCAGTTTAAGCAGAAATATGCCAAAATTAAGTCAAATTACAGTGCATATACGAGGATCTATACAGATGGATCTAAAGATGGTGACAATGTCTCATCAGCTGTTGTTGCTGCTGGTCAGGTCACCTCAATCAGAATACCCAATAAATCTTCTATTTTCACAGCTGAAGTTAAAGCATTGCAATTCGCGCTTGAACACCTCGAGAATGTACAAGAAAAGAAGTCGATTATCTTTTCCGACTCTCTTTCCTCTTTGCTTGCCTTACTCAACCCCAGATTGAAGAATCCTCTCATTTTGGAACTTCGTGAGAAGTTGAATACTCTCTTGTCTGAACAATATGATATCGTGTTTTGCTGGATACCTGGACAAATAGGTATCTCAGGTAACACCAGAGCAGACAGTGCAGCAAAGCAGGCCATAACTAAGCCTCTGACTGATTTTAATATTCCTTTCAGTGATTTAAAACCACATATCAATAATTACATCAAATCTATGTGGCAGGCGGATTGGGATGGAGCGACAAATAAGCTCCATCGCTTCCGACCAAATATTTTTTATCACTACCCATCCAGAAACCTTTGTAGAAAGGATCTTGCAGTTTCGACGCGATGTCATATTGGTCATACACGACTTACACATTCCTTTTTGTTAGAGGGTAATATGCGACCAGAGTGTGTTTCCTGCCAGCGGGTGTTGTCAGTGGAACACATTCTTTTACATTGTACTGATTTTAATCTTGTTAGACGACAATATTTTAATGGTGTGTCCTATCGAGACCTATTTTATAATACAAATTCACATAATGTTTTGTCGTTCCTGAAGGAAATCAACCTTTTTAATAAATTTTAAATTGTTTTTATTATTTCACATTCTCATTCATTCAGGGTTGATTTACGCAGCATTTTCTGAACACTTGATTTCATTTTCACCTTACTGTGTTCATTGATTAATTTCATTCCTCATACTTCATATTTCGTTGATTGGTTTTTAATTATCTCATGGCAAATGCTGATCTATTTTAAAATTCATACCTTTCCTCGTCACAGTATAGCCTTAGCTGCTGATGTGGCCTAAAACACCAATAAATAAATAAATAAATAATTGTCTTGGTAACCTGCGTGAGCGGCCATCTTGTGACGTCATCCCATAGTGATACGTGGTGTTAGTGCGCATGCGTGTTGTTAGGGTGATGCGTGTTTCCGTCGTCCATTTTGTATATTGGAGGCCACCCTCTTGGTTTCTATGGTAGCAGGTGATTGCTATGTGACCTCCTCCTTCAAGAGACAAATTTCAATGAAGGGTGTTCATTGTAATAATCCCTATTGTCAGGATTGTAGCCGGTAGTGTTGAGAGAACTTCTTTGTGTACAATAAATAAATAAATAAATAAATAAATAAATAAATAAATAAATAAATAAAAGATATAAACAAACAAAAATATAATCAGATAAATCTCTTTTATTACCAAGATTGGAGCCGATAGCTAGTGCCTTACGTGGGAATCTATTATAATAATGGGCACTTATGCGATTGACTAAACTTGACTTACACCTGTGTTGAAAACATAATTGACGACATATACTTAGCAATGACGATAAAGGTGATCTTAAAAATTCATGACGAAAATAATAGAATATTTCGTTTGATACCTAATTGTCTTTCACGCTCGTCACAGCTTTTTCCCTACCAAGCCCAGCCAAATAGTATTCAAGATAGATAGATTGTTTTGTCCTGGCCAATGGTGGAGGAAGTGGGGAGTCTGAATTCCATATTAGTCCTATACTATGTGTATGTTTCAAAGTGGTCCAAGTAATATACAGTAGTACGTGTACTTTGTTTAGAATTTCACAATGTCCAGCACAGTGTTACTATAGAATTTAAATTGGGGATAACAGGAAGACAGCCAATCTGGCTATGTTAGTCCCCACAATAAACATGTGTTTTCGTGTAATTTTATCATTGTCTTTATTGTTTATTATTGTGTATATGTTTTATTGTGAAACAAAGAATCAATCAGTCAATCAATAACACCTTCTTATAGGATATCTGTTCGTCTGGTATGTTCGATTGAATAAGAGTAGTTCCCAGATTCGTAGAATTACCCAAATAAACCCACAATCCCTCCAAATCACCGAAATTGACTTTATTTACTACTGATTTCCCCCAGATTAAATAGTAGCATGCAATGCTAATGTACCGAGGGAGCCTCTGGGGGTACGTTCGATTGACCTAGAGTAGTTTCTCTTGTTAGGATTCCCCCAGAATGTCTTTTTAGGACCACCATACCATGAATTTTAATAGTAGTACATAGTGTTGTAGTACTGAGGGATCTCTTTCGATTATAGCCACTTGAGAGACAACCTCCTTTGAAAGCCTATATCATTCTTAAAGCCAAGAATCTGTTGAGTAGTTACTGATAAGTCATTGCTCGGACGACTTGAATCCCATCGAGAAAATAAGCCATAAAGTATTTACCCGAACGAGTGATTCGCATATACGACTCTTAGCCTCATTTCGGTATTTGAGGATACCTATGCCCTGGTATTGTATTATTTAAGGACACCTATCGAGAATACCTTCTGGAGAAATCCCTCTTTTGTCGCATGTCCTTATGTTAAAATGCACAATGTGACACATTGTTCCCTAACTCATAGGCACATGCTGAATGTGCCGATATGTACTTATGTGAAAATGCGCAATGTGAGACACTGTGCATTAGCACGTGGGCACATGCTGGATGTGCCGATATATGCTGGTGTGAAAATGCGCAATGTGACACATTGTGCCCTAGTTCATAGGCACATACGGCTATTTGAGTATACCTATGACCTGGTATTGTATTATTTGAGGATGCCTATCGAGAATACCTTCTGGAGAATCCCTTTTTTGTCGCATGTCCTTATGTTAAAATGCACAATGTGACACATTGTGCACTAGCACATAGGCACATGTTGAATGTGCCGATATGTACTTACGTGAAAATGCACAATGTGAGACACTGCGCATTAACACGTGGGCACATGCTGGATGTGCCGATATATGCTGGTGTGAAAATGCGCAATATGACACATTGTGCCCTAGTACATAGGCACATACGGCTATTTGAGTATACCTATGACCTGGTATTGTATTATTTGAGGATGCCTATCGAGAATACCTTCTGGAGAATCCCTTTTTTGTCGCATGTCCTTATGTTAAAATGCACAATGTGACACATTGTGCACTAGCACATAGGTACATGCTGAATGTGCCGATATGTACTTATGTGAAAATGCACAATGTGAGACACTGCGCATTAGCACGTGGGCACATGCTGGATGTGCCGATATATGCTGGTGTGAAAATGCGCAATGTGACACATTGTGCCCTAGTACATAGGCACATACAGCTATTTGAGTATACCTATGACCTGGTATTGTATTATTTGAGGATGCCTATCGGGAATACCGTCTGGAGAATCCCTTTTTTGTCGTATGTGCTTATGTGAAAATGCACTTTGTGCACAAGCACATAGGCACGGGCTGGATGTGCTTATGTGAAAATGTACAATGTGATACAATGTCATTGTGCCCTAGCAAAATTAGTATAGAAGTCTATGGAAAAGAAACACAATGGGCATACACTAACTTGATTGATCAATTAACTTCGATCTGATTGGTCAGTTTGGTGATCAAAAAGATATATCAGCGAAAAAGATGCCTTTGGCAAATGATTTGTATACTGTGAATGGAATAAAAATGAATGAAATGTTATATATTGCGTTTTTTTCAACTACCCAACTGAAGTACCCGGATGTAGCATTACATGTACCCCGATGTAAAAACCTGTATGACAAGTATTCTCAGATAAGTAACCCCAATAGGTATCCCCACATTAGTATCCTATAAAAGGTATCCTCCAATAGTCCAGTAGTACAATACAATAGATATCCTCAAATACCCATACATGTGATCTGACCGATATTCGAAGCCGGACAACAAGATACGTAACCATTCGTTCTCACGACAACCGATCAGTAGATTACACCACTCGATACCTCAAAAAAAATAATTAACTTGCTACAAGAACACCACTGTAAAGTCACGATACTCGAAATTCCAGTATATTCGATAAAAGCTTGGAACCAGAAAAAACATCACCCAAACATCGAAATTTTCAACGACGACCAAAAAGAACTAGAAGACCAAGTATACCATCTAAACGGCGAAATCAGAAAACTCAACAGCGACCTCAATACTCATTCACCACAATTTAGTAGGGACATCAGCATAAACCCAAAACAGAAAAAAGGCAAGAAGCAGAAAAAATCGTACGTATACGATCTATACAGGGACGGCATTCACCCAGATCGACTACTATCCAAAGTCTGGCTGAGAAAGATATCGGAGAGAATAAGGAAGGACTGTTGGCTTTAACCAGTTGTGTGGCTTTTCCACGCTCCTGCCTAACACTTGGGAAGTGTGGCTCTTCCACGCTGACCGGCTGTCTCAAGCGACTGGCAAGTAACCGGGAAGTGTGGCTACTCCACGCTGACTGGAAACCCCACCGAGTTCACGTCAACCTCTACCATCAACCGACTCCATCATGTTTACCTTCCTACTATACTCAGCACTTCTTCTCGTTCTCTTTAAGAACACCTGTACGCAGCAAAGTAAATCATGGCAGAACCAACAGTACACTACAGCACTGTTAAACCCAAAATTCTCAGTAGTAAGGTACCGATCAATCACATTGCCTTGCAAACAGAGCAAAAATAGAAACATCATTCTACTTATCCTTATCTTATCAGGAGACATCGAACTTAACCCTGGGCCTGCAAAAAACAGGCAACCATCTTTCCATGTGGATTATGTGAACTACCAGTGTCATGGTCTGATCAGGGTGTATGCTGCGACTGCTGCAGCCTATGGCACCACAAATCATGCATCGAACTCTGTTCCGCAGACTACGAGCTACTCCAGAAACCTAATGTATCATGGCTATGCTGCAAATGCAACAGCGTGAACGTCAGCTCGTTCACTTTCCATCACTATGAAATCTCATCAACAAACTATTATGAACCCTTATCGGAAAACGAAATATCGATCAACTCAATCAATTCGGAAAACCCATTCAGCCCATTGCGAAGTAGCAGCCCGAAAAGCTTTCGTGGAAGCCACTCGTCAAGCAGCAATCCAGCTGGGTCAAACAACAGAAGCATGAACGTATCAGGCGACATAAGTGACCCATTTAAATTGAACAAGAAAACAAACCTGCGAATACTAACAGTCAACTGCAGGAGCATTAAAGAAAAAGCTGCAGAGTTCAAAACCACGGTCAACTATGTAAAGCCAGATATAGTGTGTGGCTGCGAGTCATGGCTGAAAGGGGTGAAGCCTGGAAAAACAACAGAAAAAGACGCAATAAAGAGCTGCGAAATTTTCCCAGACGGCTACAACATCTACAGAAACGATAGAAATACAAATGGCGGTGGAGTCTTTATCATGGTAAAAAAAGAAATAACTTCAACAGAAAATCTTGAATACGTAACATCCTGTGAAATTGACTGGGTGAAAATAAAACTCCAAAACAACAAAGACCTGGCGATAGGGTCCTTCTATATGCCACACCGCAACCCAAAAACCATCGAAGAACTCGGAAAATCTTTGGCATTGGTTCAACAGAAAAATAACAACTTAATACTTGCAGGAGATTTCAACTGCCCAGACATTGACTGGGATAGTTCACAGCCTAAACCACAAGCACCGGACAGAGAAACCCAAACTGCATTGATAGACCTCGCAGTAGAATACCACCTCACGCAAATCCACGAGGAAGCCACGAGAGAAAACAACTTACTAGATCTGGTCATGACAACAAACCCATCACTTGTAAAAAACTCAACAAACATTCCAGGAATTTCAGATCACGCCATGATGGTCACTGATATCGACACGAAACCGCACTACCAAAAAACGCAGCCAAGAAAGTGCTACACCTATAGTAAAGCAAACTGGGATTCAATCAGATCGGAAGCACAACATCTATCGGAAATGGTCACAGAAAAACTAGGAGAAGGCAAAAATGTCCAAAACCTTTGGGAGACATTCAAAATCGGAATCCACGATTGCATGGAAAAGAACATCCCATCCAAACTGATAAAATCCAACAACAAACTACCGTGGATGACCTACCAGCTTAAAAAAAGGCTGAAGAGGAAGCAACGCCAGTACAACAAGGCTAAGAAAACTGGAAATTGGCAAAATTATAAACAGACCCAAAAAGAATGTAAAAAACTCTTCAAGCAAACAGAATGGAATTATATAAACGAAACAATAAAAGAAGGCCTGGAAAATAGAAACTGCAAACCATTCTGGAAATACATAAAATCAAAAAAACAAGACAGCATCGGAGTAGCACCACTCAAGGATGGCAATCAACTCGTAAGTACAAGTAGGGAAAAAGCAGAAATACTGGTACAACAATTCAAGTCAGTTTTTACAAGAGACACCAATCCAATCAAACCGAAACCTCTAAAAGCCAACATCAGTAACCTACCAGACATCAAAATTGATGAAAAAGGGGTTAAAAAATTACTGAAAAACCTGAACGTCAACAAATCCTCAGGTCCGGATAACATCCCGAACCGCATGTTAAAAGAGTGTGCCGAAGAACTAGCACCGGGATTAGCAGCAATATTCCAACTGTCACTTGACACCGGAGACCTACCAACAGACTGGCTGGAAGCAAATATATCATGCATATACAAAAAGGGGGACAAGCACAAAGCCGAAAACTATCGCCCAGTCTCCCTGACATCAGTCTGCTGCAAATTACTCGAACACATCATCTGTAAAAATCTCATGGGGCACCTAGAAGAAAACAAAATCTTAACATCACTGAACCATGGATTCAGATCTGGCTACTCATGCGAAACCCAACTTGTCCTAACAATTGATGACCTCCTTAAATCATCCGATGCTGGAAAACAAGTCGACATGGCCATCCTCGACTTCTCAAAAGCCTTCGATACCGTCCCACATGGTAAGCTCTTACATAAACTAGACCGATATGGAATCAAAGGCGCAACGCATACCTGGCTAACAAATTTCCTAACAAAAAGGAAAATGAAGGTAGTCCTCGACGGCGAAGCCTCAACAGAAATAACAGTGGATTCAGGAGTACCTGAAGGAACTGTTCTCGGCCCCATCTTATTCCTGTGCCACATAAATGACCTACCAGAAGTAACAAGATCCCAAGTAAGATTATTTGCTGACGACTGCTTGCTCTACAGAGAAATAAAAAACTACAACGACCACAGCACTCTCCAGAAAGATCTGGAAAATTTGGAAATTTGGGCAAAAGACTGGGGAATGAAATTTAACGCAAAGAAATGCTACATCCTAAGCATAAAAAAGAAAACTTCAAAATTCTATACACTTGATGGCCATATTCTAGAAGAGGTCCAATCGAATCCATACTTGGGGCTACAAATATCACAAGACCTACAGTGGCAAACCCATATCAGCAACACCACTAAAAAAGCGAGCTCAACACTTGGCTTCCTGAAGAGAAACTTAAAGCACTGCCCCATAGAATGCCGCAAACTAGCCTACATCTCGCTAATAAGATCAACCCTAGAATACGGCTCAATAATCTGGGACCCACATCTAAAACAGGACATAAACAAAATAGAGAAAATACAGAGACAGGCAGTCCGTTACATCACCCAAAACTACAAAACCAGAGAAGAAGGCTACATCAAATCTACAATGGAAGACCTGAAATTAACAGCCCTAGAAGACAGAAGACGACAAAATCGACTGATCTTCTTCTACAAAGTGGTTGAGGGGTCAGTACCAGGACTACCCCCTGACAAATTACTCAAGCCAACAACCAACAAAAGACTCATAAGACCAACAACATACAAGGACTGTGAGACAAAAAAATGCCATATTAAACCAAGCTAGAGTAAATCAAAGAACATTCCAAGTCCCATATTGCAAAACAATAATCTACAGAAATTCCTTCTTCCCCAAGACAACAACAGACTGGAACCAGCTGGAAGATAATGTTGTCTCGGCACCAACGCTGGAGCTATTCAAGAAGGCCATCCAAAAGAAACCGTAAGCGTCTCTTCAACCCGTAGCATTAAAGCCTAAATAGGTTACTGCTATGTATAAATACAGATACAGATACAGATACCTATTGTGCATTTTCACATCCAGCATGTCCCTATGTGCTAGTGCACAATGTGTCACATTGTGCATTTTCACATAAGCATATACGACAAAAAAGGGATTCTCCAGAAGGTATCCTCGATAGGTGTCCATAAATAATACAATACCAAATATGGGATGAAATGGGCAAGACATACTATTAGTACTACAAGTACGGCGTAACGCTAAGAAAAATATATAATTAGTGTAAAAACAAATCGGTGGTGGACAGTTAGTCGGTCGATCAACGTTTTGAAAATAATACATCTAACAGACAGTGAGATCTGATAGCACCGTTAATTCTCAGATATTTACGAAATATTTAAAAATATATTTTTAAAATTAAACAAAAATACGTCAAATTATTGAAGTAAAAAATCTGAAAATAAATAGAATATTATACATAGTATACTATGTCAATACTAAAAATACTTTTAAATAATAGAAACTTTATTTATATAGAAAAAAAAGGTCAATACTCTAATTTTTAGTAGTGCATATCGACTTATGGGGGTGGGGGGGGGGGGGGGATCGACCGTTTGTATGGTGCAAATCGACTTTTCATTTTGCAGATGACAGTCGTCTTATTTTCTGTCTTGATTCCCTCCAAAAAGGGCTCGATTGTTACTTAATGCGTAATTGCGTCAAAAACATATCTTATAAGCCATATTTTTGAGACAAAAATAAAAAAAAGAATGAAAAATGAACGATACTTTTTGTGAATAACAAAAAAAAAAAACACAAATAAATGGAGAATTCAAATGCAAATAAACACTGCATCATACATCGTAACAAGCACTAGTTATGAATACAGGCGCAGTTCAGAGATGAATTTTATTTAACCCTTTTATTTAACCTAACACAAAAATCAGATCACACCTTCAAACAAAATTCTGGAATAACTAGTCTGTTCACAAACATTATCATTCAATTTTCATTCTTCTTTCCAGTTTTGTGGTCAAAAACATATCTTATAAGCCATGTTTTCGAAACAAATGAAAGTGTCGATGACACTGTAGCTTAACTTGTGTGCTGTGTTTGAAAAAAGGATAATGTTCAAAGTTTATGAAAGGATTATGAAATAAGACAAGAATTGTGATAATTGGGAATATGTTCATTTCTGTTCCCTGTATGCTATGTTTTTGATAAAAATAATATGAGGTGTACACTGTACTGAAGAGCTGATGGGTGTATTAATATGACCTCACAGTTAATGTATGTGGCCCTCATAGTTAACGTATATCAACGAAAGTTACCAAGTTACAGTGAAATTATTCCAAAACGAGTCATCCTATCAAGTTACATTGAAATCCCTTCATAAATATGGCCTGTAGACTGTGCTAAAGGTTTTCGGGCTTCATGCCTCTGTAGCCGTCAGTTCCCCAATTGCGTCCAAAGGGGACGTTCTCATCTAGACATTATATGAAGTCAACCTTCCAAGTTACAATGAAATCCCTTCATAAATATGACCTGTAGACTGTGCTAAAGGTTTTTGGGCTTTGGGCTCGGGCAACCATCATGGTTGAATGATCGCAACCAAAGGGGGACATTCTCATCTGAGTATCATCTGGAGTGATCCTACGAAGTTACAATGAAATCCCTTCATAAATATGACCTGTAGACTGTGCTCAATGTTTTCGGGCTTCGGGCCCCTGAAGCCGTCACAGTTGACCAATCACAACCAAAAGGAGATGTCATCATCTAGGCATTATATTGAGTCAAACTAACAGGTTACAATGAAAATCTTCCATAAATATGACCTATAGACTATGCTAAATGTTTTGGGGTTTTGGGCTCGAGCAGCCATCAAGGCTGAATGATCACGACCAAAAGGGGACGTTCTCATTTAGACATTATTTGGAGTCATCCTACCAAGGTACGATGAAATCCCTTCATAAATATCACCTGTAGACTGTGCTAAAAGGTTTTCGGGCTTCAGGTCCCTGTAGCCGTCACAGTTGCCTAATGGCGTCCAATAGGGGCTGTTCTCATCTAGATATTATATGAAGTCAACCTACCAAGTTACAATGAAATCCCTTCATAAATATGAACTGAAGACTGTGCTAAAGATTTTCGGGCTTTGGGCTCGGGCAGCCATCGTGGTTGAATGATCGCAACCAAAACGGGACATTCTCATCTGGGCATCATCTGGAGTAATCCTACGAAGTTACAATGAAATCCCTTCATAAATATGACATGTAGACTGTGCTCAAGATTTTCGGGCTTTGGACACCTGTAGCCATCACAGTTGACCAATCACGACCAAAAGGGGATGTCATCATCTAGGCATTATATGGAGTCAACCTAACAAGCTACAATGAAATCCTTACATAAATACGACCTATAGACTATGCTAAAGGTCGTTGGGCTCGGGCAGCCATAAAGGCTGAGTGATCTTGCCCAAAAGGGGATGTTCTCATCTAGACATTATTTGGAGTCATCCTACCAAGCTACAATGAAATCCCTTCATAATTATAACCTGTAGACTGTTCTAAAAGTTTTCGGGCTTCGGGCCCTTGTAGCCGTCACAGTTGCCCAATCGTGTCCAAAAGGAGACGTTCTCATCTAGACATTATATGAAGTCAACCTACCAAGTTTCAATGAAATCCCTTCATAAATATGACCTGTAGACTGTGCTAAAGGTTTTCGGGCTTCGCGCTTCGGGCTTCGGGCTCGAGCAGCCATCATGGTTGAATGATCGCAACCAAAGGGGACAATCTCATCTGGGCATCATCTGGAGTGATCCTACGAAGTTACAATGAAATCCCTTCATAAATGTGACCTGTAGACTGTGCTCAAGGTTTTCGGGCTTCGGGCACTTGTAGCCATCACAGTTGACCAGTCATGACCAAAAGGGGATGTCATCATCTAGGCATTATATGGAGTCAACCTAACAGGTTACAATGAAATCCTTCCATAAATATGACCTTTTGCCTATGCTAAAGGTTTTTGGCCTCGGGCACCTATCAAGGCTGAATGATCGGGATCAAAATGGGATGTTCTCATCTAGACATTATTTGGAGTCGTCCTACCAAGTTACAATGAAATCCCTTCATAAATATGACCTGTAGACTGTGCTAAAGGTTTTCGGGCTTCGGGCCACTGTAGCCATCACAGTTGTCCAATCACGTCCAAAGGGGGACTTTCTCATTTAGACATTATATAAAGTCAACCCACCAAGTTACAATGAAATTCCTCAATAAATATGACCTGTAGACTGTGCTAAAGGTTTTCGGGTTTTGGTCTCGGGCAGTCGTCATGGTTGGCAGATCACGCCCAAATGGGGAAATTCTCATCTAGACATCATAAGGAGGCATCCTACCAAGTTACAATGAAATCCCTCCATATTAAACATGACTTGCAGACTTGCTAAAAGTTTTTGGGTTTCGGGATTGGGCAGCCATCACGGCTGACAGATCATGCTCAAAAGGGGACGTTCTCATCTAGGCATTATACAGAGGCATCCTACTAAGTTACAATGAAATCCCTTCATAAATACGACCTGTAGACTGTGCTACTGGTTTTCGGGTTTTGGGGCTCGGGCAGCCATACCGGTTGACTGATCGCGACCAAAAGGGGACGTTCTCATCTAGACATGACCCCAAACCTGCATATGAAATTTCGTGACGATGAGACAAGAACTGCGGGGTGTAGCCCGTGCTAAAGGAAAGTGAGAACAGACTCACGGACTAACAGACTCACAGACTAATAGACTTCCGCACGCGTGGTGGTAATAGCTTATCTTGACTTTGTCGTGCGCACGTG
The DNA here is from genome assembly GCA_031216915.1 of Pictodentalium vernedei. Taxonomy (NCBI): domain Eukaryota; kingdom Metazoa; phylum Mollusca; class Scaphopoda; order Dentaliida; family Dentaliidae; genus Pictodentalium; species Pictodentalium vernedei. The sequence continues at coordinate 36,951,077 of CM062289.1, read as the reverse complement.
GTGGCAATAGCTTATCTTGACTTTGTCAAGTTAAGCTAAAAATTAAAAAAAAAAAGAATGAAAATTGCATATTTTGGGGAAATAGTGCTGATCGTGATGTCCAGTGAAAAGTCGAAAGATTGTTCAGTGGTAGAGACGATGTAGGTTGTATTGAGAACATCGGTAGGCGGCTTTGAGGTTTGTGGAGACGGTGATACTGGTCCTAATGAAGCCTTTACTACTTCGTCAAGTACATCATTCATTGTTGACGTTTGTGAAAAACGGTGACATTGGTGACATCCAGACGAGGTTATAGAATAAGAAGTATAAATCATTAGAACATGTAACATTATGTCAAAATGTTCACACAAATGTAGTTAATGCTATAATTCTTTTCAGCAGATGCGTGGTATAAAACTGAGCCTGTGTGCTCATTTCAATACACTATTTCTATTTCTAACACTCTTTCTCTTAATAATATTAATGACTAATAATAAAAAATAACTATCATTGCTTTTTATTAATTTGGGCCGGAGCGACTACGTTAAATGGGGATGGATCGAGTGGGGACGAATCGTCTGGGCGGGTCGTCTGGGGTGGATCGTCCTTGGGAACGGATAGGCTCGAAAACTGTCGAGTGTGTCTCATGTTCAACGCCCTTGTAGTGTTAATAAATGCGTGCCTACTGCTCTACCCTGCCAAACAACAGTAACTCGCCTAATAAGAGAAATGTCGCTCGTTTAGATCAGACACCGTAAGGATAAATGCGATTTTAAAACTAGTCTTTGTCTCATAACCATGTAATAGTGACTTTTTCCACAATTATTAACAGCGATGTCATTATTGTTTGGAAGGAGAAAGTAATATAGTTGTTCGCTTTCTTTTCCTTCCTTGGAAGCACGAATTACTTACACAAGATATAGTTTATTTATGAAATGTCTGTGTCAGTGCGTCCATATGTGCCGTACGTCCAAAAATACCTGGGGATGATCGTCCAGGAGCCGAATCGTCCTACCCTTTAAAATTCTACCCAATTCTCGGGCCGAATACCCAAGTCCACAGAATGACGTCATCAAATTATAGCCAATCAGGGAACTGTAATTCATTTGTGGCAATTTCAAACTCATCAACAACCGTGAGTGACAAACGTTGCAATTTATGAGAAAGCATTTCAAGAAATTCACGAAGTTATATTTTAAACTATTTCGGATATGAACATAATATAAAAGTACATGTATTAATTCTCTCCCTCATATGTTTCAAGGGCGAACAGATTGCTCTTCTTCTCATTTCGAATTCGAATTACCGATGCTGAGCATGTCTGGAACTCAAAACTTTGTCAACAACAATTTCAAGTTCAACATCATGGAACTGGAAGTACAAAACAAACATTTCAAATGCGAGCTTGGCTAGTATCCATTGCTAATAATATGAGAAAGGTGCTACTTGCATCTGTGTGTGGACGCCTGAGACAAACTAAAATTAAAACCCCCCCATTCCCTTCAAACTGCATGAAACAAAAACAGAAAAAAAACTGACATTGTCAGTGTCATTGATTAATTTACATTAAGGTGCTAATAACTTATAAATATAAGGAAATTTAGTTTATTTTGAAATTCCCACCTCTGATATTCCTTGCATTCAAATTAAGGGTCTATATAAGTAATGAAATTTTGTTTATTTTGAAAATTCTCACCTCTGATATTCCTTCAATTCAAATTAAATATACACAAAATGTACATCAAAATGAAGGTTGGGATGTATAGAACACGAAACACATATGTAATCAACTCATAGAGTCGACTGCAGGCACCACTGGTTCCTGGAAGTCTGCTGCCGTATTCGCACTAGAACTGTTAATTTAATAATAGTTCGTGAAAACAACTTGTGGCCAAATGTGCTTTACATAACCAAGAACAAAGCTATGGGATAAAAGTTCTTCAAAACATGGCGACAGAGCTGCATTGTGGAAAATTCCAAAGCTTTGCTTTTGTTTACGTATGAGTATACTTTCGATTTCCTGTCGACGTCATCAGACACAAAAAGCATGTACAAACAACGCCGTCTAAAATCAAATAATGAAAAAGATCGCCTTCATACAGTATACTGTTATTAGATAGAGATTGCACAGTTGCCATATTCAATGCAAGGTATCATGATACCTGTTGAAATTTCTTAGAATTACGATTTTGTTTTTCGATGGAAATTCGTGGTAACGAGTGATTTGCGCTTGTCTGTCGAGCATGGAAACCATCTTCAATAAAAAATGCAGACAGTGTTGTCCTTTTCCAAAATGCAGTCCTATCGCTGTATTCGAAAGTGTTTTGAATGCCTAGCTTTGTTCTTGGATATATGAAGCGCATTTGGCCACAAGTTGTTCTGATGAAATATTACAGTTACAACTAGAAGTCCTGTCATGAAATGCGCACAAATAGCACGTCGATCTACGCATTATGACCATAGTAAGATCAGGCCTGGCATTCTGAAAAATGCAGGAGGGCAAAAAATCGCTCTCCTCAATCAGCTTAGGAGGGCAATTAGCTTTGCACAGCATTTTAAGTATCCAGTTGAACGAACTCATTGAAACTGAAACCAACAGACTATTACATCAGTGATTTTATTAACTTTACTAAGGTAAAGCGAAATCTCTTAGACATCTAGATGTCTCACTCAACAACCGAACACACACTTGACAAGACCTGTGTGTGTACCCAGACCTGTTGTCCAAGAAAGTCATACGCCTACCACTACCACCTTCAACCCCCCAAGGTGGGGTTGAAGGTGGTAGTAGTAGGCGTATGACTTTCTTGGACAACAGGTCTGCTTGAATCTACAGTCACATCCTGGTGCAAGTGCTTCAAGTGACAGGATAGTAGTAATGGTAGTATATTACAGTGTCAATATTCCTTGAATAATTACCCCTCAAACTGTGATGTCAGTTGTTGAACTTGAAACTGACAGAAAAAAAATATTGCTGTGACCCATTTTGCTTCAAATGATTGCAACTGTGTTTGGGTATGGTTGCAGCCATTACCTTTTACCACTAAACCACTTTCAAAATGAAATTACGCGGTGTTATGTGACTTCGAAGTTAAATTACATTTTTGCTTTACAACAAAAATTTAATGTGAGCATAATACATGTAATCTCAATCATCCCAGACCAAAATATTTAGGAGGGCAATTTTTCGCTCTCCTTAATTCTTTCAGGAGGGCAGTAAGGAGAGCTAAAAAATCGCTCTCCTGAAATTGCCAAGCCTGTACGGTTATCAAATTCTGCACATATGGCCTGTGCACAAGCAATGTTTCAGCCAATGGACCTCCGGGTAACCCGGAGGTCCATTGGCAGAAACATTGCCTGTGTTTCCTATGAGTAACCGGGAGAACCTGCCGTGCATTGGATGCCATTCGATATGGAAACTGCGCGCAATTAAGCCAAGATAAGCGCACAATTCGTGACAGGACTTCTAGTTTTAACTGTATTTTATTATCAGTTCTGGTGTGAATACGGTAGCAGTGGTGCCTACAGTCGACTCTATGAGTTGATTACATATGTGTTTCGTGTTCTATACATCCCAACCTTCATTTTTATGTATAATTTGTGTATATTTAATCTGAATTTAAGAAATATGAGAGGTGAGAATTTCAAAATAAACAAAATTCCATTACTTATATAGGCCCTTAAATATACACAAATTATACACCAAAATGACGGTTGAGATGTATAGAACACGAAACACAAATGTAAATTGTTATCAACTCATAGACATAGAGTTGATAGCAGGCACCACTGTAGTTCAGTGATCTTAACGTATGGCTACCCCATCAAGTTTTAATGAGAACTCAAAAATAGGAATATATATCAAGCTTTCGCCCTTATCACCAGCTGGATTCAATAGAACGTGTATTTCATTACATTTGACCAATTTGTGCAGAGCATAGGTACTCGGCACACACTGTGAAATCGAAAGAAAATTAGAAAAATGATATCTGATAGCATTTTTGAATCAATGCTGATGTGCTCCCCTAATGGTATATAAATATTAACAAGGTACGCAACTCGCTTTTCGAAAACGCTAACACTCATGAGGTCTAAAATCCAGGAGATCCATTTTTGGTCCACTTTAATTCGACAAAGGAGGGCGCCTGGAGTCGAGCCTATTCTTGAGTTGACACGAAGTTAGTTGAGCTTTGCCGATCCAGTGACCAGTAATGTCCCGCAAATATCAAACAGTTTACCTTGGGAACTGGCAAGAAATTTGGTGAAAAAAAACCGAAAGAATAATACGTACTGATATGCTGTTATTTCGAAAACACAACGTTTCCAAAAACAGGAGTGTGAAAGCGAGAAAGCAAACCTGGAATCAGCTGTTCAAAACAGAACTCTGCACATCAAGGGAGAGTACTCTACACACCTTGGTGAAATGATGTGACACATAGCAAATAAAATTAAAACAAAGCTGTTGTGGGGTGAAGCGTCCTGAGTATTTTTTTGTATTTAGCTGGATATATTAATTTAATATAAATAGCCATATAGCCTATTACTCAGACTTCTGATACAAATTCAGGGATAAAGCTTTATACGTAAAGGAATCCTCACATTGACAAAATGAGTGACATTTTACAGATATGAAACGTTGGTCACTTTGCATACCAATTTTTATTGGAATGTTCCAAAATTTTGTTGGCGTGGTCTGTGCATAATTCTTGACAGGCGAGGGGTGAAATTACATGCACAGGCACCTGCTCCCGGCCATTCAACAAAATATAATGCTGAGAACCCCCCCTCTCAGTTTTAACTGGGGCTGTGTGCTGCAAATTCTCAAGTTCTGTTGACATATTGGAGCTCATAAATATTTATTGCCAGCGGTATTTTGCATGAGGTGGTCGTTTATGGTCCACAGAAATTTTAATTTAGACAGGCCATTGCGACCGATCGCCTGCCTCAAAATGACAAGCCTGTCTTCATTATATCCCACTCAAATAATGTTATTGGATTGTTCATAATAGCTGGGAACGGTCACCAAAAATGCCGAAAAAGATTTAGTCGGACAAGATGCTGTTCAGTGGAATGTTTGTTACAACCGACAGTTCTCAGATTTATTATGAAGGTCCATTGTCTGTGGAAGGCAGATTCATATTAGCCATATACCTGGAAGGCCTCAGTTGTAAATGTGGCTCTGAAAGCCATGTTTACTGCCCAAGTGTGCACAACTGGTAATTTTATCGCAACCCCAGTCAACAAAGTTTAGCACTGGAAAATGTTCAGTTTGAAGTAGTTCTTTCGAGCCCTGACTTGCCTGGTAGTGCATGGTATTATAATTGGAATTGGCATGAGAATTGGTCTAGCACAAATGACCGATAATACGTCAGCGACCATTTTTGGTAATCAGTTGAACACTTTTAAGGAGTCAGGAGTTTTATTTACTGTATGTTCATAGCACTTGGAAAACAGAAACCAAATCTGGAAAATCAAAATTTTTCAGCTCTTAACAACTTGGTCACGTTCCGTTTTAGTGCTCAAACGACAAGGATTTGCGACCGACATCTGCTTGCCGATTGTGAGTGCCGGTGTCAGACAGTCACAACCAAAAGGAGTAGTATGCATAGAATATGGTTAATTTTACAGTACAGTCAGGTTGATTGGTTCGTTGACCTCAAGAGCATGTCACAGACCTGGAAATAAGTCATGAACGGTCATTCTTGTTACGGGGAGGTTATGATGATTTAAAAAAACGTAACCGCCAAACTGTCCGTAATTATGGCGTGATCGCATTTTATCACGAACAGAACAGAAAAAAGATCATCACTTCACTATTGTGCCCAGCTCCTCAACTTGAAACAGTGATCAAACACCTGACAAACTTCTTTCATAAAATTTATGGTCCAGACCCATCACCTGAAAGGGCTTTCGATGGGGAATGCTACAGGCAATGCGAAGAAATCCATTCAATTAATCATATAAAATGGCTCTTTTCTCATTTTAATTTCTGGAATGGCAGACTGCTCTACTTGATGGTCTGTAGTCTAAATGTGATAGTTAGCTCCCTTGATATGCCAGGCCCACGGGAATTGTGTGTGTGTTTATTTGAATTCTTGAGTGGCTTTGGGATGAATTGAATGAAAACAAACAGTTGGTTACGTTTGGATTTTTTTATTGTTTCATTTGGAATGTTGTGAATTTTATTTCTTGACGATGAAATATACTCCCACAGAATGACATTGCCGCAATTTGCGCCGCTTTGGACAACCATAATTTCCTATATATATATTTTTATACTGTACCAATGACCCAGACATAGCTGGTGCTAACTCTTAAAATATAGGGCCAAACACAAATTTTGCCCCCCAATCCCCAAAATTTGCATCTAAAACCAAAGAAAACATGTCCTGAATGGCCCTTCACACTTCACCTCTACTGCGCATGCGCAGTGTCAAGGACGTTCCGAAATTGGCGCCATTAATCATTCTTAGTTTGGCCCTTCATCAGTTAACATCTGACTGATCTTTGTGCTTGTAAATCTCAGTTTAAATGATGCCAGACACATAAATATTAGTGAAATGGTGATTCTAAGGAGGATATAGAAGGAGGAGAGGAAAAATGTGTGACAGAAAATTATCAGGGCTGTAACTTTTTTTAATGAAATTATGTTAAGTTACCTATATTTTTATACTGTACCAATGACCCAGACTTAGCTGGTGCTAATCTCCTTAATTCAGGGCCAAACACAAATTTTGCCCCCCCAATCCCCAAAATTTGCATCAAAAACCGAAAAATACATGTCCTATATGGCCCTCCATACATCGACTCCTCTGCGCATGCGCAGTGTCGAGGAAGTCCCGAAATTGGCGCCAATTATCATTCTTAGTTTGGCCCTCAAAACAGTCACACTTCTCTGTTATTTGTGCTTCCAAATCTCAATTTTCATGATGCCAGACACATATTCATGAGTGAAATGGTGGAAATAAAGAGGATACATTAGGAGGAGAGGAAAATATTTAGTGCAAGAAAATGTTCAGGGCTGTAACTTATAATTATTTTATGAAATTATTTCTAGTTGCCTTTTTTCAAGGCATGGCCCTGATGTTATCATTCTTGCTATGAAGTACCATTGTTTGATCAGTGTTTCCTCTCTACCTTCCTTATTCCCCCCTAGCTTTTCTCCCATGTTTTGGCTTAATTTTTGTAATGTTTATTACTAAAAATTTCTTGGGAGTTTTGGCTTGGTAACAGATTTATTTCTGTTTTTTTTCCCCATGTTTACGTCCTCACCCTAGGGGTGTTTAGGCGTTTTGGTCTGCATCTACCATCTGATGTTCTACAGTTTCTTCTCTGGAAGCCTCTGTTTTGCATCAGATAGTGTTTTAATTGGTGACTGATTTCGGGCCATGTTTGTTTTAGTGCCTGGAGTTATGTTTCCGGTTTGTTGACACTTTTGCTTAGGTTGACAACAGTTACTGCTGATAGTGATTTTTTGTCTTCTGCATCTCTCATTCATAGTAAGATACATTATTATTGTCCGTAAGTGTCTCATTAATTTTTTCAAAATGAATTTAAATTTTTGTCCACACTTAGGCTTTTTTGGGATCCAGTGGGCTCAGGGTTCCCTTTGGGAACTTGGGCTCTTCTGAAAAAAAAATTTTTTTAAAAAAAAAAAATTTTTTCTTTCAAATCATTATTTATTAATGAATATAATGGATTGTTGTATTATGTATCTTTATTTTCAAGGATTAGTGCGAGTACTTTGATTGTTTACATTTCACTATGAATGATTATTGTTCAAATTGTAATAGGAGGAAGTCTTCCTATGATTCTCATGATCTCTGTATTAATTGTTCTCTCTGTACTCGCACTGATCTTTGTTCTGTGTGTTTCAAATGGGATGAAAAACGTTGGAAACGTGTGTCACGGTATGTTGTTCCTGGAGAAAGGTCCATTCCGGTTCTTTCTCCTCAGAGTCACTCTAGTGTTTCACTCTCTTTTTCAGAGGAACAAGAACAGGGTGATGTTTCCGTGATGTCATCCAGAAGTGTGCCTCCGTCGTCGCATACAAGCGAAGAGCTAGCGGCAAAAGTGCTCATGGAGATTCGTCAATTCCCTGAAAGGAGCCCGAAGGGGTTGACGTCCGCTAGCTCGACCGGGGTTGCGTCCATTCACCGAATGGGGCAGCACTCGGGTTCATCCGTTGCGGTCCAGCACAGAGAGTCGGGTGTTGCGAGCACTATAAAACATCCACGTGCACACCCAGTGACGACGGAAAGGAGGATGGATCGGAGGAAGCCTGACAGTCCGGTGTTTAGCTTGTCCAGTTCGACACGGGCTGCAAGCGAGAGAGGTCCCTCTCTCATACAACAGCATTTGGGACCAGATGTTGTAGTCCGTAATGTTACGCAGTCGGAGCATACGTCCACCGCTCGGAGGGCTCCGGTATATAGGCAGTCCGCCGAGGCTACCTATAAGGCTTCCATATCCTCTCAGCAGCACACTCGACCGCACCTTGGCTACGTGACCAGTGAATTACAGTCAGCTTCGCCGACCAGGGATTCCTCGGCGACCAGGTCACGCCATCCGGTAGCCAGGGACTCGAGGCCTTCTTCGTCCGGACGTTCACATAAAAGATGTATGCAAGATGCAACGTCCAGGGAGCTTCCGGCGGCTAAAACCAGTAAGACCGCCGCTCCCCAGGCCTCTGTAACGGATGTGCTATCACAGATAGCAAAGTTAATCGCAGCATCCCAGCAACCGTCAGAGCCTCTGTCGGAACATGAAATGTCAGAAGATGCTGGGTCGGTAGGTTCCGCCGCTGGATCCGGTGCGGACGACCGAGATTTACATGATTTACATGAGGTCCGGCAGGATGGCGAAAGGGATTCTGATGAATTGGATATTTCCCTTTCGGAACAACATAAAATAGCCGTAGAATTCATCCGGTGTTATCTTCCAGAAGTTGTTCCGCCAGACCAAAATGCTGCGCAGCCGGATAGGAGGGTAATAGCGCCACTGGACACCGAGTTTTTTAATCAGTTTAGGGACATTGTCCCGGAATTTCCATCACAATCCAAGAATGTCTCTCGGATTTTTGAGTTATTGAATGACGCTATTGATAAACTTGCCAACAAGACGGGCAGGTCAGCCTTCCTACCGGCTTCTGCTCTACAGCTGCCGTTTATTAATCAAAGGAACAGGTTTGATACGGCAGGTCAGGGCATCCAGAGAGTTCCTCTGCGTTTAGACGACCAGGCTGAAGACCTTGATATATCCATGCCGTCGTCTATGTCACTTCCGTCGTCTACGATGGAAACGACGATATCGTCTAACAGAGCTAGTTTAGACGCTCTTTCCTACGCAGATCACCTTACTAGAGCGTTGTCTTTACGCTTTGAAGGACCTGAATTTCAAGACGTACAAACGTCTTTAAGAGTTCTGTCCAGGGCCATAGCGTTTTCCACTTATAACTCCGCCCTTTCAGTGGCAAATCTGGAGTTAGCTCGACGTGACGCGGCCTTGGCTACTTCCACACGCGTGGACAGTAAGGTGAAAAACTCTCTTAGAGTCGCTCCGGTCTCTGGAGAGTTTCTCTTCAGTGGCAAGCTTTCTGATATATATGATAAATTAACAAAGAAAGCTTCGGACTCTCTGCTTTTTAAGTCTGCTTCCAAGAAATCGGAACCAGCAGACAGGAGTAGGCCAGGCACTTCCGGGACGAGTTCGTCCAGGGGAAGTTCCTATAGAGGTTCCTATGCATCCTCTAGGTCTTACTCTAGAGACCGGCAGAGTAGCGACTCGACTAGGGGCCGTTATGCTGGCCGAAATAACCGGTCAGACGCCCCTAGGCCGACGGGGCGAGGTGCGGGTCGCGGAGGACGTGGTTTCTCCTACCGCAAGCCTCGCGGATCCAGGAAGTGATGGTCCAGACCTCTGTCGCGTTCCGGTGGGCGGAAGACTGTCGAGTTTCTCAAGCAATTGGGAATCAATTACGGAGGACCCTTGGGTGCTAGGGGTTATTTCGGAAGGACTAAAACTGTCCTTCAAAGGCAAGCCTCCATTAACTCGAAGTCCAAGATGGACTCAGCTTCCGTCAAATTGTCAGAAAAGAACCGCACTTCTATCAGAAGTCCAGTCTCTTTTAACGAAGAACGCGATAGAGGTCGTAGAAAACCAGGAATCTCCAGGTTTCTACAGCCATCTTTTTCTGGTTCCGAAGCCAGACGGCTCGTTCCGTCCAGTGATCGACTTAAGCTGGATAAACAAGCTGATCGTGGCTCCAAAGTTTTATATGGAGACCATTCGATCGGTCAGAGCGAGCATTCGAGTGAACGACTATGCTGCGAGCATAGACCTCAAGGATGCATACTTTCACGTCATGGTACATCCGGCGTTCAGAAAGTATCTTCGCTTCGCTGTCCTAGGTGTTGTTTATCAGTTCCGAGCGATGTGCTTTGGTCTGAATCTAGCGCCCTGGGCATTCACTCGAGTAATGAACTCGGTAATGACTCATTTCCGAGCTCATTCGTCGGCGGTAACGTCGGCTTACCTGGACGATATTCTTCAGAGATACGGCAACGAGTTAACGCTTCAGAACGACATGCACAATCTGCTTCTATTGCTCCGACGTCTCGGTTTCATAGTAAACGAAGAGAAGTCGGATCTGGTGCCGTCCAAGTCATTTACCCACCTGGGAATGAGCTTCGAGACGCACAACAATCTCGTTCGTCTGCCGTTAACCAGAGCGAAATTAGTCAGTTGTTATGCTCGCTATTGTCTTCACTCAGACAAAGTGTCAGCGAGGGAATTCATGAGACTAATAGGTCTGTGCGGAGCTGCCTCGGATCTCATTCCGATGGGGCGGCTACGCACCCGTCCTCTCCAGGTCTATCTGACTCAGAATTGGAGAGTGAAGATTCATTCGCTCGAAACGGACATACTCTTGTCAAGCCAAGTGAAACAAGAGATTCAGACTTGGGCAGACATACAGTGGTTAACTCAGGGAGTTCCACTGCAGTTGCCAGATCCGAGTTTTACGATTATGACGGATGCCAGTCAAACAGGCTGGGGCGCGACACTGAGCCCATCGGATTTGAAGTGCCAGGGTCTTTGGGATCCGCAGTTTCTAAGCAAGCACATCAACATCAAAGAGATGATGTCGATTTGGCTTGCTCTACGTCATTGGATAGACGTTATTCAGAATGCACACGTGCAAATTATGTCCGACAATACGACAGTAGTTGCGTATATTCGGAACCAAGGTGGCACTCATTCCATTCCGTTGCTCAATCTAACGGAAAGAATTCTTCTGTTTGTACTAGAACATCAGATTCTTCTCTCCATCCGTCATATTCCGGGTCGTCTGAACGTCTTAGCAGACTCCCTTTCACGGAGAGGTCGCCTGTTGCCGTCAGAATGGACTCTCAACAAGCAAGTATTCAATCAGATTTGCTACCAATGGGAACGGCCAATGATAGATTTATTTGCGACACATCTCAACAACCAGTTGCAGACGTATGTGTCACCTTGTCCGGATCCTCGAGCGTTTGCAGTAGACGCTCTCTCGATCTCTTGGGACGGAATGATAGGATATGCATAGCCTCCAGTGCCGTTGATTCAGCAGATATTGCTCAAGATAAAACAATCGCAATGCAAGATTCTGTTGGTAGCATCTCTGTCTCCACAGAGACCGTGGATAAATCTACTCAGGTGTCTGTTGTGGGACATGCCGAGGAAGCTTCCTCAACGGGAAGATCTTCTTTCGCAAGGGAAATCGCGCATCCTCCATCACAATCCGCAAGGTCTAAACCTTCACGTATTTCCATTGTGCGGTCCTTCTTGCACGGAAAACATTTTACAGGACGAGCAGTGGACGCGATTTCTAACTGCAGGAGGACCTCCTCTTCGCTAAACTATGCTGCTAAGTGGAGGGTCTTTTGTCAGTGGTGTGAGGATCATTCAGTAGATATTTATGATCCCTCCATTCCAGACATAGCAAACTTTCTAGTATACTTGTTTGATGAGATTAATCTGCAGCCTATCACCATTAAGGGTTATAGGTCTATGCTATCTGATACCTATGCACATCATGATAGCTTGAGGATTGGAACTAATGTCTCTTTATCTAAGTTAGTTAGAAATTTTTCGATAAATAGACCTAGAACCCTTAGATTAATTCCGAAGTGGAATTTGGCCTGGGTTCTTCTTAAGCTAAAAGAAGCGCCTTTTGAGCCTCTTGACACAGTTGACTTCAAATTCTTAACATATAAGACAGCTTTTCTCTTAGCTTTCTCTTCTGCTAGAAGAGTTAGTGAGCTTCATGCACTATCTGTGGAGGATTCTCACTACCGTAGTGTCGGTAATACTATTACCTTTACTACTAATGTTGGATTTTTGGCTAAGAATCAGGCTCCTAATAAGTATCCTGAACCTATTATTATTAAGGCCCTTCCATCATCTGATGGGCGTAGGCCTCTACTGTGTCCTGTTAGAGCAATACGTATTTACAGACGTAGATCTGAGTTCATCAGAAAGGGACGTAAGCGTTTCTTTCTGTCTTTGATGCCTAATAGAAAGGATATTATGGTTCATTCTATTGCTAGATGGATTCAATTAACTATTCGAACTGCTTATGAAAAATTATCTTCCTCTCAGCAGTCGGCACTCAAGATCTCAGCTCATGAAGTAAGAGCTCTTTCTACTTCTTGGGCCTATGCTAATTGTATTGCTATTACTGATCTAATGAAGGCTGCATATTGGTCTCAACCTTCCACATTCACTAATTTTTATCTCAGAAATATTGAGTCCATTTCTGGAGACCTCCATTGTTTAGGTCCGTTATCAGTTGCTCAGAATATCGTCCACTAAACAGTTGCAACTATAGTTATGTAGGCTTTCTGTTCCGGCAGTGACTCTGTCCTGCTGCCCTCTTCGCTCTGGGGTATTTGACCCAGGGCAAGGGGAAGGGGGGGGGGGGGGGCGGGTGTTCCCTTAGGTCACCTGCTTTATAGTGAAAAGCAAGGGAATACCTCCCCCAGAGTCAGTAATTCTGAGTCGGTACCGGGATGGTTTTAAAGTGTAAGATAATGTTTAATCATCCATGTAATATTTTTAAAGTGTAGCTCGGTGTGAAGCATTTGTATATGTCATGTGTCAAACGAGCGTTAATATACAATCCTCGGACACTTTTAATGAATATAAAGAGTCTCATTTCTCTGGACTTCCTTTATTTATTGGCTTACCTTTAAAAATATTAGTATAAAGGGTTATACTGGATGTTAATAGAGATCATTGATTATTATGCTCAATTACTGATCGGTGTTGTGTCTTTCTTCTTTATTATAAATAGGAAAGATACATGTAAAGCCTATCTCTTCTTTTCTCCTGGAGAGGATATTCTTTTATACATAATTGAGCTTATTGGATTTTCCTTTATGTCCTAGGCCCTCCAGCCTATTTACTATTCAGCTAAGTCTGGGTCATTGGTACAGTATAAAAATGTTAAAAAATTTATAGTAATTTATATATTTTTTATACTTACCAATGACCCAGACGGGGATGGCCCTCCCAGGAGTTGGGAACTCATACCTCCCCGCTGAGTACATAACGCCTACCAGGCACTGGTTGTAAGAATGATAATTGGCGCCAATTTCGGGACTTCCTCGACACTGCGCATGCGCAGAGGAGTCGATGTATGGAGGGCCATATAGGACATGTATTTTTCGGTTTTTGATGCAAATTTTGGGGATTGGGGGGGCAAAATTTGTGTTTGGCCCTGAATTAAGGAGATTAGCACCAGCTAAGTCTGGGTCATTGGTAAGTATAAAAAATATATAAATTACTATAAATTTTTTAACTTTCGAGGCAGCAGCCATTTTGTTGTCATTCTTGTTATTAAGTTACACTGCTTGTTCAGTGTTTTCCTCTCTCCCTTTCCTTTAAGTCCCCTCTTGCTATTCTCCCATGCTTTTGGCATATTTTCTGTAATTTTATTACTAAAATTTCTTGGGAGTTTTAGCTGAATAACAGAATGAATTCTGTTCTTTTCCCCATGTTTACGTCTTCACCTATGGGTGGTTAGGCATAGTGTTCTGCATCTACCATCTGATGTTCTGCAGTTTCTTCCCTGGAAGTCTCTGTTTTGCATCAGATAGTGTATTATTGATAACTGATTTCGGGCCTGGGTGCCTGGAGTCTTATTCTAGTGTTTTTACACTTATTGTTTACATTTACAACAGCCCTCTGTGTGAGGGGGGATTTCTTGAAAATAATATCTTGATGTTAATTTAATCATAACTAGATACATTATTATTGTTCGTAAGTGTTGCATAAATTGTTTAAAATATTTTTAAAATTTTTGTCCACACTTAGGCTTGGGATCCATTGGGGCTCATCGTTACTTTTCAGAAACTTGGGCTGTTCTGAAAAAAATATTTTTTCAAAATTTTTTGATTTCAATTATTTTTTCTATGTTAATGGATCATATTATTATGTATTTTGATTGTCAGGGGTTGGTGCGAGTACTAGGACTTTGTTTTCTTTTCACATTGAAAGGATTTTGGTCAATTGTAATAAGAGGAAATCTTCCTCTGACTTTTATAATCATTGTATATGTAGTCAGTGTACTCGCACTAGCTCCTGTTCGATGACAACATGGGAAGCGTGTGTCACGGTATGTTAGTGGGGAATTGGACATTCTGGTCCTTTCCCTGCAGGGTCACTCTACTTTATCAATTTCTATTTCAGACGATCAAGATTAGGGTGATGTATCCGTGATGTCTTCCAAAAGTGTGTCTCCGTCGTCACAATTAATGAAGAGCTAGCGGAAAAGTGCTCATGTAAATACGCCAATTGCCTAAGAGGACCCTAGTAGGTTCGATGGCCTTTGACGTCCGCTACCTCGCCCGGTGTAGCGTCCATTCATCGAATGGTTCGGCAGCTGGGTTCGTCCGTTGTGGTCTAGAAGGAGTTTTGGGGTGATGCGAGCACTATAAATCAACCAAATGCACACCCAGTGACGGTGGATTAGAGGGAGAACGGAGGAAGCCTTTTAGTCCGGTTCCTAGCTCGTCCAGGTCCATCCGGACGGCGAGCGAGAGAGGCCCCTCTCTCGTACAACAACGTCTGGCCCCAGATGTTGTGGTGCAAAATGTTTCGCATTCGGAGCATACGTCCGCCGCTCGGGACGCTCTGACATATAGTCAGTCCGGAGAGACTGTCAATAAGGCTTCCTCATTCTCATGGCAGCGCACACGACCACTCTTGTCTACGTGACCTCGGATATCCAGTCAGCTTCGCCAATCGGAGAATCATAGGCGACCAGGTCATACCATCCGGTAGCCAGGGACACGAGGCCTGCAGACTCAGGACGTTCGCATAAGAAAGTGTGCGGGAGTCAACGTACACGGAGCTTCCGGCGGCAATGCATCGTAAGACCGCTACTGCACAGGTCTCGGTGACGGACGTGCTATCCCAAATAGCACAGCTTATCGCAGCATCCCAGCAACGACTGAATCTGTCGCATCATGTATTATCCGACGATGCTGGGTCGGGACGCTCCGCGGAAGCGGGTACGGACGTCCGAAAATTTCATCCGGTCCGACGGGATGCCAAAAGGGATTCGGAGGATTTCGAGCTTTCCCTTTCGGAACAACATATGCTGTTGTGTACGTCATCTGACTTTATCTTCTACAGGTTCTTTCGTCGGACCAGAATGCTGCGATGCCGGATAAGAAACTGATAGCGTCGGTGGACTTAGAAATTTTTGGTTCGGTTCAGGGACATCGTCCCTCAGTTCCGACATAGTCCAATAATGTCACACAAACTTTCGAATTATTGAACGACGCTATATATTATTATTATATGCTTGCTATTACCAAGCATTTCTGGTTTCTTGTTCGCAAAGTTACGGAGATGTCTTTCAAAGTGTGCCTCTGTCGTCATAGTTAATGAAGAGCTAGCGGCAGTAAGTGCTCATGGTATATGTCTATCGCCTAAGAGGTCCCTTGTAGGATCGACGGAGTGACATTCGCTAGCTCACCCTGTGTTGCGTCCATTCATCGAATGGTTCGGCAGCCGGGTTCGTCCGTTGCGGTCTAGGAAGGAGATTTGGGTGATGCGAGCAATATAATAACTTTAGTACTCACCCAGTGACGACGGATTGAGGACAGATTGGAGGAAGCCTGTTAGTCCGGTTCCTGGCTCGTCCAGGTCCGTCCGGGCTGTGAGCGAGAGAGGTCCCTCTCTCGTACAACAACATAGGGGACCGCTTGTTGTGGTTCAGATATTTCGCATTCGGAGCATATGTCCGCCGCTCGGGATGCTCCTTTATATTGACAGTCCGAGAGACTGTCGATAATGCTTCCTCATCCTCACAGCAGCGCACACGATCGCACATTGACTACGTGACCTCGAGTATCCGACCAGTTTCGTCATGCAGTGATCCCACGGCGAACAGGTCACGCCATCCGGTAGCCAAGGGACACAAGGCCTATACACTCCGTTCGCTCGCATAATAGAAGTATGCACAAGGTAACAATCACGGAGCTTCCAGCGGCAATGCACCGTAAGACCGCTTCTCCACAGGCCTCAGTGACGCACATGCTATCCAAGTTAGCACAGTTTATCGCAGCATCCCAGCAATCAACAGTTTCTTGGTCGGATCAGGAATTATCCGACGGCGCTGGGTCGGTGCGCTCCGCTGTTGCATCAGGTTCGGACGACCGAACGCTTTATAGGGTCCGACGGGATGGCGAAAGGGATTCGGACGATTTCGAGTTTTCCCTTTCGGAACAACGGAAGCTGCCATACATTTCTTCCGGCATTATCTTCCAGTGGTTGTTACTTCGGACTACATTGCTGCGATGTTGGATAAGAGACTTATAGCGTCATTGGACATGGAATTTTGGATCGGTTCAGGGACATTGTCCCTGACTTACCGACGCAGTCCAATAATGTCATTAGAACATTTGTATTATTTATCGACGCTATATATATATAAGCCTGCTACCAAGCATGATAGTTTAGTTTCTTGCCCGCAATGCTCAATTCTGCCTTTTATCATTTCTAGGAATATTTTATTTTGGCAGAACAGGGCATACCGAGAGTTTATATGCGTCTAGACGGCGGGGTTAAAGACTGGAAATTATCTTTTTCGCCGTCTATGTCTTTTCCAACCACAGTGTTGGAAACGACAATGATGTCTAATAGACTTAACTTAGACGCTTTATCATTCGTAGTCCACCTTACTGAGGCGTTATCATTACGTCTTCAAGAGAAAGAATTCCAGGATATGATCCTCAATGTGATTTCTTTCAAGGGCAGTAGTTTGTCCACGTATAACTCCGCCCTTCAGTGGCAACTTGGAGTTGGTTAGACGTGGCACAGCCCTAGCTACATCCACACGCGTGGATAGTAAGGTGAAGAACTCTCTCAGAGTCGCTTCGGTCTCGGAGAAGCTTCTCTTCGACGGCAACTTTTCAGCAATCTATAAATTGCTCGATATACATGTTCTCTTGTCTATCAAGTGTAGCAAGAGATTCAGACTGGGGCAAACATTCGGTGGTTGACTCAGTGAGTGCCACTGCAGTTGCCAGATCCGAGTTTTATAATTATGACGGTTGCCAGTCAAACAGGTTGGGGTACAATATTGTTCCCAACGGATTCGTAGTGCCAGGGTCTTTGGGTTCCGCAGTCTCTAGGCAAGCACTTATCTTCCACGGAATAATGTTTTTTAGGCTTGCTTTATGTCATTGGATGAACATTATTCAGAAATGCATGTCTAAATCCTGTCCGATAATACGACAGTAGTTGCGTATCTCTGGAACCAGGGAGGCACTCATTCGATTCCGTTATTCAATTTAACGGAAAGAATCCTTCTGTTTGTTATAGTACACCAAGTTCTGATTCGGTCCGTCATATTCCTGGTCGTCTGATTGTATTACCGGACTCCCTTTCACGTAAGGGTCGCTTGTTGCCGTCAGAATGGACTCTCAACAAACAAGTATTCAATCAGATTTGCTATCAATGGGAGCGCCCAATGATAATTTATTTACGACACAACTTGCTAATCAATTGCAGGCGTATGTGTTTGCATGTCCGGATCTCTGAGCTTATGTTGTTAACGCTCTGTTGATCTAATAGGACGGAATGATAGGATATGTGTATCCTCCTGCGCTGTTGTTTCAGCAAGTATTGCTAAGATAAACAACCACAATACATTTCTGTTGATAGCATCTCTGTCTTCACAGAGACCGTGGGTAAATTTACTCAGATGTCTTCTGTGGGACTTAACGCGAAAACTTCCTCCATGAGAGGATCTTCTTTCGCTGGGGAAAATCGTGTCATCTTCATCACAACCTGCAAGGTCTCAACCTTCACGTATTCCATTGTGTGGTCCTTATTACATTGTAAGCATTGTACTGGACGAGCTTTGGACGCGATTTCTTACTGTAGGAGAACCTCTTCTTCGCTATTCTATGCGGCTAAAGTGGAGGCTCTTTCGTCGTTGTTGTAGGGATCACTATGTTGATATTGTTGATCCCTCCATACTACTTATTGCAACTTTCTAGTATACTTGTTTGACAAGATCTACTGCAGCCTGATACTATTAAGGTTATAGGTCTATGTTATCTCATACCTATGCACTCTATGATAGTTTACAATTGAGTCTTATGTCTCTTTATCTAAGTCAGTTAGTAATTTTTCGATAAATAGACTTAGAATCATTAGATTAAATTTCTATATGGAATTTAACTTCGGTTTTTATTTAGCTAAGTAATCATTTGAGCCTCTGGAAACAGTAGTTTTCAAATTCTGACCTTTTAGACAGTATTTCTGTTGGCTTCTCTTTTACTGAAGAGTCAGTGAGCTTCATGCACTATCGGTGGATGATTCTCACTTTCGTAGTTTCGGAATCACTACTTCCTTTACTATTTAGGTTGGATTTTTGGTTAAGAGTCAGGCTCCTAATAAATATCCGGAACCTATTGTTATTAAGGTCCTTCCGTCTTCGTACGGGCATAGGCCTTTACTCTGTCCGGTTAGAGTTTTACATATTTATAAACAGATATCTGTTTATTACTACGGACGTAAGCTTCTTCTGTCTTTGATGCCTAATAGAAGGACGTTACGCTCCATTCTATTGCTAATGGATTCAATTAACTATCAGTACTGCTTATGGTATATCATTGACTCAGCAGTTGTGCTTGAGATTTCGGCTCATGAAGTAAGAGTTCTTTCTACATCTTGGGCTTACATTAATAGTGTCACTATTATAGATTTTTGAAGGCTGCTCATTGCGCTCAGCCATCCACATTCATGAATTTTTTATCTCAGAAATATCGAGTCCATTTCTGGAGGCCTCTTTTGTTAGGTCTATTATCTACTGCTCAGAATGTCATTCACTTAACAGTTGCTACTATAGCTAGGTAGGCTGTCTGTTTCGGCAGTGACTCCGTTCTGCTGCCCTCTTCGCTCTGGGCTATTTGACCCAGGGCAAGAAAAAGGGGGGGGGGGGGAGGGTGTTCCCTTGGGTCACCTGTTTTACTATGAAAACAAGGGGATACCTCCTCCGGAGTTAGTAATTCTGAGCTGTTACTGGGATGGTTTTTTAGTGAGAAGTTTATGTTTTAAAAATTCATTCAGGTCTTAATTTTTAAAGTATAGCTTTTGAATATAGCACGTGTCAAACGGACGTTATTATACAATCCTCAGACACTTTTTAGGAGTATAAAGAGTCTCTATTCTCTAGACTTACTTTATTTATTGGCTTACTTTAAAAATTATTAGTATAAGGATTATACTAGATATTAATAGAGTACATGGATGTATGATGCTCAATTTTGCAAGGTGTTGTATCTTTCTAATTTAACATAAATAAGAAAGATACATGTAAGGCCTAATACTTCTTTTTCCCTAAAGGGGATGACTCTATTTTATATAATTGAGCGTATTCCAACTTGCTCTATGTCCTAGGCCCTCCAGCCTTTTTACTATTCAGCTATGTCTGGGTCATTGGTACAGTATAAAAATGTTAAAAAATTTATAGTAATTTATATATTTTTTATACTTACCAATGACCCAGACGGGGTTGGCCCTCCCAGGAGTTGGGAACTCATACGGTCATACCTCCCCGCTGAGTACATAGCGCTTACCAGGCACTGGTTGTAAGAATGATTAATGGCGCCAATTTCGGAACGTCCTTGACACTGCGCATGCGCAGTAGAGGTGAAGTGTGGAGGGCCATTCAGGACATGTTTTCTTTGGTTTTAGATGCAAATTTTGGGGATTGGGGGGCAAAATTTGTGTTTGGCCCTATATTTTAAGAGTTAGCACCAGCTATGTCTGGGTCATTGGTAAGTATAAAAAATATATAAATTACTATAAATTTTTTAACTTTCGAGGTATGCTATGCACACTGAATATTTTCCAACCTGTTTTGGGCATTGGGCAACTTTTTTCAATTTTTGGATACCCGTTTCTCAAGAAAAGAAAAATTTGTGTCCGGAAATTTAGATGAAATATGGCCACTGAGGCGCTCAGATGCAAGAAAATGGGGGGTTTCGGAACCAGGAATTCAAAATTTTACATTAACAATTGAACAACTACAGAAGATAATAAATTGTGGTTAATGAATCATCACAAAAATTGCTTGGCAACAAGTGGTTGAACCAATTTTCCAGCAGCCGTTGCTGTAAGTGTTGTCATCCGGTTGACCACAGTGGCCGATTGGGGTGGCTGATTCCGATCATCGGTTGAATACAACACGTGTGGATTTCAACCAGTCCACTGTGGCTGTACTATAAGAGTATTTTCTTTAGTGCTGGAACAGTTATAGGATTTTCATAACCAGTTAACCACTTCCTATAACCACGGTTAACTGATTAACCACAGTTATCCAAAGAATTCCATTGATGCATGTCTTTGTTAGATCAACTGAGGATGAGGTCAAACTGAAAAATGACAAAATCAGTTCTGGCAATGTATCATCTTCAATCATCAATGTCCAGTAAAATGCTGTTTTAGCAATGCACATTGTCATCAAAAAAAATTACTGAGGGTCCAATATTGTTTTTATGGCCGTATTATGGTGGTAGTTATTTTCAAATATAAAAGAGAGAGAGAGAATTTGTGCGTTTGGCAAGAACATCAAATGCTTTTGCCATCTGAATGCATTGACCCTCGGCGATTGCCGAGGAGAGGGACAATTTCCATCTGCATATTTTTTTGCCGAGAAGGCGATGGCAAACTACCGGGATTGCAAAATGAACACACAAACCTTGTATAGCATTCTCATTTGATAGCTCGTAATAAATTTCTCAAGGTATCCAGAGTTGAATTGATTATAATTTACGCAGTTCTGGTAATTCATGAATCCTTGTTTCCTCGGCCAAAAAATTGCTGGGGAAAACTGGTGCTTCTACGGCAATTGCTGTTAAGTTTGTTCCATTGCGTAAAAATCATCAGGGGTGCAGGGCATAGTCTCAGTTGCCGTGTACATGTATATATAGTGTGCAGTGAAAAATTTCAAGTAACTTTAACGTGTGAAAGTAGTTTGAGATACATGTGTATATAATCACAGTCAACGTACAGCATCTTTCACTCAAATCATGAACCAAAAATCTTGAAAGTAAGCAGGCGACTTGCTCATTATATATATTATGAGTGAAAATAAGATGCAGCATAACCACAAACTAAGTATCTCACTGCTTCTATGTTGATAAAACCAGAATCTGACATCCGTTTCTGGAAAGCTCTAAAAGAGCTTTCCAGAATCTGATGTCCGATTCTGGTGTTATCAACACAGAAGAAGCAGAACACATAGTTTGTAGTGGTTATGCTGCAACTTGTACTGTAAATTGTAAGATTAGCAATACAACGTAGTGCAACCCACATGGTTTGATTCTTTGAGTAAACTGGAAGTTGTAAATGTACAATTTCTGCCACCACAAGGCTTTTTGAAGAAGCCATCCTCGGCAGTATTTTTGCTGTGGATATTTTTTGTTTCCTCAGCATTTTCCTCAGCACTGCTGATTGCTGAGGGTGAATTACCAGGCCTGATTTATGCATGTATCTCAAATGATTTGAGGATGTTAACATTGGCCAAGCTGCCAAAACATTGCCGCAGCAAAGAAATAGAATACTTGCATTAGTTCAAATATCTTGTAACAGTATTGGTGTTTTCCGTTTGCTTCTTCACAATTGTTTTAACTCCACTTGAGTTGGTATATGTTATATGCGGTGATGGCTAACCAGTCATGTTAACCGTTTCAGTCCTAATTTTTTTCAAGATACAATGCAACCAGCACTCTTCGATAAATTGTAACAAATAAATTTTAGGCCACACAAAGTAGATCTTCTGTTTCTCAGGCCATTATTTGTAAAATTGCATGCGGGTGAGCGATTTTTTATTTTATTTTTTTTTTTCTGTAATTATTTCTTGGCCATCAAAGTTCATGTTCTTGGTTTATGTTTTTAATTGTTTTAGGCCTCATATTCTATGGAAAGCATGGGTGATGGTGTATTTCGTCCTGTGAGAGCAAGAAGACTTTGCAATGCTAAAACATTGCAAAGCCTTCTTGCACTCAAGGTACAAATTTATCAATTTTTTAACTTGGGCAAAATATCAGACATAAACCATTTAATTTTTATTTTTTTAAGTTTACATTGGTCATAAAAAGAAAGCATGCGGCAGCCAAAAGGACCATGTGGGAGGGCCTGAGAGACAAATGTTATATTTTTTTTGGCCTTGTATGGATATTTTTTTTCTACTACTTTGCAAACATTAACTAATCACACAGTTTAAAGTTACTAAAATGGCTTCTAGCACTACCAGTTACTACCGTATTTACTCTACGTTTTGGGACACACATTTTGACCAGAAAACTACATGTATATTTTTTTTATGCTCCAAAGTTTGGGACATTCAGGAGATTTGTTTCCAGTTGGCCCATCGCAATTAGCAGACGACACTCATAAAAAAAATTCTTGAGTAACTAAAAATTTTCATTTTTTGCTTCCAAAACATAGCTTGTGATCCCTCATTGGAACGTGCGCAATGCGCGCGTTCCAATGAGGGATCATAAGCTATGTTCTGGAAGCAAAAAATGAAAATACAAAAAAAAAATTGGATGGCGATATTTTTATACTGTACCAATGACCCAGACTTAGCTGGTGCTAATCTCCATAATTCAGGGCCAAACACAAATTTTGCCCCCCCAATCCCCAAAATTTGCATCAGAAACCGAAAAATACATGTCCTATATGGCCCTCCATACATCGACTCCTCTGCGCATGCGCAGTGTCGAGGAGGTCCCGAAATTGGCACCAATTATCATTCTTCGTTTGGCCCTCAAAACAGTCACACTTCTCTGTTATTTGTGCTTTCAAATCTCAGTTTTTATGATGCCAGACACATATTCATGAGTGAAATGGTGGAAATAAAGAGGATACATTAGGAGGAGAGGAAAATATTTAGTGCAAGAAAATGTTCAGGGCTGTAACTTAAAATTATTTTATGAAATTATTTCTAGTTGCCTTTTTTCAAGGCATAGCCCTGATGTTGTCATTCTTGCTATGAAGTACCATTGTTTGATCAGTGTTTCCTCTCTACCTTCCTTATTCCCCCCTAGCTATTCTCCCATGTTTTGGCTTAATTTTGTGTAATGTTTATTACTAAAATTTCTTGGGAGTTTTGGCTTCGTAACAGATTTATTTCTGTTTTTTCCCCATGTTTACGTCCTCACCCTAGGGGTGTTTAGGCGTTTTGGTCTGCATCTACCATCTGATGTTCTACAGTTTCTTCTGTGGAAGCCTCTGTTTTGCATCAGATAGTGTTTTAATTGGTGACTGATTTCGGGCCATGTTGTTTCAGTGCCTGGAGTCATGTTTCCGGTTTGTTGACACTTTTGCTTAGGTTGACAACAGTTACTGCTGATAGTGATTTTTTGTCTTCTGCATCTCTTATTCATAGTAAGATACATTATTATTGTCCGTAAGTGTCTCATTAATTTTTTCAAAACGAATTTAAATTTTTGTCCACACTTAGGCTTTTTTGGGATCCATTGGGCTCAGGGTTCCCTTTGGGAACTTGGGCTCTTCTGAAAAAATTTTTTTTTTAAAAAAAAAAAAAAAAATTTTTTTCTTTTCAAATCATTATTTATTAATGAATATAATGGACTGTTGTATTATGTATCTTTATTTTCAAGGATTAGTGCAAGTACTTTGATTGTTTACATTTCAACTATGAATGATTATTGTTCAAATTGTAATAGGAGGAAGTCTTCCTATGATTCTCATGATCTCTGTATTAATTGTTCTCTCTGTACTCGCACTGATCTTTGTTCTGTGTGTTTCAAATGGGATGAAAAACGTTGGAAACGTGTGTCACGGTATGTTGTTCCTGGAGAAAGATCCATTCCGGTTCTTTCTCCTCAGAGTCACTCTAGTGTTTCACTCTCTTTTTCAGAGGAACAAGAACAGGGTGATGTTTCCGTGATGTCGTCCAGAAGTGTGCCTCCGTTGTCACATACAAGTGAAGAGCTAGCGGCAAAAGTGCTCATGGAGATTCGTCAATTCCCTGAAAGGAACCCGAAGGGGTTGACGTCTGCTAGCTCGACCGGGGTTGCGTCCATTCACCGAATGGGGCAGCACTCTGGTTCATCCGTTGCGGTCCAGCAGAGAGAGTCGGGTGTTGCGAGCACTGTAAAACATCCACGTGCACACCCAGTGACGACGGAAAGGAGGATGGATCGGAGGAAGCCTGACAGTCCGGTGTTTAGCTTGTCTAGTTCGACACGGGCTGCAAGCGAGAGAGGTCCCTCTCTCAGACCGCAGCATATGGGACCAGATGTTGTAGTCCGTAGTGTTACGCAGTCGGAGCATACGTCCGCTGCTCGGGATGCTCCGGTATATAGGCAGTCCGCCGAGGCTACCTATAAGGCTTCCATATCCTCTCAGCAGCACACTCGACCGCACCTTGGCTATGTGACCAGTGAATTACAGTCAGCTTCGCTGACCAGGGATTCCTCGGCGATCAGGTCACGCCATCCGGTAGCCAGGGATTCGAGGCCTTCTTCATCCGGACATTCGCATAAAAGATGTATGCAGGATGCAACGTCCAGGGAGCTTCCGGTGGCTAAATCCAGTAAGACCGCCGCTCCCCAGGCCTCTGTAACGGATGTGCTATCACAGATAGCAAAGTTAATCGCAGCATCCCAGCAACCGTCAGAACCTCTGTCGGAACATGAAATGTCAGAAGATGCTGGGTCGGTAGGTTCCGCCGCTGGATCCGGTGCGGACGACCGAGATTTACATGATTTACATGAGGTCCGGCAGGATGGCGAAAGGGATTCTGATGAATTAGATATTTCCCTTTCGGTACAACATAAAATAGCCGTAGAATTCATCCGGTATTATCTTCCAGAAGTTGTTCCGCCAGACCAAAATGCTGCGCAGCCGGATAGGAGGGTGATAGCGCCACTGGACACCGAGTTTTTTAATCGGTTTAGGGACATTGTCCCGGAATTTCCGTCACAATCCAAGAATGTCTCTCGGATTTTTGAGTTATTGAATGACGCTATTGATAAACTTGCCAACAAGACGGGCAGGTCAGCCTTCCTACCGGCATCTGCTCTACAGCTGCCGTTTATTAATCAAAGGAACAAGTTTGATACGGCAGATCAGGGCATCCAGAGAGTTCCTCTGCGTTTAGACGACCAGGCTGAAGACCTTGATATATCCATGCCGTCGTCTATGTCACTTCCGTCGTCTACGATGGAAACGACGATATCGTCTAACAGAGCTAGTTTAGACGCTCTTTCCTATGCAGATCACCTTACTAGAGCGTTGTCATTATGCTTTGAAGGACCTGAATTTCAAGACGTACAAACGTCTTTAAGAGTTCTGTCCAGGGCCATAGCGTTTTCCACTTATAACTCCGCCCTTTCAGTGGCAAATCTGGAGTTAGCTCGACGTGACGCGGCCTTGGCTACTTCCACACGCGTGGACAGTAAGGTGAAAAACTCTCTTAGAGTCGCTCCGGTCTCTGGAGAGTTTCTCTTCAGTGGCAAGCTTTCTGATATATATGATAAATTAACAAAGAAAGCTTCGGACTCTCTGTTGTTTAAGTCTGCTTCCAAGAAATCGGAACCAGCAGACAGGAGTAGGCCAGGCACTTCCGGGACGAGTTCGTCCAGGGGAAGTTCCTATAGAGGTTCCTATGCGTCCTCTAGGTCTTACTCTAGAGACCGGCAGAGTAGCGACTCGACTAGGGGCCGTTATGCTGGCCGAAATAACCGGTCAGACGCCCCTAGGCTGACGGGGCAAGGTGCGGGTCGCGGAGGACGTGGTTTCTCCTACCGCAAGCCTCGCGGATCCAGGAAGTGATGGTCTAGACCTCTGTCGCGTTCCGGTGGGCGGAAGACTGTCGAGTTTCTCAAGCAATTGGGAATCAATTACGGAGGATCCTTGGGTGCTAGGGGTTATTTCAGAAGGACTAAAACAGTCCTTCAAAGGCAAGCCTCCGTTAACTCGAAGTCCAAGATGGACTCAGCTTCCGTCAAATTGTCAGAAAAGAACGGCACTTCTATCAGAAGTCCAGTCTCTTTTAACGAAGAACGCGATAGAGGTCGTAGAAAACCAGGAATCTCCAGGTTTCTACAGCCATCTTTTTCTGGTTCCGAAGCCAGACGGCTCGTTCCGTCCAGTGATCGACTTAAGCTGGATAAACAAGCTGATCGTGGCTCCAAAGTTTTATATGGAGACCATTCGATCGGTCAGAGCGAGCATTCGAGTGAACGACTATGCTGCGAGCATAGACCTCAAGGATGCATACTTTCACGTCATGGTACATCCGGCGTTCAGAAAGTATCTTCGCTTCGCTGTCCTAGGTGTTGTTTATCAGTTCCGAGCGATGTGCTTTGGTCTGAATCTAGCGCCCTGGGCATTCACTCGAGTAATGAACTCGGTAATGACTCATTTCCGAGCTCATTCGTCTGCGGTAACGTCGGCTTACCTGGACGATATTCTTCAGAGATACGGCAACGAGTTAACGCTTCAGAACGACATGCACAATCTGCTTCTATTGCTCCGACGTCTCGGTTTCATAGTAAACGAAGAGAAGTCGGATCTGGTGCCGTCCAAGTCATTTACCCACCTGGGAATGAGCTTCAAGACGCACAACAATCTCGTTCGTCTGCCGTTAACCAGAGCGAAATTAGTCAGTTGTTATGCTCGCTATTGTCTTCACTCAGACAAAGTGTCAGCGAGGGAATTCATGAGACTAATAGGTCTGTGCGGAGCTGCCTCGGATCTCATTCCGATGGGGCGGCTACGCACTCGTCCTCTCCAGGTCTATCTGACTCAGAATTGGAGAGTGAAGATTCATTCGCTCGAAACGGACATACTCTTGTCAAGCCAAGTGAAACAAGAGATTCAGACTTGGGCAGACATACAGTGGTTAACTCAGGGAGTTCCACTGCAGTTGCCAGATCCGAGCTTTACGATTATGACGGATGCCAGTCAAACAGGCTGGGGCGCGACACTGAGCCCATCGGATTTGAAGTGCCAGGGTCTTTGGGATCCGCAGTTTCTGAGCAAGCACATCAACATCAAAGAGATGATGTCGATTTGGCTTGCTCTGCGTCATTGGATAGACGTGATTCAGAATGCACATGTGCAAATTATGTCCGACAATACGACAGTAGTTGCGTATATTCGGAACCAAGGCGGCACTCATTCCATTCCGTTGCTCAATCTAACGGAAAGAATTCTTCTGTTTGTACTAGAACATCAGATTCTTCTCTCCGTCCGTCATATTCCGGGTCATCTGAATGTCTTGGCAGACTCCCTTTCACGGAGGGGTCGCCTGTTGCCGTCAGAATGGACTCTCAACAAGCAAGTATTCAATCAGATTTGCTACCAATGGGAACGGCCAATGATAGATTTATTTGCGACACATCTCAACAATCAGTTGCAGACATATGTGTCACCTTGTCCGGATCCTCGAGCGTTTGCAGTAGACGCTCTCTCGATCTCTTGGGACGGAATGATAGGATATGCGTATCCTCCAGTGCCGTTGATTCAGCAGATATTGCTCAAGATAAATCAATCGCAATGCAAGATTCTGTTGGTAGCATCTCTGTCTCCACAGAGACCGTGGATAAATCTACTCAGGTGTCTGTTGTGGGACATGCCGAGGAAGCTTCCTCAACGGGAAGATCTTCTTTTGCAAGGGAAATCGCGCATCCTTCATCACAATCCGCAAGGTCTAAACCTTCACGTATTTCCATTGTGCGGTCCTTCTTGCACGGAAAACATTTTACAGGACGAGCAGTGGACGCGATTTCTAACTGCAGGAGGACCTCCTCTTCGCTAAACTATGCTGATAAGTGGAGGGTCTTTTGTCAGTGGTGTGAGGATCATTCAGTAGATATTTTTGATCCCTCCATTCCAGACATAGCAAACTTTCTAGTATACTTGTTTGATGAGATTAATCTGCAGCCTATCACCATTAAGGGTTATAGGTCTATGCTATCTGATACATATGCACATCATGATAGCTTGAGGATTGGAACTAATGTCTCTTTATCAAAGTTAGTTAGAAATTTTTCGATAAATAGACCTAGAACCCTTAGATTAATTCTGAAGTGCAATTTGGCCTGGGTTCTTAAGCTAAAAGAAGCGCCTTTTGAGCCTCTTGACACAGTTGACTTCAAATTCTTAACATATAAGACAGCTTTTCTCTTAGCTTTCTCTTCTGCTAGAAGAGTTAGTGAGCTTCATGCACTATCTGTGGAGGATTCTCACTACCGTAGTGTCGGTAATACTGTTACCTTTACCACTAATGTTGGATTTTTGGCTAAGAATCAGGCTCCTAATAAGTATCCTGAACCTATTATTATTAAGGCCCTTCCATCATCTGATGGGCGTAGGCCTCTACTGTGTCCTGTTAGAGCAATACGTATTTACAGACGTAGGTCTGAGTTTATCAGAAAGGGACGTAAACGTTTCTTTCTGTCTTTGATGCCTAATAGAAAGGATATTATGGTCCATTCTATTGCTAGATGGATTCAATTAACTATTCGAACTGCTTATGAAAAATTATCTTCTTCTCAGCAGTCGGCACTCAAGATCTCAGCCCATGAAGTAAGAGCTCTTTCTACTTCTTGGGCCTATGCTAATTGTATTGCTATTACTGATCTAATGAAGGCTGCATATTGGTCTCAACCTTCCACATTCACTAATTTTTATCTCAGAAATATTGAGTCCATTTCTGGAGACCTCCATTGTTTAGGTCCGTTATCAGTTGCTCAGAATATCGTCCACTAAACAGTTGCAACTATAGTTATGTAGGCTTTCTGTTCCGGCAGTGACTCTGTCCTGCTGCCCTCTTCGCTCTGGGGTATTTGACCCAGGGCAAGGGGAAGGGGGGGGGGGGGGTGGGTTCCCTTAGGTCACCTGCTTTATAGTGAAAAGCAAAGGAATACCTCCCCCAGAGTCAGTAATTCTGAGTCGGTACCGGGATGGTTTTAAAGTGTAACGATAATGTTTAATCATCCATGTAATATTTTTAAAGTGTAGCTCGGTGTGAAGCATTTGTATATGTCATGTGTCAAACGAGCGTTAATATACAATCCTCGGACACTTTTAATGAATATAAAGAGTCTCATTTCTCTGGACTTCCTTTATTTATTGGCTTACCTTTGAAAATATTAGTATAAAGGGTTATACTGGATGTTAATAGAGATCATTGATTATTATGCTCAATTACTGATCGGTGTTGTGTCTTTCTTCTTTATTATAAATAGGAAAGATACATGTAAAGCCTATCTCTTCTTTTCTCCTGGAGAGGATATTCTATTATACATAATTGAGCTTATTGGATTTTCCTTTATGTCCTAGGCCCTCCAGCCTATTTACTATTCAGCTAAGTCTGGGTCATTGGTACAGTATAAAAATGTTAAAAAATTTATAGTAATTTATATATTTTTTATACTTACCAATGACCCAGACGGGGATGGCCCTCCCAGGAGTTGGGAACTCATACCTCCCCGCTGAGTACATAACGCTTACCAGGCACTGGTTGTAAGAATGATAATTGGCGCCAATTTCGGGACCTCCTCGACACTGCGCATGCGCAGAGGAGTCGATGTATGGAGGGCCATATAGGACATGTATTTTTCGGTTTCTGATGCAAATTTTGGGGATTGGGGGGCAAAATTTGTGTTTGGCCCTGAATTATGGAGATTAGCACCAGCTAAGTCTGGGTCACTGGTAAGTATAAAAAATATATAAATTACTATAAATTTTTTAACTTTCGTATATAGTGATGGAAAACGAATCACACACAACTTTTTCAGCATCATATCAAGACTGGGCAGTGTTCTTTCCCCATTTTCTAAGAATTGGGACACCTGTGAAAATAATTATTTTTAGCTGTCCCAATGCATAGAGTAAATACGGTAGTGAGCTCCACTTTACTGTATTCTCTAAAATGACTATTTTTCTTTCAGCTCTGTCTTTACAAGTGTGAAGTGAAAAATAGTCTTGAACAATGTCATCATTTGGACGTAAGCGACTTTATGATTCAACCAGAAAAGCTGATACACCCTGTGATAATGTGATCTCAAGTAACAGTAGTAATGTCCGAGTTATTGTCCGAGTTCGGCCTGAGAATAAAACCGAAGCGGCTGGAAACTTTCCAACAGTCGTGGTGCCTATGAATGAAAATATTCTGTCATTTGATCCTGATGAGAATTCTTCTCCTGATTATACAGTCTTCAAACCTAAAAGACCTAGGCGTGATGTTTGTCAACGACGACATAAAGACCTGAAATTTGGTTTTGACAGAGTTTTTGGAGGTGATTCTTCAACCTTTAGTGTTTATGAACATACCACTAAAGAAATACTTGATGGCTTGCTTGATGGATACAACTGCTCAGGTAAATGATTTTTTGTAACTCGGAAATGCTAATGTGACAGGAAGTACAGTTGAAACTAGAAGTCCTATCACAATTAACACAGAAAATGTTGTTAGTTAATTAAGGGTAGGGCTGCACGATATTCAAAACTGAATACCTGTATCGGTATTCAAAAAAATACCGTGGTATACCGGTATATCGAAAACTGTTCAGATATATGAACACAAGTACCACAATCAAGACTCTAGGCATCACAGTCGGAACGAATTAGCCTGCCTTGAAGATGCGGTTCGAAAAACCTTTACCCAATGCAGACGATATCAAAATTTATTATTTTCAAAATTAATTTATCAGATTTTCTCCAAAGATTTCAACAAAACTATATCATGTGACCCCTCATTGGAACGAGCTCGTTGAGTTCGTTCCATTGAGGGGTCACATGATATAGTTTTGCTGAAATTTTTGAAAATTATTTTTTCAACTGCTGAATTTGTATGTTACGAGGGCATAAGCAAACAGTTCCTTGGATAAAGGGATAATATTCATTCGGGGGCTACAGTTAAAAAACTTGACGTGTTGAAAATTAAATCGTGGGTAAATAAATAATGACGATAAACCGATAGTTTTGTAATTACACCGGTATTCAATCGATATTGGTTTGAATACCGGTATATATCGGTTTATCGATATACCATGCAGCCCTAATTAGGGGTGAAACGGTTGGCTCATTTTCACAACCATTTAACCAAGAGCTATAACCGGTTAATATCCGATTTTCCGTAGCCATTATTTCACCGAATCTGGGATCAAAACTATAGAAATTGGAAAACTGTATTCTCAGAAACTATTCCGTAGTGTGTATACTAACGAACAGTGTCGAGTACTCACGGAAATTGCCGATCATTAACAAAGTCTTCAAGCCAAAGTCGATTATTTCTCAATATATGCTCACTGCTTCGGGGGGTAATCTACCACAAAGGAAAACTGCAGATTTACTACGTTTTAACCGTGGAATGACGATCACTATCGATATTTCGGATAACCGCTTGACGTTTTTTTCAAATTGGTTAGGTGGGTAACTGTTTCAAGCCGGTTATCCAGTTAACCATTTCAGTACTAGAGTTAATGCAAAATGTAATGTGCTCTTAGCGAGGTTGGTATTGAAATCACAAACTGAACCGATCAATCAGAAAGAAAGTATTGAGACTGCAGTATGTGGAGGGTGGATTACTACAAAATCGCTATGGGATAGATTTTTCACTTAGTACAGGGTTCCCGTGGGTCTTGAAAAGCCTGGAATTTCAAAAATGAAATTCAAGGCCTTGAAAAGCCTTGATTTGGCTCCCTGGGCCTAGAAAAGCCTTGAAAAATGAAGCATTGCGTGCCGAGTTGAGATGAATGAAATATGTCCGAGATGGTTCGAGTGGTTCAACTACATGTACGATAGCCAGGAAAAACCTCGAATTTAACTTTCTATTAGCCTTGAAACTCCTTGAATTTGGGATGTATATGGCCTGGAAAAGCCTGGAATTTCATGTCAGGTCAGGTGCTGGAATCCTGTAGTAATTATTTACAATTTCTGAAGACAAAACACAAGAAGCACTTGCAAACTTTCATCACATGGACCACCCGGTGGTCCATGTTGGGAAAGTTTGCAAGTGTTTCTTGTGCTGTTATGAACATTCATAAATACTTTTCAAGTGGAGAATATATGGTGCTTCGTTTAAGTAGTAATGCACTCTCTTCGTTCTGTATATGAAGTCAAATTTTAATATTTATTTACGTTATTGCATGTACATGCCAGTAGAGGTTAGGAATGATGTTAATGATCTCTATTTACTAGTATGGAATTGTAGAGAGTTGGACACACTGTTTTTCTACAGGAATTGAGTTATGCTAATGCTTCAGTTAATGGTACTTTATTCTTCTGCAGTAAGGAGCGCATTAACTAACAAGCTTTTTCTGCACTAATTGTGACACGACCTCTAATTACAACTGTATAACAAGAGGCTGTAAACTTTGGCTGCTTGGTTTACAGTGGGTTTTTAGGGGGAAAAACTGAAAAGCATTAGTGATGAACTTGGAATCGGCAATCAGAACCAGCCGGTTATGGGACATCGACTGATTATGACAACCGGCAGTTAAAAACTGTCATTTTCCAGTTATTCTATATTTAACACTGACTATTAAAAAGCCCTTTGATATCTGGCCAATTCAATAAAGTTGCCCCATTAAAAACGTGTGTTGTGCATAGCAGAAAATTTAGGGATTTGCAGAGCAGAGATATTACGTAAATTACCAACTGCAATCGGTACGAGATCGCCACCATTTCCAGAAGATTGTAGAGTTCATGTAAACATTAGAGAAGCACATCAAGGGAGGTAACAAGTTGAAAAAAGAACATTGAATAATACATTCTGACAAACGTGTAAACCATACGTCATACGACGTCACAACACACATTAACATCAAAATTATTATTCCATTAAGACACAAAGTATGTGTGCTCAGTATATTCCTGGTTAATACCGCCAAGTGTGTTGTATCCTTACACAAAACCGTATTAACACTATTTACTGGAATAAAACACAATCTTCACGAGAACAAGATTGTGTGATTGTATCGTTAATAACAATCTTTTCCCCACACCCCAACTAAAATGCAAATATTATTTTGGCTAATATTGTCCAGCACTAAATATGCATACTCGGAGAACTTATGTGGTATTAAGCTTTTGTAATTGATGATTTATCAACGAAATTCTGTAGTATAACAGGCACCAACAGATTTTCTTCAGTGTCCTACTTCAACTATCGGAATCCGCATAATCGGCAGAGAAATAACCGGTAATCGGTTGATAGCAAGTTTTGATAATCGATTCATCGCCCTAAATAGCATATGAAACAGATGCAGAGAAAGCAAAAATACTGGCTTCTTTTCTTCCCACCAGGCTGCAACACAAGAGATCCGTATTTGGTGTTGTGCCCAAATTAGACTAAGCTAAAGGCCTTGCTGGCATATATTCCTGTCCAGGACAGGATTTCTTTTGCCACTGGAATAAGTATAATTTGGGCATACAGTATGGACACCAGTACAGTCACCGTGGACTGGTTGTAATTCAAGTCTGGACAATGATGTCCACGCAGGCCTGAAAATAAGCAGTCTGTCATCTGCAAAATGAGGTCCCCAGAGGGTGAATTTAGTGATGCTACCCTGCACAGCAGGGTAGCTTCACTAAATTTACCCTCTGTGAACCTCAAGCTGAATCAGGGTCTCAAAACTGAACAGAAACAGGTACCGTACCATAGGATAAATTGGCCCACTGTATGAGATAGCATCATCAAATTCACCCTCAGGGGACCTCATTCTGCAAATGTCAGGCTGCTTATTTTCAGGCCTGCGTGGACATCATTGTCCAGACTTGGATTACAACCAGTCCAGGGTGACTGTACTGTATGCAATCCAGTTTTTCCCCTATAAACTGAATGGACTTTTTAACACATCATTTTTTTAGTTAAATTTAGAAGAATTTTTGAACAACAGCCACAAATTGGTTTAATGAAAAATATCTTGAAAATACTTAACATGTCAAAAGTTCAATCCCTCTTGGAGTGGAATCTCGGTCCAGATGATAACTCAGATTCTGTAAAAAAATTATGACATTTGTTAAAAAAAAAAATCAAAATTCTGTAAAAAAAACAAAATTAAGTAACCAATTTATCTCTGGGTTCAGTGCCCAACATATGTATTGGGAACATTAGCAAAAGTGGCTAGTATTTTGACTCCATTTGAGTTGATGTCACAACCATCTTCCCCGTGGGAACCCCGGGAAGTAAGCAGCACTTGTTTACTGTGGTAAACCAGTTCCGCTTTACTAGTAAAATAGGACCCAGTCACCAATGCTTGGGGTGAAAGTCCTCTAAAATGGGCAACATGTTGATCAACGATTGACTAAACTTGACTTCATCTCCATGTTGTGTCACGATTAGCCATGGTGCATAAATATGTGACGTTAACCACCAACAAACAAACAAACAAACACAACCATCTTTTTGTGATTTAGGAATACCATAACAAAATACCTTACTTCTTTTACCCATACTGGGGTGTGTGGTGGCATTGCGGTAACCTGTTCTTGTCAGATCATTGAAGTTAAGCAACGTCAAGTCTGGATAATCCTTGGATGGGTGACCATCTGAGCGATCGATTTGGACTCCCACGTTGTGTCCTTGGACAAGGCACTTCACCCCGATTGTCCACAAGGGGGCACGATGACGCCATGTACTAAGATGTACTGCACGTCGATGGTGTGCATGTCTTCAACCAATTTAACCCTGCCTGTGCTGCAGTGTGGAGTTAAGTTGTTAGGGAGCTGGCAGCTGCTTATCGTTGTTCGGTGTTTCCAAGTACTCCGGCTTCCTCCACCCATAAAGCTGTCACCGACATGATATGACCTTGGCTGTTAATGTGTCGTTGAACCCTAATAAATAAATAAATAATTACCCATAATGGATTCATGTTTAAAAATTATTTATAGAACTATTTGTTATTTAAACAAGATTTCAGATTCGGCCAAATTTATGTGTAATTTCTAAATATTTCCATTGAATTAGATTTTGAGGCTTGGTACTGCAGTGACTTTTACGAGAACATAGAGTTTAATGGAAGCCCAAATGACTTGGCTTTAATACAAATCTGCAGGTAAGGTCACTCTAGGCACTTTCAAATAAATTGTAGCAAGATAAATCTATGCAGGGTGAATAATTTTACTTCATATATAATATGATATGAAGCACACTCACAGAAGGTGTCTTCCCACTGGACCAATTCCCTTTAGGCCAATTCCCAAAAGACCAATTCCCCTTAGACCAACTATATACTGTTATTGATTAAGGGTTGATTAAGGATAATTAAGAAAACTTTTATTTACTGATAAGCACTTTATTTGACAAAAATAAATTATAAGCATAACATACAAAAATATAGGTTCATAACATTTCAACTAGCTCAGTATATATAACATTTTACAAAAAAATATAGATTTATAACATCAATACACACAAAGGATTGTGTTTGTTTTGTTATGGAAATCAGCTCAACATCTGTTAACCACAAAAGAATCACAGCTTTTGAAAGTGTGTGATCACTATAACAATTGTTATGAAAATTTTCTAAAAAATATCAACAAGCTAGAAAATAAGCAGACTGTCATCTGAAAAATGAGGTCCCCAGAGGGTGACAGCAGGGTAGCATCACTAAATTTACCCTCTGTGAACCTCAACCTGAATCAAGGTCTCAAACATAAACAGAAAGAGGTCCCCAGAGGATAAACTGGCCCACTGTATGGAAAAGCACCACCCTCTGCAGACCTCATTTTGCAAAAAACAGACTGCTTATATTCAGGCGTGAATATCAATAACATTAAATACATTTATAAATATTTATAAGTATATCAAATTATTGATACAGTTAAAACTAGAAGTCCTGTCATGAAATGCGCACAAATAACACGTCGATCTGCGCATTAATTTACGCGTTATGACCATAGTAAGGCTATCAAATTCTGTACATATGGCCTGTGCACAAGCAATGTTTCAGCCAATGGACCTCCGGGTAACCCGGAGGTCCATTGGCAGAAACATTGCCTGTACAGTTAAAAGTAGAAGTCCTGTCACGAATAGTGCGCTTATCTAGGCTTAATTGCACGTTGGAATTGCGCGCAATTGCCATATCGAATGGCATCCAAAGCACGACAGGCTCTCTTGGTTACTCATAGCAAACACATGCAATGTTTTTGCCAATGGACCTCCGGGTTACCCGGAGGTCCATTGGCTGAAACATTGCATGTGCACAGGCCATATGTACAAAATTTGATAGCCTTACTATGGTCATAACGCGTACATTAACGCGCATATCAACATGCTATTTGTGCGCATTTCATGACAGGACTTCTAGTTTTAACTGTATTTGCTATGAATAACTGGGAGAACCTGATGTACTTTGGATGCCATTTGATATGGCAATTGTGCGCAATTCCTATGCGCAATTAAGCCTAGATAAGCGCACAGTTCGTGACAAGACTTCTAGTTTTAACTGTATAGAATTTAAAACGAGAACATATCAGTTGGTCTAAGGGGAATTGGTCTAGTGGGAATGAACTTCACAGAATATATGAAGCCTTATGGTAGTGGTACCTGCACTTCAGAATACTGAGTACTCAACCATTTAACCCTTTACCTAACATGAAAAGCAGACAACACTTGCAAACAAAATTCTTGAATAACTAATTTTTTTCTCGCAAAAATAGTGTTCAACCGATTACCACAAATGGCCACTGACCATTTACCGGTTATTTGAGCTCACACTTGACCGATGCCGATTCCGATTGTAATACTGTGCACTACTAGACGAGTCAAGGCTTGAAAGAACTACATTAAATTGAACATATTTCACTGTGTTAAATGTCGTTGACTTGTGTCTCAGTAAAATGACCAAACGAGCACACTTGGGTTGTACATGTGGCTCTCAGAGCCTCATGGACCGTCCAACTGTGTGCGACTGTTCATTTTGCTGCAAGTCAATGGAGTGCAACCTTCACTTTTTCTGGTATAATTGTAAGCTTTACATGTCGTTTAACTTGTATATCCCGTAAAGGGGCATCTAGAGAAATTGATATGCATTGTGGTTGTTTCACAACTTTAATGAATGGTATCATTGACATCATTTTACAATAACAATTGAACAATTGCAGAAGATAATAAATCATTAATGAATCATCACAAAGAAAAGCTTGGCAACAATCATTTGAACCGATGTTCCAGGATCTATCGTTGTTGTCATCTGATTGCCTACAATCGTCCGATTGGAATGGCAGGTTCTGATCATCGGTTGAACATTACTCAAAAACATAGGTTATGACCCCTTGTTGGTATGAGCTCATTTCAAAGAAGGTCATAACCTATGTTTTGGAGACAAAAACTGAAAAAAATAATGAAAATTAATTGGTGATTTTTGTGACTTTGAGCTGTTACATTGGGTAAAGGGTTAAGAAGTACAATACTCAAAGAAAATCTGTAAGGCTTTTCTATTTACATAAATTCTTTTATCAGTTTTCGCTTACGGAGCAACAGGTGCTGGAAAGACATACACAATGCTGGGAAGTCAGAAGGAACCTGGTGTAATGTATTTGACAATGATTGACTTGTACAATAGAATAGCTGCAATGAAAGAAGAAAAAGTATGTGAGGTTGCTGTATCATATTTGGAGGTATGTACTTATATTAACCCCCTGCACACTGATGGAAAAATCTCAAAACTGCTAATTTTTCCCATGATGCAACTAGAAATTTAATCAATTCAGTCTTGTTTGACAGAGCTCATTGAGCTCTGTCAAACAAGACTGAATTGATTAAATTTCTAGTTGCATTATGGGAAAAATGGCTACAGTTAAAACTAGAAGTCTGTCACGAATAGTGTGCTTATGTAGACTTAATTGCGCGTTGGAATTGCGCGCAATTGCCATATCGAATGGCATCCAGAGCACGGCAGCTTCTCCTGGTAGTGGTTACTCATAGCAAACACATGCAATGTTTCCGCCAATGGGTCACCCGGAGGTCCATTGGCTGAAACATTGCTTGTGCACAGGCCATATGTACAGAATTTGATAGTTTTATTTGGGCCACAACACGCACATTAACGCGCATATCAATGTGCTATTTGTGCGCATTTCATGACAGGACTTCTTGTTTTAACTGTACTTGAAATTTTGGTATTTTGACATCAGTGTTGAGGGGGTTAATAAAGGATCACTACTGTAATATTCTTCACATGATAAGAGTTATACATGTATGTATGTATGGTTAGAAACATT
Source organism: Pictodentalium vernedei (assembly GCA_031216915.1). Classification (NCBI taxonomy): domain Eukaryota; kingdom Metazoa; phylum Mollusca; class Scaphopoda; order Dentaliida; family Dentaliidae; genus Pictodentalium; species Pictodentalium vernedei. The sequence goes on along the minus strand of CM062289.1, from coordinate 36,912,323 downwards.
TCGTACTCATGAGTTGTCACTTGAAATTGTTCCACCTGGTGCTAAACTTTCACTTGTGAGTTCATGATTCAAGTGATTGAGCATTCACTGGAAGAATAGGAAAAGAAAAAAGGATGTGAAAGCAATGCAGGCCTTAATTACACAAAATAGGCAATTTGTACTGCTGTCCCCAAATTTGAGAACAAAACAAATACAGTAGTTTGGTTTGTTTTTTTATGCTTTTTTGTCCAATTTCATGAGTTATGTAACCCTTAACTCTTTGCATGCTGTTGGCAGATATTCCTGCCCAGCACAGGGTTTCTCTTGTCACTGATATAAGTATAATTTGGGCATATTTAAACATATTTCAGGGCTTATATTTCGACGAGAATCTGAGAATCGATTCACGCAAAAATTTGCGCAACACATCCAGCAAGAATCCATGTACATGTAGATTCACGCTGCATCCCTGCTAGGCCTCTGCTAGAATTCACATGAATTGAGTCAATTTAACCCTGTACCTATCATAGCGGCAGCAAAATAGCCAATACATGACTAACATGGCGAAATATCCTGACACTTTGTAAATACAATTGTACAAATATGGCTGTCATTGGAACCGGCTCAATGAGCCGGTTCCAATGACAGACATATTTGTAAGATTTCATTGGTGAATAGTGTTTGTGTTTCAAAACATTATCAAATTCAGTTTATGTTTTAAAAATTAAAAGCTGTGCTGGTAGAGGGTTAACATGTGTTATCAGTATACAACCGAGATTCAACCATGGAGGCCTCATGGGATCCTGGGACACTTGCAGCAGATATGGATTCTCGCAACCGTTTTCTGGAGAATCCAAATGGATTCTCCCAAATCTAGATGAAATATTTGCCCTGTATTTTCCCCTGTAAATTGAATGGATTGAGCATTTGATTTGAACACTTCCCTAGAAACAACCGCCAAGTTACTCAAGTTTACACAGAGACTAAATGTTGGGGCACATTTTCTGTAACTTATGTTTCAGTAAAAGGTCATCAAAGTTGGAATTAGGCCCAGAGGGTTAATAGATATTCCAAGGCACAAGCCAAACCTCGAGAAGCTAAAAAAATGGGACATTTTAGATTTCGAAATTACGATATGACAAAAGTGCATAAAAACACAAAATATCTCAGTTGTGCCCCCTAACTTAGGAACATTATTATTTGGGGACGTGGATTACCATTGTGAATTTTGTGGGAAATAAAGGCTTGAATTGTTATGTCAATCCCATGGAAACCATTACAAATTATATATTTAATATTTCCAGGTAAAATCTACCCATTGTCCCACTTAACCCTTTACCCAACGAATCGCCCGCATCCACCCACGTAATATGCAATTCAGCAGTTGAAAAAATATTATTTTTCAAAAAATTTCAACAAAACCATATTATGTGACCCCAAGTTGGAACGAGCTCATTGAGCTCGTTCCAACGAGGAGTCACATGATATGGCTTTGTTGAAAATTTTTGAAAAATTTTAAAAAATGATATTTAAAATAATAAATTTTTATATCGTCTGCGTTGGATAAAGGGTTAAAGCATTGCATTGCCATAATCAAAGAAAGCCAGGGTTCATTATCATAAAGTAGGTCACAGGACTGGAAGAGTAAACTCATTTGTCATCTGTCTTAGTTCTTTTGAGAATGATAGATCACACAGTATAGAATTGTAACTCCAATTTATCACCTGAACAGACCGTTTTTTTTCTCCTTTTTTTTAACCTCTTGCATGCTGCTGGCAGATATTCCTGCCCTGGAAAGGATTTCTCCCGCCAAAAAAGGCAGTACTAGCAAATTCCTCCTGTAAATTGAATGTTTATTCACAAAGATTTGTGGAGTTGAATAAAGGGTTAAGTGTGATTATGTGATATCAGATGAGCTTTTTTGTTGAAAGAACCCCGACACAAGTTGAGTAGTCAAAAAATGATATCATATATATATTCTGTACAGAATGAGTGATTCTTGTTATATAGAGTAGTTAGGTGTTTTGAGATTTAATTTGATTTGAAATCAACCAGATGATTTTATTCGATGGGTGCTCATTCAGAAACGAATCGTCCACTTTTTTGACTGATTTGTCCAAACAGGCAAGTCATAATTAGTACTGTTGAAATGATTAATGCCATTTGGATTTTTAGTCGAGTTGTGACGAAGTCAAACTCGACTTATAGTTTGGTGAATGGCGGGTGGGCGGGCAGGCGTAAACAATTGGTTTGCGGACGATAACTTGATAATGGTTTGGCCCACATTCATGAAACTTCATAGGTAGGTTGGCGTCGGTGAGAGGAAGAACCCTATTTATCTTGGACTCACTACGTCAACAGTGAAGGTCACAGTGACCTTGAAATACTAAACCATAAACAATTGGTTTCCGGATGATAACTTGACTATGGTTGAACCCACATTCATGAAACTGCATACGTAGGTTGTCCTTCGTGAGAGGAAGAACCCTATTTATTTTGGGCACACTAGGTCAAAGGACAAGGTCACTGTGACCCTAAACATAGTAAATCAAAACATTTGGTTTCCGGATAACTTGATAATGGTTTGACCCATGTTCATGAAACTTCATAGGAAGGTTGGCATCAGTGAGAGGAAGGACCCTATTTATTTTGGTCTTGCTAGGTGAAGGGTCAAGGTCACAGTGGCCTTCAACATAGTAAATTCGTAAACAATTGGTTTCCGGGCGATATCTTGATAATGGTTCAACCCAAGTTCATGAAACTTCATAGGTAGGTTGGCATCGGTGAGGGGAAGAACCCTATTTATTTTGGACTCGCTAGGTTAAAGGCCAAGGTCACATTGACCTTGAATATAATAAATCATAAACAATTGTTTCTGGATGATAACTTGACTATGGTTCAACCCACATTCATGAAACTTCATGTGTAGGTTGGCCTTCTTGGGAGGAAGAGCCCTATTTATTTTGGACTCACTAGGTCAAAGGTCAAGGTCACAGTGACCCTGAACATAGTACATCAAAACAATTGGTTTCTGGATGATAACTTATAATGGTTCGACTCACTTTCATGAAACTTCATAGTAGGTTGGCATCAGTGAGAGGAAGACCCCTATTTATTTTGTACTTGCTAGGTGAAAGGTCAAGGACACAGTGACCTTCAACATAGTAAATCGTAAACAGTTGATTTCCGGATGATAACTTCATAATGGTTCCACCCACGTTCATGAAACTTCATAGGTAGGTTGGCATTGGTGCAAGAAAGAGCCCTATTTATTTTGGAATCACTAGGTCAAAGGTCAAGGTCACAGTGACCATTCAAATAGTAATTTGTAAACTGGTTTCTGGACGATAAGTTGATAATGATTAAACCCACTTTTGTGCTGTCACAGCTCGATATTGGAACGGTGATCCTGTTGGCATTTTTTTTAATTGACTAATTGTCGGGTAGTAGTCGGCGATTAATCGACTAGTTGGTTATGTGATGTCAGGTGCTAAACCAAGCAATAAAGTCTACAAAACTGGTTTTAACTAAACTCTTTCGGTGGAGTGACTTCTAAATTATGATACAATTAATGGGTCTAACTGCGCGACATTATGGAAGTCTATGTCCTATTTGTGATTGAACTTTGTGCAAATGGCGACCATATATATCTGTCAGTCTTATAGTGTATCCTTCCCATTCATGTGACATCAGAGTTTAAACGGAACTCGTTTTGCTTCTTTAATAACTGGGACGTAGCCTTGAATGCATTCAGTATATTGCAGTGCAATACCTTTAATCTTGCAAGGCATGTAACCACGTTTAGACAATGTAGCAAAACTTCATTAAGAACAGAGGGGTATTGATTTCTTAAAGGAGCACAAAGTGGAAACTTAAAGGCTTTAGAGAATACACTTGGCGACTAATCTTTTTTTTTAGTATAAATCCTGCTTCTCAAGAAATTCATTGGACAGAACCAGGAGTCAAAGTTTGAGTTCTGCAGCGTTTGATTCCCGATACGAGTCTATGAATTTCCTGGGCATTAGCACTGATTTTCAATGTCAATTGCCAGGAAATTCCTGTTCGCGATATTAAAACATAGCTTTAACAACGATGCTGATCGTGGAAGTAATTGAGAGTCGCCTTAATCTCATAAACTATAATGCGCAGTCATTGATACTATGGTCTAAGAGTTTCCCGAGTATCATGATTGTCTTTCAAAACCGGGAGCCACAGAGCCGTGACATTCCCATTCCCAGTATTAAACCTTTGTCATAATGGCATTCATTACTTGAGTGAAGACTGACAGTAACAGGCCTGGCATTTTCAGGAGAGCGATTTATTCACTCAACCTCTGCATTCCTTAAAAAATAAGGAGGGCGAAAACTAGCCCTCCCGCCCTTAGAAAATAATGAGCATGTGATAAAAATAGATAATGCAGTGCAACGTCATGACTCATGTGACACAATCCCATATATTTTGTTTACCGAAAAGAAACTCCCACTTTAAAACATGTGGTTCCAACGACGGCTTTTGATTTTCACAAAACGTTTTCTTTCAAATATAACTGGTAGTCGACTTCAAAACCTGTGTAGGGGGCGATTCGGCAAAGACCCGACTTTGAAATGAATTGTTGTCAGTGTTGATGTAAACCTCAACAAAAGTTCAGAATACAATTTACTGTGACGATGCACGTGATGACTTCTCGACTCAGTTGTTAGCTGTTTATTTTAAATCGAAAATATACTGCACTGATGGTGCTTCATTGACATAAAATTAACCCTTTGATGTCTGTTATTTAACTTATTTAAGTGAGTATTAAAATTGTGATATCTTCTGGGTTGATGGGGATTAATGGCACGTAAATTAAATTCTGATAACTGTAAATCAGCCAGCTTGTGCAATAATCTTGAATAATAAAGAAACCATCTGACATCGGCATTTGGTATCGGCCGATTGTTTAAAATAATCGACATTCGTCTGATGGGGCATTTTACTAATCGGCTTATCTCTACTGGTGGTGTGGGAGGGGCAGTGTTGCTGTCTCACAGGGACTACCTTGTTAGCAGCACCAAATAAAATGTATAAAGCCCTCTAGGCACAAATCATTAGTAAAACTTCATTTTGCCACTTTTAGCTTTTGTAAGCTTGAGGGGAGCTGATAGCTCCCCTGGGCCATGTGAGGGGAGCAATTTTTAGCCCTCATGCATTTTTAAGAATGCCAGGCCTGCAGTAATTACAGTTGGAAGAAGGTGCAATAACTACAATGTGAAGAGTAAGTATACTATATTCAATTCAATTTGATTCAACCAGAAATATTATATTTGCCAGGCCCTATTAAATATTTGTCTACTCCTTTTCTTGTATTGAGAATCTGTGTTTATAGAAATGTCTTTTAATGGGGTATTATAGTTTTTTGTTAGTGCTTTTGAAAATTTAGTCATTTGCATTCTTCAAAGTTATTTCCAATTTGTTTTTAGCTGAAAATCAATGGTTTCGCCCTTACATTTGTCTTTTTCTGCGGCTTCCATTAATGTTCAAGCTGGAGGTCCATGGCTGAAACATATCTTGTTTGTTTTATACTTTTAAACTCCATCCACTCTGTGGGTGTTCCGTTGTAATCTAGTCTCTTCATACTGCATCTATTGTGTAAAACTGCATTCTGTTGTGTCACGTTACATGCAATTATGACATACTGGGGATTTGAATATTATTTTTGTTTAACCCTTTACCCAACGCAGACGATATCAAAATTTATTATTTTAAATATCATTTTTTTTCAAATTTTTCAAAATATTTCAACAAAACCATATTATGTGTCCCCTCTTTGGAATGAGCTCGACAAGCTCGTTCCAAAGAGGGGTCACATGATATGGTTTTGTTGAAATTTTTTGAAAAATAGTATTTTTTCTGCTGCTGAATTTGCATATTATGCGGGCGGATGTGGCCGATTCATCGGGTAAAGGGTTAAAAAAAAATTATAAATTTAAATAATTCTGGATGAAAAATGAAGAAAACTATTATTATTTTTATTTCTATGCAAATACAGGTTTATAATGAACAAATCAGAGATTTATTGGTTCCAAGTCCTAGATTTCTTCCAATTAGAGAAGATTCTAGAGGTGTTGTTGTACCCGGTCTGTCTCTACATAAGGTAAGCATACATTTATGGTAAGCAATTTGCTTTGGAGAACTCCGTTCTGGAAAGTTGGAACATGTTGTTCATATTGGATGGGGCACTGCAAATTGATTTTTTTCATTTTGTTTTGTTTTTCCTTTGTTGCTAATTAATCAAATTTTGTATTGATTTAGGCTCAAATTCACAAATCATTTTGAATCTTGTTTCATATTAACAGAATCAACTGAGTTGTCTTAGGTGCAAAAATGTTTAACCACTTAGAAATATGTCCAAAATTATATGTAGGGCCTTGAGAATCACATATTTTTGATTCGAATCAAATCTCGAATTGAATCACATCTATTATTCAAAATGGGGGTGCAGTGCTGTTGCGGTAGCCGGTTCTCGTCAGATCACCGAAGTTAAGCAACGTCGAGCCCGGTTAGTCCTCGGATGGGTGACCATTTGAGCGATCGATTCGGACTCCCGTGTTGTGTCCTTGGGCAAGGCACTTCAGCCCGATTGTCCACATTGGGACACAATGACAACGTGTACTAAGGCGTACTGCACGCTGATGGTGCGCATGTCTTCAACCAATCAAACCCTTCCTGTGCTGCAGTGCGGAGTTACGATGTCGGGGAGCTGGCAGCTGCTCGTCTTTGCTCGGTGGTTCTCTCCGGGTACTCTGGCTTCCTCCACCCGTAAAACTGTCACGGTCATGATTAGCCATTGTGCATAAGTATGTGACCTTAAACACCAATATATAAATATATTCAAAATCAAATCAAATCTCTAATAAAATCTGTGACATCTTGACGATGACCATTGGGGGTTGGGGTACTAAAAACCTGATTTGTTCTAGCTGTGATGGCTCAAGTCCTGACTGATAAAATAATCCAACTGCATCATCAAGTCATGCCTTCAGAGAAGGCATGACTTGATGATGTAGTTGGAATATTACCCTGTGAGGATTATAGTTCATCATCGTCATTGCTTTGGAAACCTTAAATTTGTATTTAACAATGGTAGGGACTCAGGGTATTTTTTGTTTTCAAAAAATTGATTAGCAGTTTTTTAGTGATTGCCAAAAATTGATTAGCAATCTAGAAGAATTGATTAGCAATTCACATTAACATGAAGTTGTTCACTTTCCTTTTGCTTTAGCCAAACAAGAGGCAGTTGGTACTTTAAAAAAGTATGTAAACTTGTCAAACACTACAGTTCCTTCAAATAAAAAGATTAAAAATAAGCACTTTGAAGTATCTTATATCACTTCATATGCTTGATGTATATAATCAAATGTGATAGAAGATACTTCATAGGGCACTATGAAGTCTTCCCAGCCAGCCTACATTTATGGATGGTCGCATAGTGAATGTCTGTAACATTTACTCTAGAGTGTGAGGCCAAAAAACAAAGGGTTTTGGTTCTCAGGCACCGCCGCGTTGGAAAAATACCCCCACATTGAATTCTTTTTATGGAGGTTCGAGATTTTCCCATAAGTAAACAATGCACTGCCAATCTCAGACGTTCATTGCAGTATAACAAAAATACCATATATGTCCGTGTTTACGTCACCTCGTGTATAAGTCGCACCCCCAACTCATACTTGGAATTCCTCCCTTTTGCCTAAAGCTCATGTATAGGTCGCACACCCATTTTCAAGTATATGCAGTCAACAAGAATTAGTTGCAAGTTTATACTTTTTGCCAATTTGGGATGCAACAGAAGTAGGTAAGTTTTCACTAGTTAGCACGTGTTGAATAAGATAAAAGAATAAAGGAAAATTATTATTAAAGATTTAAAAAATACTTGCATTTCATTTGTTTTTCATGATTTGTTTATCACCCCAATGTCTCCATCCCTGTCGAGAAAATCCAACACTTGTTTGTGCCTGAGACTTCATAGTTTCAGAATCAGAGCAGCATTTGCGCCATAACCTGCACAGTTGTTGTGTTTATGTTGGTTTTTCCAAAATGTGACAGGAAAAACCAATATAAATACAACAACTGCGCAGGTTACATCTGGAGCAAATTGTTGTCCTACATAAGCATTATTGGTGCTACTGAAACTGATAAAATTATTTGGAACAATAAATTTGCAAAAAAATAGTTTGTTTTTTACTAAAAATATTATCAACAACCACGCGAATACCAGCCATTTCATAAAAATAATTGACTCGCATCCTGCGAATCATTTTTACGATTTTGATTCGCAGACAGTCGTAATTGTGTCGCAAACTGCGATGTGAACCCGAACAAAAAATACCCTGGGACTAGTGATATTGGAATAATCATGGAAGGTGGCATGAATAAGATGTTTATATTAATGTATCGGAAGTTACGCTAAGTCTTTTACTTCAGCATTATTTATGTACAATTTATATCTGAACTATATGTTTTGTGTGACGATGAAGATGACTGATACCAAGCTATATTCCTATAAAAAAGATTCGAGAGGAAACGAATCGAGTAACCAATTTCAAATTGAACCGAATATCTACGGAAAAAATCGAATTGAAGCTTCGCAGGGCCCTAATTATATGATTGTACCCTAATGGGGGGGCATGATGGCTCAGTAGGTAGAGGTGCTGGCTGCAAGCCAAGAGGTTCTCGGTTTGAATCTCACCTGTGGCAACCGCGTTGTATCCTTGGGCAAGACACTTCACCCCCATTGCCCACATGGGGGTACGGTGGCGTTGTGTACTAAGGCGTACTGCACGTCAAAGGTGCACTTGTCTTCAACCAATACTAACCCTGCTTGTGTGGAGATAGTATGTTGGGGAGCTGACAGTTGCTCAGTGGTTCTCTCTGGGTACTCTGGCTTCCTTCATACGTAAAACTGTCGTGGTCATGATTAGCCATTGTGCAGAAATATGCGTCCTTAAACACCAATAAATAAATAAATAAGTCCACACAAAGTAGATCTTCTGTTTCTCAGGCCATTATTTGTGAAATTGCATGTGGGCGAGCGGTTTTTTATTTTATTTTTTATTTCAGTAATTTCTTCTTTGCCATCAAAAGTTCATGTTCTTGGTTCAAGTTTTAGGCCTCATTATCTACAGAATAGCATGGGTGGTGGTGTATTTCATCCCTTGAGTGCAAGAAGGCTTTGCAATGCTAAAGCATTGCAAAGCCTTCTTGTACTCAAGGGACAAATTCATCAATTTTTTCAACTTGGGTAAAATATCAGACATAAACCATTTAATTTTTATTTTTTTTAAGTTTAAATTGGTTATAAAAAGAGAGCATGCGGCAGCCAAAAGGACCATGCGGGAGGGCCTGAGAAACAGATTTTTTATTTTTTTAGGCCTAAATAGTACCCTATTAAATTTTTAGCTCTACTGTTGTCTCACACTATACAATAGCTGAAAATGAAAAAGTAAATAACAAGGATAAATTGATGGTTAGTTTACTGAAAGCTGGAGTTTTTTGTCAGGAAGTATATACCTTTAAAATAATGTGGTTGAAAAGTTCTCTGGAGCTTGTGAATTTGTTTGCTGTCCTCAAGTATACAAATCTAGGGCTGTCACGATTAATCGATTGTCGATCGGTCACTCCGAAATTGAGTAGTATTTTTCTTGATCGAAGAATCTGTAAATTTTACCCTGTTTTGGTAATTAAAAGAAAATTTTATGTAAAAACTATTGTTTCTAAAGATAAAAGGTCAAGAATGTCAACGTTAAATCTCAAGAAGTTGTTAGGAGCATTTGTTCTTTAGGTACATTCAAAGCTTTGATGTTCTGAACTTTTGAACCGTCAGTGTAATAATCAAGACCGGTCAGCAGTTGTGAACTTGCGAAGTTCGCAACTGACAACCGGTCTTGATTATTACACTGACAGTTCAAAAGTTCAGAACATCAAAGCTTTGAATGTACTTAAGAAGAGGATCTTCTTCATTGTTTACTTGAGGTAGGTCAACAGACTTGAACTTCATTTTTAACAACTTGGAGATTGGGGTCATCTAGGTACGATTAATCAATTATTATCGATTATTTGCGACAATCAATTCCTGAATTAAAAAATTGTGACAGCCCAATACAAATCTTGGCCAACTCTAATTTTTTTCAGCCTAAGAATGCTGAGGAGCTGCTATATATGTTACAGTTTGGAAATGAAAATCGGTCGCAACATCCAACTGATGCTAATGCAGAATCATCAAGATCTCATGCTGTATTACAGGTATATAAATATGTACAAATGTACTGTGCTGCACACAACATGTGCTGTGATTTTTGAACTGTCCGTACCCTTTACCGAACATGAAAAGCAGATGACACTTGTAAACAAAATTCTTGAATAACAAATTCCTTTTCATTTTTTGTCTCAAAAAACATAGGTTATGACCACTCATTGGAACGAGCTCGTTCCAAAGAGGGGTCATAAGCTATGTTTTTGAGACAAAAAAATGAAAAAATAATAAACATTAATTGGCGATTTTTGTGAATAGCACTGGCCGTTTTTGGCCATTATGTTGGGTAAAGGGTCAACCCCCAGCACTGGTAGTGCAAGAGAATTTTCTCCAATCACTTTGTTTTTCTCTTGTTTAACTATAAATTTAACCCTTTACTCAACGCAGACGATTTCAGAATTTATTATTTTAAATATTTTTAAAATTTTTTCAAAACATTTCAACAAAACCATATCATGTGACCCCTCTTTGGAACGAGCTCGACGATATGGTTTTGTTGAAATTTTTCGAAAAATAATATTTTTTCAGCTGCTGGATTTGCATATTACACGGGCAGATGAGGGCGATTTGATGGGTAAAGGGTTAAACAATTATACCTTGTTTGACAGAGCTTACTGAACTCTGTCAAACAAGGTATATTTGGTTAAATATAAAACTGCATTATGGGAAATATTTGCTGCTGAAAACTTTTGTCAATTTGACATCAGAGTGTACACCGATGTCAAAATTCGGATATTTTCAGCAGCAAATTGTTCACATAATGTAACTAGGAATATAATCAATTTAGGCTGAATAAATTAAGTACCTATTTGCATTAGGGCAAACTTTTGCTGTTCGTAGTTTTGGTATTTTGACACCAGTGGGTAAATGATTAATTCAAAGTTCATACAGGGATTTAAAATCCACGTAAGTGCTTGAATTTTAAATCCCAGTTTACAAGGCTGGAATGAAACACTTTACAAAGGTAAGTCTTTTAATGTGGTAATTGTAAAATGCTTGAATTTTCCGGTAATACCCCAAATATGATTTGTTTTGTCATACTTATGTTGATTACAACTGTATAAAATAAATATTAGTTTATAACATATAAAATAAAATGAAAAAAGCGAATGCAGTGACATATACAAATACAGGCACCCTTCATATAAAGGACCAAATGTTCATATAGGTTTATACAGTATAATACTCAAAGCTAACTGCAAAGAGTTGTGAGCTTTATAATTGGATAAGGTAGATGACATGATCCAATGAAGTTTATGAGATTCAAGTTTCTTCAAATGAAGCCCTTGGGTTTATATTTGGGATCCATAGGGGAGACTGAACTTTAACTTAGTGCACCAGTCAGAATCTTTTGATATTTGGTATACAGCATCGTAGAGTGGACGGAGGATGTTTAACTCTTAACCCACTGTGTATTTTAACTGGTTGAGTTCTAGAAGCCATGATCAGGGCTTTCAAAAAATTAGGGTACCAGATCAAAAGCCAACATTTTCCTTTCTCATGTTTCATGTTCAGATAAATGTATATAATATTTTATTTATATAAATTTGTTTTATTACAAAATTACTGGAGAGTGCCTGTGGGCACTCTTCACTAATTTGTAATAGAACAAATTTCGATTAACAAATTCTGCCCACCAAAAATAATCTAGCCCTCAACCAGTTAAAAATATTTTCCATCAAATCCAGTCATGGCTGCTATGAAGCAGCCATGACTAGATTTTGTGGGAAATTTAAGCGAATTTAACTCAAGGCATCACTGGACAAAATGGTGACACAATTTACAGAGGAAAATTTGGTTAAAAGTACCCAAATAATACTTATTTTTTTGTGGCAGGAGATTTTCTGTCCTGGGCAGAAATATCTGCCTGCATCATGCAGGCAGATAAATCAAGTACTTGGATTCATGTTTGGGTTTGACTTTGTGAGATATAAGGAATATTCTTCAAAGATCTTCGTCAGATCCACCTGTTAGAATCTTTTGATATTTGTTATATAGCATTACCCTGACTGGGCCTGGTGGTCAATTGGCTGAAATTTTTCCTCTGTGTGTGTTGTTTCTTCAATGAATTTGAGACTTATTGTGTTTGTGGATAACAAGCCTGAAAATAAGCAAACTCATCTGCAGAATGAGGTCCCCAGAAGGTGATATCTGGTGATGCTACCCTGCACAACAGGGTAACATCACCAAATTTACCCTCTGCAAACCTCAAATCTGAATCAAGGTCTCAAGCCAAAACAGAAAGGGGTACCCAGAAGATAAGTTGACCCATGGTATAGGATAGCATCAGCAAATTCACCTTCTGGGGACCGCATTCTGCAAATGACAGATTGCTTACTTTCAGGCTTTGTAGATAATCCACATTGTATTGGTAAAGTAGCCTACCGAATATGACGACAATAAATGTCGTTTTTATTCTGTCTCTCGATATTGCTGTAGGTTTGTAATTACATGACATTTTGCAGAATTGCAGTTTATTTGAGCAAGATCAGTTATTTGTTTGCAGTTTCACAGTTTATTGAAAAATAACTACAACATTGAACCAAATGATGTTGAAAACCTATTGTTTTTTTGTTTGGAATTTATTACTTTTAGGTTTTTGTTAGACAGAAAGATAGAACAGCCAACATAAGTGCAGAACTTAAGGTAGCTAAAATGTGTTTGGTTGATTTAGCTGGTTCAGAACGAGCAACAGTGACTAAAAATAGTGGTAAGAGATTTAGAGAGGGAGCAAATATAAACAGATCTTTATTGGCTCTTGGAAATGTTATAAATGCATTGGCTGATAATAAGGTGAGATTTCTTTTCTTCTCTTGTGTTTTTTCATTGTACAGTAGAATCCTCTTAATTGAATATCCATTTTGCGAGTGAAAATTATTCAATTAACAGGAGTATACAATTAACAGGGATTTGGTCAGTTTCCTGTGTTCCCGTGTTCTGGAGGTAAACTGAGCATTTATTCTATTATATCTTGTTTGACAGAGCTCATAGAGCTCTGTCAAACAAGATATAATAGAATAAATGCCTGTATTGGATGTAGTGAGGCCAAAAAGGTTGATAAATAAGGGGAATTTGGTGCGTGTCACAGTAATTTTTTCAACATATTACAAACATTTATATACAATTAACAGGAGTTCAGTCTACAACCCATAGGCAATTAACAGATCAAATTTGTACTGAAGATATGGTAAATGGTTTTGTGTTTGAAAATTATATTCAATTAACAGGAATATACAATTAAGAGATACCCAATTAAGTCGGTTCCACTGTATCACCACTCTCTTCCAGCCAGGTATCAACTTAAAGGGGAACTGCAACATTGATTTCCCCCCTGTGTTGCCAAAACAAACTGGAAGTCACTTTAAACTTGAGAAGAAATCATTTCTCCCTCCATCTACTTCTGAAATAAAGTGTTTTCCTGTATTTTTGAATTACTTACCTCTTTTTCAAATTACTCTCATTGTTGTTAGATTGTTTGATAGATTGTGTTCCTGTAAATCAACCACACAAAATTTTACAAGCTTGAGGGTATTAAAATAACTGTACAAATAGGGTGATTGATTGTTTTGTTCGCCTCTCATTTGCCTCAAAGTGAATTATAAGGTGACCAATTTGTCATTTCCCAACTTTACTGAAACTTAGACGAATAATAGAGCTGAAATGGTTAAGAGGTTTTCTTGATCGATTAATCATGTGGATTAACCTTGGTTAACCGATTAATCACTTGTCCAAATAGATATCTGAATATTTGGCATACTGTTGATCATTTACAGCATAAACTCTTTACCCAACGTAACAAACAAAAAAATACACAACTCTCCATTCAAATTTATAATGTTTTCAATTTTTGTCTCAAAAACATAGCTTATGACCCCCTCATTGAAACAAGCTCATTGAGCTTGTTCCAGTGAGGGGTCATAAGGTATGTTTTTGAGACAAAAATTGAAATTGAAAATTTTTAGTAATTCATGAATTTATTTTGCAAGTATCGTCTGCTACCCGCAGTGTGTAAAGGGTTAAGACTGACCATTTCCTGCTACTAATACAGTATGATGATCATGCAAGTAAACAAGTATTTCAGCAAGTAACTTGCATGCTTTACTCTGTCTCAAATAATTGATGTGAGTCAGTATGACAATGTGTGTTTTGGTCATACTCTATTTTTGAAACGAGTCTCAGGGCTTATATTTCGACGAGAATCTGAGAATCGATTTGCACAAAGATACGCGCAATAAAACCGGCAAGAATCCATGTAGATTCTCGCTGCACCTCTGCTAGGATTCGCGTGAAAAAAATTGAGTCAATTTAACCCTTTAACTAACAGATCGGAAACAAATTAACCAAAAGAAGGCTAACATGACCTGAAATATTCTGACACTTTGTCAATAAAACCTTACAAATATGGCTGTCATTGGAACCGGCTGATTGAGCCGGTTCCAACGACAGCCATATTTGTAAGATTTTATTGGTAAATATTGTTCATTTAATTATTTTATCATTTATTATTGTTTAAAAATTATCAAATTTAGTTTTAAAAATTAAAAAAGTGTGTTGTGTAAAAGGTTAACATGTGTTATCAGTATACAACAGTTGTTCAACCATGGTGGCGTCATGGGATCCTGGGACACTCATAGTAGGTATGGATTCTCACAACTATTTTCACGAGAATCCAAATGAATTCTCACAAATTTAGACGAAATATAAGCCCTGAGTTTTAAGAATTTTTCATTTTGTTGATCCTCTGGCGAGACAAAACACAAAATTCATAGACAAGTTTCATAAATAGACTATGGCCAAAAACACGAATGTTATATTCTGTTTATCATATGACACCACAATTACCAAAAACACATGTTTTAGATAGAAAAGAGGGGATGAACATCATATATTTGTCATAATGCCTAAAAAAATTAAAAATCTGTTTCTCAGGCCCTCCCGCATGGTCCTTTTGGCTGCTGGATGCTCTCTTTTTATAACCAATGTAAACTTAAAAACAAAAAAAAAATGAAATCGTTTAAGGCCACACAAAGTAGATCTTCTGTTTCTCAGGCCATTATTTGTGAAATTGCATGCGGGCGAGCGTTTTTTTATTTTATTTTTTATTTCAGTAATTTCTTCTTTGCCATCAAAAGTTCATGTTCTTGGTTCAAGTTTTAGGCCTCATAATCTACAGAATAACATGGGTGGTGGTGTATTTCATCCCTTGAGTGCAAGAAGGCTTTGCAATGCTAAAGTATTGCAAAGCCTTCTTGCACTCAAGGGACAAATTCATCAATTTTTTTAACTTGGGTAAAATATCAGACATAAACCATTTAATTTTTATTTTTTTATGCTTAAATTGGTTATAAAAAGAGAGCATGCGGCAGCCAAAAGGACCATGCAGGAGGGCCTGAGAAATAGATTTTTTATTTTTTTAGGCCTAAGTCTGATATTTTACCCAACTTAAAAAAATTGATAAATTTGTCCCTTGAGTGAAAGAATGCTTTGCCATACTTAGCTCTCAAGAGACGAAATACACCACCACCCATGCTATTCTGTAGATTATGAGGCCTAAAACATAAACCAAGATAATGAACTTTTGATTGCAAAGAAATAATTACAGAAATAAAAAATAAAATAAAAAAACGCTTGCCCGCCCGCATGCAATTTTACAAATAATGGCCAGAGAAACAGAAACTTTGTTTGGCCTAACTTCAAGAAAATATAGTTTCACAAAATCGGCATTATAAATACTTATTTTCAAGTATTTATACATTTCTTACGATTGGAATTTTAGTTTATAGCAAATAAAATCGGGTATCATGGTTTTGTTGAGAGGCATCCAGGAGATTAACAGAAGCCAGTACAAGTATAAAAGGTTGTGATGTTGAGGATATTATGATGGCATATCATGGCCTTTAACCCTTTACCCAATGCAGACGTTATAAAAATGTATTATTTTAAATACCATTTTAAAAAAAAATTTCAACCAAACCATATCATGTGACCCCTCATTGGAACGAGCTCGACAAGCTCATTACAAAGAGGGGGCACATGATATGGTTCGGTTGAAATTTTTGAAAAATAATATTTTTTTCAGCTGCTGAGTTTGCATATTACATGGGCGTATGTTCCAATTCATTGGGTAAAGGGTTAATTGTTAAAGTTTAAAATTAATTATAGTTTGTCAGTTTGTCAATTAACTCTTTACAGAGTAAAGGGCACATACCATACAGAGACAGTAAATTAACACGACTTTTGAAAGATTCACTTGGTGGAAACTGTCGTACAGTGATGATTGCTGCTGTCAGGTTTGTCGTAGATATTTGTTATAAATTATCAATATAATCTTTATAGATTGCCCCATGACCTTACTTGTCTTGAATATTTTTTATTATAGCTATTTTTGAGCAAAAGTAAAAACTTCAGTTGTCTTTATATAAACTTGTAGAGTGCCAAATTATTTTTCAAAGCTAATTTGTAACATGAGTATTTATTTTCAAAGATACTATACTACAGTGGAACCCTGTTAATTGAATAGTCACTTTGCCAATGAAAATTATTCAATTAACAGGAGTATTCAGTTAACAGGGATTGTGTCACTTTCTTGTATTCAAGAGATAAACTTAGCATTTATTCTATTATATCTTGTTTGACAGAGCTCCATGAGCTCTGTCAAACAAGATATAATTGATTTAATACCGGTATTGGATGCACCAAGGCCAAATAGGTCAAAAAACAAAGAAAAACTAGGGAGAGTCAGGGTAATTTCTTGACAGGTTACAAGATTTTTATTCAGTTAACAGGAGTTTACTCTGTAACCCATATTCAATTAACAGGTCAAATTTGTACTGGAGGTATGGTAAATGGTTTTGTGTTGGGAAATTATATTCAATTAACAGGGTTATTCAGTTAAAAGATATACAATTAAGTGGGCTCTGTACCAGCAAGAGGTGCCTTAGTTCAGCAAATATTTCTTCATAAATTATGATTTTGTTACAATTTATTGGAGAGTGCCTGTTGGTTGGGTTAATGCCCCAAAAGCCTAAAAATCTTTTCATGAACCATGAGAGAGACAGAGAGAATTATTTAATATTCGGTATAGAACTTCCTTTGGTAGTGAAGATTAAAGTTCATTCAAGGCAAGTTTGTAGGTTAATGTTTGGACCCCATGTCGGTGCATGCCCATTTTGGGCTCCACCCAAAAAGTCTGTTTCATGAACTGATGGGGTGATTTGAACCAACTTTGGCATGTAGTATAATTGGGTCATAAGTACTTGATTGCTGCCCAGAAATTTGTTTCGCATCCTTGTGGGAACTCCAGGAACTAAAAATAGAGAAAAATTCAAATGCCCAAATTTCTGAAACTGCATGTACCAGAAGATTGTATTTTTATACAACAACCAATGGCCCAGACTAGCTGGTGCTAACTCAAAAAATAATCCAGGACCAAGCACAAACTTTGCCCCCCCCCCCCCCCCCCCCCCCCCCCCCATCCCTAAAATTTGCATGCAAAACTGAAAATTTATGTCCTATCTGGTCCTCACTACATTTGCAAACTGTGCATGTGCAGTATCCAAGAAGACACCGGAATTGGCACCAACCATCATTCTTTGTTTGGCCCTCCAGTCAGTAACGACAAACTGACATCTGTGCTTTTAAATCTCAGTTTTAATGATGTCAGACACAAATCAATGGTAAAATTGGTGGATCCAAGAACATAATTGGGTGATGGAAGTGAACAACGGTGGTTGGAAACGTTCAGGGCTGTAACTTTATCATTTTTATCAAAATTATTTCATGTTTTCCGATTTTGGGACATGGGCCTGACATCATCATTCTTGCTGATGATTTTTCCACTGTTTTTTAAGTGTTCCTTCCCTGAAGCCCTCCTGATAAACTCCCAAGCTTTTGGGCTTATTTTATTGAAATTTTTTTTGTAGAATTTCTTGGGAGTTTGACATGTAAACAGAATGTTTATTCAGTATTTCCCCATGGTTCTGTCCTCACCCTAGGGGTGTTTAGGCGTTTGGGTCATGCATCTTATATCCGATGCATCGTTTTTTCTTCATCTGAAGATCTTGCTTTACATCGGAATAGTCTACATCTGTTACTGACTTTGGGCCTTATTTATTCAGTGCCTGGAGTCTTGTTTCTGGTTTTTCTCCAGACGTTGTTTACATTGGCAACGTCTCATAAATATATGTAGTTTCTTAATTATTTACTGTAGGATTGTTGTAATATACATATTATGTTATTCTGGTAGTGTAGCAATAATTTGGGGAATTTTGTCCACACTCAGGCTCTATCGGGATACCCTTGGGCTTGTCTGTTCCCTTTGGGAACTTGGACTCCTGTCCAAATTTTATCAGAAAAGTTTTTGAAATTCATTTTTTGATTTTTATTTTGAATGTGATTTATTATGTATCTTTGTTATACATTTATTGTGGAGTTGGTGGGAGTATTGTCAACTTTGTTTTGGTTAATTATGAAAGCTTATTGCTCAAAACGCAAGTCAATGAAGTCTACCTCCGATTTACATGTGTGTTGCCTTGCTTGTAGTCGATGTACTCCCACTAATTCTTGTCTACATGTGTTGGATGGGATGACAAACGTTGGACACGGGTGTCATGGTACGTTGTTAGCGGTGAGAGGCCAATGCCGGTTCTCTCGCCGCAAAGTCAATCAAGTTGCCTAGTTTCTTTTTCAGAGGAACAAGAACATGGTGATGGTTACATGACGCCTAGAAAAAGTGTGCTACCGTTGTTGTGCTCTGATGAGCAAACAGAGCTAGCTGCCAAGGTGCTCATGAATATTAGACAGGGGATAAAGCCCATTGCCAGTGGTTTTAGTCCCTTGTCTGCAGCTAGCTCGACCGGTGAAGTGGTTTCTCCGTCCGTGGGTACCGTGACACTGGGTGTGTCCGTTGCAGTCGATAGAAGTGGATTGGGTAGAGCGAGCACCTTAGAACATAAACATGCTCATCCTGTGATGACGGAACAAAAGAAGAAGCCTGCAAGTACCATGGGAAACTCAGCCAGGTCTGAGAGGACAGCGAGCGAGAGAGGCCCCTCTCTTTCCCAGCAGCATCTGGGGCCAGATGTTGTGATTAAAAACTTGCGAGAGTCTGAGCATACGTCCACGCCTTCCGTTCAGGATGCTCCACATAGATCGCTGCCAGCCTCGGCTGTAGTTACGGCTTCTACAGTGTCATCTACCAAGTACACATGACCGCACCCTAGCTACTCGACTTCGGATATCCAGCCTGCATCACCAAGAAGGGACCAATCGTCGTCTGTGAAGTTGGGTAGCTAGGGAGATGAGGCCTCGTTCATTGGGACGTCCTGAGAAAGGAGCCATCTGGGACACACCGTCCCAGGAGCAGCAAGCGGCGAAGAAACAGAAGACCGCTGCTCCTCAGGCCTTGGTGTCACAGATTGCGCAGCTGATCGCAGCATCCCAGCAAGTGCAAGAGCAGCCTACGGCAGGCTCAGAACCTGAGCTGTTGAACTGTGCTGGGTCGGTCCAGTCATCAGCCCATTCAGATGCATCAGACCGAGATTCACAACTGATTCTTTTGGATGGTGAAAGGGATATGGAAGAAGATTCCCCTTCCCTTTCGGAACAACACATGGTTGCGATGAATTTAATCCATCAATACTACCCTGAATTTGTTCCGGCGAATCAGAATGCTGCGACGAGGAGAAAGAAACCGCTAGCGTCGTTAGACGCAGACTTTATCCGGGCAAAGGAGGAGGTCCTATCTTTTCCGGTTCAGTCTAGGCAGGTGTCGCAGGTCTTTGGCCATTTAGACGACGCCATATTTAAACTCCCCAGTGGGAAGAAGAAAGGCGGTTTCTTATCATCTTCCATAAATTTACCATTTCTTGGACCATGTTCATTTAAAATGGTCGGGGAAGATGTACAGAGAGTTCCTCTGCATTTGGATGAGCAGGCCGAGGATCTAGAGGTATCATTGCCTGGATCATTCACAATTTGCTCAGACACAATTGAGATGGCAATTTCTTCAAATAGATAGAATTTGGACGCTATGTCTTATGCAGATCACCTTACAAGAGCTATGGCACAACATCTCTATGGGAAGGAATTTGAGGATGTCCGTACCTCTTTAAGAGTTCTCTCCAGGGCAATTATGTAACTCTTGCCTTAACAGTGGCTAATTTGGAGTTAATCAGACGTGATGGTGCCCTTGCGTCGTCATCTTTGATAGATGACAAGGTTAAAAACTCTCTCTGAGTCACTCCGGTTTCCGGATACACTATATTTGACGACAAGCTTTCTCTGGTTTATGACCAGGCTACTAAGAAAGCGTCTAATACTCTGCTTCTAAAGTCGGCGCTCATCCACCCGCGTCAGCAGAAAAGAGTAAAGGAGGACGTCCCAGACAGAAATCGTCAAAAGGGGACTCCTCACGAGGGTAGAGGAAACCCTCATATGGTTACTCTGAAAGTCATCATAACAGCGACTCGGGAAAGGGCGTAGGTCTGATCAGGACTACCGGTCAGATGCCCCTAAGCCGACGGGTCGAGGCTCATCGCGGGGAGGACGTGGTTTCTCCTCCCATAAACCTTGCAGGTCGTACAGGTGAAGGTCTTGGACCTTTATTGCTTGCCAGTTGGCGGAAGGTTAACAAGATTCGCAAAAAACTGGATAACAATTACAGAAGATCAGTGGGTGAGAAATGTAATCTCGGATGTCCTACAGCTAACATTCCGAGCACAACCACCACTAACAAGATGCCCGTGCTGGACGAATGTTCCGTCAAATCCTTGCAAAAGAGAGTCAATCCTAGTGGAGGTACAGTCTCTCTTTTCAAAGGAAGCGATAGAGGTTGTCGAGAATCAAAATTCTCAAGGTTTCCACAGTCACCTGTTTCTCGTACTGAAGCCAGACGGCTCGTTCCAACCAGTAATAGACTTGAGCTGGATAAAAAAGGTTATCGTGACTCCGAAGTTCTATATGGAGACCATTCGGTCAGTAAGTGCGAGCATTCGAGTGAACGACTATGCGGCAAGCATAGATCTAAAGGATATGCACTTTATGTCCTGGTACATCCGGCATTCAGAAAGTACCTGCGGTTCGCAGTACAAGGGAAAGTGTATCATTTCTGAGCGATGTGCTTCAGTCTGAACCTGACACCCTGGGCTTTCACTCGAATAATGAACTCGGTAATGTCACACTTCCAAGCTCATTCATCTGCGGTAACATCGGTGTACTTGGACAACATTCTTCAGAGATATGGCAACAAAATTATTCTTTGGAACGATGTTCAGAGTCTGCTTCTATTGCTCTGACGTTTCGGTTTCATCGTAAACGAGAAAAAATCTGATCTAGCTCCGTCCAAGTCGTTCATCCAATTGGGAATGAGCTTTGAGACTCACAACAATCTGGTTCGTCTGCTGTTACCCAAAGCGAAATTAGTCAGTTGTTATGCTCGCTTTTGTCTACACTCAGATGCATTAACAGCGAGGGAATTCATGCGACTGCTGGGGCTGTGCGGAGCGGCTGGGGATCTTATTTCGATGGGCTGTCTGCACACACGTTCCCTCCGGATATTCAGAACTGGAGTGTGAAGACATATTCGCTCAAGACCAGTATTGTTTTAATGGACCTAGTAAAACAAAAGGTCCAGATTTGGGCAGATATTCTGTGGTTAACTCAGGGAGTTCCGCTGCAACTGCCGGATCAGGCCTTCACGATTATGACTGATGCGAGTCAAACAGGTTGGGGCGCGACCCAGAGCCTGACAGACTTGAAGTGTCAGGGTCTTTGGGACCCTTGGTTCCTAAAAAAAACACATAAACATCAAGGAGATGATGTCAATATGGTTTGCACTACAACATTGGATTCCAATTCTAGCGGATGCTCACATTCAGATACTTTCGGACAACTCGACAGTCGTAGTGTATATCGGGAACCAGGGCGGCACTCCTTCGATTCCGTTATGCGAAATAATGGAAAAAATTCTCCTGTATGTTGTGAATCATCATGTTCATCTCTCTGTCCATCATATTCTGGATCGTCTGAACATAATAGCAGACTCTCCATCTCGGAAAGGTCGCCTGTTGCCATCGGAGTGGACGCTCAACAAGCATATTCAGATAGATTTGCTACCAGTGCTACCACATGATAGATCTGTTCGTGACGCATCTGAACTAGTGATGAACCGATATGATAAATGAACCATCGGCCGATACCGATGTTAAAAATCTAATAATCGGCCGATACTGATACCGATGCCGATGTTTTTTAAGTTCTGTGAAAATGCGTGAATAACTTAATCGAACTCTGCAAAGTTGCAGTTTGAATCATAACGTGGGGTTGTGTTTCTTGGTTCCTGGTCATTGTGGTCAACTCGCCACCAAATCAACTGCTCCAGACAGTTTATCTGGGTCAACTCGCCCTCGATCGGAGCAATTTTACCCGCCTTCAGGGGAGAGTTGACCCAGAATTTTTTTTTTTTTTTTCAATTAAATATCATCATACCAACTGAAATACGGAAATACCCACCTTCGATGTTTTAATGAAGTAAAATCCTTTTCCTTTAAAAATGTCAGAAAATTAAAAAGATTAATTAATCCAAACAAATTCAACAAAAATGAAAGTAAATCCAGGAGATGCACTTGTTTCAAGCACTGCATCAATTCTCAAGGTAACTTTCCACGGGGACACCAAGCAAAACAATACGAGGAAGCAGTCCGAGGCACCTGAGGAAACATTCTAAAGCATCCCCTTATTAATTTGACTTGCCCGATTCGCACCTATTGAACTTATCAGTTATCACACACATCAGATTTTCTGAGCCGTGTGGAATGTAGAGCAGCATCCCATCTGTCAGCGATGCAACAATAAAATTGTTGAAAATCTGGGCACCTTTGATGTCAGTGATGTAGGCTGTAGCTACTACTAGCTATCAATTTCACAAGCTATCAAAGTTGAACTGCACTTTGAAATTGAACTTACTCCACAGTTGGTGCGAACAAAACTGTCTAGTTTGTAATATTAAAATCTGGCATTAAAGCAACTTCAGCAAGTGAAATCAACAATGTCACACTCACATTGGCAAGTCAGTCACAACAAAAGTTTAGAATGCGGATATCTGGCTTTTATGTTTGGTTTGAAAGAAACATGTACATGTACGCAACATATCATCTCTGTATGTGACGTCATATACAGTGATAATTCCTGATTCATTCAGACATGCTGCAAAGTTCTGTGTGACCACGAGTATTGACCTGTTCGTCCCATCAAGCTGAATTAGAAATTTCACAAAAATTAGAAATGCCACCAAAGCGACTAAGTAAAATATGGGACTTTTTTACTGTTAACCAAGATAATGATTCTAAAGCCAAATGTAATATCTGTAACAAGGACATATCCCGTGGAGGAATCAGGGCACATTCATTTACTACAACAAATTTAAAACATCACCTTCACATACATGATACAGCCTATAAGGATTATCAGAATGCCAAAACTGCGGAGGTGGAACGAAAAAGAAAGCTAACAAAGGAGAAGGAAGATGCTGGGGTTTCAACTACAAAGCGTGTTCACAGACAGATGCAGCTTACAGATATGGTGGATAAGTTGACTAAATGGTTACCAACCGACACACGCACTCAAAACATTAACCAAAAGCTTGCAGAAATGATTGTCTTGGACATAGAACCGTTTTCAGTAACTGATAATGTTGGATTTCATAGATTTTGTGAAGCTTTGGAACCCAGGTTTAAGCTACCATCACGCATGCATTTAAGCCGAACATTAGTACCTGACATGTACGAAAGAGTGAAAACTGCTGTCAAAGATAAACTCAAATCTGCAGAATATCTAAGTTTGACAACAGATATATGGTCATCAACCGTCGGTTCAAACTCGCTAATGAGCCTCACTGGTCACTGGATAGATGAACATTTACAAAGACAACACAGTGTGCTGAATGCATCTTCCTTTGAGGGAAGTCATACTGGAGATGCCATCTGTTCTGAGATTGAGAGAATGTTGACTGTTTGGGATTTGGAAAAGAGTCGCATTCTGGTTATCTTGCGCGACAATGCATCAAACGCAATCTGTGGGCTTGAAAAAACTGGCATTGATCATTTTGGTTGTTTTATTCACACCCTCCAGCTCATTATTCACGATGGAATAAAAATACAGCGTTCGGTTAATGACATGATGTCTTTGGGTCGTAAAATAGCTGGCCATTTCAACCATTCACCCCTTGTGCATACAAGACTACACGAAATCCAAAAAAAACATGGTTTGAAAGAACCTAATATTATTCAAGATGTGTCCACGAGGTGGAATAGTAGTTACTATATGTTACAACGGTTACTGGAACAAAAATAAGCACTGGTAGAATATGGTAGTTTATATGATATCCCCCAACTAACGGCAAATCAATGGACCTTGGCCGACACATTAGTTAAAACATTGTCACGTTTGGAGCGTTTGACAGGTGAGGCATCCGATGCAAATGCATCCTGTGCCATGATAATTCCTTCTGCGTCAATGCTGGAGCGTGCCCTTTCCAGTCACTCCGATGACAAGGGTATACAGACCATGACTGCTGAAATGCAAGTCTCACTGAAATGGAGATTTTCAGCTGTTGAGGACAATAAACTACTGGTGTTGTCCACGTATTTAGACCCACGATACAAGGCAGTGTTTTTTCGTGAGAAGGCAACAGAGGAAAAAGCACAAGAATGGCTAAAGGAAGAAGAGAGATTATTTGGGTCGACTTCATCAGGCCAAACTGACACCGAGAATACCGAAGTAGCACTAGTTGAGGAGACCGAGTCTGTAAAGTCTGATATATTTGCCGAAGAGTACAGTCAGTTCTTGAGTGCTAGTGGGGCTAAAGCTAAATCCCAATCGGGTACCCTTACTCTACAACAGGAACTATCTCTCTATACATCAGACCCACTTCTAGCGCGACGTGATGATCCACTACAGTGGTGAAGTAATCAACAGCGGTTTAACATTCTAGCTAAGCTAGCCAGAAAGTACTTATGTGCACCACCATCAAGCTTAAGTGTTTCAAGTGAACGTCTCTTTAGTGAAGCGGGAGACTTGTATGATGATAAACGTAACAAACTTGCCCCAGAAAAGGCTGAAATGATTTTGGTGACCCGTGGAAATCTACCATTGTTAGAGTTTAAATACTAACATGTTTGGCTGTTTTTCAAATACGTTAGTGTTTAAAAATGAACAGGGAGATTATTTTTATTTTGTCCATTAAGTGGCAAAATACATGCTTTGTTCTTGGTTCTCAGACAGTCAGCCGGGTGGCTTGTGACTTGTGTCATTTCTTTAATTTCTTAAAATTTATAATTATATTTGGTAATCGCCATTCTGCCAGGTTTTTGTAATTCTTAATAATTTCTTACAATTTTTAATTTTTTAAATTGGATAATTTCCATGTTACAATTTATGGTGTATTTGGATGGAGAGGGCATCTTATGGCAGTCAAATTGGGAATAAAGAAGGGACGGGGGGCACATTGATGAGTGATCACACGACAGTTCCATGGCTAAAAAAACTACAAATAGTATGTTCAGTTTTTTTTGCCATAAAACTGTCGTGTGATCATACTTCCTAGGCCAATTCTAACAGTATAGCCATTACTGATCTCATGAAGGCTGCACACTGGACACAGCCCTCTACATTTACCAAGTCCTACCTTAGAAATTTAGAGTCCATCTCCGGTGCCTTAGATGTTTAGGTCCTCTTTCTGTTGTTCAGAATATCGTCCACTAAATTGTTTACATCTGTAGTTATTTAGGCAGCCTGTTCCAGCAGTGACGCTGTTCTGCTGCCCTCTTCGTTCTGTGGTAATGTACCTAAGAACAAGGGGAAGGGTGGGGGACGTTTTTTTCCCTTATAGTCATCTGGCTTAATAGTGAAAAGCAAGGGAAGACCTCCTCCGGTGTTAGTAGCTCCGAGTCGGTGCAGGAATGGTTTTAATGTGTAGCTCGGTGTGAAGCAAATAATATGTCTCATTATGTATTGTTTTTAAAGAGTAGCTCACTGTGAAGCATTTGTATATGTCATGTGTCAAATGGGTGTTAATATACAATCCTCGGACACTTTTAAATGAGTATAAAGAGTCTCATCCTCAGGACTGTCTTTATATATTGGCTTCCCTTCACCGAATTACATACATAATGGGTTATGCTGACATTAAATGGAGAATTATATATTATGTAATACTCAATTACATTGTTGGTGTTATGTCTTTCTCGTTTCTCGCAAATGAGAAAGACATATATAATTCCTTTCTCTCCTATTCTCCTGTAGGAGATATTTTTTATGAAGTGATTGAGTGATTGGATTTTCCTCTATGTCCTAGGACCTCCAGCCTTTTAACGATTCAGTTAGTCTGGGCCATTGGTTGTTGTATAAAAATATTATAAATTCAAAGTAATTTGTATATTTTTTTATACTTACCAATGGTCCAGGCGGGGATGGCCCTCCCATGAGTGGGCACTCATACCTTCCTGCTGTTTACAACATTTAGCAGGCAATTTTTTAGAAAGAATGATGGTTGGCACCAATTTTGGTGTCTTCCTGGATACAGCGCATAAAATTTTCGGTTTTGCATGCAAATTTGGGGGATTGGGGGGGGGGGGGGGGGGCAAAATTTGTGTTTGGCCTTGAATTATTTTTTGAGTTAGCACCAGATAGTCTGGGCCATTGGTAAGTATAAAAAAATACACAAATTACTTCAATTTATAATTTTTTTTGGTACGCAGCTTTCTTAGGACCAGTGGAATCAGATGGACAAAGAAGTTGCTATCAGTTTTGTCATGGGGTGCCATAATTCGTCTTATGAGAACCATAATGATGCTCATTTTTACACTGCTGGCAATGGACAAAATACTGAGTCCAGTGCTTCATGTGAGACGGGCACGAGTGCGAACGCGCCTGTTCACGCTCGCATTTTAAATTTGTCGGGTGCCATTAATCACGCTTGTAACAGAAACAGTGTCACTAAAATTCTGGTTTTGGCAAAGCGCAAATCATATTTGTGCGTGCCTCAATTTTTTAATAATCTCTCGAATCAAATCAATAGTTTACCCACGAAAACAATTTTGTTGTAGTAATACACATGTGGCATCATTCCGGCATGCGCATTTGTGACTGTTACTATATACTGACTGTGATTTTCCAAAACGTGCGCACGCTTGTTCTGGAAAATCCCTGGCTAAATTTCGTAACAGGCACTCTGCGCATGTGATGTGTACAGTGCAATTGGTTCCTAGTGGGGTCTGGCCAATCGAACGACATTATTTATTGACAATTTGTCCCAGAAAGTGTGACCATCTCAGTTTTGTTAACTTGCACATGAAGAGTCAGAAAGTGTGATGTTGGTCGTACGTTCATCTACTTCTATTTCCTCAGCTGCCCTCGTGGTTATCGAATTTTTTTTATTCAAAACCAACAGCGAAACTTACCCATATATAAATTCTTATTAAACTCCCACGCACCTGTTTTTCCTGATGCGTCTTTTTCAAACAACAAATTACAGTAAGCCATTGCGATTCTGACATTTTTTGAATGGGAATGGGAAGATACGGAATTACAGACAACTCTGACCAAAGACAACTCGGACCAAGACCAGTCGGCCCATTTTTGAAGACAACTCGGCCCACTTTAACTTTGTCTCGAACTGGTCCGACTTGTCTTGGTCCGAGTTGTCCTGATACCGACGGTACGACCCCAGGAAGGTTCAGCCCGGGAAGATTCGGCCTCAGACTTTGATATTACGGAATTTACGCAAGTTAAAAAAATACTTAGTATGAGTAACACAGATTTATCATAAAATAATATGATGTTTCTACCTGATATCATTTTTAGATAATCTGTGATACAAAATATTTTAAGATCAGATAATGACATTGTTCCCCTGTGGGAACTCCAGGAAGTGAGGCAGTGCTTGTTTACTATGGTCAACAAGTTCTGTTGTACTGGTAAAATAGGACCCAGTCACCATTGACCAATGCTTGGGGTGGAAGTCCTCTAAAATGGGCAACATGGGTATAAACGATTGACTACCCTTGACTTTATCTCCATGTTGTGGGCACGATTAGCCATTGTGCATAAATAGGTGACCTTAAACACCAATAAATAAATAAATAATGGCATTGTTGGAATAAAAAACAACACACATTGTAGAGACAATTAACTTTTATTTATTTACTGCCAGTGCTATATTAAAATAGTTTCATTGGAAAATACTATCTGTGAAATACTGATTCAGATTATTTGTATACACAGAATAAATGTGTGTCGACCCCCATGATTTTGATTTCCCCCTCATACTCACACCTGACTCTCTTTCAATGACTGATGTGTAGTGGGGGGGTGGGGGGGGAGGTAACTTCACTGGGAAGAAAGTATTGCAAAATGTTCTGGTAAAATGGTTTTCCTGGACAATTGGCAGATTGGTGATTTATGGCTCGTCTGATGTCAAATGATGTCTGCAGTGTGCGCTCTCCTGCTGTTTTCCATATGGCAGTCTTCTTTGATTCTTTTTTTCCAAGCTTATGTACATGTATAGACTATCAATACTCCAAATAATTAAAACTGCAGTTCACGAGTATGAATAGCACCCATCTCATATTTTGCGAGAGCTAAAAGTAGCACCCGTCAAATTTGCTCATACGAAGCACTGTGAGTCATAATCTTTCTTGTTCTCCATCAACTAAGTATTCTTCTTCAGAATCTTTGGGCCAAATCTAAGCTAATTGGGTACAGTGCATCTTTGTGGAGTATACTCGTCTGAATTTTTTTTTTATCAGAAAGTTTATACTCCCCTTGGAGCCAAGATTAATGCCACAAAAACCTAAAAATGCTTTAAAATCATCTTATCATAAACCGCTCTCAATAATGATTAGAGTTCGGGTATGGAGCCTTCTTAAGTGATGCAGATTCAAGTTTGTTCAAAGGAACTCAGCAGATCAATATTTGAACTCCCTGTGGGAGGATGTCTATTTTAGACTCAGAATTTCTATTTCCTTAACCAATGTGCTGATTAGAACCTAATTTGTCATGTGGTATAATTGGGTCAATAAGTACTTGATTAATGCCTGAATTTTTTTTTCTGCAGCCCTGCAGGAACCCCAGGAACTAAAAATAAAAAAAAATTCAGACACCCATATTTGCAAAATTGCATGGACCATAACATTGTATTTTGGTAGGCAACTTCCTAGGGACCGGAGGAATCAGATGGAGTGAAAAAAAAATGGTGTGTTTAGAAGAGGTGACAAAATTACTGTATATATGATTTGTGTGCGTAAAAGAATGCTACTGTTGAACTCATTGGCAGTGGCATTTGTGGAGCTGTGGTAGAATGATACAAGAACAACTTATGCTGTATTTTCCTGATGTGAATTCCTCTGGTACTATCAGCAAATCTTGTGTCATGTTAGATACTGAATACCGAACCGATACTGAGGTATACCCCCTTAAAAATAACGAAACTGATACGGAACTCAAAATTCCAATACCGCCCATCTCTAATGCTTGTCTGCCTTACAAGTTACATTGTTACAACACTACTTGTAAAGTAGAGAATGGTAATCCCACACTCAGGGATGTAGCGACGGGGTGGGGGTG
Organism: Pictodentalium vernedei; assembly: GCA_031216915.1. Taxonomy (NCBI): domain Eukaryota; kingdom Metazoa; phylum Mollusca; class Scaphopoda; order Dentaliida; family Dentaliidae; genus Pictodentalium; species Pictodentalium vernedei. The sequence continues at coordinate 36,882,436 of CM062289.1, read as the reverse complement.
TAGGGAGGGTGTGTCACCTCCCAATCCTGGCCAAAAATTGGAAATTCGGATTGCAAGTCGCGAGTAGTTGGAAATTCCATCTATCTGGATTTTAGAGCTTCTTTGGTGATGATGTCGCCTTTACTTCCCAAAATTCCAACTCTCTTTCAAATTGGTAAAAATTCCAACTATTACTATTTACAGCTACAGTGTATGCCAGGGACCAGCCTAGGAGGAAATTTTAGGGAGACTCCATGTCTCCCTCCAGAAAAAATAGGGAGACTGCAGAGTCATGTAGGGAGACTTCATAGGCAAGTGGGGAAAATTAAGAATATTCATGTACCACCCCCGCCGCCCCTTCATATTTTCAATTTGTGGTCCTCCATTAATGTCCCAATAATCCAGGTCCAATTTTCAATTTGTGGTCCTCCATTAATGTCCCAATAATCCAGGTCCAGTTGTCTATGAGGCATCTATGCCAGGTTAAAAAATCACAAAGTAATTATTGACTGAAAATCCCCCACTGCTACCCTCTCCTTCATGACCCCCTCCCCTCTTCTTCATGCCAATCCCCCAGCACCCTCCTGTGGTTGCCTTTCACCAAAGTCTACTAAGCTAATAATTTCCTAAGTCTGAAAGTGTGAACAGGACCAGATGTAAGAAGGTTGCTTGGGAGGTACTTTGTTAGTAAAGAAACAAAATACATTCTGGGGTTGAGTATTTTATAAAAGAAATGTCATTCCGCATCATTTTTATGGCATTCTGGTGTCATTCCGCGTCATTTCGTGTCATTCCTTTGTTTAGGAGGACCCTTTTTCAAGATCGTCCACATGCACTCTTGTGTCCTGTACAAAGCTTTTCTTGTCATCACTAAAGCTTTTTTCATGTGTTTCAATCCCATTCGTGTTTTTTTGGGAATAGACGGCCCAACAGTTAACAGTCGTCAGCAAAACGAAATAAAAATACTGTGTTATAAAATACATCCATTGTGTTTACATTTTCGGCATCCTAAGCGACGTAACCTACTTTCAAACTGAGTTATTTTGTTGAGTCGCGTAAGTCATCTATTTTCGTTTTGACATTTGAAGCTCCGACTGAAACGCAACAAAATAGAAATAAAAAAATCCGCCAAAAGAGACAATGGACAATTGATTGTCGTGTGATTTCATTAAATGGACGTTTATTTGACGAATTAAAATGCCCATTTATCACACTCGAGCACATTCGATTTTTGAAAATAATCGTTTTCATGCAAAGCTCGCATCACTCAGTTCAGCCTTTCCTCATTTTGGCCAATTTTTAGAGGGCGACTTGTAATCGCCCCGACTATTTTTCTAGGCGACTTTGAGCTTTGAAGGGCGACATAATCGCCCTAGTCGCCCTCACGGCTGGTCCCTGTTGTATGCAATATCGAGCTTCATAAGTATGCATGATGTCAATCAGTACGAGATTTCCATAGTACGCTTACTTAACATAATAAAAAAATCCTTGAAATGCATTTCAAGAAAAGCACATCATGTAAAACTGTTATCCTGAATTAATTCCATCAGTCTCAGTTACAAAATAATGAAACATCGAAAATTGATCATTCCTGCATAAGATCTGATTTAATGTTAGGACATTGTGAATTGCTCAAAGTTCTCAGCTTGAGCATTTGTTTAGCACATATTCAATTCCCAGAATAATACTAAATAATAACAACAACCTGATAATTCTATCACAAATGTATTGGCATTTCAGTTACTGGAATCAATTTTATGCCCCCTTTCAAGGCTTCATTTTCAAAATTTTTCTCTGTAATGAATTTCTAACTAGGATGAGGGACAGGGGGAGGGGATCCCTCTCCCGGTCCTGCCCTCTAGTTGGAAATTCACTACCCTACACCACCACCCCCCAATCAGAAACCTCTAGCCACATCCCTACCCACACTCTATAAGTACTGTTTTAGAAATGTAACTTGTGACCCCTGCACTAGGGTTCTCATGCTACCTGTGGCCAGGCAAACACACAAACCACACGATTTGCATGGTAATTAGTTAATTTGGTAAAATAACAAGTCATTTAAAAAATATTTTTTCACACTCTTTCCAACTCGATTTGGATTTGATGTCTACATCAGACTCTGATTCGAGATATGTTTCTTTGATAAAAAATTGTTAATTCACAGGGTCCTAGAAAAAACAACAGAACAGCTGTTATAACATTGCCGATTGTTTATAATGCTGTTTCCTTAAAAATGAAACATATAGCTGTCCTGGGATAAGTGACTCCTCTCTGTGGTATTCACAAGCTGGCCAACTTTGTTGACAACTTATTTTGCTAACAGCTGCAATATTAGTCTGCTCCTTGCCTACTTGCTGTCACTCTTAGGTGAAATATAGTGCACATGGAGCAAAGCATTGGTGTTTACAAATGATAATTGAAAAATGTCTTCTCTGAGGAATTACAGACCAATCTGTATAAGGAAGACATCAAAATGTGTATTAAAGGTTTTTTGTATATATAGATATATATATAATATAATTTTCACAGTAGTAGACAAGGAATTCCTCTATCATGATCCTGTTGAAATTTCCTTGAGCTCTGTCAAACAAGATAGAATAAATTAAATGCCTGTATTGGATGTACTGAGGCCAAATAGTTCTATAACAAAGGAAAACTGGGGAGAGTCAGAGTAATTTCTCGACTGGTTACAAGATTTTTTATTCAACTTACAAAAGTTTACTCTATAACCTATATTCAATTAACAGATCAAATTTTTACTGGAAGTATCATAAATGGTTTTGTGATTGGAAATTATATTAAATTTTAACAGGGTTATTCAGAAGAGATATCCAATTAAGTGGGCTCCAGTGTATTATTAGAGTTGAACCTTTCATGGCCCAGACAAGGTTCATTTTAACATATATGCTTTGGTGGTCTTGCAGAGGGACATTTTTACAGTATCTTGGTAGTGCTTTCTGTTGACATTGGCAGCCTGTATAGGTAGTAGAGGTAGTGCTTTCTACTGACATATTGGCTGCCTGTATAGGTAGTATAGGTAGTGCTTTCTACTGACATATTGGTTGCATGTATAGGTAGTGCTCTCTACTGACATTGGCTGCATGTATAGGTAGTATAGGTAGTGCTTTCTACTGCCATATTGGCTGCCTGTATGGGTAGTATAAGTAGTGTTTCTACTGACATATTGGCTGCCTGTATAGGTAGTATAGGTAGTGCTTTCTACTGACATATTGGCTGCCTGTATAGGTAGTATAGGTTGTGCTTTCTCCTGACATGTTGGCTGTCTGTATAGGTAGAATAGGTAGTGCTTTCTACTGACATATTGGCTGCCGGTATAGGCAGCTAAGAATGCACTAGACACCATGCTAAGTCAAAGTGATGCGGTATTCAAAAGGTGTAAAAAATAAACTTGCCAGTCGGTGGTTCTCTCTGAGTACTCAGGCTTCCTCCACCCATAAAACTGTCCTACACGAGGTGACTCTTGTTATTGAAAGTGCTGTTAAACCCCCAAAAATAAATAAAAAATAAGTAGAAGTCTCCAGGCCTTTAAAAAGGCACTTTCCGAATACATGAACAGAATCAAATGGAACATTTTGTGACAAACAAAGTTGATCTCATTGTTTGCCTTGCGAGAATCCATTCTGATTCTAGCATGAATTTTAAGCCCCACAGTCTACACATGACAAGTTTGAGTGCAAAAAGTACTGCAACTGCCATATAAATGTTTTTAGTAACCTTTGAACATGTTAATATATATACAAGCATTTAATCAGAATTCACAAAAAAATGGACAAACTAACACTGTTGCTTCTTGACCTACTTACCTTTAGTGTAATGTTATTCCTATCTTACAGCCCATCATTCATGTCATTTGAAGATACATACAATACTTTGAAGTATGCTGACAGGGCAAAGAACATCAAAGCAACAGTGAGTATCATTTAAACTATTCCAGGGATTTGTCGCCCCTGTTAGGAAGGGTCTTGAGGCATTGCTGTTGGGAAAATTTGCATATAGAGGACCAGAGTTGGGAAAATTTTTGTTAGCCTGGTCTTGAAATTCCCTCAATTCACAGCCATAACTGATGTACCAAAAGTACAGGAATATTTCTATTAGTTAAAGAGAGGGCATAAAAGGAATTTAGTTTCTTCTATTCTAGTTTTACCCATTTCATAAGTGATTTAACCCTTAAACAGTTTTGTTCCACATTGGCAGGCTACATACTCTGTGTGCTATTACAGTTCTTTCTGCAAGTCACTTAACCCTGATTGCCTACATGGGGGCACGATGATGCTGTGTACTAAGGCATACTGCACGTCGATGGTGCGCATGTCTTCAATCTAACCCTGCCTGTGCCGCGGTGCAGAGTTCAGAGTTACGATGTTGGAGAGCTGACAGCTGCTCGTCGTTGCTCGGTGGTTCTCTCCGGGTACTCTGGCTTCCTCCACCGTAAAACTGTCGCGGTCACGATTAGCCATTGTGCATAAGTATGTGACCTTAAACACCATTAAATAAATAAATAAATAAATACAGTTCTTTCTAAGCAAGTCTTGGCTGCCTAAATAGGCAGCCAAGACTTGCTCAGCAAAAACTGCTAATATGAAACAAGAGGGATGCACAACTCTGAAACAGTATTGAGTGCTGTACTTACTGTTATCTGTGGAGTCCCTTTTCCAAAATACATTTGCTATTTGTGTTCATGCCATCGAAAGTTTGAAAATTTTGATTTCTGGAATTGGGAAAACAAATCCTGCACAGATCTCATTGGAAATGATGCCCATATTCTCTACTATCCTCACCCAGAAATTTTTTGTATTCTTCCTAATAACTATATCATTCACTTTGTTTCGTACCTATAAATCAAACCACGAAAAAAATTAGTATTTCAGAATGTATTGATTGTGAGGTAAAAACGAACAATATAATTTGGTTAAATTTTCTAACATTTCAAAAGGTTTCATTTAAGACATTTGAAAGTCAAGAGTGACCTTACTTCTCTGTACACTGATGTCAAAATTTCAAGATGCACATTTTTCCTGTGATGCAACTGGGAATCGATGCAATTCAGTTGTGGTTGCTATCGAGCCAGTAGAAAACTTCAGTTTTGTTGGGTGAAATGATAATAAAGAAAACATTTTCATAGTTTTGCACCAATGCGAAGAATGTTCAAAGGAGAAAATTTAAAAAAAAAATTGACTGCTAGAAAATCTTTTGATAACGTGAAAAGAATTTATATGAGATACATTGTGGTAACAAAAGTACAATTTGCCTTTTCAGCTAAAGAAAAATATTCTTAGTGTGGATTTCCATGTTAGTAGATATGGCCAGATTGTTGAAGATCTTCGAAGAGAGGTAAGTAAAGAGTTTGTGGTATTTGGCTACAGTGCAAAGGATTATTGTTTTGGCTGTGTATGGGTTCCTGCAATTTTTTAAAAATAATTTCTTTTCAGAAGTTAACATTTCAAGACCCAATTTAAATTTTTATGAATTTTATACACTTGAAAAAACTGTCAACACAAACATTTTGAGTAGTCATCAGTATAAAAATTAAAATACCAAAGTACCTAGGCATAGAGTGTATCAATACTTAGAGTAAATACGGTAGTTATCAATATAAAAATTAAAATACCGAAATACCTAGGTAGAGGTTTTTAGTTAAGCCTCTACAACCTACATTGCAGCTAGTGTTCAAGAGATGATCGGAATCAGCCAATTGTGGGCAATTGGATGACAACAGCATTGGCTCCTGGAACATTGGTTCAACCAAGCATTTTTTTTGTGATGATTCATTAACCACATCTTATTATCTTCTGCAGTTGTTCAATTGTTAATGTAAACTGATGTCAGTGATATAAATCAATAAAGTTGAAAAGTCACCACAATGTGTATTCTTAATTTCTCTAGGCGCCCCTTTACTGGATATACAAGTTAACCCTTTACCCAACGAACCGGGTGCATCCGCCTGCGTAATATGCAAATTCAGCTGTTCAAAAAATATTATTTTTCAAAGAATTTCAACAAAACCATATGGGACCCCTCGTTGGAACGAGCTCGACGATCTCATTCCAACAAGGAGTCACATGATATGGTTTTGTTGACATTTTTTGAAAAATTTCAAAAAATGATATTTAAAATAATAAATTTTGATATTGTCTGCATTGGGTAAAGGGTTAAACAACATGTAAAGCTTACAATTGAGCGTACTTGCGGCAATCGCTAGTTCTTACTGGAAAAGATTGCTCTCCATTGACTCGGATAGCAGTAAAAATTACCAGTTGCATGCACCTGGGCGGTAAACGTGGCTCTGAGAGCCCAAGTGTGTGCGACTGGTTATTTTACTGGACCTGAGTCAACAGAGTTTAACACTGAAATATGTTCAATTTAATGTAGTTCTTTCAAGTCTCGACTTATCTAGTAGTGAATGAACGGTAAACCCATAAAATAAGTTCAGTTTAATGTAGTTGTTTCGAGCCTGGACTTGTCGAGTAGTGCATGGCATTATAATCATAATCGGCTTCGGAATCAGCCAATTGTGAGCTCAAATAACCTGTAATCAGTCAGCGGCCATTTTTGGTAATCGGTTGAACACTAATTGCAGCAAAACTACTGGAAATCATTAGTGCAGGGCTTGCATTTTAGAACCATGGCCAGACTGATGAATAGGCCAGGTAAAAAGGGCCACCAGGCCTGATTTGTACTGTTCAGAGCTGATTTTGCAGATTACATAAACTGTGGCAGATGTATTTGCCGGCTTGATAGATTGGCGACCAGGCTGACTGATCAGCCTGGTGAGAAGTGTTTTGAGGCTGATCACCAGGCCTATCAGCCCAAGTCTGGTGAAAATGCAATTCCTGGTAATGAGAAAGAGAGTATGAGAGGGGTTCATCAGGGACTTGATGGGTCATTTCGTGGTTCTCTCCAGTTACTCTGGCTTCCTCCACTTGAAAAACTGTCTGCCATGATATGACCTTGTGTTGAAAGTATTGTTAAACCCCAATGAAACAAAACTAATCTTTGATGGATATAGGATAGGGATGTCTCAACTGACCAGGCATGTTATTTTGAGGAGGGTGACTGCCCTCGCCCACTTGAATGGAAAATTCTGTGGGAGGTAATCGCCCACCCCACCATATATTGCGTGGGCAACAGAATGAGGTTGTGTTCTTATTTGAATGAATGAATGAAAGGTTTTAGCGCGCTGAAGGCGCGCAGGGACGATGTGGGATTTACAAATCCCTTGCGACCCGATTAACCTTATTTTTTTTCCCTTGGATCACACAGGCCTAGCTTTCCTATTGCCCAAAATGGTGTCTGAGGGGGTTATGCACGCGGTTAGAATACCCGGCAGTTTACGCTGGAGTGTTAGATGGTCAATACTCAATCCCTCAACGCCTTTAAAACTATTAGAGAGCGAGCTCTATTCGGTTCCAGTTCGGCGATGGTAGAGGTTTGAGTCCCACCATGGTGGCGAGCCAGAATGTAATGTTGTGCGATGGCAAGTTTAAGGGAAGAAGAGAAAAGAAAACCAAACAGCAACGCCGGTTGGCAATATTCGTACATTATAATAACATTTTCTCTTATTTCAGCAGAGAGAAAATGTTATTATAATGTACGAATATTGCCAACCTTCAGTTTTGAAAATGAAAGTGCACAAATAATAACGCTTATATTTTTGAACCCAGATGTGCGTTTTTTAGCTCATCTACATCTGTAAGATGTGGTGAGTTATTGTCATAACCTCGGGCGTCAGCGTCGGCGTCCGGCGTGTCCAATATTGTAAGATTTAATGTTAAGGTTAATTTCTCAAACATCAGTGGGCTCAGGCCTTTGATATTGCATATGTAGGTTGTAGGGGACTATCAGAACAGTATTTAACCCTGATATGACTTTTTTCCAAATTTCACCTAAAATTTTCTGCCAAAAGTTGTAAGAATTTGCGTTTAGGTGTTGTAAGAATTTGTGTTAAAGTCAGCTTTTGTGCAGATTGTGGTGCTTTAACTTCTCATTACTGTTGATTTCCATATTTCAATAACAACTGTAGGTATTAACCCGACTATGCAGAAATTTAACGGAAATTTTCTTTTTTTTCAGTCAAAATATTCATGTTTTTCTCTGTCTTGGTAAATTTTAAGTTCTAAAAGTTTGTGTTAAGGTGAGGTGTCAAGGTGAGTTCTCAAAGATCAGTGGGCTCAGGCCTTTGATATTGCATATGTAGGTTGTAGGGGACTATCAGAACAGTATTTAACCCTGATACTTCGACTTTTTTCCAAATTTCACCTAAAATTTTCTGCCAAAAGTTGTAAGAATTTGCGTTTAGGTGTTGTAAGAATTTGCGTTAAAATCAGCTTTTGTGCAGATTGTGCTGGTTTAACTTCTCATTACTGTTGATTTTCATATTTCAATAACAACTGTAAGTATTAACCCTACTGTATGCAGAAATTTAACTGAAATTTTCTTTTTTTTTAGTCAAAATTTTCATGTTTTTCTCGCACTTAGTAAATTTTAAGTTGTAAAACTTTGTAAACTTTGTGTTTAGGTGAGTTGTGTTTCTATGTGTCTTTCCAGGCGATTAATATTCTACACTTGGGTTACTGAACTCCATTGCAGTAATATCTAACCCTCTTTACATGCATATTTGAGGAATGTGAGGCTGATTTTCTGCCAAAACTTGTAAGAATTAGCGTTTAGGTGTTGTAAGAATTTGCGTTAAAGTCAGCTTTTGTGCAGATTGTGGTGCTGTCACCTATCATTACTGTTTATTTTCTCATTTCAATAACAACTGTAGGTATTAACCCTACTGTATGCAAAAATTTAACTGATTTCTTTTCTTTTTTTCAGTCACAATGTTCACGTTTTTCTCTGACTTACTCAATTTTAAGTTCTAAAAGTTTGTGTTAAGGTGAGGTGTTAAGGTGAGTTCTGTTTCTATGTGTCTTTCCAGGCAATTGATATTGTACGCATGGGTTACGGAACTACATTGCGGTAACGTTGCGCCCTTATTACATGCATATTTGAGGGGGATTTTTGGGACTTATATTCACTTTCTTTGAAAATTTTTTTTTTCAACTTTTTTTTTTATTCAATACTTTCTCATACTTGTTACTAGTAACATTAAGGCTTATTTTAGTTGTTGAGGTGATGTATTTTTGTTGGGGCTTATAGTCACTTTCTTGAACGAATGTTTTTTCCGCAACTCCTCTTTAACCAATGAATGTACTTCAATTACAATTTCAGTGATTTATGAAAGCCTTTCCTAATTCTTATTTATGATTTAATATCTGGCCTCACGATTCATATTCTTAATCATAAACATTTCTAAAAGAAAAAAATGCTTTTATATCCAATGATTCTATGTTGAATTGATATATAATAAATGCAGAAATGTAGACTTTCCAAAGCCATCACATAAACCACATTAATCATTTGATGCCTAGTTAATGATTTATATTAACTAAATATTAGGCATGTTACATTGGAACGACATTATCAAGCGCGAATGTAGGTGAGCGTTGGGATGTAACATTCCTCTTGTTACAGTTGTGCCTGGTATTTCAACGCTCACAAATCAGTCATTTCCCAAAATTAAAGATGGTAAAATGACCCATGAGGATGCAGTTCATTGTTATCGCTGATCAATGAAGACATAATTGCATCAAAATTTGAAAATATTTTAATTTTATTCAACCTAACCTCACGCAAATATTTCCAATTTCCCCATTGTCTCTGTAAACTAAAACATTCAGTGGGGTGTGTTCTGGAAAATCTTAAGCATTTTTTATAGATAATTGCTACTGTGCTTATGCCACTAGAGGGATATAATCAATTTTATGAATTGATCAGGAATAAAAGTCCAGCATATTGACCTAGAAATAGTAATTTAAGTAAGGTTGGCTGTGGGTATCTATTCACAACCACATTGTTAATATACAAAGAACACATTCTGCAAAAGTGAAAACATTAATCAGGCACAACTATGATTGGTTTGATCTATTCATGAGACAATGTCGCAAGCCCCCCTTTGATTCTTTCGGTACAGCATAGTAAATGTGCTCTTATTTCAGACCATAACACATTCCCAATTTTATTCAGTGATGTCAGCCGATTTCTATGTGCATGCAGATGACTTGTATAAAAAACCCATGGCTGTCATTGCTTTAAAGGGAAGTCGAGTTAAGTACTCGATGTTTCTAACTTGAAACACCCGTAATGGAGCCCTTCAGTATAAAACAACTAGCAAAGGGTGCGCAGAATTTGTTACCAAAATATGGTGTAAGCTGTGTGCGAAGCATTCCGACAAACTAGATGTTGATCCAAGACTCTGTGGGAAGTTCGTAAATGATATTGACAAATACGTTTTGGGTGCTACTTTTGTGAAAACGTCTAATTTAGACAGACACCCTGCATGCAAAGCAGACAAATTTGCCGATTTGGAGGGTCAAGGAACTGAAAGTTGTTAAACCCCATGCCAAGCAAACTGATGCACACCTTCAAATTCCCAAACGACATATAATATAAAAGACTGCTTGAAAGAGGCATCAGAACATGCTTATCAGATACTTTTCACCGATGCTTATATATTGGCTGTATATGAGCAATCCTTGACATACATGCAAACAATAGTGAGGGCGTAGAAGGATTGTGGAACTAGGCTTATAAAAGGCCCAGATGACCATAAAAATGCAAGAGAATTTGTCGAGACTTTAGGCGAAACAAAATGTAGAATAAAAAAAATTGTTTTCTTCAATGAGGGCCTTCTCAGCGTTGAGTGATGAAAGTCTGGCCAGGAAAACTGTGAGGGAGAAAGACATTGACGAGTTTGGGGATTCAACGGATGAAAACCTGGAAGCTTCAATCAACAATACTTTCTTGAGTAAGTTATGTGTGAATGAGGAATCGTGATACGTGAAATTGGTGGTCTCGGCAACTTCAGATGAGGTAAATATTGGGATTTATCACAGTCTGCTACTCAACTGAAAAGTAAGTGCAGTTGGCTGGTCACTATCCACTTTTTATACGCCCGTTTGAAAAACGGGACGTATTATAGTATGGCGTTGTCCGTCCGTCCGTCCGTCCGTCCGTTTGGTTTCCGAACAATAACTTTAGTATTTGTTTTCCGATCGGCTACAAATGTGGTATGTGGTTTAATCACAACAAAATACAGGTCAAGTTCGAATACGGGCTCGGTCCGAACATTTTTCGCCTGAATTATGGCCCCAGTTGGACTTAGAATTCGTCAAATATTTGGTTTCCGGATGATAACTTTAGTATTTGTTTTCTGATCGGCTCCAAATGTGGTATGTGGATTAATCACAACAAAATACAGGTCAAGTTCGAATATGGGGTCGGTCTGAACATTTTTCGCCTGAATTATGGCCCCAGTTGGACTTAGAATTCGTCAAATATTTGGTTTCCGGATGATAACTTTAGTATTTGTTTTCCGATCGGCTCCAAATTTGGTATGTGGTTTAATCACAACAAAATACAGGTCAAGTTCGAATATGGGGTCGGACCGAACATTTTTCCCCTGAATTATGGCCCCTGTTGGACTTAGAATTCGTCGAGTATTTGGTTTCCGGATGATAACTTCAGTATTTGTTTTCCAATCGGCTCCAAATTTGGTATGTGGTTTAATCACAACAAAATACAGGTCAAGTTCGAATATGGGGTCGGTCTGAACAATTTTTGCCTGAATTATGGCCCCTGTTGGACTTAGAATTCGTCAAATATTTGGTTTCCGGATGATAACTTTAGTATTTGTTTTCCAATCGGCTCCAAACTTGGTATGTGGTTTAATCACAACAAAATACAGGTCAAGTACGAATATGGGGTCGGTCTGAACAATTTTTGCCTGAATTATGGCCCCTGTTGGACTTAGAATTCTTCGTTAAATATTTGGTTTCCGGATGATAACTTTAGTATTTGTTTTTCGATTGGCTTCAAACTTGTTAGTCATTTTTCTCAAATGACTGAAAAATTTAGTCATTTCACAAAATCACTGATTTCAAAGTCTGACCGTAACATATATATATATGCCAGTATAAATTTCTCGCACTCTAAAAAAATTGCAAATGTGTTAAAATGGTACAATTTGAACAGTTCACGGGCGTATGATGCAATGCCCAGCGGTGCTCTTGTTGTCTGATCACCTAGAACTTTCAGTTAACTGTTTCCCTGCCATACAGCACCACAGCAGCAGATGCCACTGCCATGCAACCAGAGGAACTACACAGTAATAATACATATAGTTTGGATATGGGAAATAACATTTTTCTTTAGAGGAATACCTTACTGAAACTTGGTATGCTGGTAGGAATAGGTCCAGACGTCAGATTGCATTTGAATCTCGGTCATATAAGGTCACGTGACCATGGCGTAGGAGATGGCCACCAGACCAAAGTAAGGAAATATTGCCATATTCTTGCGTTTTGTGTGATGGAGTCAAACCATTTATAGCCAAACAATGAATTTTTATACTAAATGTTGTACTATTGTGGTTATACTTGTGTACAAATTGATCAGAAGATTTGAAGAAAAAAATATTACAGATGGCCCTTATAATGATTTGGTGGGGGGTGGGGGAGGGGGAGGGCATATTGAATCCAGCATGGATCAAATGGTTCTAAACCATACATTTGCCAGTCAAAACAAATTGGGTCACTTGCTGACTGACGACTCTTCTACCTCTAATCCTGCAGAATTTCTGACAGCACAAACATTTCAAATGAAATCTTTGCCTTTAGGGGGTTAATATGAACACATCACTACTGGCCATATCGTTTAGAGATTCTCCGTCTTCAGTTTTAGAACCACAGTTGCTATCGGAGTCTTGAAAAATATGCTCTATAACCTCACTGGTCTTGAAACATTTGAGAGTAGAATTCCTCGCAGACGTTTTGCTGAAAGACAGTGCTAGAAATGAACAAAATTGACGGGTGCAGTTTTAAATTCCCACAAAATCAGAGATGAGAGTTTTAAGCTCCCGCAAAATCAGAGATTTGAAGGAATACTGTCACCAAACACCAGAAGCCTTAACCCTTGGAACCTGAGCGGCCATTTTTCCAGCCTGGAACATTATATGTCATAACATCATTAAATAGGATGGCTGTTCAGTAAATGTGTGGGGTAGATCAATCAGTATTTTCAACGTGCAGCCCCGAGGCTGCACCTTGAAAATACTGATTGGTCTACCCCAAATAAGGAATATGGACTCTTCTGATTGCTGCCATTGAACTGGCATGGCAGATACCACTAGTGTTCAAAGGGCTAAATGCATAAGGAATTGCAGATTTATGACAGTAACTTGCCACTGGCCATAGTGTGCTGCTTTCTCAAAACAACACACATTTATATGCCCTCACAGTATATTTGTGCTCCACAATATTTTTCAACGAGTGTATTTTTTAGCTCCCGTAAAATAGAAATCACGGGTGCTGACGGGAGCAATTGCACTCACACCCGTCACATCTCCAGGACTGTGAAAGACATGCCAAAACAAACCAACATACGTTTTAATCCAAGCTTTATTATCTGTGGTGGTTGTGTTGCGAAATTTTACTTTAGCTTTGACATAGGACATAAATAGAAAGCTACGATATCATAATTTTAAAAAAATAAGAGTTACTTCCCCTAGAACTATCGTACTGCTATCTAGTTTCAAATTTTGACTTCAGTCATTATCGGCAGAAATTGGGTGATTCGAAATAGTTAAAGACAGTGTCGGGAACAATGCTGACTTTGAAAAAAATCAGGTTTTCAATGCGTCAGTTTATAAATTTGGCAAATCAACCTGGAAAATTCTTGGGGCATTTCAGGAGAATGACAAAAGCCATGGTGGTGCAAGTGTATGTATTTCCAAAGGTACACAGAACTCGATTCATTTCACACCAACTGAAAGGTGTCTTCAATCTGATTAAACATTGGATGCCCTCATCAAAACCTTGAGAATTCAGTTGCTAACCAGTCTTTCAGTAAAGTTAACAAACAACTTATCAGATTCCTGAAAAAAATGAAGCATAAAGCAAACCAAGAATATGAATTTTTGATGGCAAAGAAATAATCACAAAATTAAAAAAATGAAATAAAAATCTGCCCGCCCACATGCAATTTTAAAAAAAATGGCCTGAGAAACTGAACATCTACTTTGCAGGGCCTAATATGAATCTGTTACTCATCTGATAGTGGTGAAATTTTACTAAAATCTTGCATGGATGTCCAGAATGATATGCCCTTTCAACACTTTCAAGTTATACTGTTCCATCCCTCACCTTGGCACTGGTTGGGCATTTCAGTACTTCTTATGCGATCACTTGTTGAATATAACTTATAATCACTAAACCATTTATAAATTTAATCTGTTAATTGCAGGTGGGTTAACTAAACAAGTAACTGCCTGTTAACTGATTGAAACATCTTGGGATCTTTCAAAGAATTACACTAACTTGAACTCCCCATGCTTATAGCCTCAGTACATCCTACACCCGCATAATATGCAAATTCAGCAGCTGAAAAAATATTATTTTTCAAAAAATTTCAAAACCATATCATGTGACCCCTCACATGGAATGAGCTAGTTCCAATGAGGGGTCACATGATATGGTTTTGTTGAAATTTTGGGGAAAATTTATAAAAATGGTATTTAAAATAATAAATTTTGATATCGTCTGCGTTGGGTGAACAGGCCAGGTAATCTAGAAAATGAAGGAGTGCAAAACAGTTGCCCTCCTCAGATTGATTGGGAGTGCAATTGCACCTAAAATTTTCAATGCCAAAACTTATATGCTATTTGGTTATATTCACTTCAAGGTATTAATATTGTGTCTGAAAAAATAGTGGAAAAATTGGCACACACATCTTCTCATTATTCAAAATGTTGCATTCAGTTGTTATGTGACTGTCTTCTACGCTCAAAATCTATCGAAATGTGACACAGAATGGGTCATGATTTATTTCAAATCAGTGCTATATTGACGAATCGTCCCCTGAATTCCAATGTGTTCTCTGTGCCAATAGGCACAGAGAATACATTGGAACTCAGGGGACGAAATGATAATAGATTTTAAAGGCAGGTCTGACATTCCAAAAAATCAAGGGGTGCAAATAATTGCCCTCCTCAATTTTTTCTAGGCGTGCAGCACTCCTGCACTCCTAAAGAATGCCAGGCCTGGGTAAAGGGGTAAGGGAGAAAAATGTGACAATGAGAATAGTGCTGCCGCGGTTAAGACTTTTTTCTGACCGGTTAACCAACGTGTTTGACCGTGGTTAACCGTGGTTAACCGCATTTAAGGTACCTATATTTGTAGTGTGTTCTTGCTTCAACTGTAACTATTATTTCGGGCCGGCCAATGTTATTTACATTGACCATAAATAATAATAAAGAAGTATTCTATTTAGTTGTTGTTGTTCAATCGCCCATGTGTTTACATCAGTGCGTGTAATAGGAAATCAACAGGTTTGTGGGGCCAATATGGATGAAATCATAAAAAATACAAAATCATCAAAATAACAACGAAAAAATAAATAATAACACATTAAATGTTTGTCAGCAATACCTGGAGAGACGTATTTATTTATTCCATGAACTCCAATTCACTGATGTGTAATGTCCGGTTATAAATTACGCACATGTGCACCAGATAAAGTTAGATTCAAGAGCACCAACAATGCTTAAGTGGGACAACAATTTGAAAATAATTTGCGCTGTAACCTGCGCATTTGTTGTATTTTTATTGGTTTTTCCGAAACGTTCTCGCGTTCCGGAAAAAACAACTAAATCACAACAACTGCGCAGGTTACGGCGCAAACGGTGCTCTGAATCGTCTGATTCTGAAACTATGAAGTTTCAGTCACAAACGAGCGTTGGATTTTCTTGACAGGGATGAAAACATTGGGGTGATAAACAAACAACGAAAAACAAATAAATGCGAGTATTTTTTAAATCTTTAATAATAATTTTCCTTTATTCTTTTATCTTATTCACCACGTGGTAATTCGTGAAAACTTACCTATTTCCGTTGCATCCCAAACGACTTATACACGGGGTCGACTTATACACAGACATATACGATGAGTATAGTGAATGTAAGGTTAACCGGTTAAAACATTTTCTTGACCGGTCAAAGTTTTAACCACAGGTTAACCGGTTATCCGGATAACCGCGGCAGCACTAAATGAGAACACAATTAGGGATGAGCCGATCTATCGGTAAGCAATCGGCTATTGGCCGATAAAAGTCTATCGGCAATCGGTATGAATAGCACAAAAAATATCGGCTCTTGCCGATTGTTGAAACAAATTATTGGGTACCTATTCTAACTCTATTTCACAGCCATTTTAATGTTCTGCTAATAACTAACAAATGTTCCGTGCATAACATTGCGTAGAGTTGGTACGCATACCATATGATTTGAGATTTATATTTATTTTCCATGTTTCATTTCAGATTGTGGAACTGAAGGACAAATTGAAAAAGTCTGAAGGTAGTAGTGGGTCATCTGTCTGTACAGCACCTCCATTACCAGATATCATAACTAGGTAAATAACTTATAGTAACGTTGAACCCTGGTAATCTGAGACATGAACTGATATTTTTATACTGTACCAATGATCCAGACTTAGCTGGTGCTAACTCTAAAATTCTAGGGCCAAACACAAATTTTGCCCCCCCCAATCCCCCAAATTTGCATCAAAATCCCCAAAATAGATGTCCTGTGTGGTCCTCCATACTTTTGTCCACTGTGCATGCGCAGTGTCCAGGAAGTACCAAAATTGGAGCCAAATCCTCATTCTTTGTTTGGCCCTTCAATCAGTAACATCTCACTGATATTTGTGCTTATAATCTCAGTTAAGATGATGCCAGACACAAAATCATGAAAGAAATGGTGGATCTAAGGATGAAATAAGAGGATGAGAGGAAGAAACAGTGGAAGGATGTGTTCAGGACTGTAACTTATAATTTTTATGCAAAATTATTTCATGTTCCCAAATTTCGGGGCATAGGCCTGATGCTTACATTCTTGTTATGAAATTTCCACAGTTTGTTCAGAGTTTCCACTCTCCCTTTCCTTTATACCCCCCTTGCTATTCTCCCATGCTTTTGGCATAATTTTTGTAATTTTTTTACTGAAATTTCTTGGGAGTTTTGGCTTGATAACAGAATGTTTATTCTGTTTTTCCCCATGGTTACGTCCTCACCCTAGGGTGGTTAGGCATTTCGGTCATGCATCCACCATCCGATGTACTGCAGTTTCTTCTCAGGAAGCCTCTGTTTTACATTGGATAGTGTTATAATTGGTTACTGATTTTGGGCCATATTTTCAGTGCCTGGAGTCTTGTTTCCAGTTTTTATTCACTTTTGTTTATGTTGACAATGGTTACTTCTGAAAGTGATTCCTTGTCTTCTATTAGGTCTACTCATAGCCAGATACATTAATATTGTCCGTAACTGTAACATTAATATTTAGACATGTTTTAAAAATTTTTGTCCACACTTAGGCTTTTTAGCTCAACTTGACAAAGTCAAGCTGAGCTATTGCCATCACTTCTCGTCCGTCTGCGTACGTACATACATACGTACGTACGTACGTTAGTATGTTAGTACGTTAGTAGGTACGTCCACAATTTCCTTTGGCACACCTCACAGGTTGCATTTATGATCAGATTTCTTTGAAACTTGGTGTGCTTGTTTGGGGTGACCTCTAGATGGGAGCTATCGATTTTCTTCAATTTCCGTCAAAAAATGTTGCCGCGGCCAACGTTCTTAGAACTTAGTTTAGTCAAACCACAATATTTCCCTTTGGCACACCCTACAGGGCACATTTATGATTTGATTGCTTTGAAACCTGGTATGCTTATTTAGGGTGACCTCTAGATGGGAGCTATCGATTTTCTTCAATTTCCGGCAAAAAATGTTGCCACGGCCAACGTTCGTAGAACTTAGTTTAGTCAGACCTCAATATTTCCCTTTGGCACACCCTACAGGGCCCATTTATGATCAGATTGCTTTGAAACCTGGTATGCTTGTTTGGGGAGACCTCTAGATGGGAGCTATCGATTTTCGTCAATTTCTGTCCAAAAATGTTGCCACGGCCAACGTTCTTAGAACTTAGTTTAGTCAGAAGACTCAATATTTCCCTTTGGCACACCCTACAGGGTACATTTATAATCGGATTGCTTTGAAACCTGGCATGCTTGTTTGGGGTGACCTCTAGATGGGAGCTATCGATATTCGTCAATTTCCGTCAAAAAATGTTGCCGCGGCCAACGTTCTTAGAACTTAGTTTAGTCAGAAGACTCAATATTTCCCCTTTGGCACACCCTACAGGGCACATTTATGATCGGATTGCTTTGAAACCTGGCATGATTGTTTGGGGTGACCTCTAGATGGGAGCTATCGATTTTCTTCAATTTCCATCAAAAAATGTTGCTGCAGCCAACATTCTTAGAACTTAGTTTAGTCAGACCACAATATTTCTCTTTGGCTCACCCTACAGGGCACATTTATGATTAGATTGCTTTGAAACCTGGTATGCTTATTTAGGGTGACCTCTAGATGGGAGCTATCGATTTTCTTCCATTTCCATCAAAAAATGTTGCCACGGCCAACGTTCTTAGAATTTAGTCTAGTCAGACCACAATATTTCCCTTTTGTACACCCTACAGGGCACATTTATGATCGGATTGCTTTGAAACCTGGCATGCTTGTTTGGGGAGGCCTCTAGATGGGAGCTATCGATTTTCTTCGGTTTCTGTCAAAAAATGTTGCCACTGGCAAAAAAAATGACATTGGTACCAATGATCTTCAATTTTGCCATTTCATTTATAACTTACCAAGTTCAAGTTTGTCAAGTTGAGCTACAGTGTCATTGACACTTTCATTTGGGATCCATTTGGGCTCATTGTTCCCATTGGGAACTTGGGCTCATCTTGAAATTTTTGCGAAAAAATGTTTTTCTTTTGAATTAATTTCGAAATGTTTGTAATGGATTATTATTATTATTATGTATCTTTGTTTTCATGGGTTGGTTCGAGTACAATGACTGTTTAATATTTTTTCAAAATGAAAGAATATTGTTCAATTGTAAATCGAGGAGGTCTTCCTCCGATTCTCATGTTCATTGTATTTGTTGTCTGTGTACTCGCACTAATCCTTGCTCAGTGTGTGCCAATTCAGATGACAAACGTTGGAGACGTGTGTCACGGAATATTGTTAGTGGTGAGAGGTCCATGCCGGTCCTCTCTCCACAGAGTCACTCTAGTTCTTTCAGTCTCTTTTTCAGAGGAATAAGAACAGGGTGATGTTTCCGTGATGTCTTCAAAAGTGTGCTTCCATCGTCGCAATAATGAGCTAGTGGCAAAGTGCTCAAAGGAATGCGGCAAGTGCCTAAGAGGTCCCACGTAGGATCGATGGTCACTTGTCGTCCGCTAGCTCCCGCGGTGAAGCAATCATTCACGAAATGGTTGTGACGCCAGATTCATCTGTTGTGGTCCAGGAGAGAAGGGGTGTTGCGAGCACTATAATCTCGGATCATGCACACCCGGCGACGACGGATCGGAGGATAGAACGGAGGAAGCCAGTCAGTCCAGTAGCTAGCTCATCCAGGTCTACCTGGACCACAAGCGAAAGAGGCCCCCTCTCTCTTAGAACAACATCTGGGCCCAGATGTTGTTTTATGTAACGTTTGTTAGTCGGAGCATACGTCCACTCCTCCTGCCCGGGACGCTCCGTCGCATAGACAGTCCGACGCGGCTTGTCTGTTGGCTTCCTCATCCTCACGTCAACACACATGACCGCACTTTGGCTATGTGACCGCAGATATCCAGCCTGCTTCGCCGACCAGGGAGTACACGTCGACCAGGTCACGCCATCCGCTAGCCAAGGACACAAGGCCTTTCCAGTCGGGACGTTCGCATATGAGAAGAATGCAGGAATCAACGCCCCAGGAGCTTCCAGCGGCTAAATTACGTAAGACCGCGGCTCCACAGGCCTCCGTGACGGACTCGCTATCACAGATAGCTCAATTCATCACAGCATCCCTGTAGCCATCAGAAACTTTTTCAGAAAAGAAACTCTGAGAAAGCTGGGTCGGTTCGCTCCCCTGCAGAGTCAGAAAGGGACGACAGGGATTCTCATGTGCTCCAGTCGGATGGTAAAAGGGAATCCGCGCAGCTGAAATTTTCTCTTTCCGAACAACTTAAGGTGGCCGTAGATTTCATCCGGCAACACCTTTTAGAAGTTGTTCCTCCGGACCAAAATGCTGCATTACATGATAAGAAACTGAAAGCGTCACTGGACACAGATTTATTCGGCCGAAATAGGGACATTGCGCCTGACTTTCCGACCCAGTCCAGAAATGTCACGGACATTTGTACTTCTTAATGACGCTATATTCAAGCTAGCCTCTAAGACTGGCAAATCAGGTTTCTTATCGTCTCATGCACTACTGCTGCCTTTCATCAGTCATAGAAATAGATTTGAAATGGTAGGACAGGGCATGTCGAGAGTTCCTCTGCGTTTAGACGACCAGGCAGACGACTTGGAGTTGTCATTGCCGGCGTCTATGTCGATTTATCTAGTATGCTGGAGACGACTATCTTGTCTAACAGAAAAATCAGTTTAGACGCATTATCTTACGCAGATCACCTTACCAGAGCGTTACCATTACGTCTCGAAGGAAAGAATTCCAGGATGTTCAAAACCTCCTTGAGAGTTCTTTCGAGGGCCATAGCATATTCTACGTATAACTCCGCCCTTTCAGTGGCAATATGGAGTTAGTCAGACGTGATGCTGCCCTGGCTGCATCCACAAGAGTGGATAGTAAGGTGAAAAACTCTCTTCCAGTCGCTCCGGTCTCAGGTGAGCTTCTCTTCGACGATAAGCTTTCTACAATCTATAATCAGATTACTAAGAAAGCTTCGGATTCTCTGCTTTTAAATCCGCTTTGAAAAAGTCTGACTCAGCAGGGAGAAGTAAGGCAGGCACTTCGGGGGCAAATACGTCCAAGGGAAGTTCCTATAGAGGATTTAAGAAAGCCTCTACATCTTATTCCGGAGACTGTCAGAGTAGCGACTTAGGTAGGGGTCGTAATGCTGGCCGAAATAACCGGTCAGATGCCCCTAGATCGTCTGGACGAGGTGCGGGTCGAGGAGGACGTTGCAACCCTCGCAGGGCCAGGAGGTGATGGTTTAAACCTCTATGACGTTCCAGTGGACGGAATGCTGTCGAGTTTCTTAACCAATTGGTTATCAATTACGGATGACCCATGGGTGCAAGGGGTTATTTCCAAAGGTCTAAAACTCCTTCAAGGAAAAACCTCCATTAACTTGAAGTCCACGCTGGACTCAGCTTCCGTTAAGCGTTCAGAAGAGAGATTTGCTTCTATCAGAAGTTCAATCTCTTCTGGACAAGAACGCTACAGACGTCGTAGAAAACCAGGAATCTCCAGTTTTCTACAGTCACCTGTTCCTGGTTCCAAGACCAGGCGGCTCGTTTCGTCCAGTTACAGATCTGAGCTGGATAAACAAGCTGATCGTGGCTCCAAAATTTTATATGGAGACCATCCGATCGGTCAGATCGAGCATTCGATTGAACTATTATGCTGCGAGCATAGATCTCAAGGATGTGTACTTTCACGTCATGGTACATCTGGCGTTTAGAAAGTACCTTCGCTTCGCTGTCCCAGGAGTTGTTTTCAGTTCCGAGCAATGATGCTCTGGTCTGAATCTAGCACCCTGGGCCTTCACACGAATAATGATCTCGGTAATGACTTATTTGCGAGCTCATTCATCTGTGGTAACTTCGGACTACTTGGACGACATTCTTAAGAGTTACGGCAGCAAGTTAACACTTCAGAACGATGTTCAGAGTTTGCTTCAATTGCTCCGACGTCTCGGTTTCATAGTAAACGAAAAGAAGTCGGATCTCGTGCCGTCCAAATCATTCACCCACGTGGGAATGAGCTTAGAGACGCACAACAATCTCGTTCGTCTGCCGTTAACCAGCGTGATATTAGTCAGTTGTTACGCTCTCTTTTGTCTTCACTCAGATGTAGTAACAGCGAGAGAATTCATGAGACTGACAGGTTTGTGCAGAGCCGCTGAGGATCTTATTCCGATGGGGCGGCTACGCACTCTTCCACTCCAGATATTTTTACTCAGAATTGGAGTGTGAAGACTCATTCACCCGAAACGAACATCGTCTTGTCGAATCTTGTGAAACATGAGATTCAGACTTGGGCAGATTTTCAGTGGTTAACTCAAGGAGTACCACTGCAACTGCCGGATCCGATTTTTACGATATTGACGGATGCGAGTCAAATAGGTTGGGGCGCAACTTTGAGCCCATCAAATTCGAGGTGCCAGGGTCTTTGGGATCCGCAGTTCCTAAACAAGCACATAAACATCAAAGAGATGATGTCAATTGGCTTGCGCTACGTCAGTGGATGAAGATCATTCAGAATTCGCATGTTCAATTTCTGTCTGACAATTCGACAGTAGTAGCGTATATACGGAACCAGGGAGGCACTCATTCCATTCCGTTGTTCAATCTAACGGAAAGAATCCTTCTGTTTGTCCTAGAGCATCAAGTTCTTCTATAGGTCCGTCTTATTCCGGGTCGCCTGAATGTTCTAGCGGACTCCCTTTCCCGGAAAGGTTGTATGTTGCCGTCAGAATGGACTCTCAACAAACGAGTATTCAATCAGATTTGCTACCTATGGGATCGTCCTATGATAGACTTATTTGAGATGCATCTCAACAATCAGTTGCAGACGTATGTGTCGTCATGCCCAGATCCTCGAGCGTTTGCAGTAGACGCCCTCTCGATCTCTTGGGACGGAATGATAGGATACGCGTATCGGCTAGTTCCGTTGATTCAGCAGATATTGCTAAAAATCAAGCAATCTCACTGCAAGATTCTATTTGTAGCATCTCTCACCCCAGAGACCATGGATAAATCTACTCAGGTGTCTGTTGTGGGACATTCTGCGGAAGCTTCCTCCACAGGAGGACCTTCTTTCGCAGGGGAAATCGCGCACACTGCATCACAACCCGCTAGGTCTCAACCTTCACATATTTCCGTTGTGCGGTCCTTCTTGCACGGCAAGCATTTTACAGGACGAGCAGTGCACACAATTTCAAACTGTTGGAGGACCTCCTCTTAGCTAAATTATGCTGCTAAGTGGAAGGTTTTCTCTCGATGATGTAGGGATCATTCTGTTGATTTTATGATCTCTCCATTCCAGACATTGCTAATTTTTTGGTCTACCTGTTTGAGATCAAACTGCAGCTAAATACTATTAAGGGTTATAAGTCTATGCTATCGGATACCTATCCTCATCATGATAGCTTACAGATTGGATCTAATGTCTCTTTGTCTAAGTTAGCGTAAAACTTTTCGATAAATAGACCTAGAACCCTTAGGTTAATTCCTGAGTGGAATTTAGCTTGGGTTCTTCTGAAGCTAAAAGAAGCGCCATTTGAACCTCTTGATACAGTGGATTTCAAATACTTATCTTA
This sequence comes from Pictodentalium vernedei, assembly GCA_031216915.1. NCBI lineage: Eukaryota > Metazoa > Mollusca > Scaphopoda > Dentaliida > Dentaliidae > Pictodentalium > Pictodentalium vernedei. Next base: position 36,858,943 of record CM062289.1, on the reverse strand, counting down.
TAAGACAGCTTTTCTCTTAGCCTTCTCTTCTGTTAGAAGAGTTAGTTAGCGTCATGCACTATCTGTTGATGATTCTCACTGTCGTAGTTTTGTTAATACTATTACATTGACTACTAATGATTGGATTTTTGGCTAACAATCAGGCTCCTAATAAGTACTCTGAACCTATTGTTATTAAGGCTCTTCTGTCTCCAGACGGTCATAGGCCTTTGCTTTGTCAAGTCAGCTATGCGTATTTACAACGTAGATCTGAGTTTATCAGAAAGGAACGTAAGCGTTTCTTTCTGTCTTTGCTGCCTAATAGAAAGGACATTACGGTCCATTCTATTGCAAGGTGGATTCAATTAACTATCCGTACTGCTTGTGATAAATTATCTTCATCTCAGCAGTCTGTGCTTAAGATTTAGGTGCATGAAGTAATAGCGCTGACTACATCTTGGGCTTATGCTAATAGTGTTGCTATTACCGATTTGATGAAGGCTGCATATTGGTCTCAGCCTTCCACGTTCACAAATTTTCATCTTAGAAATATTGAGTCTATTTCTGGCGACCTGCATTGTTTAGGTCCGTTATCTGTTGCTCAGAATGTAGTCCACTAAACAGTTGCAACTATAGTTATGCAGGCTTTCTGTTCCAGCAGTGTCTCTGTCCTGCTGCCCTCTTCGTTCTGGGGTATTTGACCCAGAGCAATGGGAAGGGAGGGGGGATGGTGTTCCCTTATATCACCTGCTTTATAGTGAAAAGCAAGGGAATACCTCCTCTGGAGTCAGTAATTCCGAGTCGGTGCCGGGATGGTTTTAAAGTGTAAATAAAGCTAATGTCTATCTCATTTGTATAATATTTTTATAGTGTAGCTCAGTGTGAAGCATTTGTATATGTCACGTGTCATACGAGCTTAATATACAATCCTCGGACACTTTTAAATGAGTATGAAGAGTCTCATTCTCTGGACTATCTTTATTTACTGGTTTTCCTTTAATAAATTAAGTATAATGGGTTATACTGGATGTTAATAGAGATCATTGATCTTATTGTGCTCAATTACGGAATGGTATTGTGTCTTTCTTTTTTGATATAAACAAGAAAGATACATGTAAAGCCTGTTCTCCTCTTCTCCCTGAGGGGATAATTCTGTTTACATGTTATTGAGTCTATTGGATTTTCCTTTATGTCCTAGGCCCTCCACCCTTTTTTCTATTCAGCTAAATCTGGGTCATTGGTACAGTATAAAAATGTTAAAAAATTTATAGTAAATTATATATTTTTTATACTTACCAATGACCCTGACGGGGATGGCCCTCCCATGAGTTGGGAATTCATACCTCCCCGCTGATTACATAACGCTTACCAGGCATGGGTTGTAAGAATGAGGGTTTGGCTCCAATTTTGGTACTTCCTGGACACTGCGCATGCGCAGTGGACAAAAGTATGGAGGACCACATAGGACATCTATTTTTTGGATTTTGATGCAAATTTTGGGGATTGGAGGGGGGCAAAATTTGTGTTTGGCCGTAGAATTTAAGAGTTAGCACCAGCTAAGTCTGGGTCATTGGTAAGTATAAAAAGTATATAAAATACTGTAAATTTTTTAACATTCCAATCAAAAAATATATTCTTATCCAAAAATATTGATTTAATAAGTATTCAGCTAGTTGTTTAAAATATGATAAATTTAGTATTTCATCATTGATATCTGATCAGACTAGGAGCCAGAACTGAGAAGTGTTTTTGCTACTTAGGGTTAGAGACATTTTGAAAAAGATCTAACCATAGAAGAGAAAGAGACCTGACTCAACATCAAGGGAAAGCTTAAAGCTTATGTACTCAGCATGAGACCTAGACAAGAACAGTCCGATCATTAATTGTTTTTAACACTCTAGTTACAGGGACACTTTGAACACAATCTACTCTAATAGAGTGAGATTGAGACAAGAACAAATGGAGTATGAAAGTTTGGATAGAGAGCTGCAATTCAAAAAGTACAGAAAAGGGAAGTTGCTATCAAGAATTCTACTGCTTGGTGAACTGGAACAAAAGACTGTAAGTAAACCAAAATTCTCTCCTTGAAGTATCAAAGTTAAGTTAACAGCTCGTTTTGTTACAACTTTTTATCCTGATGAGAGAATTTGGGGGAATGTAACCATGTTTTTCTCAGTCTGCAGACAAAGTTCGTTTCTGTTCTCTTATTGAACTTCTGCTTGGCCAATCGAAACCCAACAGGCATGTGGGTTGGGTATGAAGTGAGAAAGAGGTATATCTATAGAGGGGTTATTGTGCCAAAGGTCAAGTTCACAACTATTTTCTGTGAGTATATGTAGACAAGATTCATTTCCGTTCTCAATTTTAAATTGTGCTCGGCCGGTTAAAACCAAACTTGAAGTGTTGGGATTGACGAGAAAGAACCCTATGTATTTTGGGGTCATTATGCCAAAGGTCTGGGTTACATTGACCTAAACTTGAAAGTGGTTTCTGCAACATTACTTAAGATACTAGTGAGGTTGCTGTACCAGGATGCATTTTGTGGGGAGGATGAGCCACACCCGATCCCATCTCTAGTTTAACTGGTTATACGGTAATAGTCAGCTCTCCACATGGCTGAGGATGTATTGTTTATGCATTAGGCCTCACAAAGTAGATCTTCTGTTTTGCAAGCCATTTTTTGTAAAATTGCATGCCGGCGGTCGGTTTTTTATTTTATTTTTTATAACTATTTCTTTGCCATAAAAATTTCATTTTTAGCCCTACTGTTTACAGTGAGGGCTATAGTAATGACTTTTGTCCGTCCGTCTGTCCGTCTGTTAACATTTAGAATTTTGGTTAAAGTTTGTGGCTAAAGTTTTTTACTGAAGGTTCAAGTGTTTTTTTTTGTTTTTTTCTTTACCTGTTTAGTTGACATTTGGAGTTTTGGTTAAAGTTTGTGGTTACAGTTTTTTATTCAACCTTCAAGTACAGGCTATACCCGGTAGTTCTTGTCTGATCGTCATGAAATTTCATATGCACGCTTTAGGTCACCTTTATTTCTTCAAACACTTTACTGCAGTGTTACTGTTTCTCATTTGGGACAATGTCCACTAACTACTGAACCTTTCTACAGTGATTTTAATGAATATTGGCATGATTTTAACCTCTTTTAAACATGTTTTCAGACTTAGTTTCTTTGTATTTGAAATTAGGCTTTGCCACATACTTTCTTAACTTTAATTCTTGCATGGTCAGGACAACTTGATGATTTCATTTACATCAGTGATTTCTTTTATTGGTTTTAGGAAATATTTAACCCATTTTTAGCTCAACTTTGGCAAAGACAAATTTGAGCTTATGCCATGGCCAGTCTGTCCGTAAACAATTAAATACGGCTTGGGCCAAAGGCCGTATTTATGAACCGATCTTTACGAAACTTCTTGAGTACCTTTGTTATGACCGTGGGACGAGAACGAGTGTTTTGGGGTCCGATCCGAAATTCTAGTTGGCCACTGGCAGCCATTTTGTACAAAATTAGGTGCAATCAGATTTTTGCGCAGAACTTCCATATGAAAGCGCTGATTTGAATAATTTTTTGTATGAATGTTTAGTACCATGGGATACATCACATATAATACGGGTTTTTTTCTCGTGCGTAAATTATGCAAATTAGAATAACTTTAATGTATATAGTGTCACTTTCAGCACTGTAAGTGCAAATGCCAATATGGCTCGGGCTAGAGTTATGACTAAGAAATATGCCACAAATGAGTTTTAGATGCCCAAAACAAGCAGAAACAGAGGCATTTTCCCACCCCAAAGGCGTCAGGGGTCTATGGTACACTTACATTTCTGGAAGCGGAGACTACGCATGTTGGTAAACGTTCCAACCGGATAAAATAGTACCCCTCCCCCACCACCCCCGCCTTCACCATGCTGGGCACTGCACGATCATGGTAATGACGTCACACGATTGAGTTACCAGGATAATCTGCGTCTATGTAACATGACTAGGTCATTCTATGATAAATCCCCGGCAGTTTGGGGGGGGGGGGGGGGGGGTCTCCTCGCCTTAAGCAGAGCAGAAACCTTTAGTATAAATATTACATACCTTTATGTGGCAATAAATGGTAAGTGGTAAAGTCCATCTGCAATAGCTGTAACTGGAATTAGTATGCAGAAGTTATAACATTATCGGTTAATTTGTTGTAACATAACGGGTTGAAAAAAGTATAACATTATGCGGAGTTTATAACATTATCGGTTGTTTACTACATTTTTTGTAACATTATGCGTTGGTGTAATAACATTATGCGGCGTTGTAACATTATCGGTTGTAACAGGGCCAAACACAAATTTTGAACCCCCAATCCCCAAAAATTAAAAGTCCTATCTGGCCCTCCATACATTTACTCTCCGTGCATGCGCAGACGTCAGGAAGTGACCGGAATTGGCGCCAGCATCAGCCTTTGTTTGGCCCTAAAAGTCATCAACAATGAAATGACATCTGTGCTTTAAAATCTCCTTTTTTGAGGATGCCAGACACAAATCAATGCAAGAATTGGTGGATACAAGGCTGTTATTGGATGAAGGAAGTGTTCAATGGTGGTTTTGGACGTTCAGGGCTGTAACTTTATAATATTTATAAAATTATTCCATGTTTCCCAATTTTGGGACATACGCCTGACGTCATCATTTTTTGATAATGATTATTCCACTGTTTGTTAAGTATTCCTTCCCTATCCTTCCATGAACCCTTCCTGTTAAACTCTTAAGCATTTTGGCTATTTTTTATTGAAATTTTTTATTAAATTTCTTGGGAGTTTAACTTTATTTATTACAGAATATTATTCTGTTTCTTCCCCAGGGTTGCGTCTTCACCCTAGGGGTGTCAGGCCATTTAGTCTTGTATCTTCTATCTGATGTATCATTTTTTTCTTCGTATGAAGATGTTGTTTTGCATTTGATAGCATTTCAATTGGTTCTGATTTTTGGCCTTTTTGTGAGCCTGATGTCTTGTTTACATTGACATTGTTTACATTATCAACGTCCTCATATTTAGGTAGTTTCTTATATTCTGTTACTGTAATATACTGTAGAATACATGGATTATTATTCTGGTAGTGCAGCTCATAAAATTTTGGATTTTGTCCACACTTAGTCTCTATCGGGGTGCCCTTTGGTCTCTTCATGATCCCTTTGGGAACTTGGGTGTTTTTCAAAATTTTTTTTTTGTTTACAAAAAATATTTTGAATTTAATTATGATTGTATTATTCATGTATCTCAGTTATATACGTATATTGTTGTGGAGTTTGGAGGACTGATATCGACTTTAGTTGATACACTCCTGTGGACTCTTGTCATTCTTGTGTTGCTCTGGGATGACTGATGTTGGAGTCGGGTGTTGCGGTGTGTTGTTGGCGGTGAGGTTCTGAGGATCAGAGCCTCTTACCGCGTTTTAGTTCATTCTGTCAGTTTCTATTCCAGAGGAACATGAACATGGTGATGATATTCTGACACCCATGGAAGTGTGCTACCGTCGTCGCGCTCCGTGAGCATATAGAACTAGCTGCAGTGCTCATTATTGCAAGAGTTAGGGCCTTTGGTGAAAGGTTTTAATTCTTTTGCAAGCAGCTAGCACGACCGGTGAAGCGGTACTCTGTCTGTGGGTGCCGTGATGCCGGGTAAGTCTGTTGCAGTCTAAGAGGTGGATTGGGAAGAGCGAGCACTGTAATATAAATAGCTCACCCAGCGACGGCAGAAATAGGGAGGAAGTCTGCAAGTTCTTGTACTCGGCGAGGTGTGATCGAACGGGAGAGGCCCCCCTCTCTAATATAGCAGCATCTGGGGTCAGATGTTGTTTTGAGAAACTTGCACTAGCCGGAGCATATGTCTGCCCTCCACTCAGGACACTCTGTTTAGTCCGCAACCTGGGTTGGCTTCAGTCAAAGCTTCCTCTGCTATGTTTCACAAGGCTGAAATGAAGTTTTCTGGTTGGAAACTTGCATGAGACAGAGCATATGTCCGCCCGCCGCTCGGGGCGCTCTGTCTAGTCTGCAGATAGGGTTCAGCTTCAGTCATAGCTTCCTCCGCTATGTTATTTAAGCACACACGACCGCATCCTAGCTACCCGATATCCAGCCTGCTGCACGAAGAAGGAACCACTCTTCACCTGTGAAGTCGGACCATCCGGTAGCTAGGGAGACGAGGCCTTGATCATCGGAACGCTCAGAGAAAGGATCCGTTTTTGACACACCACCCCAGGAGCAGCATGCGGCTAACGAACGGAAATCCGCTGCTCCACATGCCTTGCAGACGGACTTGCTATCGCAGATTGCGCAGCTAATCGCAGCATCCCAGCAAGTGCAGATGCAACATCTCAAGGGAAAGGAATTTTGAGAACGTTCGTAGCTCTCTTAGAGTTCTTTCCAGGGCAATTATGTATACCACGTATAACTCCACCCTAACAGTGGCTAACCTGGAGTTAATCAGACATGATGCTGCCCTTGCGTCGTCATCACTGATCATAAGATGACAAGGTGAAAAGCTCTCTAAGTCGCTCCGATTTCCGGACATTTTATTTTCGACGACTAGCTTTCGTTAGTCTATGAACAGGCTACTAGAAAAGCGTCTGGTGCTCTGCTTTTGAAGTCGGCATATCAACGACCTGCTTCAGCAGACAACAGTAAAGGAGCGGGTTCCAGACAAAAATCGTCAGAAGGAAACTCCTCACGAGGGTACAAGAAACCCTCTTATAATTACCCTGGAGGTCGACAGTATAGCGACTCGGAAAAGGGGCGTAGGTCTGATCGGGACTATTGGTCAGATGCCCCTTGGCTGACGAGACGAGGTTTTTCGTGGAGAGGACGTGGTTCCTCCTCCTGTAAGCCTCGCAGGTCATACAGGTGATGGTTTAGACCTCTATTGCTGGCCAGTTGGCAGAAGGTTATCAAGCTCTGCAAAAAACTGGATAACAATCACGGAAGATCAGTGGGGAGAAATGTAGTCTTGGATGGCTTACGGCTATCATTCTGAGTAAAACCCCACTAACAAGTTGTCCACTTGGGACAAATCTTCCATTAAATTCTTGCATAAGAGAGTTTCTCCTACCGGGGGCTCACTTATCAAGGAAGCAATGCAGGTCATCGAGAGTGAGGATTCTGAAGATTTTTACAGTCACCTGTTCCTCGTACCCAAGCCAGACAGCTCGTTCCGACCGGTAACAGACTTGAGCTGGATAACAAGTTTATCATGGCTCTAAAAGTTTATTTATGGAAATCATTCAGTCGGTAAAAGTGAGCGTTCGAGTGATCGACTATGCGGCAAGCATAGATCTAAGGATCCATACCTTCATGTCCTGGTACATCTGGCATTCTACAAGTACCTGCGGTCCGCCATACAAGGGAAGGTGAACCAGTTCAGAACAATATGCTTTGGTCTGAATCTGGCCCCCTGGACGTTTCGCTCGAATAATGAACTCGGTAATGTCTTACTTAGTAGCTCATTTGTCTGCGGTAACATCGGCTTACTTGGACGACCTTCTACAGAGATACAGCAACATAATTATTCTTCAGAATGATGTTCAAAGTCTGCTTCTATTACTCCGATGTCTCGGTTTCATCGAAAACAAGAAGTCGGATCTAGCTCTGTACAAGTCATCTATTCACTTGGGATTGAGCTTTGAAACTCACAACAATCTGGTTCGCCTGCCGTTACTCAGAGCGAAATTAGTCAGTTGTTATGCTCGCCTTTGTCTACGCTCAGACGCATTAATAGTGAGGGAATTCATGCGACTGTTGGAGCTGTGCGGAGCGGCTGTGGATCTCATTCTGATGGGTCGCCCACTCGCACGTCCCCTCCAGATATTCTTTACTCAGAACTGGAGTGTGAAGAGGCTTTCGCTTGATCCAGTATTGTTTTAACAGACATAGTAAAACAAGGGTTCAAATTGGGCAGATATTCAGTGGTTAACTCAGGGTGTGACGCTGCAACTGCCGGATCCGGCTTTCACTATTATGACGGATGCCAACTAACGAAGATTTTCCTAATACATCATGAATCATCATGTTCATCTTTTTATCCATCATATACCGGGTCGTCTGAACGTACCAGCAGATTCGCTTTCTCGGAAAGGTTGCGTGTTGCAATTGGATTGGATGCTCAACAAGCGAGTATTTGGACAGTTTTGCTACCAGAGGGATCGCCCCATGATAGTTTCTTTTTCGATGCATCGGAACAATCAGTTAACGTCGTTTGTGTCGCCATGCCCAGACCATTGAGTGCTTGCAGTAGACGCTCTGCTGATCTCATGGGGATGGATGATAGGATATGCATATCCTCCAATTCATTTGATTCAGTGGATTATGTTTAAGATCAAACAGTCTCGTTGTGAATCCTACTAGTAGCACCTCTGTCGTCACAGAAACCTTGGATCAGTCTTCTCAAGTGTCTGTTATGGGATGTTCCCCGGAAGCTTCCTCCATGAGTGGACCTTCTTTATCAGGGGAAGTTTTTGTTCTTCACTTCCTTCTCCGCCCATAGTGGCATAATGGAGTCGGTTAGATGTGAGGGAACCATTGCGGTTCCTATATTATTTTATGACTAACACAAGAACGATTAAGTAATGCGGGTGAGGGGGGGGATTCGATATGACTTTGAATCCCCCCACACACACCGCCAATGTGTTTATAGAGGCGATTACCGGGCAAGACATAGTTTTCTTCCTGCAAGCCTCGTATAAGTTTAAATACATGCATGCCTTTCTTCACTTCTCGATTGGCGGCTGGGTCGTGTTCTGTGGCGACCTCATGGGCACATCCACTTTTTAGTTGGATTGGTTTCTTGTGATTATTCGTCTATATGTCATATACGAGCGTATATTTCATCATAATTAAATTGCTAGTCTTTGGGTACCTCGGAGGCTGCATAACCAGTTATCTGGTATTCAGATGATTACATGCAGGATTTTAATGCTCACGCGCATAATTAATTATTAGGCTGACGCTTTATTGTATATTATGGACCTTTGAAATTATGGGTGGTCCATGTCGGAGCCTGTTAATCATACCTAAATCCATTTCTAGATCCAGGTTTCTATTAATGTCGATATTCATCTCATATATTCCCACATTTATAGTGTCATAGCTATTGGATAGTACACGTCGGGGAGTGCTGTTACTGGAATTTATTGTACACCTGAATGGGGTTGCCTGTGGGTTATCTCGGAAGTGTTTACTCTCCAGAGATTGTTCATTGTGGTTCAATTGGACATGTGTATGTTATATATTATATCACCGTTTTCAACCTATCTGCGTACGCTGTCTCCGGTGTACATTAAATAGCGGGCAATATTGAATTACCGGGATCGTCGCTATAGCCTTAACTTCTGAAGTGGCATTAAGCACCATTTATTAATAATAAATTAATACCTGAGTGCCTGTTCGACGAATAGTTTATATTGTTTTTTGGTACCGCTTTTACTGATTCCAGAGTGCTCCCCTCTTTCTTTTTGAAGATTCCTTCAAAAGAAAAGAAAGGGGTGGGGGGATTTTTTACCTCTCCTCTGGCTTGATAGGTATGTAACTATGAGGGAAGCTGTTTTGTCCATAATTATATCCTGCATACAGCTGGAGTTTTATTGTGTATGGCGTATGTTTGTGGAGGATATTCTCTCATTCTCAAATACGCCATCCTAATTTTTCGGGCATAGTCCGGGCCAACCATAAAAATTGGGAACATGTTACATCCAATTAGCATAGTCTTCATGCTAAGTATACGGAATTACTTGAACTGGGCTCCTTTTGAACTTGTTACATCCAATTAGCATAGTCTTCATGCTAAGTATACGAAATTACTTGAACTGGGCTCCTTTGTATGATATGTCTTCTCTATTACTGTGTAGAGAGAAATACATGTAATTCCTAATAATTTTATTCCTTTCACCTTGGATTACAGGATTGAAACTATGTTGATATACTAATTCTGAAGCCCTAGGCCCTCCACCTTTTTACAATTCAGCTAGTCTGGGCCATTGGTTTACAGTGTAAAAATATTATAAACTCATGGTAATTTGTATAATTTTTAGCTCCTGAGCGAAGCTCAAGGGGAGCTTAACTGATCGCTTTCCGTCTGGCATCTGTCGTCCGTCATTAACTTTACATTATCAACTTCTTCTCACGAACTGCTGGACCAAATTCAACAAAATTTGCTGTGCATGTTCCCTATCATATGTCAATTCAAGTTTTTTCAAATCAAGTTGACCCGCCTCTCGGTAGGGCCATGCCCAAAAAGTGTGCTTAAATCTTAAAAAATCCTCTTCTCATGAACCAGCAGTAGCAAAGACTTAATATTTCGTGTGCTGCTTCCTTTTGAGGTGTAGACTCCGATTTGTTCAAGAGAAGTTCGAGGAGCTATATTTGCCTTTGTTATAGGAGGGGCAAGAATTTTCGCCCCGCCCAAAATTTCTATTTTCCAAACGGAGAGGCAGATTTGAACCAAATTTGATATGAGGGCTTATTGGGTCATAAGTACTTAATTTATGACAAAATGTTTTTTCCCGTCGCCCCATGGGAACCACAGGAGCTAAAAATAGAAAAAAATTAAAATGCCCATATCTCCAAAACTATACGGCACTGAGAATTCTTATTTAGTGTGAAGCTTCCTTAGGACCAACAGAATGGAATTGTCAAAAACAATTTCTATCGGTTTTATCATGGGGTACTTTTTGGGGACTTTGAAAAAGTGCTGAGTCCGCATTTTTTAACACTGTGGGTAATGGGAAAAACATTTAACACTACGCGTTTTGGTCAATTTTAAGACAAAAAAAATTTTTTTTTTTTACATTGAAAATTTGGGGGCTGGGTGGGAAAATTTTGGACCAAAATCCGGAAATGTTTTTTTTGTCTTTTTTATGCATTTCGGTCAATTTTAAGACAAAATTTTTTTTTATTTACACTGAAAATTTGGGGGCCGGGTGGGACTTGGAAAATTTTGAAACAAAAATTAAAAAAAGCAGGGTTTTTTTGCGTTTATCTCAATTTTGGGACGTAAAAGTGCAGGAACTGAAAATAGAAGGAAAATCCTGTGTATTGTACGGGCACAACAGCTTCATCTAGTTGGTATATGCTTTTCTTAGGAGGGGCGTATGCAGCTTATTCAAGTCAAGTCCCAGGTTTGATATTTAGACTACCATGTCAGGTGAGCGTCCTCAGGCCTCCTGGGGGCCTCTTGTTATACTTACCAATGGCCCAGACAGAGAAGGCCCTCCCATGAGTGGGCACTCATACCTCCCCGCTGAATTTTTATGTAGTACTCTCTTCTAGAAAGAATGATGTTGGTGCCAATTCCGGTCACTTCCTGACGTCTGCGCATGCGTGGAGAGTCAATGTATGGAGGGCCAGATAGGACTTTTAATTTTCGGTTTTACAAGCAAATGTTGGGGATTGGGGGGTTTCAAAATTTGTGTTTGGCCCTTAATAACTTTGAGTTAAGCACCAGCTTGTCTGGGCCATTGGTTAGTATAAAAATATACAAATTACTATTAATTTATTATTTTCCATGCTTATCGTATTCAAAAGCTAAAAAATAATGTCAAACACAAATAAAATCTTAATTTCTGTACTTAAATCATTAAAGATATAATTAAATAAAAAATATAAACACTTTTCATTACAATATTTCAACTAAAACGTAAAACAGGTAGTTGGATATACTGGCTGCTTTGCAAACTTTGAGTAGTATAATATCAGTCATCTGATACCTTTCAGTCTTGTTGCATTACCAGTCTTTTCCACTCAGTTTTATTTTAATAGTGAAGTTAATCTTTTTTTATGTCAGAGAGCTGATAAAATATGCAAAAGTATCCAGACCGCACAGTCACAGCTTGTTGGATTGCAGACAAAGAAAGAAGATGCAACAGCTCGCTACAGAGAAAATGATGAAAAAATGACCAAATTTTATTCAGATATGTGTAAATCAGAAGGCGATAATATTGTTCATGAGGTGATATATTTTAAATTCACTCTAATATGTGTTTTCCAACCAGAACTGAAAATTGTTCAATTTATTGAAGTTTGAATTTCTCTGTATGGAAGATTTATTTAAGGTTAATGCTTTACTTGGAAATTTTAAAACTCCTGGATTCAGGGCGTTTCTTTTTTCAAAATAGAAATTCCAGAAAAGTGCTTCTTTTCTTATACGCCTGTTTATAAAAGCGGGACGTAATCTGTTATCAGTCTGTCTGTCTGTCCGTAAACAATTTGGTTTCCGTTCATTTAAAGTCGAACGCCTTGACGGATCGACATCAAACTTTCAGAAGTTGTTTTTAGCAATAAAATACAGGTCAAGTTCAATATTGAGTTATGGCCCTTTATTTATGGGAATTTAGCCCAACTTCTCGTTTCCAGACGATAACTTTAGTTTGCCTTGACCGATTTATTTCAAATTTTCAGTTTTTTGTTTTTGACCACAAAATACAGCTCAAGTTCACCTTTGGCCATAATCGCATGTACCGTTCCATAGTTATTCCCTTTGAATGATTGCAAATTTGTGAATTATGTGGTTTCCAGATGATAACTTTAGTTTGCCTTGACTAATTTGTTTCAAATTCTCAGATTTTGTTTATGACCACAAAGCACAGCTCAAGTTCACTTTCGGCCAAAATCGCATGTTCCTTTCCAGAGTTATTCCTCTTGAATTTGTGCATTTTGTGTTTTCCGGATTATAACTTTAGTATGGCCTGACTGATTTTTTATACGCCTGTTGAAAAACCGTCAAATTATGGAATCAGTCTGTCTGTCTGTCTATTTGTCCATCCATTTGTCCATCCGTCAGTCTGTCCGTTCGTCAACATTTGGTTTCCAGATGATAACTTTAGTATTTTCTTTTCGATTGACTCCTAAACTTGGTATGTGGTTTAATCAAAACAAAAGACAGGTCAAGTTCGAATATGGGGTCAGTTTGAACTTCGAAGTTCCCCTGAATTATGGCCCTTGTTGGACATAGAATGCATCAAATATTTGGTTTCCAGATGATAACTTTTAATATTTGTTTTCCGATTGATTCCAAACTTGGTATGTTGTTTAATCACACCAAAATACAGGTCAAGTTCGAATATGGGGTTGGTCCGAACAGTTTTCACCCTCACCCCCCATCTTTACCCCAACCCTTCAAAAATACAAAACGGGCGTATAATGTCCCACTAGGCAGTGCTCTTGTTAAATTTTTAGAATAGTTTTGGAATATTTAACAACATCCTTAAAATCGGATAACAGAGCCACATAATGACAACATTTTCACTGCAATATAAAAGGGGCTGTTTGTGGCTGTATGGGGTCTTAAGGGTCAAGTGAACTTTTTTTTATGATTTTTACTGAGAGAAATGGCAAAACTATATTGATGAATGATAGTCCAGTAGATGAAAAGTTGAACCTTGAACTAATTGCAATACAAACGTTTTTCATTGTGGTGCGTCGCAACAAATGTAATATATTATATCTGAAAATAATCCATTGAAATGTCAAGGGGAAACTGTCTGTTTTTTTATGAGAAAATTTTACTCAGATTTAGAGGTATTCTGCACACACATACACATTTCGATAGAACAAACTATTTTCACTCATCAGTATGAGACATCTGTTTTGAAAGGAGAATACTTACCGTACTTAAAATGGATGACAGTGTTGAACCGATGATCGGAACCGGCCACCACAATCTGTGTTCCTGCCATTCTTGTGTATCAGTATGATGGGCCTAGCCTGGCAGACATTAATTAGACAGGTTTCAATGCAATACATAAATGAAAAAGCTATTTCAATTCTCGGGCATGATGTGTAAGACATAACTTTATATCGTGTGGGGGAGAGCGGGCACACGTTTTGAGCTTGTGGCATAGGTTATGCACCAATAGAGACTTGCATTGATATATTCATGTATTTAATGACAACTGGTTGAAAGAAATTAGAAGCTAGCTGAGGCTTGAAAGTTCGCAACTGTTGGCAAACTTCTATAATGTCTCAAAACTGGTTGCACACTGAAACCATTTAACTGCAACTATGTACAAAAAAAGTTCATATTTTGCAATACGTTATGGGAGACAAAGTGACTATAGGCGTGTTAGGGGCTGAAATTACTTGGTATATTGGGCCAGATTGAACAGAGGCCAGCATGTTTCAGGCTGAAATGACTAGGACAGAAATGACTTGGGGTTGAAGTCACATGTATTACTATTAACTTTTGGGGAATCGATTGAGGCATATGTCGCTTTAAAGTGTTTAACATGAGATAAAATCTTGTCAATTCCTCAATAAGTATCACTCAACATGTATGCTAACACCCAAGCTTTTCTGTAGAAATGGAGCCAGTATCGAGGAGATACATTTACGACCAATGACAGTATCGAAGAGATACATTTACGACCAATAACATCATCCTTATTTTATAATTTGCAGGTTGTTTGAGCTTTATTTGTCAATGATGTGAGTTTTTGAGGACCAGTATGATGTTGGGATAGGATTATTATTCCATTTTCATGGTTGGAAACTTAGTATTTCCATTCCTCCCGTCCATTAGTGTTCAACCATTTATCAAAAATGGTCGCTGACCGATTACCGGTTATTTGAGCTCACAATTGGCCGTTTCTGATGCCGATTCCGATTGTAATACCATGCACTGCTGTACAAGTCAAGGATAGAAAGAACTACATTATACTGAACATTTTTCACAGTGTTAAACTTTGTTGTCTGGGGTTGCAGTAAAATAACCAGTCACGCACACTTGGACAGTAAATGTGGCTCTTGATTTTACTCGACCTGAGTCAATCAAGCGCAATCTTCACTTTTCCAGTATGAACTGGCGATTGCCGTAAGTATGCTCAATTGTAAGCTTTACATGTTGTTTAACTTGTATATCCTTTAAAGTAGGGTCTAGAGAGATTAAAAATACACATTCAGGAGGGTATTTTTTGTTTTTAAAAATTTGATTAGCAGTTTCCATCTTAGTTTCAAAAAATGATGATAAATAGTGAATATAAGGTGAATATGAAAGAAAAATGGTTAGCATTTGGACATTTTTGTATAGCATTTTGATATGCGAATCGTCATCAAATACCCTGCATTGTGGTGTTTTTTAAAATTTATTGAATGGTATCATTGACATCATTTTACATTAACAATTGAACAATTGCAGAAGATAATAAAATGTGGTTAATGAATCATCACAAAATGCTTGGCAGCAATCAGTTGAACCGATGTTCTAGGAGCTGTTGCGATTGTCATCCGATTGCCCACAATTGGATGATTTGGTGGCCAGTTCCGATCATCGGTTGAACTCTATCATCCATTTTAAGTAAGTATTCTCCTTTCAAAACAGATGTCTCAAACTGATGAGTGAAAATAGTTTGTTCTATTGAAATGTGTATGTGTGTGCAGAATACCTCTAAATCTGAGTAAAATTTTCTCATAAAAAACAGACAGTTTCCACTTGACATTTCAAGGGATCATTTTCAGATATAATATATTACATTTGTTGCGACGCACCGCAATGAAAAACAATTGTATTGCAATTAGTTCGAGGTTCAACTTTTCATCTACTGGACTATCATTCATCCATTTTATGCAAGCCTGTATGATCAGGCCAGGCATTCTTAAAAATGCAGGAGGGCTAAAAATCACTCTCTTCACATGGCCTAGGTGAGCGATTAGCTCTCCTCAAGCTTACAAAAGCTAAAAGTGGCAAAATGAAGTTGTACTATTAATGAATTTTGCCTAGTGGGTTTTGTACATACATTTTATTTGGTGCTGCTAACCAGGTAGTCTCTGTGAGATGGCTACACTGCTCCTCCCACACCTCCGGGCCTTTATAAGGCCCGGAGGGGTGGGAGGGGCAGTGTGGCCATATTGCAGAGACTACTAACATAGATGAGATCTGAAACCCTGTGGGTTTTGGGAATAGGCTGTTGTGGTAATCATTATTTTCTAAGGCTAGGATGGCTATTTTTCGCCCTCCTCAATTTTTTTAAGGCGATCAGTAGGCGAGCGAATAAATCACTCTCCTGAAAACGCCAGACCTGTATGATTGTGATATGACATTAAAACTGATAATAGTAAGTACAAACTCCATTAGCTTACATGTATGTGGAAGAGGGCTTCTTAATATCCTTGAAGATTTCATCTCAAGCTCCTTTGAAGTCCTTTAATTAAACCTGAAAGCTCCTTGAAGCTCATTAAAATGTCGTCTCATTCAAGTGCAGAAAGCATTTGAATGCCAAAATATATCTAATTATAATTTATTATGAGTTGCACAACTTGTTTGGAAAATTTGTAATTCAGGCCTAAAATGTTTAAAATCTGTTACTCAGGCCCTCCAGCATGGTCCTTTTGGCTTTCTTTTTATAACCAATGCTAACTTTAAAAAAACAAAAATTAAATGGTAATTTTTAAGGGTCTGATATTTTACTCGAGTAAATAAAATTGATAAATTTGTCCCTGGAGTCCAACAAAACTTTGCAATACTTTAGCATTGCAAAGCCTTCTTGCACTCAAGGGCAAAAAATACACCACCAGCCATTCTATTCTGCAGATTATGAGACCTAAAACATAAAACAAACCAAGAACATGTGAACTTTTGATTGCAAAGAAATAATTACAAAATTAAAAAACCACCCGCCCACATGCAATTTTAATCAAGCTCTGAATGCAGTTTGACTAGATCGAATTTGATTTGACTAAATCTAAGTTGGGATTTCTTTCCTGAATGTTTTTCATGTTGTAATAACTCCTGTTGTACTGCACATGACACTTAATTAAATATTGCAGGTTGATTTACTCGGTTAATAGCATACATCTCTCAAATACCAAACCATTTGTCATTCATTTAGTACGAATCATACCAGCTTATTGCATATAGCTATAGGTTATCAAGTAAAGGATAAAATATTATTCTAACTACCCTGATTTATGCTGTTATATGAACTTTTTTGCCTGGTTACTTCATGTACAAACATTTAAATTATTATATCTTGTTTGACTGAGCTCATTGAGCTCTGTTAAACACAATATAATTGAATAAATGCTCTTTTTGTCAACAGAATGTAGGAAACCCAAAATTTTGCTACTTTGAAACTTTCAGTTCATGGAATATTTTACTTTGGCAAAGTGGCTATGAATTTAATAAGATTCCATTGTATCTTTTTATCTATAGATGCTGGATATACACATAAAAGCACATAATTTGATGGTAGAAATCCAAGATGCAAGGCAGCAGATCAAACATCTAAAGAAACTTGTGAAAATTCAAGAGAAAGAATCTCAGTCAAATGATAGGTATGTTATTGATTTAACATTCTGTTTGTCCTTTTTTAGTAGAGGTTTCCTTTGGGAACCATTGGAAGTGAAGCATTGCTTGTTTACTGTGGTTAGCAAGCTCTTGTTTTCTACTGGTGAAGTAGGACCTGGTAACCAATGCCTCTGGTGGAAGTCTTCTAAACAAATGGGCAACATGGGTATAAACGATTAGCTGGATTTCACTTTATATGCATGTTTTGGTCACAATTAGCATTGTGCAGAAATGTGTGACCTTAACCCTTTACCCAACGCAGATGATATCAAAATTTATTATTTTAAATATAATTTCTTTTAATTTTTCAAAAAATTTCAACAAAACCATATCATGTGATCCCTCATTGGAACATGCTGAATGAGCTCGTTCCAATGAGGGGTCACATGATATGGTTTTGTTGAAATATTTTGAAAAATTTAATTTTTTCAACTGCTCAATTTGCATATTACGCGGGCGGATGCGGGCGATTCGTTAGGTAAAGGGTTAAACACCACTAAATAAAGAAGTAAATCAATTTAGCAAATGCAAGACATAGGTGTTTCCAATCCTGATTGTGGTAATGTCATTATCAGGCATCATGATTCAGAGACTGCGTTAATATTTACAAGAAAGGGACTATGAAACAGAAATCTGAAGAGCATTACTAAAGTTTCAAAATAGTTTTATTTTTGAACTCAAATGAATATATTTGTGTAATTATGCACTTCTATATTTTCTCTGTATAAAAAAGCAGTTGAAAGCCTATCAGTTCATACTCAATGCAAGAAAAAAAAATAATTAAAAATAAAACCTCCCTCCCACACTGATGCAAAATAAAAATGCCTGAGTATCAGTTAATTTATTTTGTGTGTTCAAAAGCCTATTTCCAGCTTTGCAAATTTTATTGTCCAAGAAAAATATTGCAGACGTTTTCCAGTTTAGAACCTGCCGGTCACAGCATCACAGCAGTGAAGTTTTTGTGGTCTATGAAGGCAGCCAAGACTTGACTAGAGACAACTGCTTTAGCACAAAAAGTATTTGAGATTATACTTTGAGAATATTTTTAAAGTGTGTTGAGACCTTCAAGGATTAATCAGCAAGTTGATACTGGATACCAGTTTGGAGATTAAATGGTAGGAAATGGGGCCCATATGTCCTCATTGATGCTCATGTTACAACCTTTTTTATTATTCCCCCCTCCCCCTCCCCCTCCAGCAAAAAATGATGTTTGCAGGGGATATAGAAATGGGGTCCCTCTGTTCCTTCATCCGTCCGTCTATCCATCCATCCATCCATCCGTAACAACTTTGAACCTTGAGTGGATGTTTGATTTAAAAGATCTTTGGTATGCTGATAGACCGCCATGGGGAAAGGATATTTACAAGCAACAGGTTTTGTCCAATTTTTTTTCTAGAATTATGTGCCTTTTCCCACTTTTTTCAAATTAGAAACCGTTTGCGGAGGATGCCGGTGGCCTTGCACCTTGTTCATTTTGAGAGCCTTGGATGACAGCATGTAAGAAACATATCAATAAATGCTAATACCAGTATCAATGTATGTTTCACAGGAAATGTTAGAAAGTGATTAAAAATAAACAGAAATTTTATCACTGATTCTTTGCACTTCATGAACAAGTTCTTATATTTTACTGTAAATAATAAGGTTCTTGTTTGGGAAACTCCAGTTTAATTGTCCTTGAAAATCTAATGAGTACTTGAAAAAACCTTAAAATTGTTTAACTGGTTCTGTGCTAAATTATTTTTTAAAAGTGTTTTGAAACATGAATGTTCCAATAAGACTAAAATCCTCCTCCTCTGATTGGACGAGAGCTCGCTTAGTATATTCTATGTTTACAGCTCAAGTAGCAAATGTTACCATCTGACGTCACTATGAGAAATATTTGCAATGACGTCATCCGTTTCGTAACTGCTTCATCAACAGATGTTTCACATGTGCAGCAGATGGTGTTCCGGGTGAAGTGTTGTTTAAATTACAAACGATTTACGATTTGAACTAAGATGGATTGAGTCTGGTTTATTGATTATTTATCCAGTGCCGTCGTGGATTCACGAGAGGTTTATTTACTAAACCTTTGATCGTTAAAAGTTGCCTTGAACAAGGCAACTTTCAATGACTTTTAATGATCACAAGTTTAGTAAATAAGCCTCTCGTGTTTCACGATGTATGTTTTGGGCTAATGGGTAGTATCTATTGGAACATATACGTTATTGTGATGAATTGATGGTAACATGGTCTGAGGTTTGTGGCTTGGAGTGTATTTTCAACCTCGACGCTTCATCACAATAACTTACAGTATTTTTTTTTCAAATATACCAGGGTTTCCTCTAGACCGGCTGCGGGTCCGTCAACTGGACCCATTCCCCCCACCGATCATACTATGATCAGTCAGAAAAGCTGGTGGTTAAAATGTCGAGTACAATGCTATATCGTAACGACACTCAGGATTCTTTGTTTCCACATAATATAGGCATAATTATGTTGTATTCTATGCCTACTATTACCGGCGACAACTTGATACTTTATAACCCCCAGACGAGAGGGGGAAACAAAGTTCAAATCCTAAACATCGCCTATAAAATTTCGGACTCAAATTGTTGTGTTTGGTCCGAAATCACTGGCTTTTATTTCGAGCGATAAATGATGTAATTGCACGTGCATGACGTCACACGTCTGCATCATGGTTCTTTTCGAATATTTTGTTCTCTCTGCATTTCCAATTATTTACGTTGGCACATATTGGGTTGTATAAAAAAAATTGAGGTCAAGCATCGCAGTCACTGTCAGGATTCGTGGATTTTGTGTTGTTTTGGGTTTGTATTTTTATGAAACCTCCGACCAGATGCAGTATTGTGTGTCCCGTGGGAATTTAGAGAATTGTAGGAGAAAAAAATACATATTTTCCTCTTCAATTATTCAGCATTTTAGCGACCAGAATGCCCCCAGAGGCCCCCAGAGGCCATATTTTCCTCTTCAATTATTCAGCATTTTAGCGACCAGAATGCCCCCAGAGGCCACCAGAGAGCACCTAAAAATCAAAATTTTCCTGGGTGGAGAAGACTCCCCCTCTATACGCAAGGCACGTGCGGCAGATGCCTTCGGCGTCTGAGTTTCACTTTCTTTAAACTACCGGACCCACAAATTTTCCCCTAGCGGAAACCCTGAATATACCCTGATACCAGCAAGAGTAGTCTTAATTTGGCAAGATTTTGTTCATAAATAATTGTTTGGTTACAATTTTTTGGAGAGTGCCTGTAGAATTTATCTTCTTCTGCTGAGCAAACATCAAGTAAATGCATACAGGAAAAAGCCACTAAAGTTGCTTCCAGCACTTTTAATTGCAGCTATGATAGTGGCTTCAACCAGTTAAATTTTATTTTTGAAAATTGTATGAACCCTGATTTGTATGGCATAAATATAACCATGCCATTATCAGAGAATGTTTTGACTATGTATCCAAAATTCTACTTGACACTCATCAAGCCTGGGAATAGGCAATCTGTCATTTGCAGAATGAGGTCCCTAGAAGGTGAATTTGTAGATGCTATCTCTTACAGTGGGCTGGAATCCCCCAATTTATCCTCTGGGTGCCTCCTGTTTAGGCCTGAGACCTTGATTCAGATTGAGGTTGACAGAGGCTAAATTTTGTAATGCTACCCCTGCACATCTAAATTCACCTTCTGGGGACCTCACTGCAGATGACAGTCTGCTTATTTCCTGCTTGGTTCTCACTAGTTTTTGTTGCTTGTTTTTACAGACTTCTGACAAGTGTGTTGACATTGGTGAAGAAGCAGTTTTACCTCCTCAAAGGTCAAGGTCTTGCTACCTCTGATATCATTGACCACTACCAGTCAGCTTGTAAGATGGTTGAGGGGTGTGCGGTATCATGGGCTGATGATGTTTGTCATAAAAACTCTGAGAATCAATTTGGTATGAAGAATGTTATAAATTTACCATTATTATCCAGTCAGACAGCTGATGGTAAGCTTTTGAAATACATGCACTTGTAAAATTAAAAAAAATATGTAATAGATGAGTTTTTGATGTTTACTCAGTTATTGTTTGTGGTTCCTTATGACAGACCTATTCGTTTTTTTTTTTCTACAGGTACTTCATACATCAACTCGTTACCTGCTGAGTAATTTTAAAATATTCATCAGATAGTTGCATCTAAGTACTTAACCCTTTACCCAACACAGACGATATCAAAACTTATTATTTTAAATATCATTTTTTTTAATTTTTCAAAAAATTTCAGCAAAACCATATCATGTGACCCCTCGTTGGAACGAGCTCGTTGCAACGAGGGGTCACATGATATGGTTTTGTTGAAATTTTTTGAAAAATAATATTTTTTCAACTGCTGAATTTGCATATTACGTGGGTGGATGCGGGTGATTTGTTGGGTAAAGGGTTAATTCTACGAATCTTGCCTGGGGTCTGTCGGTGGCCGAGTGGTGTGTGTGGTTCAGTATAGTTTCGCTAGGCGGTTGGTGCCAAAGGAAACTCTCTAGGCGTGGGTTTGAACTCCTGCCATGCCAGTGTAAACAAATTTTAAAATATTTTTCATCAAATCTGGTGTTGGCTACTGTTGAGTAAATTGATTAAATATTCATGAACATTTGATAGAAGAAATCATTGGTTAAAAAGTCAGTGCAACATGCAGGGGAAAATTTGGTCAAATAACAAATTTGACGTATTATAAGGCAACACAAAGTAGATCTTTTGTTTCTCAGTAGGGCTGCACGGTATTACGGTATACCAGTTGGTACCGGTATAGAAATCGTCACCGGTTAAAAACCATCCATCAAAAATGAATACTGGTATACCATGAGTAACGGTTTACAATTTTTGGGTCCGGTATTATGATTTGAAATTCGTGTTTTCTTGAAATAAAAATATAAATAATGCGTGAAAATAGGGCAAACTCATATTAAATGCAAGGGATATCATGAATAAAAAAGATATTTTTGGAGCAATAGATAGAAGTATTACTTACTGCTCTGGGAAAATGAGTGATTTGAATGGAAGAATGACAATAACCTGTGTCTACAAAGTTATTGAATCTATTGTTTAATACGAAAATAAGCCATAAAATTATCATTGGGTCTACTGGCTTTCATCTGAACCTTGGATACCAGTAAATTTGTCAATTTAATTCCTGTAAAAACATGGTCAATCTCTCTTGAGTGATAAGCGTTTAATTCTGAGCCAGTCATTGTGCTAATTGCGTATGTGTGGCTTCATGAAAAACAGTGGCAAACAAAACTTTTTTTTATCAAAACGTGTGTCCAGTTGATGGAATTCCGAGGGCCTGGTTACACAAACAACCAGTAGTAGCTCCTCCCCTTCTCCTATGTTCCTGCAGTAAACTTCCTCAGATGACAATGTCAAATGTCAGCTGTCATATGTCAGGCCAGTCGTTCTGTTGATATTAAGCACGCCTCCAAGACGTGATCACCCTTCAGTTTCATGACAGTCAGCAGGTGTCAATCACCAGCCGACAATGTTTTCTCCCTGTGGTGGCGTTAATTGTTGCACATTTCGCAATTGTGAATATGTGTGATTTGAAACATTTTTTTGTCTGATTGCTGACAAACAATGAATTAATGAACTCCAAAATTCTTTTACATCCAGAGTAAACTCAGCACTTATAATGTACCGAATTACATGAGTTGTTTTTCACTTGGGACCTTGTACATGACATTTATCAAGCACTTTCATAAAAGTAAGGTACATGTATTTCAGTTTTATTTTGTTTTCAATCTGAACTGTTTCATGGTATACCGGTATACCGTGGTATTGTTTTCAATACCGTCACCGGTACCAAAATCCGAATACCGTGCAGCCCTATTTCTCAGGCCATTTTTGTGAAATTGCATGCGGGCGAGCGTTTTTTTATTTTATTTTTTATTTCAGTAATTACTTCTTTGCCATCAAAAGTTCATGTTCTTGGTTCAAGTTTTAGGCCTCATAATCTACAGAATAGCATGGGTGGTGGTGTATTTCATCCCTTGAGTGCAAGAAGGCTTTGCAATGCTGAAGCATTGCAAAGCCTTCTTGCACTCAAAGGGACAAATTCATCAATTTTTTCAACTTGGGTAAAATATCAGACATAAACCATTTAATTTTAATTTTTTTAAGTTTAAATTGGTTATAAAAAGAGAGCGTGCGGCAGCCAAAAAGACCATGCGGGAGGGCCTGAGAAACAAATTTTTAATTTTTGTAGGCCTAATAGCAAGAGTTTTGCTGTTCTGGGCTGGAATATCTGCCAGCACCATGCATGGAGTTAACCCTTTACTCGTCGATGGTGCACCTGTCTTCAACCAATGCTAACCCTGCTTGTGTGGAGTTGGTATGTTGGGGAGCTGACAGTTGCTCGGTGGTTCTTTCCGGCAACTCCGGCTGCCTCCACCCATAAAACTGTCATGGTCATGATTAGCCATTGTGCAGAAATATGTGACCTTAAAAACACTAATAAATAAATAAATAAATAACCCTTTACTCAATCTAATGGCAAAAACCGGCCAGCGCTATTCTCAAAAATCAATTAATTTTCATTATTTTTTTCATTTTTTGTCTCAAAAACATAGGTTATGACCCCTCATTGGAACGAGCTCTATAACCTATGTTTTTGAGACAAAAAATAATAAAAATTAGTTACTCAACAATTTGTTTTGCAAGTGTTTTCTACTTTTCATGTTAGGTAAATGGTTAAATGAACTAGAGCTAGACGACCATATGTAGTGGAAACTATACCACTTTTCAGTTTTCCTGAAAAGACAAATGTTATTGTGGGGGAATTGAATTGTGTATTTTAACCCCTTGCACACTGATGTCAAAATATCAAAATTTCAGGCAGGAAATTTCACACTAATGCAACTTACAATTTAACCAGTTCAATCTTGTTGTGCTCTGTCAAAATTGAATTTGTTATCCTCTGCATGTTTGCAAAGGATTTTGAAATGGGGCCGTCCTTCCGTAACAACTTTGGACCGTCATATCTCAGTCAGTGGATTTAAATGATCTTTGGTATGCTGATAGACCACCATGGGGAAAGGATATTCACAAGTAACAGGGTTTGACCTTTTTGTGTTTCTAGAGTTATGGGCCTTTTCCCACTTTTTTTTCAGCTTGGAAACCATTGGCATTGCACCTTGTTAAATTCCTAGATACATTATGCATTATTATTGCCAGTGGAAATTTTGATATTTTGACATCAGTGTGTAGTGGGTTAGTTCACAGTATTTAATTTGACAGAACTTTGTCAGGCAAGGTTAATTCTTTATTAATCATCAGAAATACTAATAGATTATGAAATCACAGTTTGTCCTATGAAAAAAGTTCTTGTTTCTTAGATAATTTTTCCTCACTTTTGTGATGAGAGTGAAAGATTTTTTTTTTTCTGTCAGTGCACAAAACAGTCAGACTTGGTTTTCTGAAAAATGGAGGCAAGCCATTGGTTGCTCTGCTTATTTTTTTCCAGGCAGGTCAGACATGTTAACCTCCCAAAATTTTTTTCAGGGAGATTGAAGAAAATTTTCAGGGAGATGACATGATTTTCAGGGAGATTTTTTTTTTGAGCGTAGAAACCATGTGTGGATCAATTTTAACTGGTTGAGTGCTGGAAGCCACTATCATGGCTTTCAAGAAACATGGGGGGTACCATACTAAAGTCTTCATATTCTTTACACAAATTTCCTATTCAGTCATAAGCAAATACAGTTGTGTTCATATAGATTTGCATTATTAAAAATTATTGGAGAGTGCCTTAAGTCACTCTCCAATAATTTTTAATAATGCAAATCTATATGAGCAAATTCCAACTTCCAAAAATAATCTAGCAATCAACCAGTTAAATACAAATATCCCCCCTCCCCCCCCCCCCCCAACACACACACAGGCATAAGTATTTTATGCACGTAGAAACCATGTGTGGATCAATTTTAAATACAAATTAATACCAAATATCCCCCTCCACCTCTCCCCCCTCCCCCCCCCCCCCCCCCCACACACACAGGCATAAGTATTTCAGAACAATGAATCACTGGAGTCTTTGGTTAGAGTAATTATAACTTACATTTACAAGTGAGTGGGGTGGACTGGGTAGTTAGGTGGTATTGATTTGACCAGGCTGACCTATACCTGTATTTCCATCTCTGGACATTGATATAAACTTGTGTAGACATAACTGAAATATGGGTGTGATCAGACTTGATTAACTAAAAACTTCAAAAGTAGAACATAAAAATAAAGTTTAGAACATAAAATGATCAAATCACAGCTTGGCAAATTGTCAACCTGGGTTCTTTGTTATATGTTATGCAATCTGCAAAAAAGAGAATTGATCTACTTCGTCAATATGATTTGGTATAAATTTTACTTGCTCCCGGGGAACCGTTTTCAGTCTGAACCCCAAACAGACCATTGATTACTATCTGGAACAAGGCTAATGAGAGATGAAGAAAGTTCAGTTCACATCTGAAAAAAATAGTTCATCCTCAAATGTGTTCTGTTTCGTAAGGGGAAAGGATTTTATTCAGAATATAAGTTTTCAGGGTTTACCGGGAAATGATGATTTATTTTATTGAGAGAATGAGTTATATATTCAATGTTGGTTTGCTTTATTACAGTAAAGAACCCCGACGATCATTAGATTTGAGTGTGTTTTCTTTCAGCTTTCAGCAGAAAGAAAAATTAGAAATACATCAATATCTCTCCTGTTAAAAGAGTAGTCTCCCTTATGCAAGTCTGTTCAAATCTGAGAGTTCTGAAGCTTTTCACATGCCATGAACATCGTGAATGCTGTGTCATGCAATCAGGCGTGTAGCCAGGAATTCATTCAATTCATACTTCATAGTCATGAGGTGGAAGGGCACCGGGCAATACCCGTGGGTGGGGATGGGGAATACACAGCACACTCACTCGATTTGTGTTTTGTGCAGTTCATCGGAAA
This sequence comes from Pictodentalium vernedei, assembly GCA_031216915.1. Lineage (NCBI taxonomy): Eukaryota > Metazoa > Mollusca > Scaphopoda > Dentaliida > Dentaliidae > Pictodentalium > Pictodentalium vernedei. Next base: position 36,832,694 of record CM062289.1, on the reverse strand, counting down.
TCGTCGACATTTCACGGTAGGCCTGTCAAGTGGACTGTTTGTTTTGGTGGTGTTTCTCTCTTCGATTTGAGATTTGGATAACAAATACAGTGAATAAATAATCTCGGTCAAAAGATATATTTCATTTTATTCCCAGAACATATATGTTTCATGCAATTAAACGCTGCTTATATCAGCGCGCAGTTGAATTACAGTGCGTGTAAGTTGCCCATTTTCGTTTCAAATTACCACCAATTTTTCTCAAATGTGACATGATTTTGTCTGGTATGTCGACTTTCCGGAAAATTTTGGCCCTAATTGACTCCTGTGTGGGAGGGCGGGAGGGTATAGCTAATTCCGGGAGACTCCCGGGCATTCCAGGAGAGTTAACATGTCTGAGGCAGGTGGTAAGACAATGCTAACCTTCAACCCCCCCTCCCCCCCCCCCCCCCCAAAAAAAAAAAAAATTAGGGAAACTGAGGTTGATTTTCAGGGAAATGGCAAGGATTTCAAGGGAAAGTTCTGTGTGACAGAAAATGCTGTATGCAACAAGTCGACTACCACTAAATCACCCTCAATGAGACTGCCGTGACATAACAACCCTTGGAAGTTTGGCAGTGCTTGTCTACAGCTGATAGAATTGGAAGGAGTCAGGAAGGCCTATGATAATAATCATCTGACATGGACCCCAGAGTCATTCCTCTGTAGTGTTGATGAATCATGACTAACTGAATGTGACCCAACATACTTCTTTGAACCACTTTATCAAGTGAGTGATTAAGGCCCCTTGGTGCCTCTTGTTTACAAACATTATCCCAGAAATTATTAAAGAATTCAGATAAGTCTCCACAAAGTAGATCTTCTGTTTCTCAGGTCATTTTTTTTTTTGTAAAATTGCATGTGGGCAGGCAATTTTTAGCTCTGCCTGACAAAATGTCAGTGAAGCTTTTCTAATGCTAAGTTGGCCGTCATCAGTCCGTCATTAACATTTTGATTGTCTGGGCCATAACTTCTTAACCACTGAATATTTTTTGACAAAACTTTATAAGAATATTTATTATCAAAAGACAGTGTGTGTTGCAAATTATAATATGTCATTTGACCCTTTAGGTTAAGTCACAGGCAGGGACCAGCCATGAGGGCGACTAGGGCGATTATGTCGCCCTTCTAAGCCCAAAGTCGCCTAGAAAAATAGTCGGGGCGATTACAAGTCGCTCTCTAAAAATTGGCCAAAATGAGAAAAGGCTGAACTGAGTGATGCGAGGTTACATGAAAATGAGTCTTTTCAAAAATCGAATGTGCTCGAGTGTGATAAATGGGCATTTTAAGTCGTCAAATAAACGTCCATTTATTTGAAATCACACGACAATCAATTGTCCATTGTCGCTTTTGGCAGATTTTTTTATTTCTATTTTGTTGCGTTCCAGTCGGAGCTTCAAGTGTCGAAACGAAAATAGGTGACTTACGCGACTCAACAAAACAACCCAGTTTGAAAGTAAGTTACGTCGCTTAGGATGCCGAAAATGTATACACAACGGATGTATTTTATAACACCATTATTTTCATTTCGATTTGCTGACAACTGTTAACTGTTGGGCTGTCTATTCCGAGAAAAACACGAATGGAATTGAAACACATGAAAAAAAGCTTTAGTGATGTCAAGAAAAGCTTTGTGCAGGACACAAGTGTGCATGTGGACGATCTTGAAAAAGGGTCCTCCTAAACATCGGAATGACATGAAATGACACGGAATGACACCGGAATGCCATAAAAATGATGCGGAATGACATTTCTTTTACAAAATACTCGACCCCAGAATGTATTTTGTTTATTAACTAACAAAGTACCACCCAAGCAACCTTCTTACATTCTGGTCCTGTTCACACTTTCAGACTTAGGAAATTATTAGCTTAGTAGACTTTGTTGAAAGGCAACTACAGGAGGGTGATGGGGGATTGGCATGAAGAAGAGGTGAGGGGTCATGAAGGAGAAGGTAGCAGTGGGGGATTTTCAGTCAATAATTACATTGTGATTTTTTAACCTGGCACAGATGCATCATAGACAACTGGACCTGGATTATTTGTACGTTAATGGAGGACCACAAATTGAAAATATGAAGGGACGGCGGGGGTGGTACATGAATATTCTTAATTTTCTCCACTTGCCTATGAAGTCTCCCTACATGACTCTGCAGTCTCCCTATTTTTTCTGGAGGGAGACTTGAAGTCTCCCTAAAATTCCCCCCTAGGCTGGTCCCTGGTCACAGGCCCTATGTTTTAAGGTGACATGAAAACTTTGACATTTCACTGTCATTTTTGTCTGGTCCATATAACTTGGTACGATTGACAGATCTTATTTATACTTGGTACAGTTATTGCCCATGACTCAAAGGTGTGGCGTGACTTTAAGCCAAGGTCATATCATCAAGGTTAAGGTCACAGATAGCCAAACTTTGATATTGTTATACAGCCCTTGTCCGATCCATATAACTTAGTATGATTTACAGATCATATTTATACTTGGTACAGTTCTTGCTCATGACTCACAGGTGCGTTGCAAATTTGATCCAAGGTCATATCAAGGTCACAGGCAGCAAACTTTGGTATTGTTATACAGCCCTTGTCCTGTCCATACAACTTTGATTGACAAATCTTTTTCATAGTTGGTACGATTATTGCTCTTAACTCAAAAGTGTGTTTTGCAACTTTGATCCAAGGTCATGTCATCAAGGTCACAGACCGCAAAACATGGATATTGTTATACAGCCCTTGTCTAGTCCATATAACTTGGTATGACTGACAGATCTTATTCATACTCGGTACAATTATACTTGGTGTTCCAAGGTCATATCATCATGGTCAAGGTCACAGACAGCAAAACTTTGATCTTGTTATACAGCCCTTGTCCAGTCCATATAACTTGGTATGATTGACAGATCTTATTCATAGATGGTACAGTTGTTTCTCATGCCACAAAGCTGTGTCGCAACTTTGATCCAAGGTCATATCATCAAGGTCAAGATAAAAAAAATAAAGCATCTGAGTTTTGAAGCATTAATATTTTTTCATTAAAATTATATTACTGAATGCTTCAGAATATTAAAGTCATTGGGAACCATTTTTGGAAGTAGTTGCTATTCCGAATGAAACATTGTTTTCAACAATATAATTAGGCCTTATGTAATGTGCTTTTCATTTCATGATTAAATTTGGCGTCTTTCATCAGGTTTTTGCTCGTGATAAATTAAATCTTCAGCTTGTCTCCAGTTTTACCTAAAAACTTCAAAATAATAATATTTGCATCCTGTAATTTAGGTCTGGACCCATCCTTACCTAATTAACTGAACTGATGGTCCAGCCTAGAGGGGGAAGTGGGTGATATCTTTGCCTTGGCATCGCTCACTTCGCCAAATATATGTTTTGTAAAATCAAAGGTGCCTTGTGAGTTTGAACTTTGAGAAGCTGCCATGAGAAAAGTGGTCTATTTTGAGTCAATTCAGTGCAACACTTATATTTACTGTTAGGTGACAAAACAAAGGACATAAAAGCTATTTGATACTCAAACTTATGTTTGTTTCCAAAAGGGCAGTTTATAAACATAAAAAATTAAAACCGAAAAAATAATTCTGTTAAAACCGAACATCTACAGTCGAAATTAGGAGAGATATGATATTGGTGAAAACATTGGAGTGAGTAACCAACAAAAGTGATTCATTTTTCACAACTTACTTCAATAAAAGTTATCAAGGAGGGGCACACTGGTGATGGGGTGATGTAGAATGAGGTCCCCAGAGGGTGAATTTGCTGATTCTATCGCATACAGTGATCCAATTTATCTTCTGGGTACCTCTTTCTGTTTAGGCTTGAGACCTTGATTCAGTTTGAGGTTCACAGAGGGCCAATTTAGTGATGCTACCCTGCTTTTCAGGGTAGCATCACCAAATTCACCCTCTGGGGACCTCATTTTGCAGATTGGAGTCTGCTTATTTTTAGGCTTGTGTGGAGGACCAAGTGGGATTAACAATAATTGTGAAATAATATAAGTCCGAACCGCATGGCACACGAAATTCGCGCGCGACTCGAGAGAGAACAATTAAATATACATTATGGATATATAATAGAAAAGAGAATATAAAAAAACACTGTTCCTGAGAATACAAAGGATACACTGTGGTACAATGAATCAGGAATCATCAAACATCGAGCTGGTGGAACACTGATAAGCGTGCAAAAACATCTCGACACGAAGCGGATTATAAAAAGAATGAGTCTTTAGAGACGATACATGCGCACTGGCAACGGAAGTCGTAGAGTTGTACTTGGGAGAGAGCGTCCCATACTGGGTCTGCGCCGGTTGCACTCGACCCAGTTTTGACTTATTAGCTTAACTTGACATAGTCAAGATAAGCTATTGCCATCACGCGTGCGGAAGTCTGTTAGTCTGTTAGTATGTGAGTCTGTGACGTCTGTTCACATTTCCTTTAGCACGGGCTACACCCCGCAGTTCTTGTCTGATCGTCACGAAATTTCATATGCAGGTTTGGGGTCATGTCTAGATGAGAACGTCCCCTTTTGGTCGCGATCGGGCAACCGGTATGGCTGCCCGAGCCCAAAACCCGAAAACCATTAGCACAGTCTACAGGTCGTATTTATGAAGGGATTTCATTGTAACTTGGTAGGATGCCTCTGTATAGTGCCTAGACGAGAACGTCCCCTTTTGGGCATGATCTATCAACCGTGATGGCTGCCCAAGCCCGAAAACCCAAAAACTTTTAGCACAGTCTGCAGGTCATGTTTAATGTGGAGGGATTTCATTGTATCTTGGTAGGATGACTCCTTATGATGTCTAGATGCGAATTTCCCCATTTGGGCATGATCTGCCAACCGTGACGACTGCCCGAGCCCAAAACCCGAAAACCTTCTACAGGTCATATTTATTGAGGAATTTCATTGTAACTTGGTGGGTTGACTTCATACAATGTCTAGATGAGAAAGTCCCCCTTTGGACGTGATTGGGCAACTGTGACGCCTACAGGAGCCCGAAGCCCGAAAACCTTTAGCACAGTCTAGAGGTCATATTTATGAAATGATTTCATTGTAACTTGGCAGGATGACTCCAAATAATGTCTAGATGAGAACATCCCATTTTGATCGCGATCATGCAGCCTTGATTGGTGCCCGACCCCAAAAACCTTTAGCATAGGCAAAAGGTCATATTTATGGAAGGATTTGATTGTAACCTGTTAGGTTGACTCCATATAATGCCTAGATGATGACATCCCCTTTCGGTCGTGATTGGTCAGTTGTGATGGCTACAAGTGCCCAAAGCCCGAAAACCTTGAGCACAGTCTACAGGTCATATTTATGAAGGGATTTCATTGTAACTTCTTAGGATCACTCCAGATGATGCTCAGATGAAATTGTCCCCTATGGTTGCGATCATTCAACCATGATGGCTGCCCAAGCCCGAAGCCCGAAAACCTTTAGCACAGTCTACAGGTCATATTTATGAAGGGATTTCATTGTAACTTGGTAGGTTAACTTCATATAATGTCTAGATGAGAACGTGCGATCATTCACCCATGATGGCTGCCCGAGCCCGAAGCCCAAAAATCTTTAGCACAGTCTACAGGTCATATTTATGAAGGGATTTCATTGTAACTTGGTAGGTTAACCTCATATAATGTCTAGGTGAGAACGTCCCCTTTGATTGGGCAACTGTGACAGCTAAAGGTGCCCGAAGCCCGAAAACCTTTAGCACAGTCTACAGGTCATATTTATGAGGGGATTTCATTGTAACTTGGTAGGATGACTCCAAATAATGTCTAGATGAGAACGTCCCCTTTTGATCGCCATCATTCAGCCTTGATGGGTGCCCGAGCCCAAAAACCTTTAGCATAGGTAAAAGGTCATATTTATGGAAGGATTTCATTGTAACCTATTAGGTTGACTCCATATAATGCCTAGATGATGACATCCCCTTTTGGTCGTAATTGGTCAGCTGTGTTGGCTACAAGTGCCCGAAGCCCAAAAACCTTGAGCACAGTCTACAGGCCATATTTATGAAGGGATTTCATTGTAACTTCATAGGATCATTCCAGATGATGCCCAGATGAGATTGTCCCCTTTGGTTGCGATTATTCAACCATGATGGCTGCCCGAACCCGAAGCCCGAAAACCTTAAGCACAGTCTACAAGTCATATTTGTGAAGGGATTTCATTGTAACTTGGTAGGTTGACTTCATATAATGCCTAGATGAGAACGTCCCCTTTTGGACATGTTTGGGCAACTTTGACGGCTAAAGGTGCCCGAAGCCCAAAAACCTTTAGCACTGTCTACAGGTCATATTTATGAAGGGATTTCATTGTAACTTGGTAGGTTGACTCCAAATAAGGTCAAGATGAGAACGTCCCATTTTGGCCGTGATCATTCAGTCTTGATGGGTGCCCGAGCCCAAAAACCTTTAGCATAGGCAAAAGTTTATATTTATAGAAGGATTTCATTGTAACATTGTTAGGTTGACTCCATATAATGCCTAGATGATGTCATCCCCTTTTGGTCGTGATTGGTCAACTGTGATGGCTACAGGTGCCCGAAGCCCGAAAACCTTGAACACAGTCTACAGGTCATATCTATGAAGGGATTTCATTGTAACTTCGCAGGATCACTCCAGATGATGCCCAGATGAGATTGGCCCCTTTGGTTGCGATCATTCAACCATGATGGCTGCCCGAGCCCAAAGCCCGAAAACCTTTAGCACAGTCTAAGGTCATATTTATGCAGGGATTTCATTGTAACTTGTCTAGATGAGAACGTCCCCTTTTGGACACGAGTGGGCAACTGTGACGGCTTCAGGGGCCCAAAGCCCGAAAACCTTTAGAACAGTCTACAGGTCATAATTATGAAGGGATTTTATTGTAGCTTGGTAGGATGACTCCAAATAGTGTCCAGATGGGAACGTCCCCGTTTGGTCACGATCATTCAGCCTTGATGGCTGCCTGAAGCCCAAAAACCTTTAGCACAGTCTACAGGTCGTATTTATGGAGGGATTTCATTGTAACTTGGTAGGTTGACTTCATATAATGTCTAGATGAGAATGTCCCCTTTGGACGCAATTGGGAAACTGACGGCTACAGGGGCCCGAAGCCCGAAAACCTTTAGCACAGTCTACAGGCCATATTTATGAAGGGATTTTAATGTAACTTGATAGGATGACTCATTTTGGAATAATTTCATTGTAATTTTGTTGATATATGTTAACTGTGAGGGCCACATATATTAACTGTGAGGTCATATTAACCCACCCCTCAGATCTTTAGTACAGTGTACACCTCATATTATTTTTATCATAAACATAGCATACAGGGAACAGAAATGAACATATTCCCAATTATCACAATTCTTGTCTTATTTCATAATCCTTTTATAAACATTGAACATTATCCTTTTCATCAAACACAACACACAAGTTAAGCTACAGTGTCATTGACACTTTCATTTTTTATTGGTGCTTTTGCACCACTTTTCTTTCCCAACTTGCTTGGGAAAGACAAAAATAGAGAGTATTTTATCCGAGTTAGATACTTCCACTGTAGTGCAAGCCTGAAGTAAACAATTGTGGTAGGTATAATAAGAAAGGAAATTTACTATAAAATTTAGATTTCTGTAGTTTCTTAATTGTTCAATAAATCCTGTATATGTTTGTAAGTTATTTTTTACTTTGCAGGAATAAACAAATTTTCTGTAGATCAACATATAGAAGTCTGTTGTGTTATTGGGTGGAGCAAGGATATTTCTGTAGCCTAAAATGATATATTATGGGGTGAAGGGAAACTCAACATTGCACTTGTCCTTCAAATGTTCCCTAAAATTCAGAAGAACTGTTTTCACAACAGAACATTCAAAGAACAAGTGAAGTATTGACTCCTTTGTATTGCAACAGAAAGTACATAGTTCCGTTTCAGAGAGTTGGCATTTATAAAGTTTTGAATTTGTATATAATATTTGGTGGACAATTTTAAATTGCAAACTTTGTAAATATGTATCGTCCGTTATTGAAAATGGGATTTTATATATAAAATTCCAGTCATCTGAGTGCAGATTTACATCCAAAACCTCATTCCATTTATTCTGCATATGAATGGGAGGTGTTGTGTACAGTTCTAAAAATTTAAAATAAAAGGTTCAGGAGACTTTATTAGATTGTAACGTTTCGACGTTTCTATGCTGAATATTATTCAAAGGTTTATTGGATCTGGTTGCCGTTTTCCAAGCTTTGGGTAATGCCCAGCAACGGCGAGCAACTGTCAGCTCCCCAACACACCAACTCCACACAAGCAGGGTTAGCATTGGTTGAAGACAGGTGCACCATCGACGTGCAATACGCCTTAGTACACAATGCCATCGTGCCCCCACGTGGGCAATGGGGGTGGAGTGCCTTGCCCAAGGACACAACACAGTTGCCACAGGTGAGATTCGAACCAATGACCTCTCGGCTTGCAGCCTGCACCTCTACCTACTGAGCCATCGCGCCCCCGGTTAACCGAATAATCGGTTTGAAACCAGTTATCCACCTAACTGATTAGAAAAACCGTCAACCGGTTATCTGAAATATCGATAGTGATCGTCATTCCCCATTTAAAATGTAGTAAATCTGCCGCGTCTCCTTTCTGATAGATAACACCTCGAAGCTGTGTTGTATATATTGAGAAATAATCGACTTTGGCATTCAAGACTTCGTTAATGATCGGCAGTTTCCGTGAGAACTGAGTAATCACAAAAACTATTCTGTAGTATGTATACAAATGAACGTTGTTGAGTACTCGACAATGTTCGTTTGTATACACACTACGGAATAGTTTGAGAATACTGCTTTCCAATTCTTATAGTTTAGATCCCATATTCGGTGAAATAATGGCCACGGTTATCGGTTTTAGCTCTTGGTTAGTCGGTTACAAAAATGAGCCAACCGTTTCAGCCCTAGTTTGCAATCAGGAGACTTCTTTCATTTTACACTGATGAAAGTTGGGTAGAAAACTCCTACTAAAATGCCAGAATTCTCTGTTTTTGTCATCTGTGACTTATGGCAATGTCATATCAGTGCTATAATACAGTGTTAATTCATATTATTAATTTACTCTTACAGTACAAACTCCCAAGTCAAGTATCAAGCACAGATTAACTCCTGTGTCAGAGAAAAGATTGGATTGCATGGCTAGAAATACAGGTAATACCACCAAAATTAGAAAGGTTGAAAGAAACCAGAGAATTTAACTGGATTGCAACTGAGTCACAATCCAGTATAAGTTCTTTGTCAGCTTGTATAATCATTAGAGCTGTAGGTTAACCGAAACCGAACCAAGGTTTTTTGTTTTTTTTAAAAACCAAAACCGAAACCGTCGACATCCCATAATCTAAGGTTTTTCGTTTTCATTAAAATACTCTCTTGTTGCAGAAATTCACAGAATGTAGCCATCCCAGAGTAGTGAGGGTACCCAGACACTGCCATTGGCAATGTCTGGGTACTCTCACTACTCTGGGATGGCTACATTCTGTGAATTTCCGACATTTCAGCTTAGTTGTGTTTGCAGCTTTCCTCAAGTTGCGCGTAGGTGTCAGACCTCGAAAATGGCCAAGCACAATAAAAGTTCTGTATATTTAGGTAATTATTATATTGGCCTTCCTGATTCTTTATGTATTATAGCTTATTTCGGGCATTCATTGAGTTTCATTCAATTTCACTGCCATTCAGTTATGATTCCAGACATATAGAATGAGTTTTATTGAATTTTATTTGGCCTCATGAACAAACCGAAAACCGAACCGAACCGAGGTTTTACTCAACCTGAAAAACCGAAACCGAACAAGAAACTTAAAAACCTACAGCTCTAATAATCATGATACTGCACATATTTAATATTACTCAAATTATTTTGAAAGCATGATGTGTTGTGTTCCTTTCATTTTGCTGATAAAATGCTGTTTTGTAATATCTGTTATTATGTTACAGACACTTAAGAGCCCTCTCCTCCAGTGTGTCTCATATCATAGCAATTATATTCTAGGAAAAAACTCTACAACTGACCATCCAGTAATATTCTGAGTTGATCTTGCTCACATGCCATTCAGATCAGAGTTGACACTGACATTACGACAAAGCCGATACATATACACTATCATGTTGTGTTTACAATTAGATTGCAATAAGCCCGTCAGGGCCCGTTGCGATCTGATTGTAAATATGACCTCGAATCTGATATAAATTACATGACATGCACATGGTCATGATAATACATTTATCTAACAGTCCTGTTACATAAAGCCTGTTTCCCCCATTTTTAGCCCGACTGTTTACAGTGAGGGCTATAGTCATGACTTTTGTCCGTCCGTCTGTCCATCTGTTAACATTCAGAGTTTTGGTTAAAGTTTGTGGTTAAAGTTTTTTACTGAAGGTTCAAGTGTTTTGGGGGTTTTTTTTCTGTTTAGTCATGACTTTCTTCTGTCTGTCTGTTAACATTTGGAGTTCTGGTTAAAGTTTGTGGTTAAAGTTCTTTAGTCAACCTTAAAGTTTTTTGGGTTTTTTTTCTTTTAAATTGATATTACTATTGATTGTATCATTCTCATTTTGTTTTTATTTTTTTTTATGTTTCATGTTATTTTGGGAAATATTTAACCCTTTTTTGTATGGCAATTTAACTTACAACTTCCAGGTTAAAGGTTTTTTTTGGGGGGTGGGGGGGGGGGGGTTTAAAATTACACCTTTAATTCTTCAAACAGTTTAGTGGAATGTCACTGTTTCTTATTTGGGACAATGTCTACTATCTACTGAACATTTCTACAGTGATTTTCATTAAAATCGGCATCATTTTAACCCCTTTTAAACATGTTTTCAGACTTTCTTTCTTTGTATTTGAAATTAGACTTTGCCACAAACTTTCTTACTCTAATTCTTGCAGGGTCAATACAACTTAATGATTTCATTTACATCAATGATTTCTTTTATCGGTTTTAGGAAATATTTAACCCTTTTTTGCCAATCAATTTTACTTAGTATTCCCAGCTTAAAGTTTCGCTTTCAAGTTTTGCTTTTCAAAGTTCTACCTTTCATTCTCCAAACACTCTGTTACGTCATTTCTTTCTTTCATTTCGGGCATGGTCTACTGAAGCTGTACACAGTGGTTTCAAATAATATTGGCATTAATTTAACCCTTTTCACAATGCTTTTTGGGGGGAGGGGGCAATTAGGCACTTTTTTTTTCTTTCGTCAAAATGCTTTTTTACAGTTTGGGTTAAAGTTTGTGGTTAAAAATCCAGACAAACACCACCCCCAACCCCACCACCCACCCCCAACCCCACCACCCAACCCCACCCCCATGGTGCCAGTTAGGTATTTTGTTTTCTCTGCTCAAAATGCATTCTGAAGGATTTAGACTGACCACATGTGGGGAACAAAATGGACTCCCCTAACACACCCCCACCTCCTCCTCACCCAGGGCCATTCATGCAATATTTTTTCTTTGGTACAAAATGCATTTTTAGCCTGACTGTTTATAGTCAGGGTTATAGTCATGACTTTCGTCCGTCCATCTGTCGGTCCATCTATATGTCTGTAAACAGTTGGTTTCCGACTGATAACTCCAGTTCGGATTATTTGATTTCAACCAAAGTTGATATGTGTATTTTCCAGCTAATAATACAGGCCAGGTTTGAATATAGGCTCCACAACTCCCCCCCCCCCCCCCCCCTCCTCAATGCAGGGGACAGAAAACTTCACTGCACTGATGCTCTTTTTATTATATGCAGTGGAGCCCAAGTAACTGGATATCTCTTAACTGAATAACCCTGTTAATTGAATATAATTTCCTAACTCAAAACAATTTACCGTACCTCCAGTACAAATTTCACCTGTTGATTGAATATAGGTTATAGAGTAAACTCCTGTTAATTGTATAAAAAATATTGTAACTTGTCAAGAAATTACCTTGACTCTCCCCAGTTTTCCTTTGTTTATAGACCTATTTGGCTTCAGTGCATCCAGTGCACATACAATCTATTATATATTGTTTGACAGAGCTCGTGGAGCACTGTCAAACAAGATATAATAGAATAAATGCTAAGTTTATCTCTTGAATACAGGAAAGTAACACAGTCCCTGTTAATTGAATACTGCTGTTAATTGAATAATTTTCATTAACAAATTAACAGGGTTCCACTGTACCTGCCCTCCAGTAATAATTAAATCTTGATATCGGAATCTGTCAAATCCATTTTGAACAAAATCACGTGACAAATGTTTTGTTACAGTTATTGCTGCAGTATGTTCTTTATCTCCACTCTGTACTCTGTGGACTCGATCTACCATGTCATCTCAGCTTATCTGTCACAAATCTAATGTAAGTTTGACATCATCGTTCAAAAATAATTTAATGCATTTGTATAATGACAAAGATGCAAAAATTGATGGTTTGTGGATTTAGAAAACAAATTACACCATGAGGTGAATGAAGAGTATACACAGTTCTCTCCCTGTCTCGTTTTTGATCTTGCATTATCACGCTGCTTCGCATTTTGCCAGTATTAGTAGTATCACACGCGATATAATACTGTGGGAGAGAAGTTATGACCAAGATTGTGTTCGTATCAGTTATCAGTATATAATAAATATTGTAACAAATGGGTTCCTGCAAGATCAATGGTTAGAAAATCTTTTCAATTGGCTGACCGTTCACAATAATTTAGTTTTACACAACCTTCACCGGAATGAATTTAGCATTTTCCTAAAATTTAATGCTGTTCAGTTACAAGTACAAGATGCAGGATGAAAATATTGATCTACCTTGTACAGTAGAACCTGTCTTGAGAGACTACCCTTTTTGCCAGGCAGAAGTGGTCTCTCAAAACAGGTGGTCTTTTGTGTCAGGTCCATAACAGAGTAAAACAACCAAACGGTACAAGATCACAGTGGTCTCTCCAGATAAGTGGTCTCTCATGACATTGGTCTCTCAAAACAGGTTGTACAGTAATTTAAATTTGAACTTTGCCAGAACATGTCTCGGAATTAATTGGAAAACATAGAATATATATATAATGTCAAGATCTCAGGCCACCAGTATAATTCTGTCAAAAATGTGATCCTCTTATAGTCTGGAACCAGTCTAGCACTCAAATAGGTCAACGTCTATGTTTTGATTCACTTGTCTGGAATATTTCAGTTTGCTGGAAAAGCGAACCTGTGGTTCACCTGATATAACCTGTGGCTCACCTGATATAACCTGTGGTTCACCTGATATAACCTGTCGTTCGCTTTTCCGACCAACTGATATATTCCAGACGATAGAATCTGAAAAATTTCCTAAGATTCATTCGCTGTTTTTTGTGAATCAAAGCTGGAAATGCTGCTTGAATTGATCAACATGATGCCAATGTTACAATTGGAAATAAAGATTCAGCACAGTTGTAGTGTTATGATTTTGCTGGATAGTTTCACAAATCCTGTTAATATTTTTATACTGTACCAATGACCCAGACTTGGCTGGTGCTAACTCTAACAACACCAGGGCCAAACACAAATTTTGCCCCCCAATCCCCAAAATTTGCATCCAAAACCAAAAGAAATCATGTTCTATAGGACCTCCATACTTCGCCCCTACTGCGCATGCGCAGTGTCAAGGACGTCCCGAAATTGGCACCAATTATCATTCTCTGTTTGGCCCTTCATCAGTCAACATCTCACTGATCTTTGTGCTTGTAAATCTCAGTTTAAAGGATGCTAGACACGTAATTTTTGGAGAAATGGTGATTCTAAGGAGGATATAGAAGGAGGAGAGGAAAAAGGAGTGACAAAAAATAATCAGGGCTGTACTTAAAATTTTTTATGAAATTATGTTAAGTTGCCTATTTTCGAGGCATGGGCCTCTTGTTGTCATTCTTGCTAAAATGTTGCACTGCTTATTCAGTGTTTCCTCTCCCCTGGCCTTCTAAGTCCCCCCTTGCAATTCTCCCATGCTTTTGGCATATTTTTGAGAAAGTTCATTTCTAAAATTCTCTTGGGAGAGTTGCTTGGTTACAGAATGTTTTCTGTTATTTTCCCCATAGTTACGTTTTCACCCATGGGTGTATAAACGTTGTGTTCTGCATCTTCCATCTGATGTTCTGCAGATTCTCCCCTGGGAGTCTCTGTCTTGCATCAGATAGAGTGTAATTGTGATGACTGATTTCGGGCCAGTTTTTTTCAGTGCCTGGAGTCATGTTTTCTGGTGTTTTACACTGTTTGTTTACATTGGCAACAGCCTTTTTTGAGGGGGGCTGTTTGCCTTTGGTGTAGTTTATCTCACTATAAGATACATTTCTATTATCCGTAAGTGTCTCATTAATTATTTAATATAAATTTAAAATTTTTGACCACACTTAGCCATCGGATCCATCGGGGCTCAACGTTACTTTTCAGAAACTTGGGCTTCGCTGAAAAAATATTTTTTCAAAATTATTTTGATTTGCAATTGTTTTTTCATCATTAATGGATCATGTTATTATGTATCTTTGTGTCAGGGGTTTGTGCGAGTAACTAGGACTTGTTGACTTTTCACAATGAAAGGATATTGTTCAAATTGTAATGGGAAGAAATCTTCCTCTGACTTTCATGATCATTGTATTAATTGTAGTCAGTGTTCTCGCACTAATCCCTGTTCTATATGTCAATATTGGGATGACAAACATTGGAAACGTGTGTCACGGTATGTTGTTACTGGAGAAAGGGCTATGCCGGCTCTTTCTCCGCAAGGTCACTCTACTCTCTCAGTTTCTATTTCAGAGGAACAAGAACAGGGTGATGTTTCCATGTTATCTTCTGCAAGTGCGCTTCCGTCGTCACAAATGAATTCAGAGCTAGCGGCAAAAGTGCTCACGGAGATTAAACAAATGTCGTCCGCTAGCTCGCCCGGTGTTGCGTCCATTCACCGAATGGTTCGACAGCCGGGTTCGTCCGATGCGCTCCAGGAGGAAATGTTGGGTGATGCTAGCACTATAAACATTCAATGTGCACACCCAGTGACGGCGGATAGTAAGCGAGATCGGAGGAAGCCTTTGAGTCCGGTTCCTAGCTCGTCCAGGTCCAGCCGGGCCGCGAGCGAGAGAGGCCCCTCTCTCGTACAACAACATCTGGGACCAGATGTTGTGGTACAAAATGTGTCGCAACCGGAGCATACGTCCGTCGCTCGGGACGCTCCGTTGTATAGGCAGTCCGCGGAGACTGCTCAGGCTTCTTCTTCTCGTCAGCGCACACGACCGCACCTTGGCTGCATGACCGCCGATATCTTACCAGCTTCGCCGATCAGGGATTCTTCGGCGACCAGGTCACACCATCCGGCAGCCAGGGACACGAGGCCGATGGACTCCGGACGTTCGCATAGAAAAAGTATGCGGGAGCCATCTGATGCGGAGCTGCCCTCGGCGAAGCAGCGAAAGACTGCGCCTCCGCAGGTCTCGATGCCGGACATACTTGTGCAGATAGCACAACTTATCCCAGCAGCCGACAGAAACGGTGTCGGATCGGGAATTATCCGACGGCGCTGGGTCGGTATGCTCCGCCGAAGCATCGGGGGCGGACGACCGGGAGCATCATGAGGTCTGACCGGATGGTGAAAGGGATACGGATGATTTGGAGCTATCCCTTTCGGAACAACATAAAACTGCCATGGACTTCATCCGGCACTTTCTCCCTCAAGTTGTTCCGTCGGGCCAGACTGCTGCGGTTCCGTTATAGCGTCATTGGACTCTGAATTTTTTGAGCGGTTCAGGGACATCGCTCCCGAGTTTCCATCGCAGTCCAATAATGTTGCAAGAACATTTGAATTATTGAACGACGCTATATTTAAACTTGCTTCCAAAACGGGGAAAGCAGGTTTCTTGTCCGCCAATACTCTCAACCTGCCTTTCATTAATGCAAGGAATAAATTCGACACGGCAGGACAGGGTATTCCGAGAGTTCCTCTGCGTATGGACGACGAGGCGGAAGACTTAGAGCTATCATTACCGTCGTCGGCTTCTATTCCAACTGCGGTGTTGGAAACAGCTATTTCGTCTAACAGAGCCAATTTAGATGCCTTATCTTACGCAGATCGCCTTACTAAGGCGTTATCACTGCGCCTTAAAGGGAAAGAATTTCAGGATATACAATCCTCTTTAAGACTTCTTTCAAGGGCAGTAGCTTATTCCACGTGTAACTCCGCCCTTTCAGTGGCAAACCTGGAGTTGGTTAGATGTGACGCAGCCCTAGCTACATCCACACTCGTGGATACTAAGGTGAAGAACTCTCTCAGAGTCGCTTCGGTCTCTGGGAACTTCTCTTTGACGGCAAGCTTTCTGCTATTTATGATAAAATTACAAAGAAAGCTTCGGATTCTCTGTTGTTCAAATCTGCTTCTAAGAAGTCGGATACGGCAGACAAGAATAAGACAGGCACTTCTGGGTCTAATGCGCCCAAGAGAGGTTCCTATAGAGGTTCCGGTGCGTCCTCTTGGTCTTATTCGAGAGACCGTCAGGGTAGCGACTCTCGTTCGGGACGTCCTTCGGGCCGGGACAACCGGTCGGATGCCCCGAGGTTGACGGGACGAGGTGCGGGTCGTGGAGGACGTGGTTTCTCCCACAGCAGGCCTCGCAGGTCCAGGAGGTGGTGGCTTAAACCTCTATCGCGTACCGGTTGGCGGAAGGTTGTCGAGCTTTTCACAAGAATGGGCATCGATTACGGACGACCCTTGGGTGAGAGGAGTGGCTTCGGAAGGTCTAAAGATATCCTTCAAACGAAAGCCTCCATTAACTCGAAGTCCAAGTGGACTCAACTTCCGTCAAATCCGCAGAAAAGAGACGCTCTATTATCAGAGGTGCAGTCTCTTTTAATGAAGAACGCGGTAGAGGTCGTAGAAAACCAGGAGACTCCGGGATTCTACAGCCATCTGTTTCTGGTTCCGAAACCAGACGGCTCGTTCCGTCCAGTCATAGATTTGAGCTGTATAAACAAGCTGATCGTCGCTCCGAAATTTTATATGGAGACGATTCAGTCGGTCAGAGCGAGTATTCGGGTGAACGATTATGCAACAAGCATAGATCTCAAAGATGCGTACTTTCACGTCATGGTACATCCGACATTCAGAAAGTATCTACGCTTCGCAGTCCTAGGAGAGGTGTATCAATTCCAGGCGATGTGCTTCGGACTGAATCTAGCACCCTGGGCTTTCACTCGGGTAATGAACTCGGTAATGATCTATTTCCGAGCTCATTCGTCTGCGGTAACGTCGGCCTACCTGGACGACATTCTTCAGAGGTACGGCAATGAGTTAACGCTTCAGAACGATGTTCAGAATCTACTTCTATTGCTCCGACGTCTCGGTTTTATAGTAAACGAGGAGAAGTCGGATCTGGTGCCGTCCAAGTCATTCACACATCTGGGAATGAGCTTCGAGACGCACAACAATCTCGTTCGTCTGCCGTTAACCAGAGCAAAATTAGTCAGTTGTTACGCTCGCTATTGTCTGCACGCAGACAAAGTCACAGCGAGAGAATTTATGAGACTGATAGGTCTGTGCGGAGCCGCTGCGGATCTCATTCCGATGGGGCGGTTACGCATGCGTCCTCTCCAAATTTTCTTGACTCAGAATTGGAGTGTGAAAATTCATTCGCTCGATGTAGACGTTCTCTTGTCAGATCAAGTGAAACAAGAGATTCAGACTTGGGCAAACATTCAGTGGTTAACTCAGGGAGTTCCGCTGCAGTTGCCGGATCCGAGTTTTACCATTATGACGGATGCCAGTCAAACAGGTTGGGGTGCATCATTGATCCCAACGGATTCGAGATGCCAGGGTCTTTGGGATCCGCAATTCCTGTGCAAGCACATAAACATTAAGGAAATGATGTCAATTTGGCTTACGTTACGTCATTGGATGGACATTATTCACAATGCTCATGTCCAAATCCTATCCGACAATACGACAGTAGTGGCGTATATACGGAATCAGGGAGGCACTCATTCAGTTCCGTTGTTCAGTCTAACGGAAAGAATCCTTCTGTTTGCGCTAGAACATCACGTTCTTCTTTCGGTCCGTCATATACCGGGTCGTCTGAATGTGCTAGCAGACTCCCTTTCACGAAAGGGTCGCTTGTTGCCGTCGGAGTGGACTCTCAACAAACAAGTATTCAATCAGATTTGCTACCAATGGGAACGGCCAATGATAGACTTATTTGCGACACATCTCAACAATCAGTTGCAGACGTATGTGTCTCCGTGTCCGGATCCAAGAGCATTTGCAGTAGACGCTCTGTCGATCCCTTGGGACGGAATGATAGGATATGCGTATCCTCCAGCGCCGTTAATTCAACAAGTATTGCTAAAGATAAAACAATCTCAATGCAAGATTCTGTTGGTAGCATCTCTGTCGCCACAGAGACCGTGGATAAATCTACTCAGGTGTCTGTTGTGGGACCTACCGCTAAAGCTTCCTCCACGGGAGGATCTTCTTTCGCAGGGGAAATCGCGTCAACTCCATCACAACCCGCAAGGTCTCAACCTTCACGTTTTTCCGTTGTGCGGTCCTTCTTGCATGGCAAGCACTTTACAGGACGAGCAGTGGACGCGATTTCTAACTGTAGGAGGACCTCCTCTTCGCTAAACTATGCGGCTAAATGGAAGGTTTTTCGTCGTTGGTGTAGGGATCATTCTGTAGATATTTTTGATCCCTCTATACCAGACATTGCAAACTTTCTAGTATACTTGTTTGACGAAATCAAACTGCAGCCTGTTACTATTAAGGGTTATAGGTCTATGTTATCTGATACCTATGCACATCATGATAGTTTACAAATTGGATCTAATGTCTCTTTATCTAAGTTGGTTAGAAACTTCTCGATAAATAGACCCAGAACTCTTAGATTAATTCCTAAATGGAATTTAGCTTGGGTTCTTCTTAAATTGAAGGAAAAGCCATTTGAACCTCTTGGGACAGTAGATTTCAAATTCTTATCTTATAAGACAGCTTTTCTCTTGGCTTTCTCTTCTGCTAGAAGAGTCAGTGAGCTTCATGCACTGTCGGTGGATGATTCTCACTATCGTAGTGTCGGGAACACTATCACCTTCACTACTAATGTGGGTTTTTTAGCTAAGAATCAGGCTCCTAATAAATATCCGGAACCTATTGTTATTTAGGCTCTTCCGTCTTCAGACGGACGTAGGCCTTTACTCTGTCCTGTTAGAGCGTTACATATCTATAAACAGAGATCTCAGTTTATCAGAAAAGGACGGAAACATTTCTTTCTGTCTTTGATGCCTAATAGAAGGGACATTTCGGTCCATTCTATTGCTAGATGGATTCAATTAACTATCCGTACTGCTTATGAGAGTTTATCTTCTTCTCAGCAGTCTGTGCTTAAGATTTCCGCTCATGAAGTAAGAGCTCTTGCTACTTCTTGGGCTTATGCTAATAGTATTGCTATTACAGATTTAATGAAGGCTGCTTATTGGTCTCAGCCATCCACATTCACGAATTTTTATCTCAGAAATATTGAGTCCATTTCTGGAGACCTGCATTGTTTAGGTCCGTTATCTGTTGCTCAGAATGTCGTCCACTAAACAGTTGCGACTATAGTTATGCAGGCTTTCTGTTCCGACAGTGACTCCGTCCGGCTGCCCTCTTCGCTCTGGGCTATTTGATCCAGGGCAAGGGGAAGGGGGGGGGGGGGGGGGGGGTGTTCCCTTAGGTCACCTGCTTTATAGTGAAAAGCAAGGGAATGCAAAGTCAGTATTTCTGAGTCGCTTCCGGGATGGTTTTAAAGTGTAATATTAATGTTAAATTCATTCATGTCATATTTTTAAAGTGTAGCTCGGTGTGAAGCATTTGTATATGTCAAGTGTCAAACGGGCTTTAATATACAATACTCGGACACTTTTAAAAGATTATAAAGAGTCTCAATTCTCTGGACTACTTTATTTATTGGCTTACATTAAAAATAATTAGTAGGGTTATACTGGATGTTAATAGAGAACATGAATGTTATTGTGCTCAATTATAAAGGGTATTGTATCTTTCTAATTTAATATTAAATAAGAAAGATACATGTAAAGCCTAATACTCCTTTTCTCCTTAAGGGGTTACGTCTTTATTATATAGTTGAGCTTATTGGATTTTCCTCTATGTCCTAGGCACTCCAGCCTTTTTACTATTCAGCTAAGTGTGGGTCATTGGTACAGTATAAAAATGTTAAAAAATTTATAGTAATTTATATATTTTTTATACTTACCAATGACCCAGACGGGGATGGCCCTCCCAGGACTTGGGAACTCTTGCCTCCCTGCTGAGTACATAGCGCTGACCAGGCACTGCCAGTAAGAATGATAATTGGCGCCAATTTTGGGACGTCCTTGACACTGCGCATGCGCAGTAGGGGCGAAGTATGGAGGTCCTATAGGACATGATTTCTTTTGGTTTTGGATGCAAATTTTGGGGATTGGGGGCAAAATTTGTGTTTGGCCCTGGTTTTGTTAGAGTTAGCACCAGCTAAGTCTGGGTCATTGGTAAGCATAAAAAATATATAAATTACTATAAATTTTTTAACATCTCGATGTTTTCAAGGTGAATTAAGTATTTGTTGGTTGGAATATTTTTAACTGCAGCAGGTAAGAATACCTGCATGTCTTTGTAATTGAAGGCACATCAGATTACAGCAACAGTCTACATGCAAATTTCCTCAAAAAATCGGTAATCAAGCAGCCCATAACAGCATTTGATTCCAAACTGAATTAGACTGTTGGCCATCTGAGAGCTTGATATAGTGTGAGAATAAATGTTTTATCCAAGAGTAGGGTTATTTAAATCACGCCCCCTGGGGAATAAGTTAAATAAATAACAAAATCAGTGGAATGAACAACTTTATCTCCTAAAGCTCTTCTATTGTCTCTGGGTCAAAATAATCAATCTTTACATTATAACGTTCCAGACTTATTGTTTTTCACAATAATGGAAACTTTTCATCGTAATGTCTTCATGAAAATGTAACTGCATTTAGACATTCTTTCATTATTGACCCATTGAGAGAAGGTGCATTTTCTGCAATTTTACACCACAAGAAAAGTGTGTTATCTTCTGGGATGATGGATATTAATGGCACGTAAATTAAATTCTGATTACTGTAAATCAGCCAGCTTCTGCAGTAAGCTTGAATAATAAAGAAACCATCTGACATCGGCATTCGGTATCGGCCGATTGTTGTCTAAAATAATCGGCATTCGTCTTATGGGGCATTTTACTAATCGGCTCATCTCTAATAAATAAACAAATAAATAACTTTGTACTAAAAGTAGGGTAAATTGTTTGGTGTTTGTAAGGTATATACAATTTACTGAGTTATTCTATTGAGAGATATCCAATTGAGTGGGTTCTGCTGTATGGGAATAAAGCAAACATTTATCCAAGGTTTATTACCTATACAGTAGATACCTGTTAATGTAACCGAATATAATTATTGATGGTAAGTTAATTCATTTTATTATATGCTAGCCTGTGAATTATTGCAAATTATCTAAAATATTTCTTGATATCCATCGATATGATGGATAACGAAAAGTATCCCTCAGTAACTTCCTAAATGACATCGCACTACGGTGGATGACTTCCCCTTGAAGGAACGATGAGCAGATCTTTGTTATTGTCTTGAAACTGTTTGCAGTCGAATTGGGATGAATATTGCACAGTAAAATGTCACATAGCATATAATAAAAAGAAAATCTACGCTGTTTTAGTGAAGTTCGGGAATTATTTCATTCGTGCGGACCTGAAAGTACAGTAGAGCCCACTTTATTGGATATCTCTTAGCTGAATAACCCTGTTAATTGAATATAATTTCCCAACACAAAACCATTTAGCATACCTCCAGTATAAATTTGACCTGTTAATTGAATATAGGTTATAGAGTAAACTCCTATTAATTGAATACAAAATCTTGTAACCTGTCATGAAATTACCCTGACTCTCCCCTGTTTTGCTTTGTTTGTAAACCTATTTGGCCTCAGTACATCCAATACAGGCATTTAATCTTTTGTATCTTGTTTGACAGAGCTCTTGGAAAGTGACACAACCCCTGTTAATTGAATACTCCTGTTAATTGAGTAATTTTCATTGGCAAAATGGCTATTCAATTAACACGCTTGTGAAAAATAAAACTTTGAGGTCCACACTCATGAGATAATTTCTGATATTCATTAAAACAGTGTAGATATTTTCTATCTATCTTGAAAAACAGATTGGAAGCTTCTATTTTAAATTCGTGATGATGTTTCTTAATCTTCGATGTAGCAAAAATTATTTTACTAACTGAATTGTAGGTGTTTCTGAAAGTCAGCAGACTGGGACGCAGTATCAGATTTCACAACATTCTCCAAATCTATTCAATACAGTTAGCCCTAACATTTTCAGTCATTCAGTCTCATCTCTTGTTTTTACAGCAGATAATAGCCCAATAAAGATGTCATACGCAGCTATTTTGAAATCACCTGCAAGTAGTGCAAAGAAAATGCATACAATTATCCATCCAAACAGAAGAACAACCAATAACAGCAATTCTAAAACTTGTGTTTCAGAAGTTGGAGAGAAAGATGCTGTTCCACATCATGATACCACATTTACCATTGAGCCTGTGAAACCTGGATCTAATACTCAGAATGCTCACTCCAGCGTTCCTTTAAATTGTAACACAACATACACATTAAGCGAGGATCATAAACAAAAGTCGAATCATGAACTGAATAGTACATTCACATTACAAGCTCAACATGAAAAACGAGATGGTGAACAAGTTAAAAGTGATAAGTTTGTACATGTAAAGGATACACCAATTGTCAAGCAAGACTGTAACGCAACTGTTGTCAAAGAAAACCATGAACTTAACATTACCCATACAGTAAATAAATCTTCACTGTTAGATTCCACAACAACTCCACATTCTAGTCATTTACAACATACTCTATCTTCATCTTCATTCTTATCGCAGACAATTACAAAGTGTGCTCCAACTGTATCACTTAATTTACCATGTGTGCCAAACTCAGATACCAAAGTTGCTAAATTGGGTCCCTCACAGTCGATCTCAGATTTCCATTCTCCCTTTGTCTCACTTTCTAATAAATTCACAAAACCTGTTATCTCTGCATCAGTAACTAAAAGTAACAATTTCATGGATATTAGTAGTGTTGGTTTGAAAACTTCTGTGAGTAATTACATCTCTCCTTTAAAAAACCTTGTCTTACCAAGTTCACTGAGGAAGTCTGCAGTCAAGGAATCGGTGAGAAATACATCGGGACCAATGCATGTGCACCAAGACCATACTGAAGGCAAAGTTGCAAAAAGGGCCATTCATTTTGAAGACAATATAATCCCAGATACTCCAAATAAAGGTATGTATTAGGTATTAACCCTTGATCCAACATACACGGTATCAAAATTTAATTTTATACCCCCCACTCTCAAAGCGACTCCAGTGCAGATTGTGGGGAATACTGGATTATATGTCCCATCTCCTGCCTGCCCGTCTGTCTGTTCATCCTCAACAGTGAGTAGAAGAATTTCAGCGAAATTTGGTATGTGGGGACCTTGGGATGACCTGCTTCCGTCACATGTTGCTGAAACTCTTTTCACTTGAGTTAACTCTTAGGTGCCTCATTCCAACTTTTGATCATATTTTATTGCAACAGAACAGGTGCCCCTACATGAAGTCTTTGAATTGACTCACAAGTTACATTCCAAGCACCTTGGAAGTTGTTTTTTTTGGCTAGTCTTGGCTGCCTATATAGGTAGTGAAGCCTATGTAGGCAGCCAAGACTTGCCAAAAAACAGCAGCAAAGTCACAGGATGTAGACTGTCAAAGTATAGCAAACATATGTAAAAATCTCTAGGCCCTTAACCCTTTACCCAAGGTAGACGATTTCAAAATTTATTATTTTAAATATCATTTTTTAAATGTTTTCAAAAGATTTTAACAAAACCATATCATGTGACCCCTCTTTGGAACGAGGTCGTTCCAAAGAGGGGGTCACATGATATGGTTTTGTTGAAATTTTTCGAAATATAATATTTTTTCAGCTGCTGAATTTGCATATTACGCGGGCGGATGTGGGCGATTCGTTGGGTAAAGGGTTAAGGGTTAACAACTCTTATTTTGTCAAATTTTCTGTGATTTATTATTTTGTCCATCCAGACACAGCCCCATCCCTCAACTTTACACCTATGGACTCTGGTTCAATCTCTCATTTTAATTACTTTTTAAAAAAGTTTCAGCAAAATCATATGTGAACTCTTGTTGGAAAGAGCTTAACAAGCATGTTCCAATGAGGGTACTGCTGAAATTTAAAAAAAAAATTTTTTAAATTTCAACAGCTCAATTTGTAGATTTTGCAGGCAGGTATGGCCAATTTGTTTTTGGTACAGGATTAATTATAGAATACAAGCGTGAAAGAAGGAGTAAAAAAATTAGATGTTTCTTAATTTAATATATCTGTTAATTGCATTTAATCTGCCAACACCAACCATTCAGTACAGGTTTCACTTGTCATTTACATTGAGAATGGTAGCTGAGTGGATTAGTGCACTGTCCTCTCCTACCAGAGGTCTCGGGGTCAATCCATAGTGTAGAAAGTTCTTGAGGTGTCGGAACACTCTTTGGCAGTCTCAGTTGGAGAGGTGATACTGTTAAAGTGTACTATCCTATCAAACAGGAATGTAAAATGGCTGTTCCCTGTATGAAGATGTGCTCCGAGCAGCTTAAAGATACATCTATAGTATTCATTAAGAAGGTACTCATAAAGTTGTCATTCCGGAGGTCATTCCCGCATTCCTCTGCCACTGGACTAAGTAGTGTTCAGAATGTCGGAAATAATCAATAATAGCAAATATTAAAAGCATTGTAATTTTTATTTTTTGAGCTCACCATCGACTAAATCAGGGGAGGTCATGCTATGATCCTGCTTGGGTATATGGCATCCAGCTTTTAAGAGTTTGTGTTTAACTCAGTTATGTTGAATCCCATGGTTGCTAAGCTTTTATATTGCAGTTGTTGCACTGTTTAGCACTATTCCAACTCTGTTTAACCCTCTACTGTCTATATTTTGCTGGGAAATTATTTTGGTGGGGCCGGAAATCATAGTCATTTTACATTGTCAGAATTCACGTTTTGGTCAGCATTGCAGCTTCACATCCTTTTTCTTACAGTCAGTTAACTGGTAAAGTGCTAGTAGCCATTATCATGGCTCTATTGAATAAAAAGAGCTGAAAGCCACTTTAGTGGCCTTACACTGTGTACATTAGCTTGTCATTTTGGTATCGCGGTAACCGGTTCTCGTCAGAACACCGAAGTTAAGCAACGTCGAGCGGTTAGTAGTTGGATGGGTAACCATTTTAGTGACTGATTCGCACGCCTAGATGAAGTCCTCATGATTACATGGTTCATCTTTCTTTCGGCAGCAGCATGAAAGTGTGGAACGCGCTGGCTACAGTACGACGAAAGTGCTGTGGATGGCCTCAGACGAAGACTGGCACGGGCTTGTGTGTGTTTTTTCAAATGACACAATCATGTTTTAGAGGAATTTTGAATGTTGGTTTCTGATCCCCCGCTGGGATTCGAACCCTCGGCAACACCACCTGGCAATCAGGAGTCCAGCGTCTAAACCACTAGACCATTGCACACCGTCAAAAACGATTGCTGGAATCTAGCTTTTTAGATGAAGTCCTCATGATTACTTGGTTCATCTTCCTTTCGGCAGCAGCATGAAAGTGTGGAACGCGCTGGCTACAGTACGACGAAAGTGCTGTGGATGGCCTCAGACGAAGACTGGCACGGGCTTGTGTGTGTTTTTTCAAATGACACAATCATGTTTTAGAGGAATTTTGAATGTTGGTTTCTGATCCCCCGCTGGGATTCGAACCCTCGGCAACACCGCCTGGCAATCAGGAGTCCAGCGTCTAAACCACTAGACCATTGCACACCGTCAAAAACGATTGCTGGAATCTAGCTTTTTAGATGAAGTCCTCATGATTACTTGGTTCATCTTCCTTTCGGCAGCAGCATGAAAGTGTGGAACGTGCTGGCTACAGTACGACGAAAGTGCTGTGGATGGCCTCAGACGAAGACTGGCACGGGCTTGTGTGTGTTTTTTCAAATGACACAATCATGTTTTAGAGGAATTTTGAATGTTGGTTGAGCCAATAACTCGAAAACTGTTAGGGCCACAGTCATCAAACTTCACACAATTATAAAGGACCATGGGAGGATGTGTCACACACCATAGCCGGGTTCAAGGTCAAGGTCACATTTCAAGGTCACACTAAAAATCTGTCACTATTCGTGTCTCAGCCATAACTCAGAAACGAATCATAGTACAATTGTTAAACTTTTTACAAATGGTAAGGACAGTCAAAAGGTGTGTCGCATATAATAGTTTCTGCCACAGCTGCAAGGGGAAGGTCACAAGGGGGGGTGGGGGGCATGTGTTACCTTAGTAACATTTTTCTTGTTTTACAGAGTATTTATACATATACCAAACGTGTGTGTAGGAATTGCCAGGAATTTTATCTTGCATGCACAATTTTTCACAAAATTAGGGTTGTTGAACTTTGTAAATTTTTATGACATTTCGAATATAGGGTACAAGGTTTGGCTGCCTAACTCCTCCCTCAGTTTTCAAGCTAGAACCTTTTTTTATTTTACAAGGGTTTTTACACATATACCAAAGGTGATTTTTCCAGGAATTTGATTTTATTCAATTTTTCAAAAATATTGGTTGTTGAACTTTGGTAAGTTTCTGTGAAATTTTTAATATTGGTACAAGGTTTGTCCACCTAACTCCTGCCAAAGTTTACAAGCTGGAACCTTTCTATTTGACAGGGTATTTATACATACACCAAAGATGTGCTTATTGCCAGAATTGGATTTTGTTCAATTTGTCACAAACTTGATTGAACTTGGTAAATGTTTGTGAAAATTCAAATTTTGGGTCTATGATTTGTCCAAGTAACTCCTCCCACAATACATATGTCATTTGAAGTACATGATAGAACTCACAGGGGCATTATATGTGTTTTACAGACACAGCATGTGTACAAGTAACAAATCACTGTTTGCTCTTCAACCTCCTTTGTCCATCTGGTGTGTGGGGACATGCTTCAGTCTAGTTTTACCCTTTTCCCAGCATAACGGACAAAACCAGATAGGGCTATTCACAAATAATTTTCATTATTTTTCTCATTTTTTGTTGAGCTCGTAACAATGAGGGGTCATAACCTATGTTTTTGAGACAAAAAATTAAAAAAATTAGTTATTCAAAAATTTTGTTTGCAAGTGTCGTCTTCTTTTCATGTTAGGTAAAGGGTTAAACATTTTTTGTGACCAAAATGCCAGTTGTAAGAATTTCTGTTCAGCTCAGTTCTTTATTTTGTCAGAGTTTATGTTTAGCTCAGTTATTTTGAATCTCCTGTCTGCAGAATTTCATATTGTAGTTATGTATTGTTAGGACTATCCCAACACTGTTTAACTCCTTACAAGGGGGGCGGGGAGGGGGGCGCAATGGCTCTGTAGGTAGAGGTGCAAGCCGAGAGGTCCTCAGTTTGACAGGCCTGGCATTCTTTAAGAGTGCTGCACGCCTATTGCACGACTGAAAAAATTGAGGAGGGCAATTTTTGCACCCTTGATTTTCTGGAATGTCAGACCTGTCTGGGGTGCCTTTCATAAGAATTGAATGTAACATTTTGAATAATGAGAATATGTGTGTGCCAATTTTTCATCTATGTAGCTGAATGTAGTGCAATTTTTTAGTCACAATAGTAATACCCTGAAATGAATATACAATACATAGAGAGTGTATTGTCAATAAATCAACTGTGGAGTGATGATTTCTCTCAAGCAATAAATGCTAATTTGATGCAAAGCGTAATTAGCATAAGCAAAGTTTCAGCCAATGGTTTAACCTGGAGGTCCATTGGTTGAAACTTGGCTTGTGTTTCTACACCAAATTTAAAAGTAGTACCTTGTGTGACAATCCACCCTCCACATTCTGTAACCAAAATAGCATACAAGTATATGTATTAAAAAAAATTCCAGGTGCTATTGCACTGCACTCCCAAGCGATCTGATTGTTTTGCACTCCTTGATTTTCTAGACTGCCAGGCCTGGTTTGAATCCCACCTGCGGCAACTGCTTTGTGTCCTTGGGAAAGACA
The DNA here is from genome assembly GCA_031216915.1 of Pictodentalium vernedei. Lineage (NCBI taxonomy): Eukaryota > Metazoa > Mollusca > Scaphopoda > Dentaliida > Dentaliidae > Pictodentalium > Pictodentalium vernedei. Next base: position 36,804,472 of record CM062289.1, on the reverse strand, counting down.
CTTCACCCCCCCCCATTGTCCATGTGGGGGCACAGTGGTGTTGTGTACTAAGGTGTACTGCATGTCAGTGGTGCACCTGTCTTCAACCAATGCTAACCCCGCTTGTGTGGAGTTGGTATGTTGGGGAGCTGATAGTTGCTCGTTGGCACTCCGGCTTCCTCCACCCATGACACTGTCATGGTCATGATTAGCCATTGTGCAGAAATATGTGACCTTAACCCTTTACCCAATGCATCTGCCTGTGTAATATGCAAATTCAGCAGTTGAAAAAATATTATTTTTCAAAAAAATTTCAACAAAACCATATCATGTGACCCCTCGTTGGAATTAAGTACTTAATTTATGCCCCAATTTTGTTTCCCCTCTCCCCATGGGAACTGCAGGAGCTAAAAATAGAAAAAAAATTAAAACGCCCTTTTCCCCAAAACTACACGGCACTGAGAATACTTATTTGGTGTGAAGCTTCCTTAGGACCAACAGAATGGAATGGTAAAAACAAATTGCTATCGGTTTTATCATGGGGTACTTTTTGGGGACTTTGAAAAAGTGCTGAGTCAGCATTTTTTAACACTGTGGGTAATGGGGAAAACATGTAAGACTACTTTTCTCCCAAACCACTGCTCCAAAAGCTTTCAAATTTCACATATAACATCTTTGGAAGATTGTTTCACATGTTTATTGAAATCAATTCCCTGGGTCCATATTTGGGCTATCTATGGGAGCCCAAATGTTAAATCAGTACAGTATGAGGAATATTCTTTAAAAATCTTCTTCTTCAGATCTACCAATAAGAATCTTTTGATATTTGGTATGCAGCATCCTTAGGGGGGTGAGATTCAAGTTTGTTCAAGCCAAGTCCCTGAGTTCATATTTAGGCTGAAAATTTGGGGCCCCGTTCCGGACTTAGAAATTTTGGTCAATTTTTTTTTGTTTTTTATCCGTTTCGGTCAATTTTAAGACAAAAAAAATTATTTTTTTTTACACTGAAAATTTGGGGTCCGGGTGGGACTTCTAAAATTTTGGACCAAAATCCGGGAATTTTTTTTGTTTTTTATGCGTTTCGGTCAATTTTAAGACAAAAAAAAAATATTTTTTTTACACTGAAAATTTGGGGGTCCGGGTGGGACTTCGAAAATTTTAGACCAAAATCCGGAAATTTTTTTTGTTTTTTATGCGTTTCAGTCAATTTTAAAACGAAAAAAAAAAAAAAAAATTTGCACTGGAAATTTGGGGTCCGGGTGGGACTTCGAAAATTTTGAACCAAAATCAGGAAATTAGTTTTTTTATGCGTTTTAAGAAGAAAAAAAAAATTTAGGCTGAAAATATTTTGTTTGGGGAAAAAAATCTGTTTTGTATGCATTTATCTCAATTTTGGGACGTAAAAGTGCAGGAACAGGAAATAAAAGGAAAATCCTGTGTATTGTGTGGGCACAATCGCTTCATCCAGTTGGTTTTTGCTTTTCTTAGGAGGGACGTATGCAGCTTATTCAAGTCAAGTCCCTGGTTTGATATTTAGACTACCATGTCAGGTGAGCGTCCTCAGGCCCCCTGGGGCCTCTTGTTTTTCTCATTTTTTTTTTAAAGATTTTTCTGTCAAAAATAACTTAGTTTTTAGGTGTAATTCTTAGTCATGTTAGTAATTTTAAATTGGAAGAATTTTGGATTTTGGTACAACACCACCTCATGATTGTTCCTAAGGGTTCATCTCTATTCATCAGGATATTGCCCAAGAACTTGGCTATGATACAACAGTTTTTATATCAGCATAGTTGCAATACATATATATTTAGGTTACCTGATGGGTTACCTGGCTCAAGTACAGGGGAATGAATGATAGGTTACCAAAGCTCAGACCAGATGAACGATAAATGGGTTACACAAAATTTTGAAAACAGCAGCCCTGCACTACATAGAGAAAATGAAATGATTTCCGATTTGTTGCAGAATTTATAAACCAAATTTACTAACATTGATTTTCTTTGAGCAAACTCAGAAAAATAGGAAAATGTTTGATATGCATTTTTTCATGTTAATGTGCAAACAATATACGTGCACATTGATCATATTTCAGTTCCAAAATCAATATTTTATTGATCTCTGATGAGTCATAATTTCATATGAAATTTCTCTACCAAGTTCACTAAAATTGATCGGAGCCAAGGTTTGCTTTTTTTAGTGAACGAAGTTAAGAAATTTCATGTCATATCGTGATGAATTTGAGATTCATTTTATCACATAATGTGTAATTTAATCTTTTCAGTGACTCTAAGTTGGCCAGTGCTATTCACAAAAATCACCATCCAGATTTTATTATTTTTTTTCTTCAATTTTTGACTCAAAAACATGGCTTATGAACCCTCATTGGAAGGATTTCATTGAGTTCATTCTAATGTTCTATGTTTTTGAGACAAAAAATGAAAATATCTAGTTAAGGCCTAAAAAAAATTAAAAATTCATTTCTCAGCACTCCCACATGGTCCTTTTAGATGCTGCATGCTCTCTTTTTATAACCAATGTAAACTTGAAAAAAAATAAAAATGAAATGGTTTATGTCTGACATTTTACCCAAAGTTAAAAAAATTGATAAATTTGTCCCTTGAGTGCAAGAAGGCTTTGCGATGCTTCAGAATTGCAAAGCCTTCTTGCTTTCTAGGGATGAAATACACCACCACCCATGCTATTCCGTTGATTCGTGGGGGCACCGTGGCATTGTGTACTAAGGCGTACTGCACGTCGATGGTACACCTGTCTTCAACCAATGCTAACCCTGCTTGTGTGGAGTTGGTATGTTGGGGAGCTGACAGTTGTTCGCCGTTGCTCGGTGGTTCTCTCCGGGTACTCCGGCTACCTCCACCCGTAAAACTGTCATGGTCATGATTAGCCATTGTGCAGAAATATGTGACCTTAAACACCAATAAATAAATAATAATTCCATTGATTATGAGGCCTAAAACATAAACCAAGAACATTAACTTTTGATGGCAAAGAAATAATTACAGAAATAAAAAATAAAATAAAAAAAACACTCGCCCGCATATAATTTTACAAATAATGACCTGAGAAACAGAAGATCTACTTTGTGTGGCCTCAGCAGTAAAATGTTTGCCATAAATGTCAACCACTATTTGAAGCAGATAGACAATTAATGAAAAATAAGAGATTAATTCACTTCTACTTCTAAAACCAACTCTGTAACAATGTTACCTCGTCGATGTAGACTTTTGATGTCATTCTCATATTAGACATGTTATGCACAATATTTTCAATAATGAGCTACATGATGGTGATTATGTGATATTAAAACATGAAGCTGACTGGTGACCATATTGGATTTTGCAAAATACTTGTGGAATGAACTACTTCTAGAGTTTTTGCTGCATTTTCATGAAACTCAATACAAATGATCGACACAATGAGGAGCAGTGTGTGACATAATTTTTTCTCTGATCAAATTCAAGATGGCAGACTGGTGGCCATTTTGGATTTTTTTTTTTACTTAAAAAAATTGAATGCCCCTTTTCAGTCACCCACACTAGGCGGTATGTCATGATGAGGGTATACCAGGTGATAGACCATTGCTAGTTTAGCCTGTTCCGACACGAGGTGACCCTGGCTGTCAAAAGTGTTGTTAAACTCCAATAAATAAATGAATAAATTTAGCCTGTATGGACTTGCCTTGTTACAATTTGTGGGAGAGTGTCTTTTGTCAATACAAAACAGCAAATTTTCTCAACCATAAATAACTCTCAAGCTGTTATCAGTTTACATATTTCATGTTTAAAGTTACAGATTTCTGAACAATAGCTAATCTTTACCTAATATATGGTCAGAATCCACAAGCATTCTTCAAAGAAATTGGCAATTGCAATTACAATTATTTTTTTTTCCTCAAAAACATATTAGGTAAAGGACTGAAGGATTGTCACTCTTAGACATGTTTAGTTTTATTTCTCATGTAACAAAATCAGTGCTACTTGTGGAACAATGACGTATTCGTGGCGTTGTAAACATGTCACCAGTTTTAAGGTTTTTCAAGCAATAATGTTTAATATGTATTTTTTTTAACAGCTTGTAATATGTCATATGCTGATATAGTAAAAACTGCATCACCATCCATTAGAACACCTCTAAAATTAATCAATCAAGATACAGCATCTCCACTTGCTGCTCCATTGATATCACCAGATAAAAATAGGTAAGTATTCTATGCAACATTAAATCTTGACAATGAACATACAGTTAAAACTAGAAGTCCTGTCACGAATAGTGCGCTTATCTAGGCTTAATTGCGCGTTGGAATTGCGCGCAATTTTTATTTCGAATGGCATCCAAAGCACGGCAGGTTCTCTTGGTTACTCATGGCAAACACATGCAATGTTTCTGCCAATGGACCTCCGGGTTACCCGGAGGTCCCTTGGCTGAAACATCGCTTGTGCACAGGCCATATGTACAGAATTTGATAGCTTTACTTGGGCCATAACGCGTACATTAACGCGCATATCAACATGCTATTTGTGCGCATTTCATGACAGGACTTCTAGTTTTAACTGTATGACCAGTTTGGGACTGTCGTAACTCGCACATAATGTAAGACATGGAAAGGTCACTGCCATGAGCATTATCATGATGTATCTCAGCATTTTTCTCATCACTTCAATACATTAACCGATATTTGACAGCTCTCACCAATATGCGTATCATCAGGCGAAGTAACGTGGTTTACCAGTGGACTGGAGTATCTGTACACCCCTACTGCAATACCACAGTGCGTCTACTGTTGAAGGGAAGCAAAATACATAAATATCTTCATTATTTAATCGTATAAGAACTTATGTAAGAGAGATTACATAGACTGATCATTATTTCATACAACTGTTTATTATAAACCTTAACTACATGTACTGGTTGAGTTGACTCAGCAGGCTGCAAGCCGAAAGGTCCTTGGTTGGAATCTCAGCTGTGGCAACCAGGTTGTATCCATGGGCAAGACATTGCACCCCCCCCCCCCCCTATTGCCCACGTAGGAGCACAGTGGTGTTGTGTACAAAGGTGTACTGCACGTCGATGGTTCTCTTGTCTTCAACCAATGCTAACCCTGCTTGTGTGGAGTTAGTATGTTGTAGAGCTGACAGTTCTCTGTGGTTCTCTCCGGGTAATCCGGCTTCCTCCACCCATAAAACTGTCGTGGACATGATAAGCCATTGTGCAGAAATATGTGACCTTAAACACCAATAAATAAATAAATAACTACACGTACGAAACATGTTGTAGCTTCTGATTTAATGTTCTCAGTTCAATATGAAGATAACATTTCTTATTCTTTGTGCATTTCTTCTAAATAAATTACCAGTTGGAGCCTTCATGATATGCATTTATCCAATTGCATGTGCCCCGGACCCTTTCCCAAAGAGGGCAGAAGAATCCAGAGATTTTGTCAATGACTAACTCACCTTCAGTATATCGGCATTTGGGTGGAAGAAAAATTATCCACGATGAGTTTTGGGTGTGGATGTGGAACTCTTACCCTTGGGCAAGATATTTGCATCAGAGACATGGCAAGCCCCATGTCTCCATTTTTCCCATCCCACACACACACACACCATTGAGGATAATAATATCAGCAAGTCCCTCCAAATCTGTCATATGCTGATTACGACTTTATCAAAGTATGTAAAATTGTTTCATTGCACACTGAGCCAATCTGTTTGCAGTACTTTCTTTGTCCATAAGATGTTTGAAAATCGAACACAGCTTTTCTTTCGAAGTCATACGAAAAAACTACCAGATTTCAAATCAGTCCACCAAAAGTTTGAAAGTTATGATGTGGAAACCAAAAATAACTAACTTTCACGTTTTTCATTGTTCTGAAGGAATGCTCTCACAGCATGGCAACGATGTGGCCTTGCATCGTCATCCATGAATACAAGGTGAGTGGCCAGTGGGTGGTTGTCAAAATGAGGCACAACAACCGGGTTGAGAATGGTCCGGATGTACTGATGACTATTGAGATTCCCAAGTAGTCCCCATATCAAGTTTACAATCATGAGAGAGGCATCCCTAGATCATTACTCATCCTCCACCATAAGGAACAGTAGGTCTTATGTTCCTGGGCACGTAAGCAGTATTTCTATGCCTCCACTCTCTCATACAACCATCTGTGACATAGAGTTGGTTCGTTTAACCGAACCGAAACCAAAACTTGTTTTTTTAGTGGAAACCGAACCGAAAAAGAGATTAAAAACCATTCGTTCTCGGTTTTGCTTAACTTTTGAATATTCACTTTTAGCATGCCACATTTTGTATAATCAACAAAATGTCAGCTAAAATGCATGGTAGCATATCAGTAAGAAACGACGATAGAAATGCCAAATGCCAATTGAGCAATAAGTTGGTCATCGACCAGTGCGTAAATACCTCGAGCCTACGTTGCCACATACAGAATCATCAAACCGAAGAGTACAACACTGTTATTGAAAAAGAACGGACTGTGACACCTGCAAAGTATCAATTCACTCAAAGCTCAGTTGATGTTGGGGAACCCCTTTTTGCAGGAAAGGGGTTAAATTAATATTACAAAAAAATGTTAGCTGCACATACCTGTCAATAATTCAATGCAAACTGAAAGGAATAATGGACATGGAAATCAGGTCAGGTCACGATCTTGTCAGTAATTTGCATAACCTCTTCAGTGCTTTGTAAATGAATGATTCTGGGATTTAGAGTTTGCTCCTTTTGGGTACAAATGTCAACAGGTCAAGTTAGTTAGATTGTGAAATGGGTATCTGTTTTACTGAAAGTAAATGGCGTATTCTAAAGTTCGCAAATTCTCCTTGAAATTGGTCTGACCCGTTTCACTTATTTTCATGTCAGGCAACACGTCAGTGCTGTGAATGGAAATGAAAAATGACTAACGGGATGGTGGAATCATAAAGTTTCCGTCTCAAACGTCATCTTTGTGACTAACTGTTTGAGCCCCCGCTAACCCCCCCCCCCCCCACCACCACCCCCACCCCCCCCCCCCCCACCCCCATCCTCTCCCCCTCAACACATACTCCTGACTCCCGTATCTACGCCCTTGGGCTTGAATGACTTTTTATGAAGGCGTATGCAGATTGCAGATATAATTTTTAGCTCAACTTTGACGAAGTCAAATATGAGCTATTGTCATGGCCCGTCGTCCGCCGTCCGTCTGTCCGTCCGTCCGTCTGGCCATCTGTCCGTACGTCAACAATTGTCTATGGCTCGGGCTAGAGGTCGTATTTATGAACCGATCTTTACGAAACTTCTTGTGTACCTTTGTTATGACCCTGGGATGGGAACGAGTGTTTTTAGGTGTGGTCCGAAATTCAAGATGGCTGCCAGTGGCCATTTTGTACCGATGATGCAAAAATCAGTTTTTTGTACAGAACTTCTGTATGAAAGTTCTGATTTGAATAAAGTTTTGTATAAATGTTTAGTACCATGGGATACATCACATATAATACGTGTTTTTTTCTCGTGCGTAAATTATGCAAATTAGACTGACTTTGATTTATTTAGTGTTACTTTCAGAGCTGTAAGTGCCAAGCTGCTATGGCTCGGGCTAGAGGCCGTATTTATGAACCGATCTTTACGAAACTTCTTGGGTACCTTTGTTATGACCGTGGGACGGGAACGAGTGTTTTTGGGTGCGGTCCGAAATTCAAGATGGCTGCCAGCTGCCATTTTGTACCGACGATGCAGAAATCTGTTTTTTGTACAGAACTTCCATATGAAAGCTCTGATTTGAATAATTTTTTGTATGAATGTAAACTTAGTACCATGGGATACATCACATATAATACGGGTTTTTTTCTCGTACGTAAATTGTGCAAATTAGACTAATTTTGATGTTTTTTGGGGTTACTTTCAGCAATGTAAGTGCAAATGCCAATACAGCTCGGGCTAGAGGCCGTATTTATGAACCGATCTTTACGAAACTTCTTGGGTACCTTTAGTATCACCGTGGGATGAGAACGAGTGTTTTGGGGTCCGGTCCAAAATTCAAGATGGCCGATGGCAGCCATTTTGTACAAAATTAGGTGCAATCAGATTTTTGCACAGAACTTCCATATGAAAGCCCTGATTTGAATAATTTTTTTGTGTGAATGTTTAGTACCATGGGATGCATCACATATAATACGGGTTTTTTTCTCGTGCAGAAATTATGCAAATTAGATGAACTTTGATTTTTTCAGTGCGACTTACACACAGTAAGTACACATGTCAATACGGCTCAGACTAGAGTCTGTATTTATGAACTGATCTTCACGAAATGTCTTGGGTACCTTTGTTATCACCTTGGGACGAGAACGAGTGTTTCTGGGTGCGGTCTAAAATTCAAGATGGCTGCCAGTGGCCATTTTGTACCGAAATTAGGTCTAATCAGTTTTTTGTACACAACTTCTATACAGCTCAGACTAGAGGCCATATTTATGAACCAATCTTTACGAAACTTCTTGGGTACCTTTGTTATCACCGTGGGATGAGAGCGAGTGTTTTTGGGTGTGGTCCGAAATTCAAGATGGCCACCAGCAGCCATTTTGTACCAAAATTAGTGCAATCAGTCTTTTGTATAGAACTTCTGTATGAAAGTTCTGATTTTAATAAATTTTTGTATGAATGTTTAGTAACATGGAATACATCACATATTGTAAGGGGTTTTTTTTCGTGCAGAAATTATGCAAATTAGATGAACTTTGATTTATTCAGTGCTACTTACACAATGTAGGCACACATGTCAATACAGCTCAGGGTAGAGGCTGTATTTATGAACCGATCTTCACAAAACTTCTTGGGTACCTTTGTTATCTCCTTGGGATGAGAATGAGTGTTTCTGGGTACGGTCCAAAATTCAAGATGGCTGCCAGTGGCCATTTTGTACCGAAATTAGGTCCAATCAGTTTTTTGTCACAAGTTCTATACAGCTCGTATTTATGAACTGATCTTCACAAAACTTCTTGAGTACTTTTGTTTTCACCTTGGGACAGGAACTAGTGTGTTTTGGGGTGCCTTTGTTATCACTGTGCTATGAGAACAAATATTTTGGGGTTCAGTCAGACCCACTCTGGGACTCAAAGATTTTTTCTAGTTCAGCATCTGACTGTCACCCACCTTTACAATACTTTACCTATACATTTGTTACAGGCAACGGTCAGTATTTATGTACAGACCGTTACAATACTTTATATGTACCTTTGTTATCAGGTCATTACCTAGATGTTTGTCATTGCTGTGTCACATACTATACATGTACATGTCTTTGTCTTGACAAGTTGAGCTACAGTGTCATTGACACTTTCATTTTTTCATTAAATTTACAGGAAACAATCGCAATACAGTTTTACTTCATTTCAAGTTCACTTGTTTGTTATTTAACACGTTTTAGTACTATCCTGTCCTAGTTTAATACATAAGATATAGAAAATGTGTATTATGTTACAAAAACCAAAACCGAAACCGAAAACCAATTTTTTTCATCCAAAACCCAATCGAAACCGAACCGAGGGAAAATTTCAAAACCGACCAGCTCTACTGTGACATGAAGCAGGAACCTACTCTGGTGTGACCAATTGACTCGCCTCCACATCCTGAGATTCCAATGTTGTTGTGCCATACACCACTCCAAACATTGTCTTTGATGCTGACCGGACAGAGCTGGATGCTTGGTAACCAGAGATGAGCCGATTAGTGAAATGCCCCATCAGACGAATGCCTATTATTTTAGACAACAATCGGCCGATACAGAATGCCGATGTCAGATGGTTTCTTTTATTATTCAAGCCTACTGCAGAAGCTGGCTGATTTACAGTAATCAGAATTTAATTTACAGGCCATTAATCCCCATCAACCCGGAAGATAACACACTTTTAATACTCACTTAAATAAGTTAAATAACAGACATCAAAGGGTTAATTTTATGTCAATGAAGCACCATCAGTGCAGTATATTTCGATTTAAAATAAACAGCTAACAACTGAGTCGAGAAGTTATCAAAAGCCGTCGTTGGAACCACATGCTTTAAAGTGGGAGTTTCTTTTCGGTAAACCGATATATGGGATTGTGTCACACGAGTCATGACGTTGCACTGCATTATCTATTTTTATCTCATGCTCCACAAATTTCAACATGAGAAAAATTCAGTGGCTTTGTGTTGATAAATCCCTACCCGAATGGCCTGATATTAAACTTATTGCACCCGAACTTCTCATAGTTAACACAGATTACTAATATGCAGGAATTATCTGTCCAATATGGGAATAAAGAATTTCATTATATATTTAATGAGACGATGAGCGTTGTCGAAAGAAATATTGCAACATTTTGCAGTATGCAGTACAGTTTGGGCAGTGAAGAGCGTCCGTATTCACATGATGGATAAAAAACAACTCAGTACACAGTTACACAATCAAAATCTTTAATATTCTGCCTTTTCTTTCACGAACCATCACTTACCTGATATCAGTAACAGTCGAGTGACGCACTGATCGCTTGCCACTGGTTGTCCTACGAAGGGGAAGAAAGTTCATTACAGATTATCCATAACACTTTCACTTTCACTGAGTTTCAGACAATCGGCGAGGGCCGATGTTGAACCATCGAGTGCCGATGGTGAACCGATGGACACTTATCGGCCGAGTGCCGATGTTACACTGATTAATCGTCTCATCTCTATTGATGACCATTCTGAACCTCATACCCAGTGCTTTGAGACGGTTCAGACAGTTCTGTTGCACAAACACCTGTTGGGGAGTCAAGGGCATTTCAAAACCCCCACTTGAAGCAAAGGGTTCACGCCTAACGAGGCATGCCAGACTCCGATCTTCCCGAGGTGAGGTCTTTGGGATTGTCCAGGCCTTGGTCGGTGCTTAGCATCATGGGGTTGTTGTTTTTGGTCAAGTCTGCTGATGACAGAATGGCTTTAGCCAAGTTGCCTTCCAATAGCTTTGAATGACATGCATGCATGCCAACGATTTGCCATCTTCATGCCTCTAACAGTCTCCTCCCTGCCATGTCAACATTTATTGATAAAAGAAGTGACAAATTTTCTTGTTTTATACCCAGATATTGCATGTGGATGATAGTGTTTTTTGTGACATTCATGGGAAGTATGCTTCATGTGGATGAGGAGATGTCAACCAGAAACATCATGTTTCACAAAATTAAATGTACTGCAAGACATAGCAACCATTAAAACATAATAATCAGTAACAGCAACTTCACTGTCTTGAAACATTTCAGAGGGTGCTTAATTAAGTTCCATGTGTATATGTTCTAATTCAAAATTTTTGATTTAAAACTCATGTGGATATACAGGCCAAAACAAAAGTAGGTCCTGTTTTGTACACAGTAATTCAGATTGCTTTTGTTGTGGGGAGGAAATCAACGACTACGACTGTTTTCAGACCACTTCTACACTGCATTCACTCGGTTTCATAGATTCGTATTCATGCGTCTAGCTATAGTGCCGGAAAATCCCAAATGAAAAAAATATGTTTCACAAATGATAACCAATCCCAGAAGTCCATTCATAAAATGGCCATACACTATTTTTAGATTGTTTACATAAATAAGTAACATGCTCAACAGATTGAAGTTATAACTCTGACTGTGAAAACCATCGGCTGATGAGTGTATTTTATGTTCATTTGTTAACATTGGTTAATCACTATTTATTATTGATTTGAAAAACATGTAAAAAATTAGGCCTAAAAAAATCTGTTTCTCAGGCCCTCCTGCATGGTCCTTTTGCCTGCTGCATGCTCTTTTTTTATAACCAATGCAAATTCGAAAAAATAAAAAATACTTTACCCAAGTTAATAAAATTGATAAATTTATCCCTTGAGTGCAAAGAGGCTTTGCAATACTTTAGCTCATTCCGATGAAGGATCACATGATATGTTGAATTTTATTTGTACTTTTTTTCTACTGCACGATTTGTCTATTATGCAGTGGTTGCAGCCGATTCATTAGGTAAGGGTTATTCACTTGCTGTGTGGAACCGAGGCATGCTGTTGTCTACTCACAAAAATTGCAAGTGTGATGGCATGCAAGGGTGACACCTCGGTTCAGAATTGAATGACCGATACCGAAATTTCAATCTGCATTTTTTTCCCATTATGCAACTAGGAATTTAACCAATTCAATCTTGTTTAACTATTCAGTTAGCTCTTTGAAGTTTAAATTGGTCAAATTCCTAATTGCATTATGGGAAAAATTTACAACTTTAAATTTAGAATTTTTGACATTGGTGTGCCCAGGGTTAAGCTGAAGTAAGAATTTTTCTTGCCACTATTTTCAGTTTGCCAAATAATAAGAAGACAGTCAATTTTGGAATCCATAAAGAGCAGTCTCGTAGAAAACTGAAATCGCCTGTTGTCAGAAGTGCAGGTAATATAGTTTATCTTACTCAATTACTTCTGTTTTGTGAATTCTCACAACAGTGGTAATCTTTAATCCTTAGGGGCCTATATCCAACTTCAGTCAACTTTTACTGTATTATATTAGAACAGGTGCTCCAACTTGCCGTGTTTGGGTAAACTTTCAAGGTACACACTAAGTATGTTGGCAGTTGCTTCTAAGGAAGTCTTGGTTGCCTATATAGGCAGCTAAGACTTGCTTAATTACAACTGCAGAGTCACAGAGCATTAAATGTCACAGTGTGACAAAGATGTATAACAAATCTCCAGGCCTTTAAAGGTTAACCCCCTGCACACTGATGTCGAAATATCTCAAGTTCAGGGTGCAAATATTTCCCATAATGCAACTAGAAATTTAACCAATTCAATCTTCTTTGACAGAGCTCAATGAGCTCTGTCAAACAAGATTGAATTGGTTAAATTCCCAGTTGCATTATGGGAAAAATAGCTATTTCAAATCTGGATATTTTGACATCAGTGTGCAGGGGGTTAAGAGAGCTTTAAAAAATGTATAAAATAACCTTAAAAACCGTTCTTGTATTTTTAACTGGTAGAGGGCTGGAAGCCCATATTTGGGCTTTACTCTAAAGTGTAGGTACCATATCTTAAAGGCTTCATATTTAGTGACTATGCTTCATATTATCTTTTAAGTGAAATTATTTTATCTGTATGGATTTTTCTTGTTACAATTTATGGGAGAGTGCCTGTAGGTGCTCTCCCATAAATTGTAACAAGGCAAAGACATGTGAACAAATTTTGGTGATCAAAAATAATTTAGCATTCTACCAGTTAATAAATTACATTGAAAAGTTGCTGTTTTTGTGATCAAAAAAATTCTTCAGATATGGAGAAGGACTTTTTTTCTTATTTGAAAACTATTTCACAGAACAGTACTTGAAGATAGATTACTATCAAAAGACGTGTGAATCTACTACAGCTTGGAGTTTCTAGTCACGCAGCAATTCATATTCATTGAATAGGTGCCAGAAGCACAAACTCTTGCAAAGAGATTTTTTGACTTGAAAAGTAAATTTGCTCCATGTTTGTCTATTTAATCTGCAGCAAATGTGACATGAATGTAGAACTAATGTTATATCAGTGCAGTGATGCAAAGTTGACAATTGTATTCAATAAGAAAATTGAATTGTGGGGATAATTATGCTTAAATTGGTTTCTGTTTGTGGTGGGTGGTTGGGGTACAGTGACTGAACACAGTAGATCACCTTTTTGGAGTGGAAGTACATGCATTTGCTCATCCAGGAGTAAAGATGCACCATATGTTTATTAGCCCGACTGTGTACATTGAGGGCTACAGTAATGACTTTTGTTCGTCTGTCTGTCCATCTGTTAACATTTAGAGTTTTGGTTAAAGTTTGTGGTTAAAGTTTTTTACTGAAGGTTTCAAGGTTTTTTTTGTTTTTGTTTTCTTTTCCTTTCCTGTTTAATTGACATTTGGAGTTTTGGTTAAAGTTTGTGGCTAAAGTTTTTTTATTCAGCCTTCAAGTACAGGCTATACCCAGTAGTTCTTGTCTGATCATCATGAAATTTCACATGCAGGTTTTAGGTCATTGTCTACATGAGAATGTCCCCTTTTGGTCATGATTGGTCAACCGGTATGGCTGCCCAAGCCCAAAACCTGAAAATCATTAGCACAGTCTACAGGTTGTATTTATGAAGGGATTTCATTGCAACTTCCTAGAATGCCTCTGTATAATGCCTAGATGAGAACATCCCCGTTTGGGCATGATCTGTCAACTGTGATGCCTGCCCAAGCCCAAAACCCCAAAACTTTTAGCACAGTCTGCAGGTCTTGTTTAATATGGACAGATTTCATTGTAACTTGATACGATGATCTATCAACCATCACGCCTACCCGAGCCCAAAACCCGAAAACCTTTAGCACAGTCTACAGGTCATATTTATGGAGGGATTTCATTGTAACTTGATAGGTTGACTTCATATAATGTCTACATGAGAAAGTCCCCTTTTGGACGTGATTGGGCAACTGTGACGGCTACAGGTGCCCGAAGCCTGAAAACCTTCAGCACAGTCTACAGGTCATATTTATGAAGGGATTTCATTGTAACTTAGTAGGATCAGTCCACATGATGCCCAGATGAGAATGTCCCCTTTTGGTTGCGATCATTCAACCATGATGGCTTCCTGAGCCCGAAGCCCGAAAACCTTTAGCACAGTCTACACGTCATATTTATGGAGGGATTTCATTGTAACTTGACAGGTTGACTTCATATAATGTCTAAATGGGAACGTCCCCTTTTGGGCAACTGTGACAGCAACAGGGGCCCGAAGCCCGAAAACCTTTAGCACAGTCTACAGGTCATATTTATGGAGGGATTTCATTGTAACTTGATAGGTTGACTCTGTATAATGTCCAGATGAGAACAGAGGCCCGAAGCCCGAAAACCTTTAGAATATTCCACAGGCCATAATTATGAAGGGCTTTCATTGTAGCTTGGTAGGATGACTCCAAGTTTGTGGTTAAAAACCCTGACAAAGACCACCGCCCCCTACCTCCACCCTCCCCCCCCCCCCCAATTAGTCTTCTTGTTTTTACAGTCACTACATGCAGAACCTTTTTTTAAACTTACGTATCCCTTTCCCCCCTCCCCCCAGGACCAATTAGGCACTTTTTTTCTTTCGTCAAAAATGCTTGTTTACAGTTTTGGTTAAAAATACAGACAAACACCACTGGCTCCTGCCCCCCCCCCTCCCCCACCCCCCACCCTCAATTAGGCATTTTTTTTTTATTTCCTCCAATATGCATTTTGAACTATTTACAGTCACTATATGCAGAACCTTTTTTTCCTTTTTCAAAAATGCTTTTTTACAGTTTTTGTTAACATTTGTGGTTAAAAATCCAGACAGAAATTATCCCCCCCCCCCCCCCCCCCCCCCCAATTAGGCATTTTTTTTTTGTTTGAACTATTTGCAGTCATTTCATGCGGAACCTTTTTTTAAACTCACATAACCCACCCCCACCCCACCCCACCCCACCCCCAAGGGGGCCAATTAGGCACTTTTTTTTTTCTTTCGTCATAAATGCTTTTTTACAGTTTTGGTTAAAGTTTGGTAAAAGTTTGTGGATAAAAACCGAGACAAACACCACCAACCCCCCCCCCCCCCCCCCCCACCCCCACCCCCTCCCCCCCCCCACCCAAATGGTGTCAGTTAGGTTTTTTTTTTTTTTCTCTGCTCAAAATGCATTCTGAAGGATTTAGACTGACCACATGTGGAAAAAAAATGGACTCTCCTAACACACCCCACTCTCCCTCACCCCCCACTCCACCTCCTCCTCACCCAGGGCCATTCATGCAATATTTTTTCTTTGGTACAAAATGCATTTTTAGCCTGACTGTTTATAGTCAGGGCTATAGTCATGACTTTTGTCCGTCCATCTGTTGGTCCATCCATCTGTCTGTAAACAATTGGTTTCCGACTGATAACTCCAGTTTGGATTATTTGATTTCAACCAAAGTTGATATGTGTATTTTCCAGCTAGTAATACAGGCCAGGCTTCAATATAGGTTCCACAACTCCCTCCCCCCCCCCCCACCCCCCAAACACACACACACAAACGTGTCACTTAGGCAATTATTCCCAAAATGCATTTTGAAGGATTGGGAGTTATTACATGCAAAAAAGAAAATTGACTCATATAGCCCAATATTGCTTTATGTACTGCATCTTTAATCCTTTACCTAGCACAAGTTGAAGCCAACAGTACAAATTATTTTTCTGAAACATCAGATTTTTTCTTTTTTTATTTACTTCTAACCATAGCTTATTACTCCTTATTGGAACAAGCTCATCAAGTTTGTTCCATTAATAGGTCATGAGGTATGTTATGAAGTAGAGAAATGAAAAAATAAAATTTGAATAGCAAATTTTGTATATCACGAGTGCAGATATGGCAGATTCGTTAGGTAAACTGTTAACAAAAAATGGCTCCGACTACTATTTTGCGTCTAAGCATTGCCATTCCTGGGATAGTCAGGCTGCATGCGTGACATCACTCTAGTTTCTAACTGGGATATCATTTTAGTTTGTGTGGACTATCTGAAGATGGTTCTTAGGCCCTACAACATACAGCTATGAAAACATAATCTGATATAATCTGATCAGCCAGTGAGTGACACATCACATCATAGTGATTATCAAGCTGTTTGTTACAACTATTAGAACATTTATAATGACATATGTTGCTGATTGAAGCCCCCGACTGATCAGATTATTGAGGTTCCAGGGTTGAAAACATCATTTATTTTGATCCACTTTGCCCAAACACTTTTTCACTTTACCGCAGGGGAAGGACTGAGTAAATAACTAATTGTGATCTTGGTACAGCAGAACCTGTCTTGAGAAACTGCCCTTTTGGCCACACAAAAGTGGTCTCTCAAGACAGATGGTCTCTCATAACAGGTTTCAGGTTTTCTCAAGTCAGTGAATAACCAACCACAAAATTCAGAAATGGAGAAGAATGGATTTTTGTAATTACTTTGTAGTTGTTCTTTTTTATGAAGTTTTTGTAACAAATTGAAATGGACTGTTATAAAAATTATAAAAATAAATTAGTGTTGAAAATCTTCATTGAAGACATTTGTATTGTGGATATACCACTGCATTTTGATTCAAACTTTTATTTCAGTTTTGAAGAATAAAAACACACCTTTTATATAAGGTATTAAGATTTTATGTAGGAGTAAATGATTTTGATTTGTTATCTATATGAATAAATCCTAGCCACTGTGCCCTGGAATCCCCTATCATTTGGCAGGTGAGAGTATCCTGATAACAGAAATCTTAATAAATAAATCTTGGGTACATTGCCTCAGGGAACGCCGACTACAGAAATAAAGTGACTCACATGTTGATGTATCAAACATCTGACTTTGAGCTGTTCACAGTTCTGATGTAGAGCTTATTTGTTTTACCAGTTACCCATTATAAATGCCATATTTGGCCAGCTTCTCACAAATTCACCATTTATGCTTTATTCTTTTTTTTAATTTATGCATCAAAAACACAGCTTTTGACCACTCATTGGAACAGGCTTGTTGCAGTTGATCCAGTGAAGGGCCATAAATTGTATTTAAGACAAAAATGAAAATTTTCAGTTATTTAACTGGTAGAGTGCTAAATTATTTTTGATCGTCAAAGTCTTCGCATATCTTTGCTTTGTTACAATTGATGGGAAGAGTGCCTTTGGGCTGTGTGAGCCGTGCATTTAGGCACTCTCCCATAAATTGTAACAAGGTAAATCCATACAAAGTAAATTATTTTATTTAAAAAAAGTTATGAAACATATCCACCGATTTATGATGCTTTTAAGTTATGGCTCCAGCACATTAGAATAAAGCCCAAATATGGGCTTCCAGCACTCAACCAGTTCAGAAAAACTTTTGCATTTGCCATCTTCTAGTTGTGTAAGGTAAAGGGTGAAATCTGAGCAATGTTGTGTGTATTGTCTACTGGAGCAAAACACTTCTACTGTTATTCCTTTCTTTCTCCACGAAATGAAGTGGAGATAAAAAAGTTCTACATTACTAGTATAATAGGACCACTATAACCCTTTACCCAACGAATCGCCCGTATCCGCCCACGTAATATGCAAATTCGGCAGCTGAAAAAATATTATTTTTCAAAAAACTTCAACAAAACCATATCATGTGACCCCTCTTTGGAACGAGCTCATCGAGCTCGTTCCAAAGAGGGGTCACATGATATGGTTTTGTTGAAATTTTTTGAAAAAATTTAGAAAATGGTATTTAACCCTCTGCACACTGATGTCAAAATAGTGAGGTTTCAAGCAGCAAATGTTTCCCATAATGCAACTAGGACTTGAACCAATTCAATCTTGTTTGACAGAGCTCATTGCGCTCTGTCAAACAAGACTGAAATGGTTAAATTCCAAGTTGCTTTATGGGTAAAATTTGCTGGTTGAAATTTTGAAATTTAAACATCAGTGTGCAGAGGGTTAAAATAATAAATTTTGAAATCGTCTGCGTTGGGTAAAGGGATAACCAATGTGTGCGGAGCAACATACTTTTATTACTTGGTGTCATTTTTTATGTCTCCTGAATGCCTACATGGGGGCACGATGACGCTGTGTACTGAGGCGTACTGCACGTCGATGGTGCGCATGTCTTCAACCACTCTAACCCTGCCTGTGCTGCGGTGCAGAGTTCAGAGTTACGATGTTGGAGAGCTGACAGCTGCTCGACGTTGCTCGGTGGTTCTCTCTGGGTACTCCGGCTTCCTCCACCCGTCAAACTGTCACGGTCACGATTAGCCATTGTGCATAAGTATGTGACCTTAAAAACACCAATAAATAAATAAATTTTTATGTCTCCTAGTACCAGTTTATTTTGCCTGTAAAAGTGACAAACCGAACTGTTCTCAGTCGATGCAAGCTCATTTTAATCTTCTTTTTTTTTAACTCTTAACCTGCTGAGTATTTTCAAAATATTTTTTATCAAATCTAGTCACGGCTAGATTTGAGGAAAAATTCCTCTAAATTCAACTCTAGAAATCATTGGTCAAGAAATCCATTCAATTTACAGTGGAAAATTTGGTGAAATGTGACAAAATTATACCTATTTCAGGGCAAGGGATTTCTTGTCTGTGGCAGAAATATCCACCAGCAGCATGCATGGACTTAATCCAAGAGGATGGTATTCTCAACATCTCTTTCATTATTTAGTTTAATTTAATTTCTCACCTTCCTTTCCCGCCACACATAGCCTTTCGATTCTCCACTGGAATGGCTTGTTCCAGTGTTGAAACTACAGCTGAATTTCAAAGGAAACGTGACTGATTTATGAGAAGTATTTGGGCTGTGCAGGAGTTGTTAGAATTTGGCCATTCTGGAAAGTTGTGTGGACGTATTAATAATAATATGTTATTACTGCCAATATTTTATTTTGTATTCTGTATCAGGTGCCAGACTTTATAATATACGACAAAGAACAGAAAGTAAGAAGTCATATTTATCCTTTCCTTGTAACATTTGTCACAAACAAAAACATAAATTGACGAAATTTCTCCCATGGGAGCTTGAAATGGAACAGTGATTGGTTACTCCACAAAACTAGTTCTTTTTTCACAAGTAACTTATGACCCATGGATCATTGCCTGGAATTAGAGTTCCCTGAAATTGCAGACTGCTGATTGTTGCCAAAGAAAACCCCTTGACGGATTTGAACACCTGTTATGCCATTTGCAATAAAATCTGTGTCCTTTCTTGGTTCTGCAGTAATGCAGATTTGATAAATAGAGGATATGGAATGAGTGTTTTTCTCATATGCGAGCCCAAACGGAAAATTTGGATGAGTTTCATAAATATTATATGAGAAAAACACTCATTTCATATTCTGTTTATCATATGACACACACACGCACAAATTAGCCACTTAGTATGACTTTTTAACCCATCACCAAACTTGAGTCGCAGACAGCACTTGGAAAAAACATCCTCGTATAATTAAAAAAAAAATTATTTTTTGCTTCCAAAACATAGGTTATGACCCCTCGTTGGAACGAGCTCGTTCCAGTGAGGGGTCATAACTTTTGTTTTGGAAGCAAAAAGTGAAAACATACCGAAATTATGCAAATGTCACCCAGTTGTATTTTGTCTAGCCAATAAAATTGTCCAGTTTTGAAATTGATCAATGAAAGCTCCCAACTCTAATTATGCAAATTATGAAAATGTAGCCCAGTTTTATTTTGTTCAGCCAATCGAATTGTCTAGTTTTGAAATTGACGGAAGGCTTTATTTATCACTGATCAATATGAAAACAAAGTATCAAATGTTTTGAAGTGAACAAAATGGACGAGTCATTTGATAAAGAGACGTTCTCATTGAATTCTAAGGAAGTAGATTATTCAGATGTAATCTTTTGTAATTCATAGAATTTTAGTTACTGTGCTCCTTTTGGGAACCCTGGAAAGTGGAGCAGTTGTAAATATGTTCTTTTTCTCTGGTAAAAAACGTCACAGTTACCATTGTGTCGAGGAAAGTCCTTCCCTATCATTTGTGTTGCAGTCACGATACAGCCACAGATGCTGAAACTGACCATAAACACCATTAAATAATATTAATAATAGTTTAATGGATAGAGATAGATATAGACTGTTTGGTGTCGGGGCAATACTGATTTACCATACTGAGGGAATCTCAATATAAAATAAAAAAAATATTCCCAACATTTCTAAAAAAAAAAATGAAAGGGCAAACAAACAGAACACTGTGTGCAAAATTCCTGACAAGAATGGACTATGTATTTCTGAATACAGTCACCATGGATAATTTAATGTAACAAAAATGCTGAGAGAAAATACCCAAAGTATATT
Source organism: Pictodentalium vernedei (assembly GCA_031216915.1). Lineage (NCBI taxonomy): Eukaryota > Metazoa > Mollusca > Scaphopoda > Dentaliida > Dentaliidae > Pictodentalium > Pictodentalium vernedei. The sequence goes on along the minus strand of CM062289.1, from coordinate 36,783,665 downwards.
TACGTTCCCTTTGTAAGTTGGGTAGTAATTATTGACTGTTAACTCTTTCAACTTAAGCAACATTGAGCCTGGTTAATCCTCGGATGGGTGACCGTCTGAGCGATCGATTCGGACTCCCGCGTTATGTACTTGGGCAAGGCACTTAACCCTGATTGTCCACATGGGGGGACGATGACGCCGTGTACTAAGGCATACTGCACGTCGATGGTGTGCATTTCTTCAACCAATCTAACCCTGCCTGTGCTGCAGTGTGGAGTTACGATGTTGGGGAGCTGGCAGCTGCTCGTCGTTGCTCTGTGGTTCTCTCCGGGTACTCTGGCTTCCTCCACCCATAAAACTGTCACGGTCATGATTAGCCATTGTGCATAAGTATGTGACCTTAAAACACCAATAAACAATAAACTCTTTCAACATGAGAGACCGCTTTACATGTCCAGGAATACGATAAGTCATAATTTCATTAAGTAGGATGGCTACAAAGTGAATGTGTGTGGAAGAACAATTAATATTTTCAACATGCATCCTGAAGGCTGCAGGTTGAAAATAATTATTGCTCTACCCCCAAATAATGGATATGGACTCTTCCAATTTTCTGGAAGATACCACCAGTGTTGAAAGGGTTAAGAAGTGATAATGCTGTTGGCTGCCAAATCGGCCAATTGCATCAACAATTTTGATTTGGCACCAACAAATCTTCTTTGCCTAAAGTTTTGGCAACAAAGAATTTCCTTCCACTCGTGAAGGAAAACCTTTGCAGCTGTGAAGAGCACCATTCATGATGAAACAAAAGAAAATATTTTATTACTTCTTGTACAAGGAAATAAAGGCAGAAACAATAAACGACACGCAACACACTCAAACTCAGTGATTTTGTCAATAAAGCTTAATAAGGTGTTAGAAGTATTGTTTGGATAAACTTTTGACGCTAATTAGAACTGGGTAATATTTGAAATATGTCGATATTTTTAAAAAATATGATATTCGATAATATCGTTCAGCGTCATAACCTTCTGCGAGGTTTTAGTAATCCTTGTATAGAGTACTGATGTAAGATACCAGTTGAACCACTAGGGCTCACCTGGTTGATAAACTGTTGATGTATTCCTTGTATAGAGCACTGATCTAAGATACCAGTTGAACCACTAGGGCTCACCTAGTTGATAAACTGTTGATGTTGTATTCCTTGTATAGAGTACTAATCTGAGATACCAGTTGAACCACTAGGGCTCACCGAGTTGATAAACTGTTGATGTAATCCTTGTATAGAGTACCTGTCTGAGGTACCAGTTGATGCATTAGGTCTCACCTAGTTGATAAACTGTTGATGCCCATTGAGTTGAACTCAAAAGTATTTACAATGGCAAAGGTACGAACCACCCACTTAAATAAGTTTGCAAATTTATTTATTTATTTATTGGTGTTTAAGGTCACATGCTTATGCACAGTGGCTAATCGTGACCGTGACAGTTTTACGGGCGGAGGAAGCTGGAGTACCCAGATAGAACCACCGAGCATCGACGAGCAACTGTCAGCTCCTCAACATTCTAACTCTGTTCAAGCTCCCTTCAAGCAGGGTTACAGCGGTTGAAGACATGTGCACCATCGACGTGCAGTATGCCTTAGTACACAGCGTCATTGTGCCCCCATGTAGGCAACCGGGATAAAGTGCCTTGCCCAAGCACACAACGCGGGTCGTCCCGGACGGGGATTGAACTCGGGACCTCTAGCATAGAAGTCCAACAGTCTACCACTGAGCCACCGCGCACCCAAGTTTGCAAATAATGTGGTTTTATAAATTATATTTCCATTATATTTCTGGTAACTTTCTCTGGCAAGACAACTTGTGAATAAAAGTCCAAGAATATAAATATTGACCCTTTTATTCCTAATGTCAAAAGTTTTGATATACCAGTAAGCTCTTAAGACCAGCGATATATTACCGGTTACAAAAATTATATCGAACCGTATCGAAATACTGATTTATCATCCAGCTCTAACGCCATTTGTTGATGAGTGGTAATCATTTTTCTTAAATAAAACACTGTAGCTTTACAAAAGGCTGCATTTAATTAGGTAACTACTTGATAACATTACAAGTTACTCATGATTGTATATAATATTTAGAGTCAAATGAAGTTTTCTGAAATTAACGAACATGTTAGTGTTCCATGTCTTGCTGTCAGCATAATTGCCTGCAGCTTAAGTAAGCATATTGACAAAGACCTGTTAATTATCAAAGCATTTGGGCTTTATTTCCAGCACAATTGTTCTGAAACACTGAATTACTGTGGTACTCATGATATTCCAACATTATAAATCTTTGTGGAATTGTATTTATCTCCAGTCACACTAAAGTCTGAGAGAGCAGTATAACAATAGTTTGTTTTAACTAATTGCTCATTTTATTTTATTGTATTTGATGATTTCTTGTAAACAATGTCCTGATAAGACTGTACTTGAATGCCTTTGAAGCATCTATTCAAAAACTTATCCAAAAGTAATTGTTTCATCTAGAATTGGATGAAAATGACAGTTTTGCATGGAAAGGATAGACAGTGTTACACATTTTTCTTTGTTGATGACTGTTGAAGTTCATATGTTTTTTATTATTTCATTTTTTTTTTTAGACTATTTTCAGTTTATCTTGTAAAATATTCATTTTACCCAAGTTTTTTTGGTCATACTCTCTAGTCTGTATAATCACACAATTATCAGATTTATAATTCTTGTTGGAACTCGGGGAAATAGAACAGTGCTTGTTTACTGTGGTAAGCAACTTCCATCTCTGTAAAATATGCCCTGGTAATCAATGCCAGGTGTGGAAGGCCTCTAAAGTGGGCATTATAGGTATAAATGATTAGCTTAAGGCCTCAGAAAGTTAAAAATCTCTTTCTCAGGCCCTTCCGCATGGTCATTTTGGCTGCTACATGCTCTTTTTATAACCAATGCAAACTTAAAAAAATAAAAATTAAATGGTTTATGTCCTCTATTTTATTACCCAAGTTAATAAATTGCTAAATCTGTCCCTCAGTTGTTAAAAGTGTTGTTAACCCTTTCCCCAGCGTAACGGCCAAAACCCTCCAGCACTATTCTCAAAAATCGCCAATTAATTTTCATTATTTTTTAATTTTTTTATCTCAAAAACATAGGTTATGACCCTTCTTTGGAACGAGGGGTCATAACCTTTGTTTTTGAGACAAAAAATGAAAAAAATTATTTTTTCAAAAAAAATTTTTGCAAGTGTTTTTTCATGTTAGGTAAAGGGTTAAACCCCAATAAACAAACAAATGATGGGGTGCTGTTATGTGATACACTGCTGGAAAGGCCGTTCCAACAGCACTTTATAAAACAGCTCTCCTTATACAATTTGAAAAACACTTAAGTTTTATTGTCGTAAAGCAGATCATGGTTGAGTTTTGCAAAAGCTAACAGATGCTTACCAAGGATAATTTGAGTATATATTTTTGTTGTTTGACTGATGTCTAGTAATTTAGGTAAATGAAAATTGGTCTCCTTATTCCTTTTGAAATGAATGATATGTGAAAGAAACGATCATATATCCAATTTGTATTAGAAAAGGGGCAGGTGGCAAAGTTCAGTCATTCTGAATCTGTGTTCCTGTCACAGCATAAGCATTTGACAAGTATGAAGTTTTTCAAGTGTTTAACTGTTATGTATGTTGAGTCTGTTTTTATGTTAGTTCTTACTTAAAAAAAAAATGCGTAGAAAATTTATTAGAATCCTTAACCATTTGAAGGGCCAAAAGTTTGGCAAATAAAAAGAATGTCAACAATATTGTTGCTGCATAATTAGCTAACAGGAGCAATGTTTAGTATAAAAAATGTTTGCATCAGGTTTAAAAAAAATGGGGTGGATGTGGATGAAAATATAACAATTTTTTATCGTGACTTGTTCAAGATTTGTTTTTTTCAGAAGTATCATCCTCAAGTTATGTACAGAGATTTTTTTAGTATCTACAGCATTCGAATACAGACATGGTAATATTCCCAGAATGCCTGAGAAACTCACACGAATTCAATGTTGTTCTCATCTTGTCCCAGAAAATGATTCGATTAGGCAAAAAATCACTAAAATTGGTCCAAAAAATTTGGAGTTTTGAAATACTTCTTGTGTCCATTTCCTTGAGCAATTTCAAAACATTTATGATCTAAGCATTTCTGTTTGAAAATCATAAAGTGAATGGAAAATGCATTATTAAAAGCGAACACACCTTTTTAAGGTGTTATAGCCTATTTTTGTTACACTTGTCTAGGTCAGATGTTTTCAAACTTCTTTGTTGACTGAGTTTTGAACACCTAATCACCAACCCCATCATTTAAATAAATGTGTATTTAACTCTTTTAACACGAGAGGCCACTTTACCGGTCCAGGAACACGATACGTCATAATTTCATTAAGTAGGATGGCTACTAAGTGAACGTGTGTGGTAGCCTGAAGGCTGCAAGTTGAAAATATTAATTGCTCTACCCCCAAATAATGGATATGGACTCTTCCAATTTCTGCCATTTAACTGGCATGAAAGATCCTACCAGTGTTGAAAGGGTTAAATAGATAACTCCTCTTTAATAAGTGTTCATTCATATTTCTCCTGCGTTTGAATAAGGGTGCCCAAGTTTTGCTTTACAAATTGCATTTTTGTGTTTAAACAATGATAATAGATCATAAGTCACCCTTCAGTTTATAGACCCAGAATTTTAACTTTGAATGCTGGGAGATATTAAGGAACTTCCTTTGAGCCTCTCTAGTGATAAAAATAACGTGAATGAATCCCTTCTTTCATCTATGTACTTCATTGATGCAAGCACAGCAGGGACTGATGACAATGTTGATTTGGGAATTGGGAGAAACTTTAGTAGTGTTGTGATTCCAATACTTATGAATAGAATGCATTTGAAATAAACACCTAGAAAGGACACAGAACCAGTTGAAATGAGTAGCATAAACCCAAAATGAAAAAGCTACATAATTGATTTGGTAATAAATCTGTGAGCAATATGAGCAGTTTTGTTGTATCATCTCCAGTGGGGATAAGATTCCTCTTTGAGGGTGTTTTATTGGTAATCTATTGGTTACATACAGTATTTTTCTTGACATGAGCTTTTCACTGAAATCCAAGCCATTTCCCTGAAAATATTTTTTTGAGGTTAAAATGTCTGATCGAATGTGAGACCCCTTCCCAATGGTATTTGAATGTGTTTTTTCTCAATTCCCACCTCAAAATAACCCAATCTCAATTCCCACTTGAACAGAAATTTAATTCATAATTGTTGTCCTGAACGAGGCAGTCATAAGTTCTCAGAAAACCAATAATTATCAACCTAAAACATGCAACTGATGAAATGTAGAAAGTATCTGAATTCATAAGCAAATTACATGTGCTTTTTTTGGAGATGGGCAATATACTGAAAAACCAAACCAATACCAATATCATGGGGATATCAAACCGAACCAATCCGTTGAATTCCAATACCAGCTGAATTTTAAATTTTTTCTAGATTCACTATTTATTAGTCTCTGTTGAGGCTTGATAACAGTTGAAAGGTTCATTTTCATGAATGAAGTAACTGATTTTATTTTCAAGTTTGTTAACCCTCAGTGGACTGGGCAACTGTCCTGAATTCTCACTAGGCTACAACTAGAACATGTCCAAGGCAGCCAAGACCTGACTAGAGATTACTGCCCAGGTGTTTTGTTTATTGTCAGCAGAACCTCCTAAAGATGGCATGGTTAGGGCACATGCTCTGAGATCGCAAAAGCCTGAAATAGGTCTTTAAACATCAAGGTGCATTGAGAACAAGTCACAAAACGACTGGAGATATGATTCGTGGATGTAAAAGAATGCCACTGTTGAGCTCATTGGCAGTGTCATTTATAACGTTGGGGTAAAATGATACTAAAACAACTTATTCTGAATTCCTCTTTGGTACTGTCAGCAAATCCCAGTCAAGTCCAATACCGAACAGATACCAAGGTATATCCCCTTAACTGGTAGAGTGCTGGATGCCCATATTTGGGCTTTACTCTGAAGTGCAGGTGCCACAACTTAAAGGCTTCATATTCTGTGGATATGCTTCATATTATTTTTGAATTAAAATTGTTTAGTCTGTGTGTATTTGCCTTGTTACAATTTATGGGAGAGTGCCATTAGGCACTCTCCCATAAATTGTAACAAGACACATAGACGTGGATAAATTACCATAATCAAAAATAATTTAGCACTCTACCAGTTAAAAATATCGAAACTGATACCGATTCAAAATTCCAAAACCGCCCAGTTTTAGCTTTTTTAATAGTACAAAAACAGTCTTATAGACACCACAGAGACTTTCGAGTCATTCAGTGCATGTTACTTTTCTTATACCATTCGTGTGTTTTTAAACAATTTCAGTTTTGTTTGTTTTTATTCCAGAAAAGAAAAAAGAAACACAACCACCTCGGTATCAACAGATGACAACATCATCATCAATAAGGAATAAAATGAATTATGCAAGGTATTAGTATGATTTTGTTCTATTCTATAATGTGAACAGTTTGAAGACTAATTATTCCCTCTCGAACGTCCGAGGGGAATTTTGTGAAATTTTTTAGCTGCGACTAGCAGCTCTATAAGTGGCAATGTCGGTCTGTCTGTCAGTCTGTCTGTCAGTCGGTCGGTCTGTCGGTCTGTCTGTGACCAACAAGTTTCAAAACTCAATAACTTTTGAAATACTTGATGGAATGACTTTATATTTGGCATGTAAGTGTATCTTATTGATGTCTAGCAACTGTTCAATGCATGTGTTGTTCCAAATATTTTTCTTCAAGTTATGGCCCTCTTGTGAGATTGCACCACCTGTCGCAGCTACGGCGTTGATGTCGCGATTTTTTTCAAATATTGGATACATTATAATTTAACAGGAGAGTCTGCTTTTGAAGAGAAGTGACATTGTATATATTTGGGCACTGCATTATTTGTTAGTGTTTGATTCCACAAAAATGTGCTACTTAAACTAGGACTGAAACGGTTGGCTCATTTTCATAGCCGACTAACAGAGAGCTATAACTGTATAATATCTGCTTATCCATGATCATTATTTCACCGAATATGGGATCAAAACTATAGGAATTGGAAAGAAGTTTTCGCAGAAATTATTACATAGTGCATATACAAATGAACGTTGTCGAGTAACTCGACAACGTTCATCTGTGAACAGACTACAGAATAGTTTCTTTGATTACTCAATACTCATGGAAATTGCCAGTCATTAACAGAGTCTTGAACATCAAAGTCGATTATTTCTCAATATTTTCAACATGGCTTCGAGGTGTAATCTATCCCAAAGAAGTGGTAGATTTACAGTAGAATCTGTCTTGAAAGACCACCCTTTTTGCTATGCAAAAGCAGTCTCGTAACCCTTTGAACTCTAGTGGTATCTTCCATGCCAGTTCAATGACAGCAATTAGAAGAGTCCATATTCATTATTTGGGGTAGACCAATCAATATTTTCAACATGCAGCCTCGGGGCTGCATGTTAAAAATATTGATTGGTCTACCCCACACATTTACTGAACAGTCATCCCAGGAGTATTCAATTAACAGGGATTGAGTCACTTTCCTGTATTGTAGAGATAAACTTAGCATTTATTCTATTATATCTTGTTTGACAGAGCTCCTTGAGCTCTGTCAAACAAGACATAATAGAATAAATGCCTGTATTGTATGTACTGAGGCCAAATAGGTCTATAAACATAGGAAAACTGGGGAGAGTCAGTGTAATTTCTCGACTGGTTACAAGATTTTTTATTCAATTAACAAGCGTTTACTCTATAACCTATATTCAATTAACAGGTCAAATTGGTTCTGAAAGTAAGGGAAATGGTTTTGTGTTTGGAGTTTGTATCCAATTAACAGGGATATACAATTAAGAGATATCCAATTAAGTGGGCTCCACTGTACTACATTTTAACCATGAAATAACTATCACTATCGATATTTTGGATAACCGCTTTACAGTTTTTCTAATCAGTTTGGTGGGTAACTGGATACAAACCAGTTATCCAATTAACCAGTTCAGTACTAACTTGAACTTACAACCAAATCATCCTAACAGAATCTGGTTGATTGTCAGGATAATTTCTTGACACATTACAGGATTTTTTTATTGAATTAACAGGGCTTTGCTCTACAACCCATATTCAATTAAGAAGTCAAATTGGTACTGAAAGTATGGTAAACGGTTTGTGTTTGGAAATTATATTCAATTAACAGGGTTATTCAATTAAGAGATATACCATTAAGTGGGCTCCACTGTACTTGAAAAACTGTACACTGCCTTGAATAGTTCTTGAACTTAGCAAAGTGATGGATTCAGATCGCATCACCAACTTGAGAACAACCAGTGAGCAAACAAAATAACTGATCGATACTCAGAAGTAAAGCATTATCAAGGCAGGCCTTTAAATTCTTCTCAAATAACAATGGTAAACGCTGTGCCCAAATAAGACAATTGCGCCCAAATTTTGCGAGTTTGAAACTTTTTCCAAAGTTTTTGCAGTGTTTCAGCAATATATAGTTTGGCCAGGTTTCCCTGACGCTTGCAATGTAGCTTAGAGCTTACCTTCAAATCAAACAATGCAACAGGTAAATAATTTTTAAAAAACCCACAGAGTTTGCCATAGAAGAGCAATCGGCATCGACAGTGCCGTATACAAAGCCTTTAACCCTTTACCCAACGCAGACGATTTCAAAATTTATTATTTTAAATATCATTTTTTAAATTTTTTCACAAAATTTCAACAAAACCATATCATGTGACCCCTCTCTGGAACGAGCTCAACAAGCTCGTTCCAAAGAGGGGTCACATGATATGGTTTTGTTGAAATTTTTTGAAAAATAATATTTTTTCAGCTGCTGAATTTGCATATTACACAGGCAGATGCAGGCGATTCGTTGGGTAAAGGGTTAAGTTGGGTACTTGCACTTTAGAATAAAGCCTCCAAATATGGACTACCAATACTCTACCAGGTAAAGTATGATAGTCAACGTCTCCTAAAAATCCAAATGCTTCGGGAATGATGATAGCTTTAGGCTATTCCTTGGGCAGCCATATTTTGAATTATTAAATCTGCAAAAAATCACTGCATAGCTTTAAATACCCATATAAATGTATTATTAGGCCTAAAAAAAAAGTTAAAAATCTGTTTCTTAGGCCCTTCCGCATGGTCCTTTTGGCTGCCGCATGCTCTCTTTTTATAACCAATGCAAACGTAAAAAAAATTTATAGTGCGGTGGCAGTTTCGGTTTTTTAAATCAAAAAACCTCAGTTTCGATTGTCCATGAGCATATAGAAACCATCCGTATATACCTCTCAGATCGGCCCAAAAATTTCAACATCTTATACTAACAATTAACAAGGCATCATTTGTTAGTTGTATCTGTTGAATAAATAATTATAACATATCTATGTCTGTAATGTTGTAAAATGTCAGGCAAAAAAAACAAACCTATGTGTTCAGGAAAACCTGACTGACCCTAAAAAATTATGCCAACCATAAAAATGCTATTGAGTAAAAGTCACTCATTTAGATCTTTGTAACCCTAAATTTCCATCCGACTTCAACTGTGAATTTGAAACCGATTTTGGAGTTCAAGCTTTCAAAATTACGTGTAGAAATAAAATATATCGGACAGTATAAAATGAAGAGCAAGTGGCAAGTTCAGCAAAGCAAAACACATTTAATAAACTGCTGAACATTTTACAATGCTCCACCATTGGTGTTGACAGGTCATGAATATTAATGAAATCATGTTGAGTTTCGTGTATTGATACTGAAGTCTTGGCTTACTGTCTTGAAGATGTCATTGGTGCAAGTATAGTGTACAGCAGTTTTTGTTTTTTAATTCCATTCAAACGTATATTCATAGAAATGATTGACAAGTGGTCACCAAATGCATATATATTGCATTTAAGTGAATTATGTGGCTATTTTGGTAATTCGCTATTCATTTTATTTCTGTCAGAACGCGCTGGAATTTTAAAACCGAATTTGCAGTTGTGATTATTGGAGCATCGTTGCGATTTTCAGTTGTCTTACTACCGATCCGGACCCATGGTCGGTCAACCTCCCAGCTCTAAATAGAAGAAAAATTATGTTTTGTAAAATGAATTTATATTTACAGAGTGCAAGTGAATAAAGAGAATGTAATTCCTGCTCAGCGACAGTTGGTGAAAAAAGAAACAAATGTGCCCACCTTTACCAGAAAATTGTGAGTTGCTTACTGTACAAACCTTGCATTTTGTCAAAATAGAGTTTGAAAGGCCTCCAAAATATTTTTCTGAGGCCTACAGTAGGTCCTGAGAAAATAATATTTCATCTTTATGTTTAATTTATAATGGCCCCGATGACACCAAAGTTGGCCCAAAAGTCTATTCTTACAAGGCTCATTGGTTAGAGCTGGGAGGATGTGGGATTTACACTGCGATTGCAGTTTTTTAAAGCAAAAAAAAACATAGTATACATCTATCAGATTGGCCCCATATTGTACATTGCAACATCTTCCACTAACAACTAATAAGGCATCTTCTTTTGATTGTATCAGTTGAATAAATAATTATAACATATCTATTCCTGTAATGTTGTAAAATGTGTTTAGGGTAATACAACCGACCTTAAAAAATTATGCCAACTGTAAAAAATTGTATTGAGTAAAAGTCGCTCATTTAGATCATTGTAACCCTAAATTTCCATCTGCCTTCAACTGTGAATTTGAAACCAATTTTGGAGTTCAGCCTTTCAAAATTATGTGTAGAAATTACTATAATGGACAGTATAAATGAAGAGCAAGTGGCTGGTTCTAGTTCAGCAAAGGAAACTGCATTTGATGAACAGTTTACAATCCCTCACCCTTGGTGTTGACAGGTCGTGAATATTAATGAATATTGTGTTGAGTTTCGTATATTGATACTGAAAGCCCCAAATCTTAGCTTAATGTTCTGAAAATGTGATTGGTGCAAGTATATTGTACAACAGTTTTGTTTTTTTAATTCCATTCAGATGTACCTGTATACATGTATATAAAAATTATTGACAGTGGCCAGCAGATGCGTAAATATTGCATTTAGGTGGTCATTTTGGTAATTTGATATATGTTTTATTTCTGTCAGAACACGGTGGAATTTTAAAACCAAATTTGTGGTTGTGTTTATTGTTGCAGTTGCGATTTTCGGTAGTCTTACACTACCAATCCCAACCCATGGTTGCGGTTAACCTCTCAGCTCTATCATTGGAAGGTCCTGATATTTCAAAATGAAAGACCTGTGTAACTTACACCTTTTACCATTGGTTTAATAATTTATTCTTTACAAAGTAATATTGTTGCTTAATTGTGAATTTTTGGGCAAACTATGCAAGTTCCGATATAGCTAGTCTGATTGTTTACCGATAATCAAAAAATATGAGAAGATGCATTTACCAATTTTCTGCTTTCTAATAAGCTTTATCAGGTCTGTCGCAGAGGATGTGATTTCTTAAGTGCTAGAATTGAGGACTAATGTGGGAGCACCCCAGAAGTGAAACCATGCTTATTTACTGAAATAAACAGGTTTTATATTTTTATACTGTACCAATGACCCAGACATAGCTGGTGCTAACTCTTAAAAATATAGGGCCAAACACAAATTTTGCCCCCCAATCCCCAAAATTTGCATCTAAAACCAAAGAAAACATGTCCTGAATGGCCCTCCATACTTCACCTCTACTGCGCATGCGCAGTGTCAAGGACGTCCCGAAATTGGCGCCATTAATCATTCTTTGTTTGGCCCTTCATCAGTTAACATCTGACTGATCTTTGTGCTTGTAAATCTCAGTTTAAATGATGCCAGACACATAAATATTAGAGAAATGTTTATTCTAAGGAGGATATAGAAGGAGGAGAGGAAAAATGAGTGACAGAAAATATTCAGGGCTGTAACTTAAAATTTTTTAATGAAATTATGTTAAGTTACCTATTTTCGAGGCAACAGCCTGTTGTGGTCATTCTTGTTATCAAATTACACTGCTTGTTCAGTGTTTTCCTCTCTCCCTTTCCTTTACGTCCCCTCTTGCTATTCTCCCATGCTTTTGGCATATTTTCTGTAATATTATTACTAAAATTTCTTGGGAGTTAGCTGGATAACAGAATGAATTCTGTTATTTTCCCCATGTTTACGTCTTCACCTATGGGTGGTTAGGCGTAGTGTTCTGCATCTACCATCTGATGTTCTGCAGTTTCTTCCCTGGAAGTCTCTGTTTTGCATCAGATAGTGTATTATTGGTAACTGATTTCGGTCCAGGGTGCCTGGAGTCTTGTTCTGGTGTGTTTACACTTATTGTTTACATTTACAACAGCCCTCTGTGTGAGGGGGGATTTCTTGATAATAATATCTTGATGTTAATTTAATCATAACTAGATACATTTTTATTGTTCGTAAGTGTTGCATAAATTTTTTAAAATATTTTTAGAATTTTTGTCCACACTTAGGCTTGGGATCCATTGGGGCTCAACGTTACTTTTCAGAAACTTGGGCTGTTCTGAAAAAATATTTTTTCAAAATTTTTTGATTTCAATTATTTTTTCTATGTTAATGGATCATGTTATGTATTTTGATTGTCAGGGGTTGGTGCGAGTACTAGGACTTTGTTTTCTTTTCACAATGAAAGGATATTGTTCAATTGTAATAAGAGGAAATCTTCCTCTGACTTTCATAATCATTGTATAATGTAGTCAGTGTGCTCGCACTAACTCCTGTTCTGTATGTGTTAATTTCGATGACAACATGGGAAGCGTGTGTCACGGTATGTTAGTGGGGAAATGGCCATTCCGGTCCTTTCCCCGCAGGGTCACTCTACTTTATCAATCTCTATTTCAGACGATCAAGAACAGGGTGATGTATCCGTGATGTCTTCCAAAAGTGTGCCTCCGTCGTCACAATTAATGAAGAGCTAGCGGAAAAGTGCCCATGTAAATACGTTAATTGCCTAAGAGGACCCTAGTAGGTTCGACGACCTTTGATGTCCGCTAGCTCGCCCGGTGTAGCGTCCATTCATCGAATGGTTCGGCAGCCGGGTTCGTCCGTTGCGGTCTAAAAGGAGTTTTGGGTGATGCGAGCACTATAAATCAACTAAATGCACACCCAGTGACGGCGGATTAGAGGAGAGAACAGAGGAAGCCTTTTAGTCCGGTTCCTAGCTTGTCCAGGTCCATCCGGACTGCAAGCGAGAGGGGCCCCTCTCTCGTACAACAACATCTGGCCTCAGATGTTGTGATACAAAATGTTTCGCATTCGGAGCATACGTCCGCCGCTCGGGACGCTCCGATATATAGTCAGTCCGGAGAGACTGTCAATAAGGCTTCCTCATCCTCATGGTAGTGCACACGACCGCTCTTGGCTACGTGACCTCGGATATCCAGTCAGCTTCGCCAATCAGAGAATCATCGGCGACCAGGTCACACCATCCGGTAGCCAGGAACACGAGGCCTGCAGACTCCGGACGTTCGCATAAGAAAGTATGTGGGAATCAACGTACACGGAGCTTCCAGCAGCAAAGCATCGTAAGACCGCTACTGCACAGGCCTCAGTGACGGACGTGCTATCCCAAATAGCACAGCTTATCGCAGCATCCCAGCATCGACAGAATCTCTGTCGCATCATGTATTATCCGACGACGCTGGGCCGGGACGCTCCGCGGAAGCGGGTACGGACGTCCGAAAATTTCATACGGTCCGACGGGATGCCGAAAGGGATTCGGAGGATTTCGAGCTTTCCCTTTCGGAACAACATCAGCTGCTGTGTATGTCATCTGACTTATCTTCTAGAGGTTCTTTCGTCGGACCAGAATGCTGCAATGCCGGATAAGAAACTGATAGCGTCGGTGGACACAGAAATTTTTGGTTCGGTTCAGGGACATCGTCCCTCAGTTCCGACACAGTCCAATAATGTCACACAACTTTCGAATTTTTGAACGGCGCTATATATATATTATTATATGCTTGCTATTAACAAGCATGTCTGGTTTCTTGTTCGCAAAGTTACTGAGATGTCTTTCAAAAGTGTGCCTCTGTCGTCATAGATTATGAAGAGCTAGCGGCAATAAGTGCTCATGGAATACGTCAATCACCTAAGAGGTCCCTAGTAGGATCGACGGAGTTGACATTCGCTAGCTCACCCGGTGTAGCGTCCATTCATCGAATGGTTCGGCAGTCGGGTCCGTCCGTTGCGGTCTAGGAAGGAGATTTGGGTGATGCGAGCACTATAATAGACTTTAGTACACACCCAGTGACGACGGATTAGAGGACAGATCGGAGGAAGCCTGTTAGTCCGGTTCCTAGCTCGTCCAGGTCCGTCCGGGCTGCGAGCGAGAGGGGTCCATCTCTCATACAACAACATATGGGACCGGATGTTATGGTACAGTCATTTCACATTCGGAGCATATGTACGCCGCTCGGGACGCTCCGTTATATTGACAGTCCGAGAGACTGTCGATAATGCTTCCTCATCCTCACAGCAGCGCACACGACTGCACATTGGCTACGTGACCTCGAGTATCCGGCCAGCTTCGTCATTCAGTGATTCCACGGCGAACAGGTCACTCCATCCGGTAGCCAAGGGACACGAGGCCTATACACTCCGTTCGCTCGCATAATAGAAGTATGCACGGGGTAATGAACACGGAGCTTCTAGCGGCAAAGCATCGTAAGACCGCTTCTCCACAGGCCTCAGTGACGGATGTGCTATCCAAAATAGCACAGCTTATCGCAGCATCCCAGCAAACGACAGATTCTCGGTCGGATCACGAATAATCCGACGGCGCTGGGTCGGTGCACTCCGCTGTTGCATCAGGTACAGACAACCGAACTCTTATAGGGTCCGACAGGATGGCGAAAGGGATTCAGACGATTTCGAGCTTTCCCTTTCGGAACAACAGAAGCTGCCATACATTTCTTCCGGCATTATCTTCCAGAGGTTGTTCCGTCGGACTACATTGCTGCGATGCTGGATAAGAGACTAATAGCGTCATTGGATACGGAGTTTTGGATCGGTTCAGGGACATTGTCCCTGACTTGCCGACACAGTCCAATAATGTCATTAGAACATTCAAATTATTTAACAACGCTATATATAAGCTTGCTACCAAGCATGATAATCTAGTTTCTTGTCCGCAATGCTCTATTCTGCCTTTCATCAATTCTAGGGAATAATTTATATTGGCAAAACAGGGCATACCGAGAGTTCCTATGCGTCTTGATGGCGGGACTGAAGACTGGGAATTATCTTTTTCGCTGTCTATGTCAATTCCAACCACGATGTTGGAAACGACAATGATGTCTATTAGACTTAACTTAGACGCTTTATCATACGTAGACCACCTTACTGAGGCGTTATCATTACGTCTTTAAGAGAAAGAAGAATTCCAGGATATGATCCTCAATGTGATTTCTTTCAAGGGCACTAGTTTTTCCACGTATAACTCCGCCCTTCAGTGGCAACCTGGAGTTGGTTAGACGTGACGCAGCCCTAGTTACATCCACGCGCATGGATAGTAAGGTGAAGAACTCTCTCAGAGTCGCTTCGGTCTCGGAGAAGCTTCTCTTCGACGGCAACCTTTCAGCAATCTATCAATTGCTCGATATACACATTCTCTTGTCTATCAAGTGTAACAAGAGATTCAGACTGGGGCAAACATTCGGTGGTTGACTCAGAGAGTGCCACTGCAGTTGCCGGATCCGAGTTTTATGATTATGACAGATGCCAGTCAAACAGGTTGGGGTACAATATTGATCCCAATGGATTCGAAGTGCCAGGGTCTTTGGGTTCCGCAGTTTCTAGGCAAGCACTCAACTTCCAGGAAATGATGTTATTTTGGCTTGCACTATGTCATTGGATGAACATTATTCAGAAACGCATGTCCAAATCCTGTCCGATAATACGACAGTAGTTGCATATCTCCGGAACCAGGGAGGCACTCATTCGATTCCGTTATTCAATTTAACGGAAAGAATCCTTCTGTTTGTTATAGTACACCAAGTTCTGCTTCGGTCCGTCATATTCCGGGTCGTCTGATTGTATTAGCAGACTCCCTTTCACGTAAGGGTTGCTTGTTGCCATCAGAATGGACTCTCAACAAACAAGTATTCAATCAGATTTGCTATCAATGGGAGCGCCCAATGATAATTTATTTGCGACACAACTCACTATTCAATTGCAGACGTATGTGTTTCCATGTCCGGATCCCTGAGCTTATGTTGTTAACGCTCTATTGGGAGCGCGGTGGCTCAGTAGGCAGAGGTGCAGGCTGCAAGCCGAGAGGTCCTCGGTTCGAATCCCACCTGCGGCAACCGCGTTGTGTCCTTGGGCAAGACACTTCATCTCCATTGCCCGCGTGGGGGCATGATGACGCCGTGTACTAAGGCGTACTGCACGTCGATGGTATGCATGTCTTCAACCAATCTAACCCTGCCTGTGCTGCAGTGCGGAGTTACGATGTTGGGGAGCTGGCAGCTGCTCGTCGTTGCTCGGTGGTTCTCTCCGGGTACTCCGGCTTCCTCCACCCGTAAAACTGTCATGGTCATGGTTAGCCATTGTGCATAAATATGTAACCTTAAACATCAATAAATAAATAATAATAAATTAACGCTCTATTGATCTAATAGGACGGAATGATAGGATATGCGTATCCTCCAGCGCTGTTGATTCAGCAAGTATTGCTAAGATAAACATCCACAATACAATTCTGTTGATAGCATCTCTGTCTTCACAGAGACCGTGGATAAATTTACTCTGGTGTCTACTGTGGGACTTACTGCGAAAACTTCCTCCATGAGAGGATCTTTTTTTGCTGGGGAAATCGTGTCAACTTCATCACAACCCGCAAGGTCTCAACCTTCACGTATTCCGTTGTGTGGTCCTTCTTGCACGGCAAGCATTGTACAGGACGAGCTATGGATGCGATTTCTTACTGTAGGAGAACCTCTTCTTCGCTATACTATGCGGCTAAAGTGGAGGCTCTTCCGTCGTTGGTGTAGGGATCATTATGTTGATATTTTTTATCCCTCCATACTGTTAATGTGAACAGAACATTTAACTTTGTTTCCTGGTCCATCTCTGAGTAAACATTTTAGTATCTACTGCATATTGGAAAAAGGATTCTGGGTAGATAAAAGAGGAAGTGGTAGCCATATTGTTTTGAAGTGGAAGTTAGTTCAGAAGTGTGGCTGAGCTCATATTAGTGTAAGTTAGCTTAAACACATACTAGACATTGCAACTTTCTAGTATACTTGTTTGACAAGATCAACTGCAGCCTGTTACTATTAAGGTTATAGGTCTATGTTATCTCATACCTATGCACTCTATGATAGTTTACAATTGAGTCTTATGTCTCTTTATCTAAGTCAGTTAGAAACTTTTCGATAAATTGACCTAGAATCCTTAGATTAAAATTCCTACACGGAATTTAGCTTCGGTTCTTATTTAGCTAAGTAATCATTTGAGCCTCTGGAAACAGTAGTTTTCAAATTCTGACCTTTTAAGACAGTAATCCTGTTAGTCTTCTCTTTTACTGAGGAGTCAGTGAGCTTCATGCACTATCGGTGGACGATTCTCACTTTCGTAGTATCGGAAACACTACTTCCTTTACTACTTGGGTTGGATTTTTGGTTAAGAGTCAGGCTCCTAATAGTATCCGGAACCTATTGTTATTAAGGTCCTTCCGTCTTCGTACGGGCATAGGCCTTTACTCTGTCCGGTTAGAGTTTACGTATTTATAAACAGATATCAGTTTATTAGTACGGACGTAAGCTTCTTCTGTCTTTGATGCCTAATAGAAGGACATTACGCTCCATTCTATTGCTAATGGATTCAATTAACTATCGGTACTGCTTATGGTATATCATGGACTCAGCAGTTTGTGCTTGAGATTTCGGCTCATGAAGTAAGAGCTCTTTATGCTTCTTGGGCTTATATTAATAGTGTTGCTATTATAGATTTTATGAAGGCTGCTCATTGGGCTCAGCCATCCACATTCATGAATTTTTATCTCAGAAATATTGAGTCTATTTCTGGAGGCCTCCATTGTTAGGTCTATTATCTACTGCTCAGAATGTCATTCACTTAACAGTTGCTACTATAGCTAGGTAGGCTGTCTGTTCCGGCTGTGACTCTGTCCTGCTGCCCTCTTCGCTCTGGGCTATTTGACCCAGGGCAAGGAGAAGGGGGAGGGGGAGGGAGTTCCCTTGGGTCACCTGTTTTATTATGAAAACAAGGGGATGCCTCCTCCGGAGTTAGTAATTCTGAGCTGTTACTGGGATGGTTTTTAAGTGATAAGTTTATGTTTTTAAAATTCATTCAGGTCATAGTTTTTAAAGTATAGCTTTTGAATATATCACGTGTCAAACGGGCGTTATTATACAATCCTCAGACACTTTTAAGGAGTATAAAGAGTCTCTATTCTCTAGACTAACTGTATTTATTGGCGTACTTTAAAAATTATTAGTATAAGGATTATACTGGATATTGATAGAGTACATGGATGTTATGATGCTCAATTTTGGAAGGTGTTGTGTCTTTCTAATTTATCATAAATAAGAAAGATACATGTAAGGCCTAATACTCCTTTTCCCCCTCGAGGGGATGACTCTATTTTATATAATTGAGCTTATTTGAACTTGCTCTATGTCCTAGGCCCTCCAGCCTTTTTACTATTCAGCTATGTCTGGGTCATTGGTACAGTATAAAAATGTTAAAAAATTTATAGTAATTTATATATTTTTTATACTTACCAATGACCCAGACGGGGATGGCCCTCCCAGGAGTTGGGAACTCATACCTCCCCGCTGAGTACATACCGCTTACCAGGCACTGGTTATAAGAATGATTAATGGCGCCAATTTCGGGACGTCCTTGACACTGCGCATGTGCAGTAGAGGTGAAGTATGGCGGGCCATTCAGGACATGTTTTCTTTGGTTTTAGATGCAAATTTTGGGGATTGGGGGGCAAAATTTGTGTTTGGCCCTATATTTTTAAGAGTTAGCACCAGCTATGTCTGGGTCATTGGTAAGTATAAAAAATATATAAATTACTATAAATTTTTTAACTTTTCTATAAAATAGGTCCCAGTAAGGCCTCAAAAAGTTAGAAATCTTTTTCTTAGGCCCTGTCGCATGGTCCTTTTGGCTGCCACATGCTCTCTTTTTATAATGAATGCAAACTTAAAAAATAAAAATTAATGGTGCATGTCTGATACTTTACCCAATTTAATAAAATTGATAAATTTGTCCCTTGAGTACAACAAGGCTTTAAATGCTTCAGCATTGCAAAGCTTTCTTTCAGTCAAAGGTCAAAATACATCCCCACCCATGCTATTATGTAGATTATGAGACTTAAAACAAAAAACAAACCAAGAACATGAACTTTTGATGGCAAAGAAATAATTACAAAAATAAAAAAATTGCAGTGTTACAAAAAATGGTCCGAGAAACTGAAGATCTACTTTGAGGGGCCTAACCAGTGCCACCTGGGGGATTCCTCTCCAGTGGACAGGATAATTAATGGATTCACTTGACTTTATTCATGTCTTGTGATCATTATATAGCCATTGATATGATGCTAAAAGTGATTTTAAACACCAATAAATAAAGCAACAGTATTTTGTAGTTCTCAGAATAAAGTTTTTATGGATCTCAACATTTTTCATTTGACTTACCCTTTACCCAATGCCCATGATATAAAATTCAACAAAACCATATCATATGACAATTCCCCCCCCCCCCCCCCACTCCTCCCCCATTTTGAAAAAAAAAAAATTTTTACTGCTTAACCCTTTACCCAACGTAACGGCCAAAACCGGCCAGCGCTATTCTCAAAAATCGCCAATTAATTTTCATTATATTTTCATTTTTTGTCTCAAAAACATAGGTTATGACCCCTCTTTGGAACGAGCTCGTCGAGCTCGTTCCAAAGAGGGGTCATAACCTATGTTTTTGAGACAAAAAATGAAAAAAATTAGTTATTCAAGAATTTTGTTTGCAAGTGTCGTCTGCTTTTCATGTTAGGTAAAGGGTTAACCCTTTTATGTCTCGTCGGCGCGTGCCGCACCGGTGGTAAACTGACACTAACAAACCCGTTGGCGCGCAGGCATCCACTCTCACCACAGTCCTGTGTGCTATCTCTATCAGTTCCCAGAAGTAATTTCCATGCCCGAATGAATTTAGAGTTATTTCCCTTTAGTTGCTTGGCTACAATCTTAGCACAAATTGCACCACAATCACAGTAATTCCACGGACGAATATCACTCTAATGATAGCAACGTGGAACAGGATTCTGCGGTACAGTTGGGCTCAAATCAAGCTGACACAAATGACACTACTATGAGTGCTGGACATTCAGATGATGTTGCCAATTATAATCCAGATGACAGAAAGAGTCCTTCAACATCTGGAATAGGACTGACCAGTAGGAGGGGATGCGGCAGAAAAAGAAGTGCTGGTCAGGGACATGGCATAGGGGGCTGGCATGTTCGAGGAATTGGAGGAATCCAAATGAATGGAATTTTGTACACCTTTATCTAACGGACGATATGATCCCGAAATTAACCCCAATATCCCAAGTCTGTGGGGCCGTTTTGCTGAGTCGCGAAAGGGTTACCCTTTACCTAATTTTTCTGATTTTTGTCTCAAAAACATAAGTTATGACCCCTCATTGGAACGAACTCGACGAGCTCATTCCAATGAGAGGTCATAACCTATGTTTTTGAGACAAAAAATGGAAAAAATAATGAAAATTAATTGGCGATTTTTTGCCCTACTGTTTACAGTGAGGGCTATAGTCATGACTTTTGTCCGTCCGTCCATCCATCTGTTAACATTTAGAGTTTGGTTGAAGTTTGTGGTTAAAGTTTTTTACTGAAGGTTAAAGTGTTTTTTTTTTTTTCCTGTTGAGTCATGACTTTCTTCTGTCTGTCTGTCTCTCTGTTAACATTTGGAGTTTTGGTTAAAGTTTGTGGTTAAAATTTTTTAGTCAACCTTAAAGTTTTGGTTTTTTTTTTTCTTTTAAATTGATATTACTATTGATGTATCATTCTCATTTTGTTTTTATTTTTTTATGTTTCATTTTATTTGGGGAAATATTTAACCCTTTTTTATATGGCAATTTAACTTACAGCCTCCGGGTTAAAGTTTTTGGTTAAAGTTTGTTTTTTTTGTTGTGGGGGGGGGGGGGTGTTTAAAAATTACACCTTTAATTCTTCAAACAGTTAAGTGGAATGTCATTGTTTCTTATTTGGGACAATGTCTACTATCTACTGAACATTTCTACAGTCATTTTCATTAAAATCGGCATCATTTTAACCCCTTTTAAACATGTTTTCAGACTTACTTTCTTTCTATTTGAAATTAGACTTTGCCACAAACTTTCTTACTCTAATTCCTGCATGGTCAATACAACTTAATGATTCCATTTACATCAATGATTTCTTTTATCGGTTTTAGGAAATATTTAACCCTTTCTTGCCAATCAATTTTACTTAGTATTCCCAGCTTGAAGTTTCGGATTAAAGTTCTGCTTTTCAAGATTCTACCTTTCATTCTCCAAACACTCTGTTACAACATCATTAAATAATATTGCTACGGTCATGATTAGCCATTGTGCATAAATATGTGACCTTAAACATCAATAAATAAATAAATAATATTGCTATTAATTTAACCCTTTTCACATCACTATTCAGGAGGGGGGGGGGGGGGGGGGGGGAATTTTGTTTTTCTTTCATCAAAAATGCGTTTTTGCAGTTTTGGTTAAAGTTTGTGGTTAAAAACCCAGAAAAACACCACCAACCCCCTCCCCCCCCTCCCCACCCAATTATTTTTTTTTTCCCTTTTCTCCAATATGCATTTTGAACTATTTACAGTCACTACATGCAGAACCTTTTTTTAATCTTATGTAACCCCCCCCCCTTTCCCCACCCCCAGGGGGCCAATTAGGCACTTTTTTTCTTTCCTCCAATATGAATTTTGAACTATTTACAGTCACTACATGCAGAACCTTTTTTAAAACTTATGTAACCTCCCCCACCCCCTCCCCAGAGGCCAATTAGGCACTTTTTTTTCTTTCGTCAAAAATGTTTTTTTTTTACAGTTTTGGTTAAAGTTTGTGGTTAAAAATCCAGACACCCCCCCCCCCCCCCCCCCCCCTCCCAATTAGGCATTTTTTTTTCTTTTCTCCAATATTTACAGTCACTACATGCAGAACCTTTTTTTAAAACTTACATAACCTCCCCTCCCCAGGGGCCAATTAGGCACTTTTTTTTCTTTCGTCAGAAATGTTTTTTTTACAGTTTTGGTTCAAGTTTGTGGTTAAAAATCCAGGCAAACATGTACATATGGTGAGAATATTTTATTCTGCAGTTTCTCCCATGATTTATGGCCCTTTTATAATTAAATGTTTGTCACAAATGTTTGTCCATTTTACTCCTATGTTTCTTGTCAGATTTTTATAGTCCAAATGTGCATGAGGAAAGGAAGTTTTGATTCAGTAGTACTTTCAGAGTTATGCCCCTTTTTATGCCCCCAAAATTATTTTTTTTTGAAGGGGGGGGGGGGAGGGGGGATGTAGTGTTTGTCATTTCCGTCAGGAAGATTTTCGTGTCTGACCATCAGAAAGATTTTCGTGTCTGCTCCATAACTCTTGAGATGCTTCGTTGGATTTTGTTGCAACTTGGCATACATGTTGCTTATGGGGAGATGATGTGTCATGCACAAAATATTTCTTTGTTTGATGGAGGTCAAGGTAAACGATTAAGGTCAACTGTCTGTCGGGAAGATTTTCGTGTCTGCTCCATAACTCTTGAGATGCTTTGTTGGATTTTGTTGAAACTTGGCATACATGTTGCTTATGGGGAGATGATGTGTCACGCACAAAATTGCTTTTTGTTTGATGGAGCTCAAAGTCACAGATCAAGGTCATTGCCACTTTGGGGGCATAGTCACTTCCAAGTGACAATCTCTTATCTTTAAATGTCGGGTTAGAAATGCTTATCCAATTGTATCCTACGTTCCCTTGTGGATTTTTAAAGTTGGTGTGAAGTATGAGTATGAAGTGCATGTGGAAAAGAGTTTGTGATCTTGCGGGGGGAGGGGGGAGCATATAGTCACCGCCTTGTCCATCTGTCTGTGCATGCATCCATCCGCAGTGATATCTCAGCAGTGGGTGGATGAATTTCAGTGGAATTTGGTATGAGAAATTCTTTTGACAAACCCTTCCAGCACATGTTGCCTGCATATTTTTCACCAGAGTTACAGTCCTTACTTTGTCAATGTTTCATGATTTTTTTTCCATACTCGGCAATATCTTACCATTGAGGGAATGGATTTCAATGAAATTTGGTCTGAGGAATCCTTGTGACAAGCCACTCCTGCACATGTTATAAAAAAGTTGCCCGCATATTTTTCACCAGAGTTACAGTCCTTACTTTGTCAATTTTTCTTGATTTTTCATCTGCAGCAATATCTCAGCAGTGAGTTGATAGAAATCAATGAAATGGTACAAGGGATCCTTGTGACAAGCCACTTCTGCACATGTTATAAAAAAGGATGCTTTGTCTGTCCGTCTGTCCATCTCAGCGATATCCTGGCAGTGAGTGAATGGATTTCAATGAAATTTGGTATGAGGGATCCTTGTGATAAGCCACTCCTGTACATGTTATAAAAAGTTGTTTGCATTTTTTGCATCTGAGTTACAGTCCTTACATGTCAAAGACATGTGCCAAAGTATTTCCCATAACAGGGAACCACAATTTTTCGAATCTGCGTGTTAACTAAGTCTACTGTTTGGGAGCATCTATCAGTTTTACTGATTTTCTTGTTTCGTGAAGCTGGGCCTAAAAAAATTAAAAATCTGTTTCTCTGGCCCTCCCTATGGTCCCACAATAACTGTATTTTGTCCTGTATGGAAAATAAGGTATACAAAATATAGTATGAGTTCATAAATGCTCATTTCATTCATGTTATAGGCAAAAAAATCAGCTGGAGATAAGTAAGTTGTCAGAATATTTTGTCCATGTTAGAGAGCAATTAATAGAATAAGCAATTGTATTGATCTGTCAGGTGTGAGAAGAAACAAATTTTACTAAAAAAATTTTATTTTTTAAAAAACATTTGTTTTCTTTCCATTTCAGAACAAAAAGTAAATCCACATCATCCTTATCGAGATTTGGTTGGCAAAACAGATAGTATTAAGCATTTTTGATAGCCAATATACAATTTTTATTATTAGACTGTTTATGTATTTTATGTTATTTATAATTATGTTTCAAATTTTTTGTTTGAAATGCATTTATATGTAAAATTTGTGTATAAGCTTCTTTTTTATTTCTATCTCGATAATATTTTCCATAAAAAATATTGGTATTTATTGTTTGATACCTTACACAAGACGAGAAAATGCCGAACGAATATTTTTTATTTTCTAATGTCAAGATAAATATCAGATATTATTTTCCCAGAAAGCTTCTTTAACCAATCAGTATGCAGTCTCTCCAGAATTAGTTACAAAGTGTCACCTCATGGTTCAAGTCACCTCATTTGGATCCATATGGGGTGAGTAGACACCATTTTGGTTTCCCAATAAATATCCTTACCTCAACTCCAGTAAATACATGTTGCCAAGTGTGCGGCGCCAAAATATCTCTCCCTTTAATGCTGTGTCATATGAGGCTCAGCAAAAACAATACTGGGCTTGGGTGATACGAACTGCCATGCCCAATGTTGTTTTTGCCAGAAAATAACAGCCACATAAGTCTGAATTTTGTCTGGAGAATTTCTCAGATGTTCATAGGTCAATAGATGTTCACGACCATAGGAACCTGTGCACCTGCGATTATAGTTTTAATCAGATTTTTGTCTTAGAATATGGGGACAGGATGACGCCATGTATTAAGGCATACTGCATGTCGATGGTGCACATGTCTTCAACCGCTGTAATCCTGCTTGAGCGGAGCTTGAGCAGAGTTAGAATGTTGAGGAGCTGACAGTTGCTCATCGATGCTCAGTGGTTCTCTCCAGGTACTCTGGCTTTCTCCCCCTGTAAAACTGTCACGGTCACGATTAGCCATTGTGCATAAGTATGTGACCTTAAACACCAATAAATAATAATTGTCTTAGAATAATCATGGTGGCGGGGGGTATGACAGGCCCATCTGGGACAGTCACACCTCCAGTTGAGTAGATACCAGAATTATCTTATTTGTAATTGCAAGGAAATCTTAAGTTTTCACTCATGTCTTCCAACCACTCATGAAAAATAACATTGCCTTGACGTCACTTTTAATGCTCTGCACTATGTCAGACTATTAAAATTTCAACTTGCAGATTTTTCTCATATACTCACTGAGCTCTGTCAAACAAG
This sequence comes from Pictodentalium vernedei, assembly GCA_031216915.1. Classification (NCBI taxonomy): domain Eukaryota; kingdom Metazoa; phylum Mollusca; class Scaphopoda; order Dentaliida; family Dentaliidae; genus Pictodentalium; species Pictodentalium vernedei. The sequence continues at coordinate 36,758,231 of CM062289.1, read as the reverse complement.
ATTGAATTGGTTGAATGCCTACTTGCATTATGGGAAAAATTTGCTGCTTGAAATTTTTGGTATTTTTACATCAGAGTACAGAGGGTTAATTAATTCTGGCACCTACTCAAAAACAGTAGGTATCCTGTATATGATAAACTTTCACACCTTATTACAATATAATATACTCCATGGAAATTTAATTGAATTTAGGCCTAAAAAAATAAAAAAATCTGTTTCTCAGGCCCTCCCGCATGGTCCTTTTGGCTGTCGCATGCTCTCTTTTTATAACCAATTTAAACTTAAAAAAAATGAAAATGAAATGGTTTATGTCTGATATTTTACCCAAGTTAAAAAAATTGATGAGTTTGTCCCTTGAGTGCAAGAAGGATTTGCAATGCTTTAGCATTGCAAAGCCTTCTTGCACTCAAGGGATGAAATACACCACCACCCATGCTATTCTGTAGATTATGAGGCCTAAAACTTGAACCAAGAACATGAACTTTTGATGGCAAAGAAGAAATTACTGAAATAAAAAATAAAATAAAAAAACGCTCGCCCGCATGCAGTTTCACAAATAATGGCCTGAGAAACAAGATCTACTTTGTGTGGCCTTATTGGAAGTCCACACACTTTTTTATGAAATAAATCAAGTAACCCTTTTGGCCTAAAAAAGTTAATCTGTTCCTCAGGCCTTTCTGCATGGTCCTTTTGGCTGTTGCATTCTCTCTTTTTATAACCAATGCAATCATTAAAAAAATGAAAATTAAAGGGTTTATGTCTGATATTTTACCCAAGTTAATAAAATTGATAAATTTGTCCCTTGAGTGCAACAAGGCTTTGCAATGTTCTAGCATTGCAAAGCCTTCTTGTACTCAAGGGATGGAATACAGCACCACCCATGCTATTCTATAGATTATGAGGTCTAAAACATTAAACAAACCAAGAACATTAACTTTTCATGGCAAAGAAATAATTACAAAAATAAAAAATAAAATAAAAAAAACGCCCTCCCACATGCAATTTTACCAAAAATGTCCTGAGAAACAGAAGATCTACTTTGTTGGGCCTTATGTGAATGTATTTTCCCTTTTTTTTATGGAGGTTCAGCAAAAATTTAATTCCACGATCCTACAGGGTTATCGGATTAATTGTTAGTGATCCCTTAACCCTTAAGGGCCTGGACAATTCATCCCGAATTGTCACCTGACCACTGCCTGTAACATCCAGTGGCATAGCAGTGATTTCTAGTCAGGTTTTGGCTCCCGATAAAGGCTGCCAAGACTGGACTAAAAACCACTGCCCAGGTAATTTGTCTATTGCCAACTGAACCTCATCTTGATGGCATGTTAAGAGCACCTGTTCTGAGGTTTTAAAAGTCAGAAATAGGCCTTTAACTGGTAGAGTGCTAAATTATTTTTGGTCGTCAATATTTGTTCACATGTCTTTGAGTTGTTACAATTTATGGGAGAGTGCCTGCAGGCACTCTCCCATAAATTGTAACAAGGCAAAACCTTACAGACTAAATAATTACAGGGGCGTGGTGACTCAGTATGTAGAGGTGCAGGCTGCAAGCCGGGAGGTCCTCGGTTCGAATCCCATCTGCGGCAATCGCATTGTGTCCTTGGGCAAGACACTTCACCCCCATTGCCGACGTGGGGGCACGATGGCGTTGTGTACTAAGGCATACTGCACGGTCGATGGTGCACTTGCCTTCAACCAATGCTAACCCCTGCTTGTGTGGAGTTAGTATGTTGGGGAGCTGACAGTTGCTCACCGTTGCTCAGTGGTTCTCTCCGGGTACTCCGGCTTCCTCCACCCATAAAACTGTTGCGGTCATGATTAGCCATTGTGCAGAAATATGCGACCCTAAACACAAATAAATAACAATAATTTCATTTCAAAGATAATATAAGGCACATCCACTGAGTTTGAAACCTTGAAGTTGCCGTGCTTGCACTTCACAACAAAGCCCAGATATGGGCTTCCAGCACTCTACCAGTTAACCCTTTACCCAACACAGACGATATCAAAATTTATTATTTTAAATATAATTTTTTTTAAATTTTTCAAAAAATTTCAACAAAACCATATCATGTGACCCCTCATTGGAACGAGCTCAATGAGCTCGTTCCAATGAGGGGTCACATGGTATGGTTTTGTTGAAATATTTTGAAAAATTTTATTTTTTCAACTGCTCAATTTGCATATTACGCGGGCAGATGTGGGCGATTCGTTAGGTAAAGGGTTAAGGGTTATGCAATTTATTGTTTATAATGCTGTTTGCTGACTGATCTATGAATTTTATGGATGCAAAGATTTTTGTGTACTACTTGAGAGGGTTAAAAGTAAATCAAGGAACTGTTGATTTTTTCCACAAAAAAAACACCGAAAGGTGATGGAAAGTTTGAACGCAAAAAAGCTTTCATACCGGACTTTTAAATTTGTGTTGATTTGAATAAAGATCTTGGCTAAGTACACAGATGAACTCAAGTCATGAAAGTTGAATCTCAACTTTAATTGTTTCGGAATTTGGGAACTCTATGTGGAAAGAATATATGATTGTTTCAATTCTAAAATCTTATCAAAACAAAATTAAATTACCAACGAAAATTTTATTTCCGGTATACAATGTGAGAGAGAGCATTAATTTAGTTAATGTTATCAAATTTAATTGTATCCTGTAAAAGTGGTTTATGTTGACAGTAAGGCATTTTTATAGGAATAATGAAGTTTTGATTCTGGAAAGAAACAACTATCCACTCAAAGTTAACTTTGGAACTAAAAATTAGTTGTCTCCATTTTGAGACAAATATTTTATTCTCTCCAATAAAGAGGAAATGAGTTGTAATTTCTATTCCATTGTAAATAAATTACAGTTTATGTTGCTTTTTGTTAGCTAACAGACTTTAGCTCATCGAATCATGGACAAAATTATCATTTTACTCTCCTATTATTTTTTTTTATAATAATTTAGAAAAATATTTGTGTTTGGAATATTTTTTCTTCAACAAAAATAAAGCAATTATTTTGTTGTGGGCATTTTCTATGGCAAACCAGGAGACGTCATTCTCAAATACAGGCCTTCAAACTTGAGGTGCACACCAAGGCTTGCACTTCACCGCACTTTTAAAAGGTTGGTTGGATAACCCTGTGCCTCTGATAATTCATTTGTGCAAATCAGGCCTGTAAATAAGCTGTCTGACATTTGCAGAATGAGGTCACCAGAGGGTGAATTTGATGATGATATCCCATACAGTGGGCCAATTTATCCTCTGGGTACCTCTTTCTGTTTAGTTTTGAGACCCTGATTCAGATTGAGGTTCACAGAGGGTAAATTTAGTGATGCTACCCTGCTTTGCAGGGTAGCATCACTAAATTCACCCACTGGGGACCTCATTTTGCAGATGTCAGTCTGCTTATTTTCTGGCTTGGTGCAAATGTATGGAATGCCATTGAGAGTACATGTACTTTCGCAAAATATTTCCTCTTATCTAACAAGAACGTATTTCCCCCAATACAAGTAAAAATGTCCAGACAAAATACAAATCTGTATTGAAGGTAGCAACTGCACATGCGATTATTTGATTCTATAAGAGAATGTTTTTATACCCCACCCCCCTGCAAACAAAGTTTGAGGGGTATATAGGAATCACCCTGTCCGTCCGTCCGTCCGTCTGTCCGTCCTTGTAAGCGCAACTCCTCCTAAACCGTTTGAAGAATTTTCATGAAACTTTACACAATGGAAGAACTCCATATGAAGATGTGTATGAAGTGATGTAATTCCTTTCTGACATTTCCAAGGGGAGATAATCTAACATACATTTCAGGCGTGGGGGGGGGGGGGGGGTATCACTTTGTGAGTTTGCTCACAGTACCTCTAGTTTTACCTGCACTCATTTGAATTGGCATCGAGGTATTACACATGTCAAGGCCATTTTTTTTTATAACAGTAATTAAATGATAAATCATCAGCTTAATGAAATAGACTAGACTAAATTACTTTTTCCATGATGTAGGCATTAAATATGAAAAATAAAACAAAGAAGCACATGTAGATTCTCGCTGCACCTCTGCTAGGATTCGCGTGAAAAAAATTGAGTCAATTTAACCCTTTAACTAACACAGCGGCAACAAATTAACCAATAGAAGGCTAACATGACCTGAAATATCCTGACACTTTGTCAATAAAACCTTACAAATATGGTTGTCATTGGAACTGGCTCATTGAGCCGGTTTCAACGACAGCCATATTTGTAAGATTTTATTGGTAAATACTGTTCATTTAATTATTTTATCATTTATTTATTTTTTATTGTTTAAAAATTATCAAACTTAGTTTTAAAAATTAAAAATGTGTGTTGGGTAAAAGGTTAACATGTGTTATCAGTATACAACAGTGGTTCAACCTTGGTGGCGTCATGGGATCCTGGGACACTCATAGTAGGTATGGATTCTTGCAATCATTTTCACGAGAATCCAAATGGATTCTCACAAATTTAGACAAAATATAAGCCCTGCAGTGCATGACCGCAATACCACAATGTCAGGATCTTCATTCATAGGAAATGAATTCATAAACACTGAATGAATATCAAAGTTGATGCCATTAAAAACTGTACCCTATCCATGTATTATGTGAACAAGTAAAGAAAGGGAAGAATATTGTAAGATAAATTGGTATTACAGTGGAATCCTGTTAATTGAATAGCCACTTTACCAATGAAAATTATTCAATAAACAGAAGAATTCGGTTAACAGGGATTGTGTCACTTTCCTGTATTCTAGAGATAAACATAGCATTTATTCTAGTTTATCTTGTTTGACAGTGCTCCATGAGCTTGTCAAAGATATAATAGATTAAATGCCTTCATTGGATGTACTGAGGATAAATAGGTCTATAAAGAAAGGAAAACTGGGGAGAGTCAGGGTAATTGCTCTACAGGTTACAAGATTTTTTATTCAATTAACAGGAGTTTACTCTATAACCTATATTCAATTAACAGGTCAAATTTGTACTGGAGGTATGATAAATGGTTTTGTGTTGGGAAATTATATTCAAATAATAGGGTTATTCAATTAAGAGATATCCAAGTAAATGGGCGCCACTGTAATAACCTATATTTATTTATTATATACGATTTTCTTTCTCAGAATTGCCCATTATCAAGCTCTGCCATTATGACATCAAACTTGGCCGATATGATGCATATCTCGGCCGATATGGACCAAGCCCTTGATGCATTGTTACTAGGTGCAACCAAGTTGTTTATATCAAAACCGCTAACAGTTACACGTTTAACGCAATCTGAAAAACTGGTGTTACCAGTCATAATGGAGTGGTTTGAAGTGTAGTATTTGAATGACGTGTAATTAATGACGAAAATGAGTGTGGATTGAATGGAGGAAGAGAAGAAAGAAGAGAGTAGAACAGAAAATTCAGTCCAAACTAAAATTGAGAGTTGTAAGCAGAGATTCATCTATGTCGAAAACAGGATAGTTTGGTTATCCGAATGACGCAGCTTCCCCAGTGGGGAAGACAAGATGTTAGGATATCTAAACTAAGGGAAGACGAAACTGCAGATTTGGTGAAAAAAATTAGAAACAATAACACTGTCACAAAACTGACGGCTTTGATAACATTTTGTAATTATTGTTTTAGTTTAATAAATAAAGCGGTTATTGCTTGGTTCATTTCATATCAGCCGAAATATCAGCCCTCAGTACAAGCCAGAAAATAAGCAGACTGTCATGTGCAAAATGAGGTTCCCAGAGGGTGAATTTAGTGGTGCTACCCTGCACAGCATTAATCGAAAATTTGGTTTGGTTTTGATTTTATTATCAAAACTAAAATGAAAAAATTACAGAAAACCCATTGTCACGGTTTCCAACTTCAGTGTTGAAAAACTCTAATCAGGTCTTCACTTCTCAGAATAATGAGAAACAACCTAAAGTTAACTTTGTTTTCAAACTTCAAAGTCGCGATACACCCTTTTCAGGACAGCTGCACTAATTGGTATTGCGTTCAAGCGTGGCATTTACCACGAAAATAGGTGACAAAATTCCTTCCTACACACAGTGTTTTCAATGTTCATCTGAATATCAAATGCGGTTGCCTCACCAGGACTGGAACTTGCCATTTGTTCCACATTTATAATGTCAATATATTTATATCTACACATTATTTTGAAAGCTTGAACTCCAAAACTGACTTTAAAATCACAGTTGAAGTTGGATTGAAATTTAGGGTTACAATGACCTAAATGAGCAACTTTTACTCAATAAAATGTTTAGGTTCGGCACAATTTTTTAGAGTCGGTTAGGTTACCTAAACACAGGTATTGTGAAGTGTGTGTGTGGGGGGGGGGGGGGGGGGGGGAGGGGTTAATTTTGCATCAGACTCAAGGTAAAAATCATTTTTCTCAAACTTGAAACTCTTGAGATAATTTATCCAAACACATAGTGCTCAGGCAATCAGAGTACTGATATATTACACAAGTGCATTGCCCTGGAAAGGGAGTCCCTGTTGACAATGACTGGTCCATAAATTAACAACTCCTAAGATTTTCTACCCGAAAATATATTTAATCTTTTTCATAAATTCGCAAGAAACACTTACCAACCGCTTACCTCTTGGACCACTGGATTGTACCTGGTGCCCCACGAGATACCAAATTTGCAAATACATCACTGGTGGAAAATGTATCCGGCAGCAATTTAGTAGTAATTCCCCATCCAGTGTCTAGCTACTATAGTTCCGCCAGTTGAATAAATTACAGTTTCAAGCAATTCGTGACAGAGGGTGCTGCTATAAAAGATTGAATTTTACTTGGATATCTCAACAAAGTGTCATGTTCTGTTTTATTTTATAAATGAGTCGATTTGAAGTTCTTATTTGTTTGATGCAAATTCATGTACTGCTAAAAACATCTTCCTGTATGCAAATGCAGTATATGCATTATGTTTGTTCATTGAAAACCGAAACCGAAAACCTGACTCTTTCAGTGAAACCGGAACTGGCATGAAATTTGAAAACTGCTTATCTCTAACCCAGTCATCAATGTTTGAGGTGGAACTCCTCTAAAATGAACGGCATTATAGGTATAAATGATTGACTAAACTTGATTTAACCCATGTTATGGTCACGATTAGCCATTGTGCAGAAATATGTGTCCTTAAACAGCAATAAATAAATATAAATAAACTGACAATACACAAAACAAGAATGATGCAATAATAGGACCCTGAGAATTCCACATTTTCAATTCGAATTGAATCGAATCGTGTCTATTATCTGAAATCAAATCAAAGCATTGGCACCTTAAAGATGACTGATGAGGGTTGGGGTATTATAAACCTGATTTGTTCTGACTGATGGCTCAAGTCCTGACTGATAAAATAATCCTGCTACACCATCAAGACATGCCTTGATGATGTAGTTGGAACATTGCCCTGTAAGGATTATAGTTCATTGTCGTTGCTTGGAAACCTTAAATTTGTATTTAATAGTGGTAGAGACAGGTGATATTGGAATTAGCGTAGCTGGTGGCATGAGTTCAGATGTTATTTATGTTAATCTAGCGGAAGTTACAATAAGTCTTTCATTTCAACATTATTTATGTTCAATTTGTATCTGAACTATACGTTTTTGTGAGATGATGGAGAAGATGACTGATACCAAGCTATATTCCTATGATAAAGATTGGAAAGGAAACGAATCTGGCAGCCGATTTTGAATCAAACCAAATATCTACTTAACCCTCTGCACTCTGATGTCAAAATGGCAAAGTATTCAACAGCAAATATTTCCCATAATGCTGTTTGATATTTAACCAAATATATCTTGTTTGACAGAGCTCAGCGAGCTCTGTCAAACAAGATATAATTGGTTAAATTCATAGTTAAGGGAGAGAAAAACAGAGTGATGGGAGAGAGTTCTATTACACTTCCAGAAAGCTAGGGGTTAAGATTCAAATTTGAATAGAAGCTTCACAGGGCCCTATACAATAATGTATTTTTTATAATTCTGACAATGTGGTACAGCATTAGTGTGACAAAGTATCAATAACACAGTCATCGTTTCAGCCAATAGATGTCCAGATTGAAATGAAATCTTACCAGAAGCTTTGAGCCAAGAGTATGACGAAAGTCAATAAGAGTTGACAAGTGTACATATTTCCACACACAGGGAACAATCTGGGTCACCTCAGGGGCTGATTGTGGACCCCTTTCCCAGTGTGAATTGGGCCTTTTATCTTGCCCAGTAAAATATTCTTCCATCTAGACTGTTGGTATATAGAACAGAAACCCACTCAAGTATCAAATAATGTACTGTGCATTTGGGGATCTTAAATAAAGTCATGGTAGTAATGTGCAGGGGATTCTCAATTCAGTCCTTCACAGTGCAAATTTTTTAAATGTAAAGGACCTTGGACCCTTTCCCAATTAAGGTGGATAAATGCCAAACATTTAATAGTCTTCTATTTTCAACTATTTACCCAACACAAAAGGCAGACAAACCTTGCAAAAATAATTCTTGAATAACTAATGTTTTTCATTTTTTTGCATCAAAAACATAGCTTGGGAACCCTCATTTGAACAAGCTCATTCTTATTGGAACAAACTCAATGAGCTCATTCCAATGAGGGGTCATAAGCTATATTTTGGGGCCCAAAAATGAAAATTGAATGGTGATTTTTGTGAAAGCTCTGGCTACGTTGGGTGAAGGGTCAATCAATTCACATGTTGCCTGAACATTCATAACTTAGCTAATACATACTGCATTTATTTCTGCGTCTGAATAATTATCAGTTGATATATGAAAGGTTTACTAGTTTATTATTTTTCCTGCTATAGAGATTCTAAGTATGACTCTCCAATGTTTTTGTAAAAGTTTGTGTACTGTAATTTGTATGTGTACTGTTGCTCAGTTTTAAATTATGTAGGTGTTTGGTAAGGAAGATTTATTTTTGATCTCAAAACTTTCCATACATGTGCCAAACCTTGCAAAAAAAATACACACAACACCCACATAAACACACACACACACATAGACATGCACACATGTAGAAACACCCATTCCAGGGTTTGTACAGCTCCTGTCCACCTGCTAAAGTCATCGAAATTGAAAGATATTTTTCCAGGCATGTTTTTTGAGAAGTAAAGTAGTGCTTGTTTACTGTGGTTGGAAGTTCTCTAAAATGGGCAACATAGGTATAAACGATTGCCTAAACTTGACTTTGTCTTTATGTTGCGGTCACGATTAGCCATTGTGCAGAAATATGTGACTTTAAACACCAATAAATAAATAATCAAATGTGCCCAAAACATGGCCATAAAACATCACAAAGATCATGCGAAGAATGAGCGTTGCTTAAGTTTTGTGCGATTCATTTATTGCATGTATGTTATAATGTTGATTTTTACAGTTCTGTGTAATGTGGTAGTGAGATCAAAGAGGCAGTTTTCAAACATCTGAATCAGGGACGAGTGCTGAATAATCCAGGACTTTTTAACCCTTTTTACCCTCATTTCGTGGAAGGGTATCGCTTGGGGCACGATGACATTGCGGTAACCGGTTCTCGTCAGATTATCGAAGTTAAGTAACGTCAAGCCTGGTTAGTCCTTGGATTGGTGACCGTCTGAGTGATCGATTCGGACTCCTGCATTGTGTCCTTGGGCAGGGCACTTAACCCTGATTGTCCACATGGGGACATGATGAAACCATGTACTGAGGCATGCTGAACGTCGATGGTGTGCAATCTAACCCTGCCTGTGCTGCAGTGCGGAGTTACAATGTTGGGGAGATAGCAGCTGCACGGTGGTTCTCTCCAGGTACTCCGGCTTCCTCCACCCATAAAACTGTCACCGACACGATATGACCTTGGCTGTTAATGTGTCATTAAACCCTAATAAATAAATAAATAAATAAATAAATGGTATCGCCTTTGTGTACACTTACAGTGAGATGGGTCAGTACAATACCAATATACAAGGCGGATAAATCCCCGCGGGAACCCCGGGAAGTGAAGCAGTGCCTTTTCACTGCGGTAAACAGGTTCTGTTTCACTGGTAAAATAGGACCAAGTCACCAATGCTTGGGAGGTGCAAACCCTCTCTGAAATGGGCAACATGGCTTATTAATGCTCACCCCAGGTCTTGAGTTGATATTCATTTTGTGGTCATGATTAGCCATTTTGCAAAAATATTTGACCTTAAACACCAATAAATAAATACAAGGCAGATAAAATAATAACTGCAGTCTGCAGCCATTATTTTATCATCAATGCCCTGTGTATAGACCTCTTATAAAAATGGGACGTTATTATGTCTTGGACCGAAAAATCATTCTTATGAGTTCAAAGGGTTAAGGCACAGATGCTTGAAAAATTCCCCTTTCTTTTCTAGATTTATCTCTGGAATCCTGATAAAGTCTTCAGTCTTTTGATTTTCATGTGAGTTGTCGCTCTTGCACCCCATCGCACCTGCAATTTTAACTTCATACAGCATGCGTTGGTTCAACCTAGTGAATCGGTTGCATTTGCCGTGTAAAATAGAAATTGGGTAGTAGAAAAAAATTCAACAAAACCATATCATGTGACCCCCATTGGAATGAGCTTATTTGTTTTGTTTAATATTTTTTCTACTGCACAATCTCTTCAAACAAACTTCAAAGGCCAGTAATGCTATTCGTTGTCTTTTTGCTATTGCATGTGACGTTGAATCATCTAATTAACTTACGATTCATCCACTGAAGTTACATTTCATTTATTATACCAAAATCAGATGAAATATTGCTGCGAAAGGCTTATTCGAAAAATCGGGTAATATTTTTTGAATCTCTACTTATTGTGCACCAGTGGAGTGACCGGTGTGCTGATATTCATTAATTGATGTTTTTCTTGAAATAAACATTTTTCCAGTGTGGGACTCAACAATAGCGTGCTTCACTTCGAATTGTAGTGAGCAGTGTATGGCGCATTTCCCATTTTCAAAATTGAGACTGAAAGTTTTGGAAATGCTCTAGAAAAAAATAACCTTGCCAGAATACCCTGGCTCAAAATATTTCCAGTGATGGGCAAAGTACCTATACAGTAAAACCTGTCCTGAGAGACCACATCTGCCAGGCACCGATTGGTTTTACTCTATAATGGACCTGCTATGGGAGACCACCTGTCTTGAGAGACCACTGTGACCTGATTGGATCAAATGGTTTCGTGCGCCGAAGGCCTGCAGGGATGGTTTGGGGAGCAAGCCCCTTTCGACCCTCTTTAACTGTATATGATTTTTGGCCTGTCTGGACATGGTAAAGGAGGGAAGGAGTTAAGGTAGTCAGTGGCATCTGTGTCTCCTGCATTTTATCTTTGGAGGAGGAGGATGTGTCGGAGAGATTGATGTTGGTGGAGGCATCGGATCAGGAGGAAGAGTAGATTTTTCTTTGGTGACGTATGGCCTGAGCCTTGCTGCAGTTTCTTGAGATCTTTTGTGGTTATTCAGTGCAAGTTCAAGTGCTGTCCTGATTATGTAAGTTGAATACCCTGCTTTAGTATGGAGGTAGTACCTCTCCTGGAGTGAAGCTCTGAGAGTGTCGTCTTGTATCTCCTCCCCAAGGAATGCCTCCACGGATTCCGGGATGCTCTTCTCCTGGTCAGATTCCTGGTCCAAAGAAGCTGGAGAAGCAAGAGGAGGGGTGGAAGGTACGTCGTCTGGGACAACTTCCTGCACCATAGACAGATCTTCCTCCTCCATCTCCTCTTCAGATGAAGAGTCGGATGGGTTGGAGATCGATCTGTCACCTGACGACCCATGGTCCTCCGGACCCTCCTCCTGGGAGGGGGGGTGCCGAGCTGGACAAGGGTTGGTCAGGGGTGACGGGAGTTGACCCTATGACGCCCTCACTTGCCTCCTTCTCTTTTCCTCCTTCTTCTCCAGGAACTCCGTCATTCGGCGGGCATCTTGTCGTCTTGCGGAGGGTCCCTTCATTCTTATACTCTTCTTCTTGGTGATGGCTGTGGCTGTACTACTCCGGCGGCCTTCATCCAGCTTTTCCGTGTCACTAGGAGGGTGACCAGTGTGAGGGGAAATCCCCTCACGAAAGGTGCTACACCTCTCCGAGGACATCGGTTCAGATTCTTTGTCAAAATCCACTGTCAGGTGAATTTTACCCTTGAGCTTCTGGATACTCCAGGTGGTTGCAAGGGTAGCCTTCACTCTGACGAGTGTTTCTTGGATTACCAGTGGGAGCTCCATTGATCAGTTGTTAGCACCTCAGAGTCCAAGGTGGTGGACTTGAGAAAACCTGAAACCTGTTATGAGAGACCACCTGTCTGGAGAGACCTCTTTTGCGTGGCCGATAGGGCGGTCTCTCAAGACAGGTTCTACTGTACTCTAAAAACCTTTGTACCTGGTAAAGCTTTCCAGAAAAGTAATCGAGAGTAAGATCAGTTTTCAACCTGTAATCATTTGGATGGAGGTTTATAATTATAAATCATCTTCCCCTATCAGTACATGCTGTTTCATATTTTTCAGAGGTGCACACTTATTTGGATATCTCTGAATTGAATAGCCTTGTTAGTTGAATAAAATTTTCAAACACCAAGCCATTTACCATACCCTCAGTGTAAGATTGACCTGTCAGTTGTATATTGGTTATGGAGTAAACTCCTGTTAATTGAATAAAAAAATCTTGTAATAAATCGAAGAATTACTCAGATGTCACAACTGCTGAATTCTCAGTTTTTTTATACATCTATTTGGACTCGGTAATCCAATTTATTTTATTTTCATTCGTTTTTCTTCCCCCATAACAAATTGTATTCTCACTCCTACTTGCCAAAAATGGTATTCCACTCCCAGCATCATATTCCACTCTCAGCGATGACAGACGTTTTATACCCCCGCCTGTCTAGGTGGGGGTATATAGGATTCCTCGTGTCTGTCAGTCCTTCCGTCGCGAAATTGTTTAATGGAGGGTACCGTCATGCTGTAATTTTAACTTAAAAATTCTTCTGTTTTCATTTGGGATATATTGTTGGAAAAGGGTTCAGTTGGGCCAAAAATCAGGGGTATCTTTATGTGTCATCAGCATATGACACACGCTCTCTAGTTTTATTTTTTTGTTTAAACACTGGTTGAGTTGAATCAATTATAAAGGGTTGTTTGCGGAAAACAAATAGGGAGAAAATAAAATAAATACAAAAGTTCACTGCTCAGAATTGAGTACAATTTTATCCTTTCGTGGGCTGTGTGGATTATTTCACTCAGCTAATGCCTCATAAAATAATCCTCCCCACGCCCCACTGGAGGATAAAAATCATACTCGAATCTGAGCAGTGAACTACAGTTAAAACCAGAAGTCCTGTCATGAAATTCGCACAAATGGCATGTCGATCTGCACGTTAATCTACGCGTTATGACCATAGTAAGGCTATCAAATTCTGTACATATGGCCTGTGCACAAGCAATGTTTCAGCCAATGGACCTCTGGGTAACCCGAAGGTCCATTGACAGAAACATTGCCTGTGTTTGCAATGAGTAACCAGGAGAAGCTGCCGTGCTTTGGATGCCATTCGATATGGCAATTGCGCGCAATTCCTGCATGCAATTAAGCCTAGATAAGCGCACTATTCGTGACAGGACTTTTAGTTTTATCTGTATTGTCCAGAAGGCATTTGTTGCATTACCCGGTATACATCTCCGTAAAATAAGATTTAATAGGATAAATACTCACTTTAACGCTAGAATATCCCCAAGGGAACCCTGGGAAGTGAAGCAGTCCTTGTTTACTGTGATAAACAAGCACTGTTATTACTGGTAAAATAGGCCCCAATGCCTGGGGTGGGATTCCTCTAACATGGACAACATGGGAATAAACGATTGATTGGACTTGACTTTATCTCCATGTTGTAGTCATGATAAGCCATTGTGCAGAAATATGGTACCTTGAACACCAATAAATAAATAATGTTAACCTGGTATCAGAGAAGAAAAACAAGATGTTTTGTTAAAGATTTCACTAAATTGTGTTCACTTCACTGAAAATAATTTCTGACAATTCATTTGGAAGTGCAGGTATGAGATTACTGCCTTTACCTTTTGAACCTGGGTCGTATCTTTCATGCCATTTCAGTGTCATCAATTGGAAGTGTATATTCATTACTTGTGAGAAGATCAGTCAATATTTTCAATGTGCAGCTTTGGGGCTTGATTGGTCTACCACACAAATTCACCGAGCAACTGTTGACTTGATGATGTTATATCATGATCCTAGATTAGAAAAGCTGTCTTTTGGGTTCAAAAAGTTGAAAAATACACGGAAATTATGTTTCCAAAATGGACTAGGAGAAGGTTTCAGTATCAAGCTTTTTGTCTCAAGGTATGTAATCTATTATTTAAAACTTGCCACGGTGTGCATTTTAATTCTTTGAAAATGGGCTGAATGACCATTTTCATGTTAACCCTTTGAACCCTGGTGGTATCTTCCATGAGTGTTCGTATGCAGCAATTAGAAGAGTCCATATTCATTATTTGGGGGTAAACTGCCTTAGGGCTGCACGTTGAAAATATTGATCGGTCTACCCACACCCTTAACTTAGCAGGCATCCTACTTAATGAAAGTATGAAGTACCATGTCCCTGGGCCAGTAAAGCTGCCTCTATTGTTCAAAGGGTTAATGTAAAGATATTGAAAAATACAATTTATCATATGACTCGTCCGTTTTGTTCACTTTAAAACATTTGATATTTTGTTTTCATATTAATCAGTGATAAATAAAGCCTTCTGTCAATTTCATTGGTCAATTTCAAAACTAGACAATTTGATTGGCTGAACAAAATAAAACTGTGCCACATTTTCATAATTTTGCATTATTAAAGTTGGGAGCTTTCATTGGTCAATTTAAAAAATGGACAATTTGATTGGCTAAACAAAATACAACTGGGTGACATTTACATAATTTCAGTAGGGAGAATTTACGTTATCTGTCCTATTTAGGGTGGGTTATAGTGTATTCATCTTTTACCTACAAGAAAAATGCCGTTCATTTTTTTTTTATATTTTCACTTTTTGGTTCCAAAACATAGGTTATGACCCCTCATTGGAATGAGCTCGTTCCAATGAGGGGTCATAACCTATGTTTTGGAAGCAAAAAATGAAAATTTGTAGTTATACGAGGATGTTTTTTTCCAAGTGCCGTCTGCAACTCAAGTTGGGTGATGGGTTAAAATGTCCTACTAAGTGGCTAATTTGTGCGTGTGTGTGTTATATGATAAATAAATTTAGGAATGAGTGTTTTTCTCATATAATATTTATGAAACTCGTCCGAATTTTCCGTTTGGGCTCGCCAGAGGCTCGCCAAAATCGGAAAATTCTTAACTCGTTTCATAAATATTATATGAGAAAAACACTCATTCCATATCCTCTATTTATGAATAAAACTACTGCCTCTTTTACATCACAAACTGCCAGCATCCACCCACGTAATTTACAAATTGAGTATTTGAAAAAAGTATATATATTCGACAAAATGATACCATGAGACCCATCATTGAAACAAGCTTGTTCCAATAAGGGAGTCACATATGGTTTTGTTGCTTTTTTTTTTAAATTAATAAAAAAAATTATTGTGTGTATTGGGTAAATGGTTAAAAATATGGAAAATCTCATCTTAGGAATTGTCATCAAAGCTGTCCAGTTAATTGTAAGAAAATAATTTTGATGATCAAAAAGCAAAATGAAATTTTCAGGTCTTTCTTGCTGAGTCCCTGTAATAGACAAAAAGTAAAAAGTACACAGGTTTCAAATAATTGCTTAATTAGATTCACTTCCAAAACATACTAACTTTGTGGCAACAAAGGCACCAAAACAGTCATTGAAGTGAAATATAAATGGGGTGTGATTTATTGCAGGCCTTGAATTTTGTCATGGCTTGAACTGGGGAGGTTTTGCTTTTTCTGATTCGGTTCAGTTTCAGAGAAAGTTTCGGATTAAATTAAAAGTGTTTCTTTGTGTTAAGAACATACAGTAAATAACACTTTGGGAAGAGTGATAAATTATTTTTTTGTCCGTAAAATTTCTTGGTATTTTTAAAAAAAAGTGGGACTATTGTGGTGATCTCCATCCGTCCTGTCCATCCCATCTGTCCCATCCATCCTGTCACGCTCATACTTCATATCATCAAGAGTGTGTGATTCGAAACATTTAAATATGCTAAGGTGTTCACTGTCCAGGTAGCATCTGTAGATGTGCAAAAAGGTTTCAGAATTTTGATTTGGCCCCAAGTGTTTTCAGTGGAACAACTTTTATTGTTAGAAAATCTGTTTCCGGTGGAAGACTCCCAGAGGTTTTCATGTGCATAAAGGTTTCAGATTTTTATTTGACCCCATGTGACACCTGTAGCACCACTAATGTTGTTAGAGAATCAGTTTCTGACGGAAGTCCCCTTGGAGTTTTAATTCGAAACGTTGAAAGTGTGTTCTTATTTTGATTCGTCCCTGTGTGCACCCGTAGCGCCACTTTTGTCGTTAGAGAATCAGTTTTATGTGAAAGGATCCAAGGGGTTTTAATTCGAAACGTTGAAAGTGTGTTCATACATAGATATGCATAAAGGTTTTGGATTTTTAATTTGACCCCATGTGGTGCCCATAGTGCCACTTTTGTCATTAGAGAATTGGTTTCCGGGAAAAGCTCATAGGGGTTTTAATTCGAAATGTTGAAATGTTCATATGTTCCGGAAGGGTGTCTAGTGTGCATAAAGATTTCAGATTTTTAATTCGGCGCCACACGGCACCTGCAGCTCCACCTTTATTGTTAGAGAATCAGTTTCCCGCAAAAGGCTCTTTGGGGTTTTAAATCGAAATGCTAAAAGTGTGTTCAGGTAGGGTCTCTAGATGTACATAAAGGTTTTGAATTTTTTATCTGGCTCCTTGTGGCTCCTGTTGTGCCACTTTTGTCATTAGACAAGCGGTTTGTGGCTAAAGGTTCCTAGGGGTTTTAATTTGAAATGTTGAAAGTGTATTCATTTGTTCTGGTAGGGTCTCTAGATGTGCACAAAGGTTTCAGATATTTGATTCAGCACCATGTGGCACCCGTAGCAACACTTTTGTCATTAGAGATTCAGTTTCCTGCGAAAAGCTCCTCGGAGGTTTAATTCAAAACATTGAAAGTGTGTTCATATGTCCAGGTAGCGTCTAGATGTGCATAAAGGTTTCAGATTTTATATAATACCTTTTCATTTCTGTCTCTATCAAGCATTAACTAATAATCAAGAATGCAAATGCGGGGATATACTATAGTGTGCTTTGCACACAAATGACACCATCTAGTTACAGTTTATGGAAGAGTGCCAGTAGGCACTCTCCCATAAATTGCAACAAGGCAAATCCTAACAGATAAAACAAGGGCTACACAAAGTGTGGGCCACTGCCTGTTTGAAGTAGCCTTAAAGGTATTGTGTGACAGAAAATTTTCTAAGTCGAAAGAATGAAAAAGTGCCATAACTCTGGGAAAAAACTATTGGACAGAACCCATTCCTTGTGCATATCCTCCCTCCATGGCCTATGCGGGTCTATCAGCATACCAAAGGAGATCCAAATCCGACCAATGGCTTTGATACTAGATTCCCCAAAATCTTCCTTCCGAGGTCACGGGCATAATAATATCATTTCAAAGATAATTTTAAGCACATCCACTGAATATGAAGCCTTTAAATTGCAGTACTGGCACTAAAGAATAAGGCCCAAATTTAGAGACTTCCAGTGCTCTACTAGTTAACTTGGTAAAAAATCCTTAATAGTTTGTATGACATCATTCATCAAAAAAACCCTGTCTATAAGTGTCTCCATTGGGTTCAGCCTAACTTCCCTTTGATCATTCTTACCTGTTCATGGGGATCAGTTTACTGTTGCTAAGTCTATTGGGGATCAGTTTACTGTTGCTAAGCCTATTGGGGATCAGTTTACTGTTGCTAAGCCTGATGGGGGTCAGTTCACTGTTGCTAAGTCTATTGGGGATCAGTTTACTGTTGCTAAGCCTATTTGGGATCAGTTTACTGTTGCTAAGTGGGGGCGCGGTGGCTCAGTAGGTAGAGGTGCAGGCTGCAAGCCGAGAGGTCCTCGGTTCGAATCCCACCTGTGGCAACCGCGTTGTGTTCTTGGGCAAGACAATTCACCCCCCATTGTTAATGTGGGGCACACAGTGACGTCGTGTACTAAGACGTACTGCATGTCGATGGTGCACTTGTCTTCAACCAATGCGAACCCTGCTTGTGTGGAGTTTGTATGTTGGGGAGCTGACAGTTGCTCGCCGTTGCTCGGTGGTTCTCTCCGGGTTCCTCCACCCGTAAAACTGTCATGATTAGCCATTGTGCAAAAATATGTGACCTTAAACCCCAATAAATAAATAAATACTGTTGCTAAGTCTATTGGGGATCAGTTTACTGTTACTAAGCCTATTGGGGATCAGTTTACTGTTACTAAGTCTATTGTGGATCAGTTTACTGTTACTAAGCCTATTGGGATCAGTTTACTGTTACTAAGCCTATTGGGGATCAGTTTACTGTTACTAAGCCTATTGGGGATCAGTTTACTGTTACTAAGCCTGTTGGGGATCAGTTTACTGTTACTAAGTCTGTTGTGGATCAGTTTACTGTTACTAAGCCTATTGGGATCAGTTTACTGTTACTAAGCCTATTGGGGATCAGTTTACTGTTACTAAGCCTATTGGGGATCAGTTTACTGTTACTAAGCCTATTGGGGATCAGTTTACTGGTGCTAAGCCTATTGGGGATCAGTTTACTGTTGCTAAACCTATTGGGGATCAGTTTACTGTTAATAAGCCTATTGGGGATCAGTTTACTGTTACTAATCCTATTGGGGATCAGTTTACTGTTACTAAGCCTATTGGGGATCAGTTTACTGTTACTAAGCCTATTGGGGATCAGTTTACTGTTACTAAGCCTATTGGGGATCAGTTTACTGTTGCTAAACCTATTGGGGATCAGTTTACTGTTACTAAGCCTATTGGGGATCAGTTTACTGTTGCTAAACCTATTGGGGATCAGTTTACTGTTACTAAGCCTATTGGGGATCAGTTTACTGTTACTAAGCCTATTGGGGATCAGTTTACTGTTACTAAGCCTATTGGGGATCAGTTTACTGTTACTAAGCCTATTGGGGATCAGTTTACTGTTGCTAAACCTATTGGGGATCAGTTTACTGTTGCTAAACCTGTTGGGGATCAGTTTACTGTTACTAAGCCTATTGGGGATCAGTTTACTGTTACTAACCCTATTGGGGATCAGTTTACTGTTACTAAGCCTATTGAGGATCAGTTTACTGTTGCTAAACCTATTGGGTCAGATTGGGTTAGAAATAAACATAAATTACTGTAAGAAATAAATAAAGTTTATGTTTTTCTTTGTAATGTAGTCATTGACACATTATCTCCCTTATTGACTCATCAATGAAACCATTTGGCCAGTTTTGCTGGGTCTTGTAGATTTAGTTTTCCAGTTTGTCACAAAAACCGGAACTGAACCGGGAAACCAAAAAAATGTTTGGCTCTAGTCATTGCTGAGGTTGATGGTGCCACAAGATGAGTCCCAAAATATTTTCTCTTTGAATACAATATTTGACCTTTGAGTTTAATGGAAATATGCCACAATGACACTGAAGTAAGACTTGATGTCCATACGACAAAGCTGGTTGGTAGGTCATGATATTATTTCAAAAATGCAAGGCCTGTTTATTATTACTATATATATATATATATGTAAATAGTCTGTACATGATCTGTTAATAAAAATTGTTGTGTTCCAATTTGTTATGTGATACTGTCGTATTAGGCTGAGGCATTCTGTAACAGCTGCTATATAAAGGAAAGGTCCAGTGGAAACCCTGGTATTTGGAGAAGTGCTTGTTTACTTGTGATAGACATGTTCTGTTAAATAATGGAAAAATGGGGCTCAGTAACCAACACCTAGGTTGGAAGTCCTTTTAAGTGGGAAGCATAGGTATTAATGGTTGGATAAACTTGACTTTCATATACTTGGGTTGTGGTCATGGCAGCCATAGATCCTGAAAGTGAACTTAAACTCCAATAACTAAATACATGGGAAAGATTTATATTTTAAATATTTACAAATTTTCTTCTCAGTTTTTTTATTTCACTATCATTTGCGGTTGCTAATTTGACCCCTGCTGTCAAACGTTATGAAAATTAAAAAAGTAACTGTTTCCATTGTCAAAACTGAAAGATACAATCACTTGATATAATTTTGACAGAAATTTAATATATGTGGCATCAGAATTATTATGGGTGATATTATGTTGCGGCTTGCAAATTGGCCTTGGTGAAGTCAATATTTCTCGTTTTTTCAGCGATGATCAGATTTGAGGGATTACACACACAATGTCAAAATTCCAAACTGAGGAAGAAAAATTCTTCTTCATGACTTTATTGTTCAACACGCCACACAGCGGACTCTGTTGTATCCATCATGTTACAGTTAATATGTTGTTATCCTTCCAGATTCTGTACTGATCGGTCATTTCTCTCATTCTTTTTAGCACATCTGTCTGAAAAGGTTGCTATAGTGATCATTTTTAGCCGTCATCCGTGAACATGGTTTTATGACTTCTGACATTTTATTGCCACAGTCATTGCCCTTTATGGACTTAGAATTTGTCCGTCTTGAAATTAATTCATGAATAACTTGCAGAGTACTCAATGGAATGACTTCATATTTGATGTGCAACTCTATCTTATTGATGTCTACACACAGTACAATGTCTGGCCATCCATCAGTCTGTCCGTCCATCCCAAAATTCAATCATGAATAACTTGTAAAATACTTGGTTAAGTGACTTGATATTTGGTATGCAAGTGTATCCTATTGCTGTATACCCATAGTGAAATGCAGGTGTCATTCGAGATTTTATTGCCAGGGTCATTGCCCATCCATCCGTCCATCTGTCTGTTCATCCCAAAATTCAATCATGAATAACTTGTAAAGTACTTGGTTGAGTGACTTGATATTTGGTATGCAAGTGTATTCTATTGCTGTATACCCATAGTGATAAGCAGGTGTCGTTTGAGATTTTATTGCCAGAGTTGTTGCCTTTTATGGACTTAGTATTTGTATATACCCCAAAACTGTATCAACTATAGTCAGGCCTGCATTGTAAAAGAAATGGGGGGTATTTTTTGTGTCACCGTACGGTGACACTTTATCATGCCCCCGGCCTCTTTGAGGATGGGGCATTATGTTATCACCATGTCCGGCATCTGTCGCCTGTCCCTTAACTTTTTGCTTTCTGTCAATTAAAGTTCTACCAGGCGGATCTTTCTATACGAACGCTCATATGAGCGGGCCGTATTATGGTATGGCAATGTCTTCTGTCTGTCCATCCATCTGTGTGTCTGTCCATCCGTCCGTTAGCTTGTGTTTGTCCATGCAATAACTTGAAAACAATACATCCAACAGACACTGTTTTTTATGGTTGATTAATCATGACTAGAGGATGGTTTCTTTCGATAACCAGCATTCTGGCATATCCAATATAGCCACCATGGCAGCCATCTTGGATTTTCAGGGACTTTCGATTGTTCATGTGATAATCCAACAGATACTGTTTTTTTATGGGTGATTAGTCATGACTAGAGGGTGGTTCCTTTCAATAACCAGCATCAATGTTCGTCCGTCCGTCCGTTAACTGTTATTTGTTCACGCGATAACTTGAAAACAAACAGATACTGTTTTTTATGATTGATTAATCATGACTAGAGGATGGTTCCGTTCGATAACCAGCATTCTGGCATGTTCAATATGGCCACAATGGCAACCATCTGAGAGTTTTGGTGACTTTTGATTCTCCACTCAATAACTTGAAAACAATATATTCAACTTTAATGGGTCAGAAGCCAGGAATGTACAATTATTTTTGAAGGAATTATTGACCTTTTGTTCAACTAAAAATTTCTTCACAAGCACAATTTCCTCATTGGCGGTGCACTTGTTTAATTATGCATTGTTGATGTCTGGAAGAAGCTTCCTTTCAATTTTGGACCAGTTCGCTAATCCAAGATGGCCACCAGTGGTCAATTCATTATGGTGGCCATCTTTATTTGGTTTCCGTCCAATAACTTGGTGATGGCTGACTCAGACCATTTCTATTTTTAGTCGAGATGGGACGAAGTCAATCTCGACTTATAGTTTGGTGAATGACGGGCGTTCGGGCAGGTGTTCGGGTGTTCGTAAACATTTGGTTTCCTGATAATAACTTGATAATGGTTCCACGTTCATGAAACTTCATAGGTAGGTTGGCCTCAGTGAGAGGAAGAACCCTATTTATTTTAGACTCGCTAGGATAAAGGTCAAAGTCACTGTGACCTTATACATAGTAAATCATAAAAAATTGTTTCTGGATGATAACTTGACTAGGGTTCAACCCACGTTCATGAAACTTCATGTGTAGGTTGGCCTTCTTGAGAGGAAGAACCCTATTTATTTTGGACTCACTAGGTCAAAGTTCAAGGTCACAGTGACCCTGAACATAGTAAATCAAAACAATTAGTTTCCGGATGATAACTTTATAATGGTTTGACCCATTTCATGAAACTTCATAGGTAGGTTGACATCAGTGAGAGGAAGAACCCTATTTATTTTGTACTCGCTAGGTGAAAGGTCAAGGTCATAGTGACCTTCAACATAGTAAATCATAAACAATTGGTTTCCAGATGATAACTTGATAATGATTTGACCACATTCATGAAACTCCATAGGTAGGTTGGCCTAGGCGAGTGGAAGACCCTTATTTATTTTGGACTTGCTAGGTCAAAGATCAAGGTCACAGTGACCTTGAACATAATAAATCTCAAACAATTGGTTTCCAGGTGATAATTTGACAATGGTTTCACCCACGTTCGTGAATCTTCACAGGTATGTTGGCATTGGTGCAAGAAAGAGCCCTATTTATTTTGGAATTGCTAGGTCAAAGGTTATGGTCACAGTGACCCTTCGCATAAAGAAATGGTTTCCGGACGATAAGTTGATAATGATTAAACCCACTTTTGTGCTGTCACAACTCGACATTGGATTGGTGATCCTATCGACATTTTTTAATTATGCATTGTTGATCACAATGTCAAGAGGAAGCTTCCTTTCGATTTTGGACCAGTTTGCTGATCCATGATGACCACCAGTGGCCAATTCATTATGGTGGCCATCTTGAATTTGCTTTCCGTCCAATAACTAATGAATACTGACTTGAATCAATTTCAGTTTTTGCTTATGCATTATCGGTGTCTAGAGGAAGCTTTCTTTCGATTTTGGTCCAGCTGGCAAATTCAATATGGTCATCCAATAACTAATGAATGCTGACTAAAACCAATTTTTTATGCATTATTGGTGTCTAGAGGAAGCTTCCTTTTGATTTGGTTATGCCCCCATGAGACTTGCTACCCTTTTATGACAACGTTGGGGGCATATGGCATGCTTTGCGTTGCTCTTGTACTCCTTTCCTTTTCTGAGTATCAAAATGAAGCACCTTTTCAATGTTAAAAATCGACTTGATAGCAATCTTTATTTTGGGTTGGCTTGCACATTGTGGAGGTATTTCGTAAGCTGTGCTTACGAATAGGTCTAGTTTTTTTGTTCAAAATGTATCTTATTCCTTAGGGAGGGAGGGGGTGCAGTTTGTTCAGATCAAGTGCCGGGATTCCTATTTAGGCGAAATACAGAAGCCCAAATTTTAACTTTGGAAATGATGGGCCAGCATGGTTTCGAAAATTTAAAATAAACGCTGAGGCAGAACTACCGATCAGAATCTTTTGCTATTTTGTATACAAACACATCCTTGGGGGATCAGATTCAAGTTTGCTCAAATCAAGCCCCTAGGTTTATATTTGGGCTCCATACTTTCAGCAATATGAGGAAATTATTTAATAATCTTCTGCAAATCCATGAGTCAAAATCTTTCCGTATTTGTTATTCAGCATCTTGGGGGGAGAAGGCAGGGGGGGGGGGGGGGGGAGGTGAAATTCAATCTGTTTAAATCTGGTCCATTGATTCATATTTGAGCCTGAATTTGAAGTTGATGAAATTTGAGAAATATTAAAAATCATCTTTTTTATATCTACCTGTCGGAACCTTTTGATATTTTATATCCTTATGGAAGTCAGATTCAAGTTTGTCCAAATCAGGTCCCTGTGCTCTGGGAATTATAACTTAGTGCAATATGCTGAAAATTCGTTTAAAATCTTCAGATCCCCCCTCAATCTTTTTATATCTGGTATTCAGTATCCGGGGGGGGGGGGGGGGGGGGGGTATATACAAATTGGTTCAAATCAAGTCCGTGGCTTCATATTTGAGCTCTCCGATATTCTGAATTTTAACTTTGTGTAATATGAGGAACATTTTTTTAGCTCAACTTCTCGTCCGTACAAACGTACGTCCACAAGTACCTTTGGTGCACTGCACAGGTCGCATTTGTGATCAGATCGCTTTGAAACTTGGTATGCTTGTTTGGGGTGACTTCTAGATGACAGCTATCGATTTTCCTCCATTTCCGTCAAAAAATGTTACCGCTGGCAACGGCCTTCGAACTTAGTTTAGTCAGACCTCAATATTTCCCTTTGGCACACCCTACATGGCACATTTATAATCGGATTTCTTTGAAACCTTGTATGCTTATTTGGGGTGACATCTGGATTGGAACTAACGATTTTCTTCCATTTCCAGCAAAAAATGTTGCCGCTGGCAACGACCTTTGAACTTAGTTTAGTCAGGCACCAATATATTCCTTTGGCACGCCTTGCAGGGCACATTTATCATCAGATCGGTTTCAAACGTGGTATGCTTGTTTGTGGTTACCTCTAGATGGGAGCTATCAATTATCTTCCATTTCCGTAAAAATGTTGCCGCTAGCAACGACCTTTGAACTTAGTTTAGTTAGGCACCAACATATTCCTTTGGCACGCCTTGCAGGGCACATTTATCATCAGATCGGTTTCAAACGTGGTATGCTTGTTTGTGGTTACCTCTAGATGGGAGCTATCAATTATCTTCCATTTCCGTAAAAATGTTGCCGCTGGCAACGACCTTTGAACTTAGTTTAGTCAGGCACCAATATATTCCTTTGGCACGCCTTGCAGAGCACATTTATCATCAGATCGGTTTCAAACGTGGTATGCTTGTTTGTGGTTACCTCTAGATTGGAGCTATCAATTATCTTCCATTTCCGTAAAAATGTTGCCGCTGGCAACGACCTTCGAACTTAGTTTAGTCAGGCACCAATATATTCCCTTGGCACGCCTTGCAGGGCACATTTATCATCAGATCGGTTTCAAACGTGGCATGCTTGTTTGTGGTTACCTCTAGCTGGGAGCTATCAATTATCTTCCATTTCCGTAAAAAGGTTGCCGCTGGCAACGACCTTTGATGAACTTGTGGAGTTATGCATTAATATTTCCCTTTGGCACACTCTGCAGGGCACATTTATAATCGGATCACTTTGAAACTTGGTATGCTTGTTTGGGGTGACCCCTAGATGGGAGCTATTGATTTCCTTCCATTTCCATCAAAAGTTGTTGCCGCTGGCACCGCCCCTTAAACTTTGTTTAGTCAGACCTCAATATTTCCCTTTCGCACACCCTACAGGGCACATTTATGATAGGATTGCTTTGAAACCTGGTATGCTTATTTGGGTTGACCTCTAGATGGGAGCTGTCGATTTTCTTTCATTTCTGGGAAAAAATGTTGCTGCTGGCAACGACCTTTGAACTTGGTTCAGTCAGGTACAATATATTACTTTGGCACACCCTACAGGCACACGCATGATCTGTTCACTTTGAAACTTGGTATGCTTGTTTGGGGTTATCTCTAGATGGGCTATCAATTTTCTTCCATTTCCCTCAAAAAATGTTACCACTAGCAATGACCTTCGATGAACCTAGTGCAGTTATGCATCAATATTTCCCTTTGGCACACCCTGTAGGGCACATTTATATTCGGATCGCTTAGAAACTTAGTGTGCTTGTTTGGGGTGACCACTAGATGGGAGCTATCGATTTTATTCCTTTTCCGTCAAAAATGTTGCAGATGGCAACTACCTGTGAACTCAGTTTAGTCAAACCTCTATATTTCCCTTTGGCACACCCAACAGGGAACATTTATGGTTGGATTGCATTGAAACCCGTTATGCTTGTTTGGGGTGACCTCTAGCTTTCGATTTTCTTCCATTTCCATCAAAAAATGTTGCTTCTGGCAACAACCTTTAAACTTAGTTAAGTTTGGCATCAATATTTACCTTTGGCACACCCTACAGGGCACATTTATGATCGGATTGCTTTGAAACTTGGTATGCTTGTTCAGGGTGACCTCTTGATGGGAACAATCGATTTTCTTCCATTTCCTTCAAAAATAGTTGCCATTGGCAACAACCTTTGAACTTAGTTTAATCAGGCATCAATATATTCCTCTCGCATTCCCTGCAGGGCACATTATGAAAGGATCGCTTTGAAACTTGGTATGCATGTTCGGGGTGGCCTCTAGATGTGAGCTGTTGATTTATTTTAATTTCCATAAAAAATATTGTCGTTAGCACCAGACATAGGACTTGGTGCATTCTGTAGCAACTTATCCCTTTTGCACTCTCTACAGGGTATATTTATGAATTTCCATAAAAAATTAAAAAAGTCATTGCCACCAGCAATGACCGTCAAACTTGGTGCATTTGTGCATTAACATCTTCCTTTGGCATACCTCAGAGGGCGCATTCATTATCGGATTGTTTTGAAACTTTTTTTGCTTTTTCTAGGTGACAGAAATAGGAGCTATCGATTTTCTTTTCATTTCTATCAAAAACTCTGGCTGTTGGCAACAATCTTTGAATCTGTTGCATTTGTGCATTTACTTTCTTTTTTGACATGGCGTACAGGGTACATTTGTCGTAGGATTGTTTTAGAACTTGGTGAACTCATAAGGCGAGACCTCTAGATAAGATATGGATTAGCATTCATTTCTGTGAAAAAAAAGTTACCGTTTACAGTGACCTTTAAACTTTCTGTAGGGGGCGCGGTGGCGTCGCGGTAACCGGTTCTCTTCAGATCACCGAAGTTAAGCAACGTCGAGCGCGGTTAGTAGTTGGATGGGTGACCATTTCAGCGACTGATTCGTGCTCCCGCGTTGTGTCCTTGGGCAAGGCACTTAACCCCGATTGCCTACATGGGTGCAGGATGACGCTGTGTACTAAGGCGTACTGCGCGTCGATGGTGCGCATGTCTTCAACCAATCTATCCCTGTCTGTGCCGCGGTTTAGAGTTACGATGTTGGAGAGCTGACAGCTGCTCGGTGGTTCTCTCCGGGTACTCCGGCTTCCTCCACCCGTAAAACTGTCACCGACATGACATGACCCTGGCTGCTAATGTGTTGTTAAACCCTAATAAAAAAAAATCTACATTTGTGTATCAACATTCTTCCTTTAGCCAGCATTACCGTTTACATTTAAAAATGCATCAATTGCTCAGACGTCGTGCACACACAATGCTGTTATGTTGAAGGTTCACCAAATAACATTGGAACCAATGATCTTAAAATTTACCATTTCAAGTTAGTCAAGTTGAGCTACAGTGTCATTGGCACTTTCATTTAAATCTCCTTCATATTCACCAGTCGGAATCTTGAAATTTGGTCTTCAGCATCCTAATGGGGGGCAGATTCGATTTTGTTCAGCTTATGTCTCGAGGTTCATATTTAGGCTCCTTCTGGGACCCTAGAATCTTAACTCCGTGCAATATGAAGAAAGTCCTTTAAAAGTCGTCTTCTTCAGACCCCCCCCCCCCCCCCCCCGAATATTTTAATATGTGATATTTAGCATCCTTAGGGTAGTCATATTCAAGTTTCTTCTAATCAAGCCCTTGGGTTCATATTGGAGCTCCCTGTGATACCCTGAATTTTAACTTGGGGCAATATGAGGAAAACATTTTTAAAATCTCCTTCTTCTAGCTCCACAAGCCAGAATCTTGTAATTTATATTCAGCATCCTAAGAGGGGCAGATTCAACTCACTAAATTCATATTTGGGCTTCCTGTGGGAACTTGAATTTTAACTCTGTAGAAAATGAAGAATGTTCTTCAAAGATTCT